>CM068368.1:510312733-511512733 GCA_034769895.1 Magicicada septendecula
AAATTTTTATAAAACGTTAACCTTCTCCAGCGCAAACTTAAACATTTGTATGCTTTGAGGTGAATCCGAAAATGTTTTTCCTTCCCGCTTTATTCGTACTGTTCTTTCCAACCAAGTTGTGAAATACTTTTGAGATGTGTGTGACTTCCAAGATCTTCTAATGATTTGCTTAATTTCAGGTATATGATAGAAACCAACTTTAAAATCATCTATTCATTCATTCTGTCTTTTTATTTTCTTCTGATTTATGTACAGTCTTAGCAGAAGTAGCTAAAACACAATACTAATTTATACTAATTTCTGACAGTTTTATTTTTGAGTTTGTTTATTCAAATGTAACCTCTAGTTCATGGAATATTTAATTTTTATTGCTCGTACATGCAGTGGTTATATTCCCAGTTACTTTCTCATAATAAGTTTCGTATTTGTACTGCATCTGTACGTTCAACTGGTGCTTATTATTTTACGCGTTATTTAGCACTTACGATAAATACAATAATAAAAATTATCGCTGACGTGTCTCCTCAAATAATCGAACTGTGATACTTATTCATGTAGTTGTTCTCTTAATGCTCCAGCAAGTCCACTGTTTAGGATATGGCATTAACAAATTAAAGAAAAGCTATAACCACCAAGAGAATAGCCTTGAACTAAAGAAAATGGAGAGCGCCAATGAATCCAATGCCTGCGGCAGAGAGGAAGGAAAAACCCTGTCACACTGCATTAGGAGAGCTGCTTATAGGTAAACTCGCTTATTGTGACAATGTTATACGGTCGATCATCTTTACATAATTACTAATGCATACTGCTAGCCACTGCAATCCCTTTACTGTGCAATTGTTTGTAAACAATGGCTTACGCTTCCCTTACTGGTACGTTCTCTCTCTCTCTCTCTCTCTCTCTCTCTCTCTCTCTCTCTCTCTCTCTCTCTCTCTCTCTCTCCATCTCTGTCTGTCTTTCTATCTCTATCCCCCTCTCTCTCTCAGTCCCTCTGTATCACCCCCCTCTCTCACGCGTGTCATAGTATGGATACCATTCACAAATTTATTAGATAGTAGGTATGAAGAATACAAATTAAATTACCCAGTTTATACAAACTGATAAAACTTAGCTTGTTATAAACTATACGTAATTTTAAATTTAGTGTGTTAATAAACCGAATTAATTAGTAAACTTTCGTGTATGTTATTTTATTCCGTGTTGTAATTTGTTTTTTATTAGTATAGTTTACTGAGACGCATATCACTAACGAACAAACCTGTATAATTTGTGGTATCTTTCGATTCACGTTTTCCATCTTTTGTAAATATAATTTAAAATATTACAATCAGTGTTGTTGGGTGTGGCGACCATGAACCTAATACGTTTTACTTAGGACCAACTTTATTTTGGTCTTCCTTAAAGATTTTTGTTTGCCCTGATAGTTGACAAATTTATCTTTGCAATTCACAAAACTGCTTAATCAACATCGATATTAAACACTGATATGAATGTATCTAGGTCTTTTAGAGCAATCGTATAATTGGTTGACTGACTGGCATTAGTGTAGCAGCACGTTGACAGAGAAGCCGTACTTTTAAAAGAACATATCCAAAAGGACCTGCACATATTCTTTTGACGATTCTTTTGTAAGGAAAACCAATCAGTGACAATCGAAAGTCTGACGGATGAACGACTTTAATATAAAAATGAAGACTATCTTTTTTTACCGAACTACTGATAACGTGAAGTAGACTAACAATATTATTTGCATAAATATTACTTTTCTGTGTAAGAGGTATATTATAACTGTAAGCTACAGTTTATGATGTTTAGAAACCATTACAGTGTCCACGTACATTGTAACCTATTAGTGCAGTCAGTGTTATTAGATAATTGTCTGGTCCACAAATTTCACGTAAAACGACAGAAGTTTTAGCCGTGCCAAAGATTTCATTTTAGGATTTTTAAGTTAGTAATTAGCAGGCGTTTAAAACCTTATCGTTTGTATCTATAGTAACCTTTTATATTCTAAGGTAATTAACATTTTCTTTATTATTTTTTCTTAGTACAAACAACTCAAAGAAATGGTTACATATAGGCCTGCATAACTCTTTTTTAAGGACAAGTTGCGATTCCAAACATACAAATGATATTACTGGTGGACCAGTATTTTAACAAGCTTTAATTCTTATTTTTTCATATACGATACTCCGATTTCATTACAGGCCTTTTTTATCAGATCACAGAATTAATTTCCTGAAAACGTTTTGTAATATGTGCGAGTGAATGAGTATGCGTGCGTGCAGAATTCTATTTACTACGTATACCAAATTTTATAATATAGTCACAACAAACAGTTGTTGCTAACTAAATGCACATAAAATTAACTGCCTCGCAACGATAACAGTAAACTTGTTGACACGCGCGCGCGAGTGTGTGTACGTGCATGTGTGTGGGGTGGGAGGAGGTTTAATTAACTGATAGTAGTACTTTATTGCTACTATAGTAGTTGTAGTGACGGTACACGCTCCGTGACATCGCTAACATCGATTGTATTTAATGATTATTAAAAACTTATTAGTCTGTCACCGATAACAAAAGCTTATTTTATCCCACTGGTTTCAAAAATATCTGATGTCCAATCATTTTCATTGTGTTTTCATATTACAACAAACGTACTTCTTTTCACTTTCAGAACATTATGGATAAGAATTTCCAGTTACCAACGAACATGCACCGAAATATTCTAATCGTTAACAAATGTTCTATATTTAATACGAGCAGTTTTGCAATTACGTCTACCTGTCTATTTGACTATTAGCGTGTCCATTTTGTCACAATACCACGTTTTGTGAACGTTTTAAGATAAAAATGGGATATCTTTAAAATATATATTTAAAACAGATCTAAGGTTTGAGATTCAAAATTTGAATAATCGTAGATCTTGTCCGGTTCGGTATTAACTTAAATTCAATGGAACTTCGTATTACATTTTACTTTAAAGATTCTTAGTTCACGCAGTCATAGATTTGCTTCAAATTCCTGGTTGTGCAATTAAGGTTGGTTCTTATTTTCAGTTATTCTGATAAACAGTAAGGAGGAGAGTTTAATAGTTTCATTGGATTTATTATGAAAAAGAAAAATTGGGAGACCAACGTGGAGATGTGTGAAAAATAACAACAGATGAATAGAAAAATGAACAAGAATTATGAGTATACACAAACAAAATTGGGATCGACATATGTAAAAAAACTTTGTAAGCCGAATACGGGTGAAAAATTATCTAACAAATGAATGAATTACTTAGAATAACGTCTGTCCTCCACTGTACACTACAGAGCCTGGAGCCAGAATAGAAAGATTTTGCCGAACTGTCAACAAAGCTAATGCACTCTGCACTGATGAATTGTATGTCATACAAATGGGTAAATGGGTAATGAGGAGTAGATGAAAGAAGTCTAGAAGTAATGTAGACCCTTTTACTAACTCATTACTGCAAATTGATTATGATAATTTGTTAACTATTATAATTAATTAAGTCTTCATTCAGCAGTATTTACTCAATTCTAAAATGTGATTAGGCTAAAAATCACACTCACGCTTATCTACTGAAAGATTCTATTTTATAAATACGCTGGAGCAGTATAATCTGTAAGTAAAATAGTATTATATCTTTTTACAAAAATTACATCGATTTTGTGGTTTCCGTACGAACGGTTGCAATATCTTCAGTGGGCAGAAACAATATTTGAAGTTTTCAAACACAAACTTCAAATTAGATTAAGTTAATATAATGCACTTACAGCCAAAATGTACTTTGTTTGAATATAAGTATAAATGCTTGATAACTTGTAATTTTGATGTATAATAAATTTTAAACCTTGTAACTTGAATACGGATTAACAGAAGGATAGTGTAAGAATGAGTATACAGGAGAACGAATCAAATTGATTTGATGACGCCGACACACAACAGGCAGGCAGAAGCTGTTTGTACATCTACTCCTGCACCTGCGACACAATTCTCTCTCTATCACTCTCTCTCTCTCTCTCTCTCTCTCTCTCTCTCTCTCTCTCTCTCTCTCTCTCTCTCTCTCTCTCTCTCTCTCTCTCTCTCTCTCTCGCTCACTCTCTCTTTCTCTCTCTCTCCGCAGCATTGCCTTCTATATAGCGGCAATATAATGGTTGCTAGGCAACTGAATAGGACTGTTCTTTACGGGATATGAATACGAAGGATAAGAGGAGGTATAAGATGTAAGCATCACAAACACACGCGCTAAGAATATGCTTAGTAGTGACTGAATGCATTACAGCGGTGTGTAAACTACGCGTCACACTGCCTCGTCGACCGAATCAATGACGATGAGTCTCATTGTTATGTTGGTGCAAGGCCGGTTTCAAGAGAGGACAATCAAGGAAAACGCCTTAACACCCTCGAATGAAATATGTAAACTGTTAGAAAAATAGTGAATTTCAGGTATAAAATTGGAGCGTATGTACGCAAAAGGCAATGCATTGCGTGTCCATGAACCCATCAAACATGACTCGGAAACAAGAATAAGGCTGAGTCCATAATGCCAGACTTTGACGGATATACGCGTATTTTTGGGCTATTACAGATTCTGAAATGAACACAGCTTGTTAGATGGGAAATTCTATCAACTAATGACTTTGGTTGTGAAAGCTTGACCGTTATCTTGTAGAGTGTTATAACTAATAACCTATGGGCCAAATGTTGAGATTGTAAAATAATTGCCTAAGTAAGTAGCTGAGATTTAATTTATTTTTATATTTGTGTCTTAATCCGTAATATTTCCTAGTACTATTTTCTAACTAAATTGCACAAATAAATAGTTTTTATTGATTTACCAAAACTTATACTAATTGGTGTATAGTAAAATTTATACAACTGTTATATAGTGTTCCTATATAATATGACACTCTAGTGCTCGACCATGTGTTGATGTGTTATCTAGACAAATCTTTAAATCAGACTGACAAAGGCAATTTTAATATCAAATAATCATTCATTTCATACTGGTTACAGGTTTTAAAGTAATCCTTCTTGTAAGTAAATACACACACTGTAACGTTTCTATATACTTGTAAGTCAGTGAACTAACATACCTCATAATTCACAGTCAGAGTTACACACGCACGCACTAAACTTTGGGGGACGTAGTACGCTTTGTAGATAAATTGCTATAAACCAAACTAAATTGATGGTTTTTTGCTCGCTTGGTTAACATAAACTAAACGAAATCTAACATCACACTGCACAGGTAATAATCACTATCAGTTAATTAAAGCAAGCTTTAATTACCACGGCTCACACACACACAGCGTTAATTTAATGTTTGCACACCCAAATAACAGCCGTGCCTAGGTAGAAATGCTTTCGTTAACGCGTGCGTGTGCGTGTGCGTGTGCGTGTGCGTGCATGTGTAGCCACTAAATTGTTGACTAAGAGAGAACATAAACAGGGAAAGCGTTTCAGGAAATTAAACTGGTAACCTGATAAATGTTTGTAGATGTTAGAAAGCGGGACAAATGTAACACCGAAATATCCACCAAAATGTAAGATAGAAAACAGTACAAATAGGCAACGTTAGATTGAATTTTTTTTATGGTGTAAAAGCAATCGTTTTATTTCAGTTGTGTAATCGATTCTTGTATGCACGTTTGTTTTTCAAATGTGGTGTTAATAATGTGATCTTATAACACTGGATAAAATTTGCTAACGACAGGATTCTTAGCACACTATATACTTTAGCATAGAAACAAAATAAAAATGTCTATCACCTAACGTTATAATTTTTACTTAATTCTTTTATTCCATTGAATTTACATATTTATGTTGTTACTTAAATGTTATTTTGATTGAACGTAACGAGTGTGGTGTGTGTGATTGTGTGCACAAAACAGAAAACAAACTAATATCTGAACAAATACAAATCAATACAAAACATGACACAATTTTCGAAGCACTCAACATCGAAAATACACAAAAAGCTAATATATACACTACAATCACACACAATAATAATCAAAAACCAACAGGAAACCATAACAAGAACCAACCAAAACACAAGTACTCCACAAGATTCAAAATTAAGGAGGCTGAGTATGGGAACAATAAGTTTCCCGAAACATGTTCCACATAAGGGGAAAATATCTTGAGGTAAAGTAATTATATATATTAAACATATTATATATGCATCAAGACATAGACTGTAGCAAAAAGTGTTTGAATATATATATATTTATGTATGTATATAAAGTATTGTAATACTATGGATCATTATGAATCAGGACTACTAACTATTTGAACTATGAATTCTACACATTTCATAACCCAGGGAGTAGCACATATCAATGTAAAAGCTGAATTCTTAAAACATTATATCTGTTATCTTGATATAACAAACAAAAGGTGGGTTCAAGGTGACTGATTTGGAAAGAAGCAATTGACGATACAACAGAAAATTGATTTGTGGGGAAGTAGTTGTTCTTCCAGGTTGAAGAAGGTTAATCAAGTTAAAATTTAAAACAAAACGTATACCTGATTTCCCGCCAGCTTAGCTTGGATTCTACTTTGAAAGGACAAAAATAAAACTATTGAAATACGAATTTATTTAGTAACAATAATAACTTTGAAACAAAATAACTTTGTAAACATGTTACGTCGATGACCTATTCATAATATTTAGTGATACAATACGGCAGTTGAAAAATTTTAAAATTAATGAAGACATTTTGTAAGCAGTAACATACAATTGACGCTATAAACCGAAATAAATAACAAATTAATTTCCTTGACCAGACAATTAGAAGACTAGATAAAAATGTTTGGTATCAAACCTACAGGAAGCCAACCAGCACAGACATCACGATTCATGCTGATTCGCATCACTCTTCTCACACAAAAAATCACTAAAAGTTTTAGATAATAGCCGCCTAGCTACTAGAACTAGACTAGCCAGCGATTTCTATAAAGAATGGAACACGATTAAGTATAACTACAGCGAAAGTCAATGGGATATGAAATTTTAATGATCGATAGTTTAATTGAAAAAAAGAACATAAAATCTCAAGAAAGTAGAATTAAGACAAAAAGGCAAATATGGTAACTAACACCTTGCCAACACGTCGGTAAGTTACACATAAAAATTTCCTTAAGTGTTAATAATAACATAGATTAAATGCTTCGATCAAAACCTTCCAGATATTAAGAGATAAAATAGGGGTTTACACAGTTAGGTGCAATGACTACAATAGTTTCTATACCGGTCAAACTAATGGTGTTTTCACTAAACAATTTAAATAAAATTTTTAAAAAATAAATGACATCAATAGAGTAAATTTTTGTTATGTACGCCTCTTAATAAACAATAGCCATAATTACATTGATTTTAAATCGAAATGTAAACCTCCTTCATATATGTATAGATTCCAGGTATATAAATGCTGCAGAGCAATTTAAAATCTTTTAAATATTTTAATAATTTTAAAAACAAAAATAAAGTTAATAGTAATAATAGAGAAGCGTTTATCCTGAATGATCGATTGAACTTTCAGTGCAACTCTCTGTACGATACAGCCATAATCTTTCAAGCTGCGATCCACAGTACACGTACTGTAACAATGTAAGTATTGCAGTCGTGTAGTAACATTCATGTTGTGCGAACCTAGAATTTTATATGCGTTTCGCGTATGTGATATTGAACACATCTTTCATAATCTTGTATAATATTTAAACAAAGTGATTATATCTACGTAATGATTATACCAAATGATGAGGTATAGACCTATATATTATCTCTGAAATCATCGTAATTAATGCAAGATTGACATTAATTAATTAATCAATACTTAGGACGGACCAAAACTGAGAAATTTAGATTTTGATTTAAAATAATCCTATATGTATATGTGTGTGTGTGTGTGTGTGTGTGTGTGTGTGTGTGTGTGGTCTCTTTTTCGCTCGCTCTCTTTCTCTCTCCCTATCAGATAATAGAAAAGTAGCAGTTGTTCCTTGTGCGTAACATAGCCGTCCATTGATAAGCATACAACGCGCATAAGTGACGACGGCTAAGTATAAGTGAGATTATATACGCGCATTCAGGTTATGCCTACATATAGAGAGTTCTGGAACAAACGTTGGATTACTGACTAAAAAAGAAGATAGCTATACAGCCCATGCACCTACGCTTGAGGTTTCTGAAAGTTCCCCATCTGATGAGCTCGGTGTATCTATTATGGGCCGGGTAACTTGTTGCGGGGTTCACCTTCTTCACAAGGCTCTTACCTCCCACACACTCCACGTGTCCTATTCTTGTAAGCAGC
Organism: Magicicada septendecula; assembly: GCA_034769895.1. NCBI lineage: Eukaryota > Metazoa > Arthropoda > Insecta > Hemiptera > Cicadidae > Magicicada > Magicicada septendecula. The sequence continues at coordinate 510,321,061 of CM068368.1, forward strand.
TTGTTTAAATTTTTGCCACAAAGTCTGGTTCTCCACAAAAATATCCTAAGTTTTAAATTGATTCTAATTTCACATCCTTCATTTTCATTTACCACTCCAGAGATCTTTTAAAAAACATTCCTTCCTCTACTCTTATTCTGTTCTTACCACTTTTTTAAGCCATGGTTTGTAATTATGTTTGGCCACTGTCAAGTTATCGTTTGGCAAGTTGTTTTATTTCACCTTTCTTGGTGATCTGACGACTGCGGAAACGATAGATTCACTAGTAATATATATTAGCAGCTGATATATATATTAAGTTAAATATATAACTTACGTTATATATGTACTAGCTACGCCTTAGGTTTCTCGGTATAGAGAATACAAACCCGTTTCGGTTGCATCGAAATATTAGGCCTATATAGGCCTATAATATTTACAAAATCTATTACTAGAATTAAAATAATTGTGTGTGTGTGTGTGTGTGTGTGTTCATGTAAATTTTAATGTACTATAGGCAACGGAACAGTTACGAAGTTATGACTGGTAGTCACAATGGTGTAATGAATTCGATGTTAATTTGCCATTAGATTCATTTCCCACCGTGATGAAATCATAAACTAGCTTTCAGGTGCTTGGTTTATTTAGTAAGAAACTGGCACAACAATTATATAAACTCTCTATTTAAATGTTTTCCGGAGTCCTTTAAACTCTAGACTCCATATAACTGTGAGAGAATTTGTGAAAGCACCTACTTCGGGTGGACGTAGATAAATAGGATATAATTGACTAGAGTAAGGTACTCGAACAAATATTTCATGAAAAATGGATTTGACTTACTAAATGCGATATACTGTATTAAAATATGTAACTTTTATACATAGTAAATTTCTACTGTTATACCATTGTTATTAAGGTATTGGTTGCGTTTTAGTGACTGATACTGATGGTGAATAATTTTTTGTGTTTCCAATAGTTAGTGTTTAAAAACATCTGTCATGTTCTATGTTGACTTGTATTAATAATTTCTATGTTGACGAATTAATATTACTTGTATTTTTTGTATGTGTGTGTGTGTGTCTGCTTTTCTTATAAAATGCCGATTGGCATATCTCATGACAGCAATCACTAGTATTATTTTTTTTCATCAATTTGTATTAGTCTCTAGTTTCTAACTTCACGGTTTTTATGTATGTGTAAAGTTCAACAAAATTTTTAAATCTCAGTAATTTCGTAATCTCCTCGTCACATAGTTTAATTTGGTTGTTTCTGTATTAAAGTCCCATGTAAATTGTATATTTGTGTATCTATTATGATTCTTAAATTTCTTCAACTAGTTTTATTTTTAACCATAACATTTTTTCTTAAATCACACCAGTTAAGTGCGATTTATTCTCAAGTTATCATTTTCCTTTTTAGATTCTTCAAACTTACCTTTTTCTTTTCCAAATCTCTTCTTTATTTATTCTATGTAGGCTTAATTATTTCTTTGCGGATTCTTTGTTTTATTTTAATTAGTAATAGGTATGAAAAGAAGAACGAAAACCGAAGATGGAGCAAGAGGAACAGAAGAGGAGGGGACCGCTAGGGTCCGTTCACTCTAAGCTCGAACACCAAGCCCTGAGCTTTAGTACCGTTTGGTGTTCTACCTTACAGTGAGCGGGCTCTAGTAGCAAGCTACGATCTACGTCTCAACTTCTATGGTGGCAACAGCGCCTTTCGTCAAAGTGTCTTTCTAGTCTAAACTGTTTTTACTCATACTTTCTTTATTACTTGTGTAAACGTTAGGCGTAAATCTATATAGCATATTTATAGTAGAAAACTGATAGTGGATTAAAGCTGGTAAACAAAACTCTCAAATGTATATCTATGTGTGCACTTTTACAAGCGTACCCAGTAGGCCTTTAACTCTGTTCTTCCACGTGATCACTTTTCACGCTTAGCATAAGAAATTATTTATTATCTTATTTCTCAAGGCGAATAGGAGACTATTTACTAAACAGTCTTTCTGACCACTCTAGGGAATACCGACAGTTTTGTACCTTGAACTAATGTAGGAGTTGTCCATATTCCTTCATGTTTAACCTAATATATTCTCTTCTTTCTATTTGTTTTATTTTGCCATTTGCAATTTAAGTTAAAGTTTAATGTGTTCCCCTCCTAACACCACACGACAGTGTTCTGGCTATCAGTCTTGTCGACTAAACGACGGATGTCAGTTTTGATGATAATAATATTAACGTATCACTGCAGTCATGGCATGTTTCGTGGCATATCACTGTATCATGGCATGTTTTAAATGAACTAATATATTAAAGCAGCATATTATTATTTTTCAGTCGTAAACATACATTCATAGGAACAAATTTTTATTAAAGTAGAAGAACGGAACTTTATAGTCAAGAAAAGAAGAAGTAGAAGTATATGATAACATTTTCTATAGTCCTAGTTCAAAATACGTTAAAATATAACATAAATTATTCTCAGCTCTGCGTCAAGCTGATGGCTAAGGGAAATACGTAATGACAACAAATAAAACTTAAGTTAGATAACACAAGAGTCTGAAGAAATGCTTTCAGGTTCTTAGTGCTCTTAGGACTTGTCATGTTTATTGTGGATAATAAATAATTTACTAGAGAAATATTTTATTTAAATAAAAACTGATTCTTTGGTATACAATTAACTAACATTTATTTCACTTTTCATTTATGAAATGATATCACTTATAGAAATATTATTACTATTATGGGTAATATTTTATTACCATATAAAAATTGTAAATACAACAAATTTTTATTTCTTTTTAGCACATTTGATTGAGATAGTTATTTTGTTAGTATTATTCTTTACAATAATATTTCATGAAGAATATTCTATAATTTACTGTATTATTATTTCTTTATTTCTTATTATAATTAAAAATATGTTTTATTAAAACTTAATTAAATATTCTTAATAGTTTTTTAAGTAAATAATTTTTGTGACTTCACAGTTTTAACAGTTAACTACAAAATTAAAAAGGAAAATAGTAAAAACAACTTGTAGCGGAACAGGTAAAACTGCACCCCATTGATCCAAAGTGTACTTAGGTGTGATGTAATGTACTTCGTTGTAAAAGTGTTTTGTGTTGCGTTTTTTTTCATCAAATGTATTCAAAAAGAATTATGACGACTCGTCAGAAAATTGTATTATTAAGTTAACAGTAGACGTATAGAAGGTCCCTATCTATGAATGAATACAATGGAAACATATTTTACAAATCTTGGTTTAACGTTTACCGATTTTTATTTAGCGAACATTCACTAACTTATTTAATAGGTAATGTTTGTTTAAATTTACATCATGCTTTCTAAGTTCTTAATAATTGTATTGCTTGGTAGCAGTAAATCAAATTTATTGATTTTTAGTTTATAGTACTTGGTATTCGTCGTATTAAATTTATGGTTTAGAATAGTAACGTATTTTGTTAACCTACCACCATAATCGTTACCTATAAATTATTGCCTAACGGTAAGTTATTTTAGTTGTTATAGTAATTAGTTTTTGATGTTTGTAAAATCGTTATATACAATATCAATACGTTTTTCTGAACTCACTTATTACACCACTTACTGTTATAATTGCATTCGTAAACAGCAAATTATTTTTGTACTATTACAACAAGCATTGTATAATGTCTTACTTTACTTCTTCAATTTGTTAATCCTTACTAAGTCTATTTACTAATATGTAAGTATTATAATCTGTAACTTTTAGTATTGTAAGTGTGTAACAATAAACTAACAATATCACAGTGCTCTTCTGATGCCACTGTGTTTGTATTCGATTTTTGTGTATGTGACGTCCTTACCCTCACTCTTTCTCTTCTACGAAAACACACACACACACACACACACACACTACACGTTTCATTACATACACTTGTTTACATAGGCTACACAGGTTTAATTCCATATCAGAACTCATACTTTATTGAAACTTGGAACGAAGAAGTATTGTAATATGAAAATAAATGTTTTTATTAACAACAGTTTCCTGATATCGGCAGCTTCCTTGTTCGCTCCTAACTTCTTACAATCTCTCTCTGGCACTACACCATGAGTCTCACCGATTTCTTATAGGCCTACATATACCTCTTCAGTTCCTGACTTATAACTTCGGATACAAAGTTACAAGTGCTTGTATTCTCTGCAGTCATCTCTTCTCTGATTTCTCTCCCTTTTCAGATCCGTGTACTGTGCTCAAAATACCAGTTAGAGTGTACCCCTGTCTCTCATGTAATATACTCTAACCAGTTTATTTCAGTGTCTTCATTTGTCCTACAATATTTTGTTTTCCCATAGTCTCATAAGCTCTGTATTTTCTTGGTCTCCATACGTCCGCCTCCATTATTGGTTAGCATAATTTTCTTAGTATTTTCGTTATACACTTATGAAGATACCATTCCATTCCATTGTTATGAAGACTCCATATCTGTAGTGCACATGTCGTAAACATGCAAAGCTCTTTTCCTGTGTACACTATCCATAGTTACCTGGAAATCTATGAAAAGCAAATCTATGAATCCATAAATCTGTAGATCCAGTCAACTGAACTCCTTCTTTTCTTACACTCAGACTGTAATTAATCTAATACCGCCCCTAAATACGTGTTCACACTCTAAAAATAGTTTTCCCTCCGCTGACCTCTTCTAGGCGAAAAAGTCTATAAAAGGTCTATAACTCAGATTTATCTGAGTTACGCGTACTAAAATAAGAGATCTGATCTGCATTAGGCGTCATAGCCGTGGTAAAGCTAACAGCACGCCTCCACCAGTGAGAATCCGTGTGCTTTTAATCACGTGCAGTAACAAGCTACAGGATGGGGATGTGCTTAGTGGGTTCACTTATAGAGGTCGCATTCTATATAATAAGCCACGTATCTCAGTAATAAAGTCGTATTTCCCCATCAGTATATAGGCTTCACGACGTTGAGTTGACTCGACATTGAACCGAACTTCAAGCACAAGGCGAAGCGAGTCCCTTACCCTAAACTACGCCACTATAATAAAGAAATCAAAAACATAATTGAAGAATTGTCTTCAATTGTACGGTTTGTGGTCGACATGTATTTACTAGGCCTGAGAAAATTGAGTTGTGTGAATTTGTTCGAAAATTGGGTTAATTTTACAATAAAATAAATAAAAAATTACAGCAGTTTGTTTATTTCACTTGTGACAGTATATTTTCCAATTAAAATTCTACGTAAATGTATATACATATATTCTATTATGTATGTAAATTACTTATCACTTTCAATTAATGAATTACTATATTTTATTACGTTTAAAAGTATGTCTGTTTTTTTTTTTACGCAAGCGTCTACTTATAATACATTTGGCCAACAACGTCCTTATAATTACAATCCGAAAGAAATTTAAACATTAATTATATTAAAAATTTTCTCTTTAGAACACAAATTCTTGTTTTTAGTTAGTTCTGTGACATGAAAAAGTTTATTTGTTTAAGAAATCGCAAACTTAATCGTAAGCTACTTTTATGAAATATTATAAACGGTCAGGTGTTTTAATGTGTAAAGTTGTAATGTAATAACATAATATATAAAACGAATATTATACGCATTAGTATTATAGATTAAATTATGTTTATTTACATTCAATTTGTCAGTTACACAGCTTTTATATGTGAAGGTAACTGGATAAGAAACCTACTGCATAGAAGCATGCATGTGTCATGCTTATTGTCAGATAGTAAAACAACTTTATTGGCAGCGTAACTATAGTGTATTTATATTCATATTATGTGTTTTATATAATTTAGAAATAATTAGGCCTATAAATTTCGAATATGAAACAACTTTAAAACGTATACGAGTGAAGTATGCTTTATACTTTACTGGCCATCGATTCAAAGCTAGTAGCCTTTCTGACTACGCCTGCATAAATTCCAGATTTCGAGTAAGTAGCTCGAACTATACGGTCACAGTGTTGTCATGGTCATTCGACGGAACGATGTAGTCAACAGTGATATTTATGAAGTAGGCGTATTGAATTCGTTGAACCTCAAAGTAGATTTCAAATAATAAATCTCTTATATAACTGACAGACTAAACAGATAAAGGAACGTAGTATTATGGATAGATTTGCGATGACTTGTATAAGAGTATTAATAGCCACGAGGAAAGAAGAAAATAATTGAAAATTATTTATGCCTCGATATATATTTAAAAATTATTATTTTTATTACTAAAATTATTTTTTTTATAATACTACTGCTACTGCTACTGCTACTGCTACTGCTACTGCTACTGCTACTACTACTACTACTACTACTACTACTACTACTACTACTACTACTACAACTACCACTACCACTACTACTACTACTACTACTACTACTACTACTACTACTACTACTACTACTACTACTACTACTACTACTACTACTACTACTACTACTACTACTATTAACACCCATTGAACCCCAAATTATTTAAACTTGTAAAGTATGAAGTCTCAAGTCTCACTGGAGATTCCGCCACATTAATACAGAATATTCTTTAAGAAGAAAGCATACGAAAGGTTAGAAAACTGGAATTATGATTATCCTGTTTAAATTGAGGTCAAGAGGGACCCCTATCCTGGGATGAATTTGTTACACGTTACACTGAAATTAGTACTCAATGAATCAAAATTTTACAACTAATGATACAGATTTTATAACTATGAACTACTACAAACTGAAATAAATAAATATAAAACTGTAGTTCAACAATTTATAAAAATTATAAAGTATTGTTGTATAATATACAATCGAGTTTATTATATTTACTAAAAGAATTAAAATGGTAAATAAAATATACTTCATAATCTAATATTCAAGCAGTACTCGTTATAAGTATATTGTTTCAATTAAATATTAACATCATCCGATAAAAGAATGTTACAATGAATTATTTAGTTTCCTTAAAACTAATTTAACATAAGAATTAAGCAAAATATTTTATGTTACAAGTACCAGATGTAGGGAACAGTAATTGCAAGCATAGTATGAGCACACACATGTGCAGAGAATGGCGGAGAATAGAATCCCAAAAAGAGTTATGAATTATTTGCCGATGTGAAGGAGAAGGAAAGAAAGACCGCGTACAATATGGCTCGACCAGGTTGGTAAGGAGGCAGTGAGGCTGGGTGCAAAGACATTGGCCGGGAGTAGAGACCAGTGGGGAAGATTTCTTTTGCAGGCCAGGTCCCTGACTGGGCTGTAGCGCCGAGGATGTATGTAAGTTCTTATGTATGTATGTATGCGCACACATGTGTGATGCTTGGTGTTGTCTGATGAAATTGTCTAGGAGTTGCGACATTTCGAAAGATTTATGTAAAAGAACTGCAAATATCTTGAACAGTTTAATGTAAAATTTGAGTTAATTTAACTAGCTTAATTTACGTAGTAATTTACAAATGTTATATGAAATGCAGACGTACCCATCTGCTTAACTTTCCTGACTATAACCGATCAAGTAGTCAATACTTATGATTAAGTTAACGGTATGCACTATCAAAATAGGTTCACGTAACTGCCCACGGCCAACTAACTGTTGGCATGAAAGGCTACGTAGCTGATTTTATGAAAGTATACATTTTGTAAAAATGGGGATTAGGTTTATCATAAAATATTCAACTTTGTCATAGCTATTAAAATCTTCCCTCGCAGTAATATTTCTGTTACTGATTCGGATTGTTGGTACTACCGTTGACCACGAGTAAAAGTACATGAGTAGAAGTACTCGCGCGCGCGCGCGCGCGCGTGTGTGTGTGTGTGCATATATATGTATCCTGCTACCACCGGCTCCGTGCTCAGAGCGCCTATCAACAACTGACCGTGCTCATACCGCCCACTTATCTTGTCTTCTCGAGTTGCTGAGATGATGAAAATGAATCCTGTAAATCACACTACAATATATGTATACTTGCTGTCTGTACTTGGTCATCACTTGACCAGGTATTATTCAGTATTTTAATTTACCGTTTAGAGTTAATAGTTCAGTAGTTTAAATTGTATACTAACTTTTTGCATTTTCTACAATCTTTTATAATAATTATTATTATTATACGTAATATTTAATATTATACTTTTAATGTTGTTTAAACATTAATATTATTACTACAACTACTACTAATTAATAATAATTAAATAGAATAATTTAATGAATAAAATAATTTACAGTGGAAGGTTTAGCGAGGATCACACAAATGTAAGTATAACACAAATTTTACATTATTTGTGTCGACGATACGACAATATTGAGTGTCATCATCAGTCCTCGTGTACAATAGAGAAAAATGAAAGACATTACCAGATCAATTATGGAGTGAATATGTGTGTGTGTGTGTGTGGGGGGGGGGTGAGACTGTTTTACATCAGCAAAATAATTACATTTGTCACATATTGTTTTACTTAAATAGATAGACATGATTATAATATTCCAAATACCTAATAATACAATATTACAATTTAAATTATTCATAATATAATAATCCCTTAATTATGTTTATAAATAATTATAGATACAGTAATGATCGAATGTATAATGTGTCTCAACACTCATTGCAAAATTTTGTATCGCTTTCTAAAATTTGTAAACTATGTTTCAAAGAAACTTTATGTTTTGATATCAGTTATGTATGAACAATGATACAGAGATCTATGGAAACATACATACACTGAAAGGCTATGACTAAATTATTTGTCATTTAGGTATTCTTGTTACAAATTTAACAAAAAACTAGCACAGTAGTTCGGAACATTTAGTATTTATTTTATGATTGTCCGCTCTACAGATATGGTACTAATAAAGTAGTAGGGTAGTTGGGTTTTCGTAATTCTTTTTCAAATAATATAAAAAAATTGTCTGATATTGGAATTTAACTAACTTAGTAATTGAGCCTAATCCTTGAGGTTGATGATGATGAAGATGATGACTAACTTAATAATAAATGAAATTTGATCTGGCAGTTCTGGGAGTTGAAAGTGCTGTGGTAATGTTTTAGCAACGACTTGTACAAATTTTCATAGGACTGCTAGTGTTGGCTATGGACAGCAACAGATATAGGCTATCGTTACCAAGGTACTTTACTTTAAAAATTAAAATTGGTAAAAGGAAAATTTACAAAAACTCAAATACTCTATTATTTTTGGTAACATAACAAACGTAAAGAAATTATTTTTATTATTTTTATGAATACCACCATCATCATGTACTCCAGGAATTAACCCTTGATTATGTTCAATGCCTTATATACGGTTCATAAGAATACCATACAACGGTTATGAATACCGATGACAAATGCATTGTGTTTTAGATAAATTTATAAATATAATGTCTAAATTACAAATAATTTACTAACAGAATTTAAATTTATCATTGTTTCCACAGACACCTGTAGGCCTACATCTGTAGATAATATGTACAATTTTGCAAACATAGATTACAACCTTTTTGACTGCAGTTCAAAACTTGGAAGGGTTGTTGCAAATGATGTCAAATTATTAACAATAACAAGTTCGTACTTTGAACAAAAGTCCTCTTAATTTGGTGCTCCCAGGGACTTTCAGACATTTTTCAAAATTCTGACTTCGATTTTTGGCTCATGGTAACGCTAAATTTAAAAAATATACTCAGTGTAAACACTACATTAAGAGTTGTGTTACATTCTCTTTATTTTGATAACCGGCGTGGATCTTTACAAATTTTCCAAGACATGTAAGACTATATATGTTTTGGGGAACTGTGTCCTATGTTTAGTGGGCCTCATTTCGGAAATTTTCAAAACGGAAGAGTGTGTTGAAATTGGGGTAAACATTAAGTTTAATTTAGTACCCACATAGATTTTTGTGATTCTTAAAAATGTTAGTGTCTCACATTTTTGTGGGCATCAATCCCAAAACAATAGGGCTCTGTGTGTTAAAGTTATGCACACGCATGCCCAGTTTTTATGAAAACCGGTAGATGCATTCAGAAGATATCGTAACACGTACTCGAAATAGACAGATAGACAGGCAGACAAATGGTCAATGCTTTGCTGTTCAGTAAAAAGTACCGAGCAATGAAGTCACAAGACAATTTATTCCTTCAATAGAGTCTGAACTCTGGCGTTAGAAACGGTTGAAAAAAACTTTTTTTCAGCCCGTGATTTTATTCTGCTTCATGCTAATTCAGTAATGCTTTCTTAGTAATCACTATTGTCTATTGTTAGCTAAATTAGTTCGTAATAATTTTTTTATTACATTCTACAATTATTGAATATGGATTCAGATCAAACACTTGTAACTACTTTCCCGATGTCATCAAGCATAAAATTGATATTTGCAATTCAATTAGTATCCTAATCGTTATACCAGAATGCATTTCATGTCGCATCCGGCGCTGTGTGTTGATGATGAGTGGAACAGGTGTGGACAAATTATTTGCGAAAGCTGTCTAATATAAACGAAAATCGAAAATGTATTTTTAAGGTGGTAATTATGAAATTTAACACCCGCTTCTCGACGGGATTTAATTTAGTTGGGGCAAATACTTGAAAGGTGTCTACAGGAAAAATATCTATAGGCCTGCTATAAAATGTTATTAGTCAACTTAAAATGTTATTAGTCAAGCTTACGCTTGCTTAATTCTCTTCCTACATGTAAACAAGAAGAGAGCAAGATATATTGCTCTATGCAGGAAAATTTCCCGGATAAAATGTTTATAATCGGCTTGGTGTGTTTGCTCGTAAAGCTTAAACACATGTCAAGCTTACATTTTTTAGTCACAGAAAATACACAAGAATTACCTGTAACAATCCATTTGCCTTGCCTGGACCACACTTTTTTAACATGTTACGGGCAAAATATGTAACTTCAATTGAACCTGTGTTTTTTTAGTAGATTTCGCAAACTTTATGAATCGGGTAGCACACCTTGTTTCATTGTAATCAGCACTATTGTTAGAGTATTGTTCTGATCAATTTATTACGATGAGTTGTGTGAATTATGACAAGATTTAATATAAATGACAAGATTTATTACATTTTTAGTGTGGTGTGTAATATATCTGTGACGTAGTTAATGATTTTTTTTTCTGTGGAAAAATTGTGGGTTAGGTAAAAATACCATAAGAGGTTATTGCATTATAAGAGGCTGTCGTATTTCATCTTTCTAAACAGATGTTAAGCGTTTCTTTATTAACCTTTATAATAACTAAAATTTATAATAAATTATTGATGTTTTGTTAATACTTTAAGCGTTACAATCATTATTCTTGTCTGCTCACATGGACATTATCGTTTGCTAAAAAATTTAATTTCATAAGTTGATGGATACAGTATTTGTACAATGGAATTGTACAATAGCCACTAGGAGGTTCTATTGATTTAATTATTTCTTAGAGTTTAATTTCTAGTTGACAATAAGAATAATGTAGTGGAAAAGGTTTACTTTTTATATCTAGCTCTACGTCACTCTCCCTTAGAAAATGATGGACACAAAGTCCAATGCTTTTCAGGATAATTGTTTTTTCTGAAATCCTACCATATTTTTCGGCAGGAGATTAGAAATCAACGGATATTTACCTGTCATACCCAAGTTTGCTATATTATGCATGTGAGAGAGAGCGCCAGTATTGGTCGTGGTAAATAACGGGCAATCTTAACATCGAATCTAATTTTTAACAGTATCCATTGAAATTGAAGTACTAAACTCAGAAACTGTAATTTTGCCAAGCGGTAGCATGGTGTCTTCCGACTGTGCTCACGTCGTGGAATCAGCTCAAGATCAAAGTTAATATAATAATTAATTGGAGGGTAAATCGTTATGTAAAGATAATGTTAATTTCGTGTTCTTACATTGAAACTTATGTATAATATTTAAACTGAGATGATAGTTATAATGATAACAGTGATTAAGGAAATAACATTACAAAATCATCAGAATGAAGAAACATTATACTAGTAATCGATATGTTAACGTCTGTCTACTTTGGAAGACTGCGATGAGTGCAGAAATCCCCGGCCATCGAGTGGTCAGCCAACCAAGTAGCTGATGTTACAAGTATACAAGCCACTATGCTTCGAAGGCACCATCACACGGTTATACCACAGCGAAAAGAAAAGACACAACAATTCTAGTATTATCAATAATACCTGTACGTAAAATTATTAAGGAAACCCCAAATTACTCACACAATTCTCTTGAAAGGACGTCCTTCATTATATAATTGTTATGGGGTTGTGATAATGGACAAGGATATCTCGGTTTTGAAGACAACAGCAACAATTTGCAGAACTGCGATTGTCTACATTTACCCTCACACTCTGCTTTCGAATTGAAATCGTCGCGGTGTTTCGAAAATACATATCTGTAAGCGTGACGGAAGCAGCACTGCAGCTTGTTATGGGAGACTTCTTATATTGCGGAGCTTATTGTGTTTTGATCAATGGAAACTCCCTTACGGTAACGCTTTTTACGGTATCTACAGGCGTTTTCAGAGACATAACGGTAGTAAGCAGATGCCGTATAGGAAACATGTAACGATCTCTACATTTAAGTTTACTGAAGTGTGTCATATTCTGATAGACTACAATTCTAATGAACTACAGTATTACACACACATGAGTAAGCGCAGCACATATACGCGCATATACGCTCGCGACATTACATTTGTCATTTGTATAATTACACGTATATAGCCCTACATATTGTGCATAGGTTTCGCGCGCGCGCGCGCGTGTGCGGACGGACGCGTAAAAGTGCATTATTTCACACATTTTCGCTATGCTTTTTCATTATTTTCGATATAAATGATTATAGTAATGTAATGAGGCATTTTATAAGAACTTACTGGGTTAAAATGTGCAAAATGCCTTCGATTATCATCTTCATTGTTTTGGCGGTAACAGATCTGTTCTGAATGTTGTTCAACACGTTTTGTTCCTTCCTGTATTTCTACGTTGTTTTTGTGGCTCGCGCGTGTTCGTGTTAGTTCATACATTAGACTTGTAAATTTATTATTAATTTATAAGGGCAAGTTTGTAGGTGTAAGTTTGATATGGTTGTTAAATTAGGATATAATTGTAACCATAGGTATATTAAAATGATGTTATTAATAAAACCTATTTCCCAAATAGATTTTAGCAGAATTCTTCAAAAAGCTTTTAAACTGTGAAAAAAACAATACTATGATTTAACAAGCATGAACCAAAAAACGTCTTTCCAAACTCAAAACTCATGGAAAAACTAAAATTTAGTTAATAATCAATGTACTCAAAAATAATAATGCTCCTGGATAACACTCAATTATTGCAGAAATGTTCCAGAAATGAAATGATCGAGAAACTCTAAAATCATTTAGAAGAAAGCTAGAACAAATTTCAGAAACGTGTAAGTTTGCTCTCGTCCGTTCATCCGCTGCACAAAAAAGGAGATAAGACGCATGAAAAGTATGGAGGAATCTTCTTGCCGCCTGTAACATACAAAATTCTGTCAGAGCACTTCTGGATTGTTTGGAAGAACAGGAATACATCAACACGGGGAACACCAAGTAGATTTCAGAAAAGTAAGATCTTATGTAAAAATCTTAAATTAATCATCATACACTACTGTCTTAAAAGTAAGAGTCTGGTAAAACTTTTGTAGACTTCAACGAAGCCTAAGACTCAGTCGACAGAAATAAACTCTTGAGCAAACTCGAGGAACTTGCCACACACAAAAATATCCATGCAATTATTGAGCAAACATTAACAAATACAAAATCTAAGATAATATTTTTCGGGGAAATCTCACAACTCTTTGATATCAAAAGTTGAGTCAAACAAGGTGACTGCCTCTCCCCAATACATTTCAACTGTGTTTTGAAAAATGTGTAAGTGAATGGAAGCTTAAACTTCAAGAAAATTAGATTCCAGAAATTACGCTGGACTTTAAGAACCCAACCTCAAACTAAACTGCCTAGCGTTTCCAGGTGGCTTAGCAATCCTTCCGGAAACACAGATGCAGCAACAGGCAGGACTACAAATTTTATTTAAAGAAACAGATTTTATAACAAAAACCAAAGATGTTTAAAGTCCCTGAACACAGTGTATGGAAAAGTCAAGAAAAATCTAAAATTAAGTTCCTTAAATAAATAATATAACCCAATGATCTAGACAAAGAAGCCAAAAAATTAAGGTCTAGAAAAAGTGAATTAATCGATCAGTTAACGAGAAATCTTTACAACAAAAATCGTTGTCGATAAAAACAAAACTTCAATTTTACAAAACAGTAATTATAAACCCAGGACGCTTGTACCCAGCAGAATGTTTAGCTCTCAACAAAAATTGAGAAACCGAGGAATTAAGAAAAAAGGAAAGTTAAGAACTAAGTAAAATTTTTGTAGAAATGAATAAATAAAAAGAAACATTAAAGCAATTTATTTCGAAAATTAAGAACTTTTGGATGCAATTTGAATATACTTTCTACGGACACTTGATCTAGATAAAACCGAAAAGAGAGACAAAACGAATATTTGACTTTTCATAATCAAATCCGTTTGATTACAGAAGTTAAAAAGGTTCTCACAGCAATGCAACTTACAAAAACGATGTTTTGGACATAATTCTGTAGGAAAAAGGTTAAACAATTTGGGAGTTTACAGAAAAAAAGAGATGCTACAAATATGAACTATCAGTATGCAAAAAATGAAAAATAAGCATAGTAAAATGATAAAAGACTACTGGAAGGACAGAAAAGCTAAGAAAGAAGTAATATTATAAAGATAATATTTCACGTGGTCCGTAGTCGGCTAAAATGGAAGAAAGAAAAAGAAAGTTCTACGTTCAGTATAGAATTTTTGAAGTACAAAGAGTATATAAGCTTTATTCATGGATGCATGTTGTAGCATAACGGAAATTTTGCCTTATTTACAATTTAATACCACTTAGAAAATAAAAGGAAGAAGCAATCTGAAATGAGTAAAATAAACCTAAATAAAAGTAACATAAAAGAAATAATCACTATAATAAATAAAATGCCTTAACAGTACGATAAAAAGCTCTCGATCCAAAGAAATTAAACACATTCAATTCAGAACAATATGTGTTAAACCATGTAGGATGATTATTATCCCTGTAACATCATCAGTATACCCAGTAAGATAAGGAGCAGTAAGGAAATACAACCATGGACGAATTAATTAAAATAAAAATCTCAAAGGGACAAAACCTATTTTAAAAACAGAACACTCTATCAGAATCAAACAAAATAAATAAATGAACATAAACTATAGTTATTATATAAAAATTAGAAAACCATATGGCCAAAGTCAGAGAATACAATACCAGTAAAAGACTATAATTAGGTTAAGGCCATAATTTGTTTAATTATAAGAAGCAATTGATTTGTTTAATTATTATATTGGTATTTACTACCTACAATGTTGATATTAGGATATACTAAATGGTAGAGAATAAGTGTTTGTTGTATTTAAAGAATATTAGTTTATGTCAGAATTTGGTTAAGGAAGGAAAGGCAATACATTAATTCTAATGTCATATAAATAGTAACTCAGAAAAGATAATAATAATAATGTGAATTAATTATAATATTGATAGGAAAAATGAAAATTGATAATCAAGCCAAATTCAACTTTGACCCTTTAATCAAATCAGAGGAGATAAATTAGTGAAAACCTGGACCAAATTAATATAAATTATTCCTTTTAGCATGCAAATACTTTATTATAATTATCACAACAACCTGTAGTAGCAATTAAAAAAGTCAGAGGATAAAATTGACTTAAATAGTGATTGTACAAGATAATGCCTAAGCAGTAAACCAATTATAAGTAAAATGTAAATAAATCAGTAAATGTTTAGTATAATAACAAAGTAGTAAAGGGAAATTATAATGATTTAATTAGTAATCTTATTTGAGGACAATGGTAACGTAAAACGTACTTTATACCATTTAATGGGTAATTATGTGAATCATGATAAGGCCTAGAAGTAAATTTCAAGGAATGTAATTTTTGAGTTTAATTCAAACCAAAATAGGTCATGTTTAATTTTAATTTGTATAAAATCAAAGCAGGAATATAGTTATGTAATTAAAATTTCATAAAAATACTAAATAACTAAATTATAGCCAGTAGAATATAAAAAATGTCATTTATTTCCATAAAATCGAATCGGGAATAAGGCAAACAGCTGATTGTGAACAATGAAAACTGAGACGAAAATCGTACAGGATTTTCTATATGAAGAAACAAATTAAAATTAGTTGATTGTTAAACTCCAAGCAGAACGGACGTGTCAGAGTATTGAGAAGAAGAATTAAATTTTAACTAACTAAACCCAAGATGTACTATGGAAATATAAAGGAATGAAGTATATACAGTAAATCAATGAATCCAATTTAAATAATCATTGGAATAATAAAGCAAAATTAAAAAAACACTAAAACTAACTACCAGAACGAATGGTCACGATGTAATTATAAATCTAACCTAATTTATGAACAGCGAACTGATTTGAAGAAACCACTCAACACTACACACGTATTACCGAACGAAATCCAGTAGAGGACGAAAGCTAACAACAATAAACTGACGGTCTTTCAATAACTACATCACAGAAGAGGAATTTATCAACTACTGCATTTTATTGAAGAAAAATCCTAGAGACAGATTATCAGCGTGGTACAACGCATGAAGGCAGCCATCTTTTAATTTCAACGAGGACCGGCCAGCACAATAAGAAGACGACGTCACGTCAGAATAATCTGCAGGCGGTTCGAATTTCTTTTTACTAATATATACTATATTTTTTAATAATTATGTGTTAATGAATAAGTTTTTTCTAATTGTAAGTATTGAATTTTCTAACTTGCCTTTCCTGACTATTCCTACAGTTAAAAGAATCCATGTTAAATAATAATTTAAATTAATATAACTTAACCCAAATGTGTTAATCGATCTGAGATCCAGTCTCGACTCCGAGAGCAATAGTCGACGCAAGTCGAATAATCGCATTATTCACAATAAATATAATTATTTGTTTCAACGTGGCGTTTTATTGAATAATTAAGTAGCTAAGTTAAAATACGTCAATTTTTAATTTAAAAAAAACAGGACTTCAAAAAGGAAAAATACGAGCCGAAGAAGAATAAAGACGTTGAATTGACAGCTACCATCAATCGATTTGTCTATGACATAATCTATTTAACGCGGTGAACAAATATTTCTTTACCAATTCATACATAATTACTATTTTTTATTTTTTACTAATTAAATAATAATAATAAAATAATAAAAACACAACATAATTAAATAAATAATAAATTATCATAAAAAATTCGTTTTCTTACAAATTGACGCCAACAACGGGTGGCATAATCAAATTTTGTTTTATTACAATATGTATTCGTATATACGTGTCCATACACATACACATTATCATCTCTATCAGTATTCATATTCGCTTACTTCTCCTGGCGTACTCCAGAGGTTTCCTCCACAATTTATGCAAAATATCCACAATATACAATTATATATATTTATCTCCACAATATACCTTTCCAGAAACTTATTCAATTTACTTGAAACACACTGCTTAATCATCTTCAATCGCAAATCAGCTCTCCATCGTCGAAATGCCCTATTAGCCTCTCACTAGTAGCTCTCCAGTCCAATAAATTCTATGACGACTGAAGAGAAACAACGGAGACGAAACCATGGTACAATCAGGGACGGTTTTCTCTAAAATATTAGTAGTATTATAAACAATACTAATGTTCTGTTGTGTTTAGGAGACAAAACCAATTCTGTGGCCTTGAGGTAAGGGATGTGAACTCCACTTTGTTAAAAAATGGAGTTATTATCACGATTACAGTAAGCAATAAGCAATTATAGCTCTACAAGTAGGTAAATAAAGTTATCTCCTAGCTCTAATAGTTACGGAGATAGCACTCATAAAAATCAATTTAAGTCCCAGGCACGTTGTAGTAAAGAATGATAAGTCCACTTTGATACTATTTACCTCTAAAAGAATCTAAAAGGAAAAATGTTAAGTCCCACTAAATATCATTGATCTCTGACAATGCTCGAAGAAAACTACCACATAACTTATTTACCTCAAAAATGTTTAAGAAAAAATTTGGCCGTTTGTTTTTATGTTTTTCAAAAACGTCTTTACCATTATTTCATTAAACTAGAAATCATAAACTTAACAAAATTTACTTTAGTGAAATGAAAGGCAGAAGTATATGAAGATCACGATGGCAGTGAACAAGTGGAAGTCATTAGTCAAAAGAAAAAAAACAATAAAGAAAGGTTTTTAGGACTACACCTGTCTACTAACAAAATGTATCAGTTATTTGTAGAAAAGTGTAAGAATGAAAATCAAGAAATATGGAAAAGTTGGATGTACTGCCACATATTTAACACTAGATTTAAGTTTTCACTAGTCACGCACTGACACATGTGATGTCTGTGATAAACACAATGTAGGTATCAAAATTCAGAAGAAACAACTAGACTGCTTACAGCACAATATGAAAAACATTTGACTGACACTAGTAATCGCTATCGGTTAAAAAGAAATTGGCGAAGAGGAGGCTAAATTGAACAGTAATTTCAAGGTGTTGACTGGTGACTTCCAGAAATGTCTTCCGACACCTTTTGAAGAAGAAGTGTCATAAAACTCGCAAGAGTGTCAAATATATTCCTTGTGAGTGAAGTCGTATAAGGAATGAGTTGTTATCAATAAGTGTAAAAAATATATAAACACCTCCAAGCAGCTTTACAATTTCTACCTAGTGAGTGTCATTATTTTACCAGTCTCTTCCATCAAAGGACAGTGGGGACTTTATAGACAATCAAATATTTGAAGCTTAAGTTTCATTCCCACTAAATTATAATTTCCTAACATTTTTATGGTACACTTATGATATTTTATTTTGACTTTTTTTCAAAATGTCATTAATTCGCAATTTTTAGGTACTTAACATATTTTTCCATATGCCAGTTAATGTGTACTACTTATTTTAGGTGGGTTATTACAAGAATGACAAAAGCTTTTTACAGGTTTTGAAATGATGAAAACTTTGAAACAAATTCTCTTATAATTAAAATTTTTTACAGTTCTGTAAGTTTATTATAACTGATGTATAACTACTGGTACTCTATATAAAATAATAACCGTCCTACTTCTTTTGATGAATGGTGTCTTTTTTCTATAAGTTATTATTTACTTAAATACCGTTTTTAACATTTTTATCAAAATGTACTAAACGTTTCCCTTTAAACCATGTGTTTTTTAAGTATAAAGAACATGATTTAACAGATTTACAAAAACTGTTCATAATCTATAACAGAAAGAAGCAAAGACTCTTTACTTCAGTGTTTGTTAATGATTCTAGAAAATCGTTTGAAGACAATTTTTTTAAATTCGTAGATTTTACTTCTTGAGAATGTTTTATTGTAAAAGGTGTGTACTAACGTCAAAATACAAGATATTTCTTATTTGTGTGCTGTAGTTTACACTGTGGTTTAAGAAGGCAGATATCCCTTATGAGTACAATATTTTGGAGGTAAAAAGTGTTAGTTCCCGGGGGAGGGGAAAGGCAAAAAATTAAAATTGTAATTATTATAAATTTGAAATCTGCATGCTGAAAATAAAGTATTGTTAAAATTTCAGCCTTGTATCTGTAATATGTTTCATTTTATAGCAAACTAGCAAAATACCCGTGCTTCGCTACGGAGTTTCACGTTGTACGTAATTGTACAATTATTGCTCGCTTAATAGTATAGGATTAGATAGATTGTACAAATTCTCAACTCTTAGTTTGTCTATTTACATTCATAGCAACAGCTATTTATTATTTATTTCGAGAAAATCGTTAGAGCCGTTTCCGAGAAAAAAAGGACATACATTTATTAATTAATTGAACTTCGAAATTTTCTCGACTATAAGAACCTGCAAACAACGAAGTTTTTTCAATTTAAAACAATGATTAAAAACTCAGGACTAAATGTATTCGGGGTTTCCAGTAAACTGAGATGTCAACCACTTCATTTACCAAGTATGCAATTCCCGCTATAAATTTCAGTATTTGGTTTTTTGCCCCTTAGGAGTGAAAGTTTTTAAAAACGTTTCTTAGTGAGCACCTAAGACCTATGATGAAGCTATGTTCAAAGTTTCATTGATATCCATTCAGTGGTTTCAGAGATATCGTGATCAGTGAGTCAGTCAGTGGTATTTGGCTTATATAGATATCTATATCTAGCCGATTTACCCAGCGTTGCTCTGGTTCATAATTTATTCATAGGCTCATAGGCACCTATTCTTGTTCTAACGTTATATTACTTGTATACTGTATAATCTTCCTTATATTGTTACGTTCGCATTCTCACTGGAGGAATACTCTGTAGCGCACCTGTTTAAGAACATGTCATAAACTGTATTCTTATATCTGGAGACGAATTCTGTTGCGCGTGATGCTCCTGCTCGATTTCTAACTCTGGGAGAGGGCGAACAACTAAATTAGTTTTCAATAAAATGTCTACAGTACTTGCACGCGCTGCGTATTTAACTGTCGTTTTATAATTTATCGTGTTAATGTTGAAATAAGGCATTTGTTAAATTAGTGTCTCCTAAACTTATTCTAACAATACAATACCTCTATAGATTTCAGCTTATCAATTTTTAAATTCAAACTGAAGCAAGTGCATTTATATTGTCTGAACACTATGATCTGAATACATTCACTATAAAAACTTTGTTTTTTATACTCGCTTATAACTTACTTCGATCTTAACTTATCCACTTTTAAATTCAAACTGAAACAACTCTGAATTCACACACTATTAAGAAGTTTCTTAAGATGCATACACCACCTTTGATATCATAACCTATATCTTTATTTATAAGAACCGTGGACTCTGGCCCCGCCGTCTTTCGCGGGATCCGACCTAAGACCCCCCGGGTTCCGTGGATGAACTCCGGGGAAGGCCCGTCGGATGACTCCTGCGCTATTTCCTACGCGGGAGACTTCCACCGATGCAATGGTAACCAGAATCTATTCTATTGGGTTGCCATAGTAACCAGATCTAATAGTTGTTTAAGACCCAGAGGACCCCCCAGAGGATCGTATCGGAAAAAACACCTGTCCTATGTTGGTTCTCCCGTTGCGTAAAATATTTGTGCCAAATTTGGTTAAAATAGGTCCAGTGGTTTAGGAGGAGGTGTGGAAGACCCCAAAGGACCCCCAAAAGGATCGTATCGAAAAAACACTTGTCCTATGTTGGTTCTCCCGTTGCGTAAAATATTTGTGCCAAGTTTGGTTGAAATAGGTCCAGTGGTTTAGGAGGAGATGTGGAAGACCCCAAAGGACCCCCCGAAGGATCGTATCGAAAAAAACACCTACCTATGTTGGTTCTCCCGTTGCGTAAAATATTTGTGCCAAGTTTGGTTGAAGTCGGTCCAGTGGTTTAGGAGGAGATGTGGAAGACCCCAAAGAACCCCCAAAGGACCCCATCGAAGAAAACACATATCCTATGTTGGTTTTCCCGCTGCGTAAAATATTTGTTCCAAGTTTGGTTGAAACCGGTCCAGTGGTTTAGGAGGAGATGTGAAAGACCCCAAAGAACCCCCCAAACCCATCGAAAAAACACCTACCTATGTTGGTTCTCCCGTCGCGTAAAATATTTGTGCCAAGTTTGGTTGAAATCGGTCCAGTGGTTTAGGAGGAGATGTGGAACATACATACATAGACACAATTGGGGGGGGGGGGTTGCCCCTTAGGAGTGAAAGTTTTTAAAACCGTTTCTTAGTGAGCACCTAAGACCTATGATGAAGCTATGTTCAAAGTTTCATTGATATCCATTCAGTAGTTTTTGCTCTACGTTGATTCTATGTCAGTCATTCAGGCAAACTTTCCCCCCCTTTTTCCCCCTTTAAAGGTCGAATTTCCAAAAATCCCTTCTTAGCGGATACCTACATCACATGAGGAACCTACATGCCAAATTTCAAGTTTCTAGGTGTTATAGTTTCGGAGATTTCGTGATGAGTCAGTGAGTGAGTCAGTGGTATTTCTCTTTTATATATATAGATTATAATATTTTTGTTTTTTGCCTTTCCTCAAAAATTTACAAAATGGGACATAACACTCTTTACCTCTAGGCCACAGCATCATAAAAGGGTTACTTGGTAAACCCTACTCTAGGCCTACTTTAAAGAGTAAAGTAAAGGAAGCCTAGATCCATTTTAAGAATATTCATTACAAAAGCAGCATATGAATTCTGGACACTGAAAATATAGCTATTAGAAACACACCCTAAACTATTACAAACTCAAATTATTATGAACCAGTTAATAACAGAACAAATTCATGTGAATGCAACACATGGCACAACATTTTTCGTGAAACATTTTTGGTACAGAAGTATCCACTAAACTGTTTACACCAGTATACGCCATACGTACATAGTATCACATTTGGTGTGTGTGTGTGTGTGTGTGTGTGTGTGTGTGGAGAGAGAGAGGAGGGTGTAATCGGTCATCATAAATATATAATTATTATTATTAGCATTTGTTTTTTACAATGAGCGAATATCTCCCCAGTCATCCAATGATGGCTTGCGTATCATCTATACTGTAAATTGTTTGCAGCCTTTTTCATCAGGAAGGAAATACTGTTGGTACCTTAAATGAGGTATTTTGCTCAAAGGACATTACCAACCAGAAGACATATACACGCGCGCGCGCTTACACACACTCTCTCTCTCTCTCTCACCCTCTTCTATTTCTCTCTCAGTTCAGCACATAAAAACTCAATGGGCAAAAGTAATAACATGCAATCAACGAGGCGAGGAACAGAAAAATTATTTTGGACCTATTCAATAAATTACATGTTTCAATTAAAATTAATATGAGTTTGTGTTTGTGTGTGTGTGTCTGTGTGTGTGTGTGTGTGCACGTGCGTGTGTTTGTGTCTGTGTATGTGTGTCTGTCTATCAATATAACAATCCACTTCCCTTCTTCTAACAAATAACATACTTTTAAGTTTTATACTTAAATTTATTTACGTTTACATCCGCTTTGAAAGCATGACCTTTAAGTGAGCAGGGAAATACCGTACAACCAAATCTAAGTATATACACAATCTGCAATAGTTCGGTTTGCTTACATTTATAATGTTGATACCTCAATACTGTAACTTATACACCCACGAGGAATGTTAATTGCCAGTCTTTCCATGCACTGCAAAATCTACGAATATACTTCAGAAAATATTTCATTTACGCGAGCACTTGAAACGCTATGCGTACGAAATATAGGTAAGAGCTGAACTGTACGAATATTGATTCAATTGGTTTGTCGAAATCAACAACTAATTTTGAAATAATTAATGTAACAGGAAACGTAAAGCAGGACACTCCAAACAGTGACAGCTCCACGATACCACAACAGCCAGAGCCACTTCTGAGTCACGAACGCAGACCTTTCATTCATTGTTTGTTTGTTTGTTCGACAACTGGTCTTGTTTGTGTTTCGTAGTTCAATTGTGCTGCCACTAGAATGGCTAAGCTATTAACTTAATTGCTTCGATATTCTACAGCTAGTCTTCTGTATTACCGGCAATATATAAGAGTAGTATCGTTATAGAATTGGTGGGGAGGCACTTTGTTAATTAAAGAGACTGTGCTACGAAAGCAGTAGCGAAAACACTGGGAACAACACGTGTAAGACGATACTTCTTATAGAGTTGTGAGAGCATATAAATTCATCAAAATTAGTATAGTAAGGTCAGAAGCTACCCTTTTCAGCTGTGGGGCTGGGTACCTAATAACATCCACTCCCGATCCGTAAAAATATCCCCCTAAAACTAAACGGAAACAAGTAAGAGGTTTGTGTCATACAAGTTAAATTATTACGCATGCTCTTTCCTACTTTGGAACAGTATATTTTAGGTACACGTTCATTAAATTTTATCTAAGCCTGAGCTGTCTATTACTTGTTTACAACTTCTTTACAGCTCGTTCTAGGATCACCTTCTTTCCGGTGTTTTTGGGACAAAAATGTGGAGAAGAAACTATATAATGTACTCGTCTCCGCCTTACCGCCTTATACCCAGGGGTAGACAAGGCGTAAGACTTTAAATAGTAGCCATTTCTAAGTAGGTGTTCTCAGTTTGTTATAGGCAGAAAGTTCATTTTCTCACATGAAACGTGAAATATGTTATTGATAGAATATTTGTTTCTAAAGAAAATATTTTAATCGCTGCCTAATAATAATAAAAAGTATTGTATAATGTGTTTTTATTATTTTGTACACACTTTCTGTTAATAAATCTTAAACCGAATCTTTGACCGGTCTTTAATCTTTAAATTTTTAACTTATGTGTGTAGTAAATGCGTGAATTAACTTTTAAAAAGTTTTATGCCAAGAAATGTGGAATACAAATTTTAATTATCCAAAATTTTGCTACACACGTACTAAATAAAATCACCAAGTTAAGAATTTACGCTTGTAAATTGTTTCCTAAACCAATAAATCTAAGACTTAATACACAGAGCAGAGATATTATAGTACCCGTGATACGGTTCTTTTTTCAATTAGTTCTTTGTTGATATAAGGTATCCATAACTTATCCACAAATAATCAACAATTATAAACACTCTTTAATTTAATATGAAATGTTTATTACATTTTCTGCAACTACAGCGAGAAACATTTATTTGAAACTTCTCTCAATCCGTATCGTATACGATCCGACTCGAAGCTCGTCAGCTGAAAGTGCTTTTTCATTAATTCATGAGTACACTCGGCACACGGGCTCAGCTTCTATCCGGATTCTGACCACACACTGCGTTAGGAGTGGCCGTTTCTACCTGCTGCAACCGTATCGTGTTCCGCTGTTTAATATTTTCTGTCCGGCGCTATCTCTCTTGGTCGCCAAATAGTGCGTTGCCAACGATATTATTAGATTTTCAAACATGCTTTCAATTTACACCAGGGGGTGTCCGTGAACAAAAATTCACTTATGGTCACCGACGTGCCTAGGGAACCACGACACCCTCACAAGGTTTCCCAATGTCTAATCTTAAATTAGTTGATGCCGCCATATAAAAATCTATTCTGTGCCAACCGTGTGTCCAAAGTAACAATATTTGAATATAGTAAATATAAAAGGGGTTCTGTTTCATCAGAAACATGAATCCTATTCTGGATATATTGTGCTCGAAAATTTATTGTAACTCTTTACATATTAAGGTTAATTTGAAATTACCTTGTTATTACAATATTGTTAAGGAAAGTTAAAACTGTTAAATAAAGAACCAAGACGGTATAATAATATAGGCTAATGTCGTTATAACAGGATGTATTAATGTGGTCAGAAAAATAAAATAAATAATGAAAACTACAAAATAATGAAGTAGGATAAATTTTGCATGAATATTTAATAACACTAAGGAAGGTAGGAAAAGAAGAATATATTGTACAATGTATATGCAGAACAATACATAGTACATAGATAGAGCCGCGGAATTTAGAATCCTGGAAAATACTAAAATGATTCAAAATGGTACAATGAGACATTACTATTGAATTACCATTGGAATATGTAGGCCTAGATATATGGAAAACAATGGTAAGACTATTACAGAAGATTTCTAACAAGGAAGAAAAGATAATTTATGAAACATAACCAAGACCTAGAAAGAGAATACGATAAATTAGAAACTGTTATAAAGAAAGCAGGAGGCATCGGAAAGATCGCTCTACTCTCCTAAATGGTAAAGTACTGAATGCAAAAATTGCATTTTGTGATACAGAAAACATTTCAGAGAGGCTTGACTGGCCATAAACTATCTTTGAAGTAGACGAATTAACATTAGATCATTTTAAAAAGTGGTACAGAAAGAAGTGCCAAAACCGAAGAGAAAGTATGTCATATGGTCAATGGAAGACACTCATTAAAAATAAAAAAAAAAGCTAGCAATTAAAAATTGATATATTTATGCTAAACTTCAATAAATTCTCTGTAAGAAATAAAGTTAGAAAGATGCTTGGTGAAAAACACCGAGGAAAGCCTCTTGCTGAGAAAAACAGGTTATGAAGAATTTGGGATAACTCGGAACGCCAATAAACAGTTCATCTTGTTATATGAACAACGCATGTGACTAAGACTGCCAGGATGAAGAAACGAAACGTTTATTATGTACCGGTATAACAAAACGAGCAGACACTTGGATGCTAAATAAACAGAATACGTACAAATTACTGACCCAACGGCCACCTTTATTTATGGGTCACCTGTGTGAACGGCCACTTTTTTGAGGAACGGATTTTATTTTCCGTAAGGTCAATGTGAAGTTCCCTTCCATGTCCCCATTAAAGGCATTGTAGAGTTATTGATCGCACAGATATGCCAACGAGTATGTCAAAAGATAAGAGATAATTAGCAAAGACACAGTATGTTCAAGGCCATAACGATTGCCACAGTATGATCATGTAAGTAGAGCAGATCAAGAACGATGGATAGCGACAGTAAAATAATAAAGTCCTGAGAGCGGAAGGAGAGAAAGAGAAAAAGACTTAATATCCTGTACAATTAAGCTGCAAACTGCTATACTAGAGACAACTGGTTTTAGATTAAGTTGTTGAGAGAAGTAACAACTCAAGACACACACACACACACACACACACACCGCAGCTGCATTTATACGGGGCCATTACGTAGCTAATGACTCTGCTCTCTAGTAATTTATATTCTGAGTAACTCTTGTCAGTTCACTATGTCCAGCTCTGATAGTAAAAGGGCTTTAACGTGGCTCCTTTTTGCCTCTTCGCATGTATATCAATCTTCTTGATCATTTGCTATTTCCGCTCATATAATCGAAGTCCGCTCTTCCCTACTTAAGATTCATAAATCTGTAAACGGTATCATTTAATTCGGTTTAGTTTGCTATTTATTTAATCTCGTTTTCCTACCTCGCTTTGTTATTGCCCTTCCATTATTCCCTGTTCAATCTGCAGATTTCGTATACTTAATCCTCGTATTTGCTTTCCACGTTCCCGGCTCATACGTTTTTATAGAAACCAAACTTCGATTAAAAATTGCCTTTTTAAATACATGGTATTTTGTTAATCTTCATACTATTGTTCCTCTTTCATAAAGCAATCCGTCTGATTTTATTTCTTTGAATAATTCTGACATTACTCTTTCAGCGATTGTTACAAAATTACTGAAAATATTGTACTTCACTTCACTCTTCCTATGATGTGTTGTGTACCTCTTCATTTCTGGCGGAGCTTCATTTCTAAATACCCCAAATTTTTATTTCCTAAATAAGATTACTAATTATTTCTTCAAACTCGACCGCATTCCCATTGAACAACACTACCCCGGTTGCAAATCTAAAAATTTAAAGGTTTATTGCGTCTATTATAAAACCTTTTTTCGCTTGCTAATAATCAGAACACACCTCTAATAATGTTACCAAGAGCAGATACAATGTCATTGACATTTCCGCGTTTTTTAATTGGTATTCTGTTTCATAACTCTTTCAGTTTAACTTGAGTTCTTGAATCTGTATATTTCGAACTGAATCTGTAACAAACTGTTTCCTAGTCCTGGCTTTGTAAAGCCTACTTTATAACTTTCTGTAGTTTAATAAAATGTTTTCTTGTAAAATGTTTTCTAGCTGCTACACAAAATTGTGTTTCATACATCTAGCAACGTTGACAATGTTGTTAATGGACCATTACTTCTCTTACTGTAGTTGCTTCTAATTTCTGCTTGATCAGACTACTGTTCACCGTCAAGCAGTCTAGTGTGATTGTGATAGTAGTGGTGAAATAAGAAACACATGCAATATATTTTTAGGTTGATAAAGTGAACACACACATACACACACATATATACTGTAACGTGATGGTTTCCTTTACATAAACCATAGTAATTTACCCATTTTAAAGTATAGATTTATGAATAAAAATTAATAACTTAACTACTTGTGACTAAGCTAAGTGAAGTACAAAATAAAAAAAAATTATGTTTTATTTTACAAGATGAGTTCAATATCTTGTTGTTTTAATATTATAAACTGCTATATGACAGTCTGAAGTTAATGAAAGAGATCTTTATAGTTTATTAATCAGTGTAAATACTTTGTTTCATGTTTTATTAAATGTCTGTAAGATCAACATAACCTAATTTATAACTAGTTAATGTTATATATAATATTGAAACGGAAAAATAATAATATGTTAAACAAAACTAAATATTTACTTGTCAAGTTAGATCATTATCATACTTGTTTTAGTTAATAGTACTGGGTATGTCAACTAAGAAGTTATAAAGAAATGAAATACGGTTTAGAAGAATGTGTAAGACAGTAAACAGAAGTTGATAACTGACCATATGTTATGATTGTTTTCTATTTTTATGTATTTTAAAGGAATATAACTGGTACAAAAATGAAAGTGATGAACTAGATATTCTAGTATTTAGTTCAATGTAATTGAAGATTACTGTTGATGTGTTTAGTTGGAATGTTTGATTTTTGTTATATACAACTTGTATTAATTTATTGTTGTAAATCTTAAACTAGCTTTATTGATGCGACAGAGAATATGTCTGTATTATAATTATTGTTTCAAACTCTTTTTGCTACAGTCCGTTTCTTGATTTATATAATATATTTATTATTTGTACTGAAATTACCTCAAGAAAAATTTTATTTTCCTAACTAGGAACATGTAGTTAGGAATACAAAACAAGACACAATTTTCAAAGCACTCAACATCGAAAATAAACTAAATACTATTACATACACCACAATCACACACAAAAATACCACTTTGAGATACCAGAAACCAACAGAACACTACAATGACGACAGATCAACACATAGGTACTTCACTAGACGCAGAATCGCGAAGGCTGAGGATGAGAGCACAATAACTCTCGAAACATGTTCCTTGTTAGGAAAATAAAATATCTTGAGGTAATTTCAGTAGAAATAATAAATATATAATTATTGTATAATGTAAAATAGTAATGTGTCTTAAAAAACCAATAGTGTTAAATTTTACATAAAGCAGCACATTGTGATTTTGATAAATTCAGTAGGAATTTAAGGAAAAGGGATGTTAACATTTCTCATAACAAATACTAGTATATAAACATGTTTAACTATCCATGTTATATCTAAGATGTTTATAGAAAATATTTTGTAATATCAAGTGTATGGGGAAGGACCTTTTAGGTATTAATACTGAATCTGGTTAGAAAATCATAAATAAAACATAACAAAATTCTTAACCAAAACCTATCTTGTTAGGTGTCAAATTAATCAGCATCAAACAAGGATTTCATTTATAGTCATGTAATTGAGATTGTATGTAGTATAAGATACGAATTTTTTAACTAGTAAGCAAATATTTATTCTGTATAAGAAGGAAGTCATTGTCACCAATCTAGGTATGTGATTTGGACTAATAGGAATTTAGTTAATTTTGTACCAAGAAGCTAAAAAAATTCACCAAATCAACACAGTCTATTATTGGAAGCCGAAGTACAAATAAGCTGTCTCTGCAATACTTTTGATCACGAAATTGCATTTGGCATCAGATCCTAGACAGGTTATGTACAACGAAGATACTTAAGTGAAAAATAATTAAATGTTAAACCAGTACGAGTGAGCCAAGAAGAATTAATTTGTGAATAAAGTGAAAATATTATTTATCGAACCAGAAGAGTATCACAACTGGGTGAGAGTAATCCAAATTATTATTTTTTGAACGCAACTTTAAACTGTGACACACGAAACTAGAGTCACTAATTATTTGAATTAAACATTATAGCTCAATGAACACTATAAACTAAATATAACCATATCACTGTTATTCATGGTTTGTATTATAATTAATTTGTTGTGTTTAGTAGATAATAAATTTGTTGTAATTTGTTAAAAACTGAGAAACATTTTGTCAGCCATTTTTGTATCGTTAACAAGCGTGCATCCCTACTACTCATGCGTAGACAAATTCATTATGTCATTGAGTTGAAAATAATTTGGCGCTGTAAATTAATGTATTAAGTGATCTGTAATTATTTCGTACTTCCAAAAGGCATTATCGTAAAATTAATTGTAGTCAACAGGACCCATAAAAATTTATTTAAATTATAATGAATTCTAAACTTCTTATTTAAAACTCGTGAGATAGACATCATCGTACCAACATTACGCTGAGCAAAATTTTTTTTATCCGAGGTATTTATTTATTATTAATATTATTATTATTATTATTATTAAATAGTTTTATGGAAAAAAAGAAAAAATACTTAAGGAAATATTAAAGAAAATTTATTCCTTATTTTGATAGGGAATTGTGTACTTATTTCGACTGTTAACGAATTACATATGGATCTACATTCCGTCTAACCTTGTGAAGATTCGAGGTCACACCTAGTACACACTTTATGTACTAAATTTCAGCAATAATAATAATTTAATTAAAAACTACCAACTCTAATCAATCTTTTAAAAAGAACATAAGTTATATTAAAATAAACAGCAATCTTAGTTATAATCCCAATTTATAATTTTATATTTCATAATTGACCCAATAACGTGAGGTCAGTTCTTCACGTTTTTTCATAAACGTAATTGATTAATTATAACATCAATATTAATCAGTATAAATGACAATAAATCACATTACAGAATTCTCGCAACCACGGGCAGCTATAAAACAGACAAGTATAAAAATATTATATTATAGAATTGCCGCACCAACGTGTGGCTATAAAATTAATAAATTGAACACT
The DNA here is from genome assembly GCA_034769895.1 of Magicicada septendecula. Lineage (NCBI taxonomy): Eukaryota > Metazoa > Arthropoda > Insecta > Hemiptera > Cicadidae > Magicicada > Magicicada septendecula. Next base: position 510,351,888 of record CM068368.1, read on the forward strand.
TAAATTTTACTTAATAATATAACATTATAATATGTACATGTATCTAATGTATACATGTATGGATATGTGTATATATGCGTTATGTATGTATCCAATGTAACAATTTCAGTTACCTAATTTCACATGACGTAACAGATAACGTGACACGTTGTATAAAAATATACAGTAAAACCTTACCTAACAGCCACCTTTATTTACGGATCACCTGTGTGAGCGGCCACTTTTTTGAGGAACGAATTTATTTTCGTAAGATCAATGTGAATTTCACCTCCATTAAACGACCGTCAACTCCTACCTCGGCCAGCGGTCACCCCGTAAAGGGTTCGTTTACTTGCTTAAACGGTCACCTATTAGGTGTTCAGTCATCTTGAATACAGCAGACAAAATAGTTTGGTAATACAGATTTCTAAGAATACTCAAGCAGACTTCACTTTATACCTGATAAATTAAAATGAACATGAGTACATTTAAATTTACAAAATGTTATTTGTAGATAAGACATTGTTAAACTTTTCATATCGTTGAAACAGTAATATACGCGAACGTTCTAAGCTGTTAAAACGTTTATAATGTTGAATTGGCGTAAACGATCTGCATGTACTTAACAATTGTTCGCGTAATTGTAGCGTATTTTAACAGTGTACCAAAAACCTACCACAAAAGGAAGAGTGTGTATTAATTTAGAGAAGCTAAACGAGTTGTTATTTTTGAAAATTATAATGGTATTTCAGCAATGAAATTTGTTACAGTTCTAAATACGAAAGACCATAGATTAACATCATAATAAAAAGTTAAGACAAAATTTAATAAGCTTAACAAGTTTTCCAATATGAAACGGAGAATAAAATGAAACTGAATTAAAATTAGTAAAGTAAATTAAATTCTTTACGAGTGTATCAAATGTGCTCTCGCGCAATAAAACTCCCAGTTAGTGGAATGTTTTGGGGAGAAGGTACTCGAAAGTCCTACTGAAATGAAAATCGAAAATTTTGTAGCAAGTAATGAGTGGTTGGCGTGTTTTAGAAGTAGGTACAACATATCGTTCAAAAAAAATTGGATGAAGGCTCGGATGTACATGTTAATAAAGTTAATGATCGGAAAGACATACATGTTATGCTTGTCTCAACTAAGGCAATACTGTCTAAAACAGGTAACTCTTTGTTACACCCGTAAAATTTTGACCCTTACTTAAGATATCCTCCTGAGTGTGAGATAACTCAACCTTTGAATGAGTATAATTGGCAGAGAGTTTTACATGAAAATACATCCTCATTATTCTTATATTATTGTCTTTCTTATAAACATTTTTTTTCTTCTAATAATTTACTAAATTTACAAGTGTGTTTTTCGTTAATAGATTTTATTAAATTATTTTGTTTGTTCAAAGTAAAATTATATTTATACTGCTGTAAAATACTCCAGTAAATACTTCGGCCTAAATCTGTGTAAAATTGAAAAATTCGTAATTTATAAATTAAAATTGGCAGCCATATTGAATGTATGTTAAAAGCCTAGGACCAAGCTTGGGCTAGGTATAAACTTTGATGTGCAAAACTACTAATTAAAAACCCCAAAATTATTGTAATTATTTATCAAACTCATTTGATTAATAGGGACAGTCGGGGGCATTCTTATTGCGACGTTAGAGGTGAAATTCTTGGATCGACGCAAGACGAACCTAAGCGAAAGCATTTGCCAAGTATGTTCCCGTTAATCAAGAACGAAAGTTAGAGGTTCGAAGGAGATCAGATACCGCCCTAGTTCTAACCATAAACGATGCCAACCAGCGATCCGCCGAAGTTCCTCCGATGACTCGGCGGGCAGCTTCCGGGAAACCAAAGCTTTTTTTGAAATTAATCAGAAATTATTTTAAATAATATAGAATTAATTTAGTTATAAACTGTGTTCTGATATAATGTCATAGAAAAAATGGAACATATTTGTGAATAACTACTCAAGTTTGCCTATAGTTTGTGAACAAATTTTGTATTATAACAAATTGATAAATCATTCGATATGTAAAAATTCAAACTAAAAGGACTGTAACGATGTAAAAGTCAATAAGATTAAGTATTTTTAATTAATCTAAGATATTAATAATCGCTAAATGTGGGAAATTATAAAAGTGATTGTTAGTAAGAAAAACGTAAAGCTTCTCTATTTCCGGAACGCTCAATTAGGCGTGGGTTTAGGAAAGCGTCACTCTGGTCTTGATTTTTATTCAGTGCAGATGTATTGTTAAGCAGTGAGATAATAAGATCAGTGTTCGGTAGCCTACTGGTGAATAAAAGTGCAAGAGTCAAATAAAAATAAAGTAAGTAACTCAAGAATATAAGCACGAGAAAAAGAAATAAAAAAATAATATTCAATTTAATATTGAAATAAAGTGGACTCACCCGTCAGGTAACATTACGTGTTTATAACAAATAATAACACTGGAACGTTATATTAACCTATAAACGTTCCTGGGCAAACAAAAGTGAAATTAATCGCACAACTCACTTCCTGTGTAATATAGATAAAAGTGATGTTCACAAGTAAGAAACATACACAAACTCGCAACTGATAAAATATTATCTATTTGTAAAGGACTAGTTAAAAGCAGGTGTACGTCCTGTATTTATTATTTCAGTAAATATAAAAGCTAAATAGCGCACTCAGCGAATAAGCAAAGAATTAACCAATATGGTGTCAGATTTACAGAAGCCAATGCTGCGCCCTGGTTGCAAAACTTGGTAACTGTAATCATTTATCGAGAAATCATAAATAAATTGAGTATGGATTAGCAAGTATACATTATGAAAATGTTATTAAGAAATATTTTCTGATTATGAACATAAATTATGAAAACAATTATAAATAATATTTTATGATTACGGACATAAATTATAAACAAAATGAGTATAGATTATCAAGTATGAATTATGAAAATATAATAAATAAATATTTTATAATTAGGAACATAAATTATAAATAGAGTGAATAATTTATTAATTCATCATGCTCTATATAGGTAACTCGACGTTTCTTGCAGTAATTATATAATTTGTGATGTTATTCAATTTGTTTTGTTAATAAATAACTGGGTTCTAAACACTATATATTTTTTATTTTTTTTATTTTTATATCTACTGCAGCCCTGAGATATAAGCGTCAGTAGTTCATGTTATAAAATAGAAAAACCAAGTGAATTTAATATTATAAATCATCGATTTATGCTTTAGAATAAAAAACAAAGTAATATTAACGGACCCAGATCCATAAAAAGCACAGTACAATATTATAATGTTGTAAAGTATGAAGGATTGACTGAACCACATTGTGTGAGCCAAAATCTATATAAAGTAAATAACATAAAATAAAATACTGTTGTGTTTTTCTTTATTAATTTTTATATCTCGGTGCCCCACGTTTAGGGAGCCAAAATCTTATATAATGTTACTATTATTTATGTATATAAATTCTTATTTAACACCTCACGTTGTAAAGTATGGATTGATTGCCCCACGTTGTGTGAGCCAAAATCTATGTAATGTAATGCATGCGAAGGATTGTTTTGTTTGCCCTACGTTGTGTGAGCCAAAATCTTATATAATTTTACTATTATTTGTGTATATAAATTCTTATTTAACACCTCACGTTGTAAGCCAAAATCTATATAATATAAAGTAATAGAGAATTCTATGGTATTGGTTGCCCAAGTTGTTGATGCTAAATTTATATTATGTAAAGTATGTTATGTTATGTTATTTTAATTAATCAATAATAATGTTTCATTCTTTAATCAGCCTTAATCACCTTAAATTGTGATATAATAAATGAAAGTGCTTTATTCAGTGCTGGTATGAAATCAGATTTATTTCCTTATTTAAATTATGATTTCCAATCCTTGTACATCATTAAATTTTATTTACAGTATTTATCTTCATCCTCTCCAGTAGCTCTTCGGTACATGAAATCTCTTAAAAATTGTTAACATATTTTCATATTCATAAGTCTATTTAGTCTGAACATAATATTTAAAATATAAAATAAATAATGTACATAAATGTTCTGTTGGATGTGTGTGTATTTTATAATGGTGGGTCCTTGTGATTATACAAAAGAACAACTGAAAATAAATTAAATATACTAGAATAGCACATTAAAATAAAAAATTTGAACAATTTGTTTTATCATTAAAAAATTAACAAGGAACAACTATACAGCTATTTAATTAATGTGATTAATTAAATATGCATAATTAATCATTCAAATGTTAATTAGTTTAATTAATTTACTTAATTAGTCCTGTTCAATGAGTAGTTCTATTTATTTAGCCCCGCATTAGGAAGCCATATATAGCTATGCGAATATGCAAATTAGGCACATTTATTAGTTTGCCTGTTAGGCAAATAAATACGGAAAGAAAACAATTTATCATTAACTTCTAACGAGATTCATGTTATGTTAATGTCGCAAGTTGGCTGTGCCATATACAATTCTGTGAATTATGTTAATTTGATACATAAGTTACTTAATTATCATTTCTGATTGACATGTGTAAATTTAGTTGATTAGAAGAATCTATGTGCATTGGAAAATATGTAAATTGATCTAGTGTGATGGACCGTAACTATGATTGCACCCTCCTCTTTTTTTTATATCTTACGCATTATGTGGATCACAATCGAGGTAATCGTAAATAACGTAACACATACGCATATCTAGCTCTAGAAATAACAATTTATTACTTACTAAGCAATTAGTAATCAGTATTCTCGATTGAACATAACATACTCTTGCAACGAAAACAATATCTCATACATCTTATTTCGTTAATTGATGATACTTCCTCTAGTTTTACAAACAGGAGTATAAAGAATTACACTAAGCTCTACTCTACGTTCACAATCTTACTAAAGCTAGTGGATTCATATTTCCAGACATACTTCCGCAATAATGATCGTTTTATCTAAGTTAATTAACATCTGATATTTATAATCATCTCGGTGTGGATTCTTTTTGAGAAACAGGTCAGTGGGTTTATAACTACCAACAATAAATAATTTACATTACTTGTTTTCAGTTATCCAATTTGCGTAGAAACTCCGTCCGGCGTCTTGCATTCCTCCATTCTCTGGAACAATCGTTAACCACTTGGCACATATATCACAGATGAATGGTACACATTGCACACACAATGGTCTCCGCACTCCCGTGTCGATGTACTTCCGGTCACGTTTGGTTTATAGTTATATGTTCACGTATATTACTAAGTATGATTATCCACACATTGATTGCTCGTTTTATGTTTCAGTTTGTTCGTTAGTGCTTGACTATATTATCACTAAATACTGAACGTTTGTGCTTTAGTCAATCATTATCGTATTTTATTTATGAATGTTCTATCACGATAATTGAAGTGTATCGTTACTCGTATGGTACATTAGTTATGATACTGTTTTGTAGTTGATTAATAATGTATCTTCGCATTCCCGCGTCAATGAATCGAAATATTATACAGTTTGGTTTAGATGAATATTAAACTCGCGCTTGAAACTAACAAGTCTTTTGACTCCGAACTCATTGCCGTTAAAATACACTTTGGCATTTTAATAAATAATGTCTCTGTTCATTTCTAACTTCTTTGAAATACCTCGAGCGAATTGATATGGTTAAGTAATATAATATCACTGAGTTCTCCGATTACGGCGCACTATGTTATATGACACTGCGGTAATAAACTGATATACTATTAAGACATTATGCACTGATGTATTTAAACTATTAAGAGTCTAAGTTCAATAATACTGAGAGTCTAGTACGCTATTAAGTTGAAATCAAAACTGAGAACTTGTAACATACCGAGTTGTAATGATACTAATAATTTTTATGAAACCGAGATTTTACACTACTGAGAGATTTTATAATACTTAGAGCTTTTTTTATACTGAGAGATTTTATAATACTGAGAGATTTTATAATACTGAGAGATTTTATAATACTGAGAGTCGCTCGTGGTCAATACACAGTTTTATAATATTGACTCCTACTACATACCCTAGCTCAGATCTTCTCCATCCCTCCATCGTCGTTCTCATCGCGTTCTTGTCTCGTTTTCTACGAAAACTCCTCCCAACGTCTTAAGTTAAACTAATTACTCCTTTCCGATTCGTTCTCGACATACGTCTCCATGGTAACGTCTTTCTGGAGTCCTGCCTTGACCAAACCTTAGCATCTGATAGGCTGTCTATACCCTACTTCCAATACTCTGGCTGGTGGCTCCACCCTCGCAATTCTCCAAAAGACCAATTTCCACGCCTGTCGATCACACGATTGCTTTCGTCCCTATCCAGGCGGCGTTCCTCTAATTGATATCCTGTCACCCTAGTGTCCTATAGTCTCTTGGTGTGACGAATCTTGGTATTGTCTCGTTATATCCTCTAGCATCTGTTTCCCACGCCGATGGTGGCCGACTTCTTAGTACCGCACATCTGCCTTCCATCAATCTGTTCTCTCGTACATGGAATGGTACACGAGCACCCTGCCGTTGGTTACATTGTCTTTCTCATTCTCGCAACATATGCCCTTTTGTTCAAATGACAATCCTCTAAGTTAAGCCACTGTAAACTCTTTGCGCCAGTGTCGCCTTTGACTTTACACACATGGCGAAACAACGCCATTGCTTCCTTCGTATCGTATATTCTTCGTAATTGCGGGTACGAGGCAGCGCTTTTGTTTCTCTGTTACCAACTTGCCTTCCCACGCGTATACCCTTATTTCACACATCTGCTAACTGAGCCATTGTCTCCGCTTGTGAGGCGTCCAATTGTCATCTAATAGAATAACAAGTATTGTCTGTGCGACAGTTGTCACTTTTCCCCTATAGGCCTACATTACTTTCTTGACAGCAGCTAACTGCCTTCGCGTCCGTTTCGTAATCCAAAAATTTCTTCAAAATATTTGTGCTATAATTATTTCTGTTGAAGTTCCGCCATAATGATTTTTTACACATATTTAGGACAAAGTGTATTATTTCAACAGTTTATATCGATTAAATGAGTACGTGTCCTTCACAAGTGATTGTTCTATAGTGTTCGTGATATGTAGTTTTATTGTTTCTGTTCTTTTCAAGTTTATAATCTTTAAATATGGGAAGCTGGTGTTTGACCTAACCAAAATTGTATGTATAGGAAAGGTCTCACCAAACTGGTCGTTGATTCTCCAATGTTAGTTCGTTATCTTCTTTAATCGCTCTTCGATAAAATATGTTTGTATGATATCAATTACTATTCTTGCTATTTCGACTTGTTTTTCCTCAGATTATTCAAATATTATATATTATTTCCATTAAGAACTGTTACAGTCAATTACCATAATCTAGCTTTCATTTCTTAATAATGAACTCCTTTCTTCTCTGTATTTGCTTTTACAAATTGACTTCATTTAGTAAAGCTCCTGGCTTTACTATGTTTCTGAGTGGGTCTCAGGGTCGTTTTACCCCTTTATAATAAATATAATTTATTATAATCTTCGATTTTCTAGTTACTTTTTTCACATAATTAATTTCCATAGACCAAGCCCACTATTTTAAAATGTTATAGGTATTGCTTAAGTTTATTTTGATGTTCAAATTATTACTTTATATAATTTATTTTGTCACTCTCAGTTAATGCTATAAAAGGTATATTTTCCTTCATAATTTTACATCACTAAAACTGGTTCACTTTGCACTGTTTAGTAATTATTCACTGTTATTTTATGTATTTCACATTCCGGTGCTTATAATTATTATATTAAAAACATTTGTCTAATATAATAACATTTTTTTATAATAACACTAATCACTGATTAATTACAATGTCTGTCTTAGGTTTGCAGACCTCTACATATTTCTTTATGTTAATACATTAACAATGTTCTCTTATTGTCTATTAACATATTAAAAGTTATGTTATACAAGTTTTCTATTTACAATTTATTCTATCTACATAGTAAATCTATGTGATCTCTTCTTCTGGGTAGTGTATGTCACAGTGGTTAAGTCTTGTTATTGTCACTTATTTAGTTAGTTAATGGATTATCATTATATTTTCATGTAGGCTACCTAATACAGTGTTTACTTTCCATAATTCTCTATACTTTGAACTATTATTTTTTCCTAAATAATTATATTTTATTAACTTCACCTCATTTTCAAAATTTTATTCTGCTTTTCTGCACGCTATCTAAATAAAACTTGCATATGGGCATATCTTAGGCCTACTGCTAATTTAGAGGATTATTTATGGCATGGATTATTTATGCCTTTTTATGGCATGATCTTGTCATTTTACAATATATATATATAGTAACGTGTCGTTTCACCAAACATAAAACTAATAACATACTAACTAAAAGATAATTTACTGACTGTAACAAACTATGGCTGACAATGACCAAAATTCCAAAAAGTTAAAGATCCCAGGACAAAAGATGCAAATAAATAATTAATTAATCGCACTGTTGAGTACATTTACATATGTTTTTATTTGTGTTAAACTAATTCATTCTAATAAGACAAATTATATTATTATTAAAAACTTCATTACTAGTTAAAATGTAAATAAATCTAATTTAACTATGGGGAGGTCTGCGCACCTCAGACCGTTATTTTATTTATCAAGAAAAAAATAAATAAAATAAAGTGAATTATTTAAGTTTTACAAATATAATAGGATCAAACTATAATTATAAAAGTGGTATGGTATGACAGTGCTAGAAAGTGAAAATAACAGTGAAATACGGTAAAAAGGATAAATTGTGTATAATGAAAGTGATTGAACGTAATTATAATGAGCATTGAAGAAATATATAATCTATATGAAACAGGTATATAACACATATAGTGAAACAAAACAAATTAAGTATTTGAAAAGGATAAAATTTTACATTAAAAACTTATAATAAAATAGTGTAAGGAAGAAAAGTTAAAGAAGTTCAGCTGAATATTATTAATTAGAAATGGTACACCGAACCTGTGACCCATAAAAATAGCCAAGGCCTTTAACTAAATAAATTAATGTTTTGAGTGGAAGAAGATTGATTGTTGAAAATGGTGAATTGCAAGCCAGAACGTAAAAGATAAATTACTGCTGAGTTTGATGGAAATTGAAGATCAATAAAAGCTGAGATGACCAGGAAAACCAACCCAAGACCTAGAGGAATGATATTTTGACAGAGAGATACCATAAAACCAGGTGTCCAGGAGTAGAATCAACCAATAAATCCGTTGGGAAAACTGCAAGATTGGTGAGATAACTCCAAAACAATAACTGAAATATTCGAGCTAACTTTGTGACAGTAAAAATATGAATTACCACAAAAACAATAACTGAAAAAACAATTTAAAAAAAATTTAATTTTTGTGAATTATTTTAGTACACTATTATAAAATAGTCGTTAATCATAAGAGTTTTTTGTTATAGTTTCTAGTTGTTTAAAAGAACCCACAAACATTCAACAGACATTTACAACACCATATTACCAAGTCTCATGTATTAATTATATTGTCTGTTCTATGTGTAACCTGTACCAGACTTTAATGATACTTGTATGTTAACCCTGAGATTCATGAGATTCAGATAAATAAACATCTAATTAAAAATAAAACACAGGTTTTTTTATTTAGTTACAAATACCCCAAGGAAAATATTAACTGAATATTACAATATATATATATATATATATATATATATAAGTGAAGGTGAAGATATCTATAGTAACCACAAGAAAACACTTTAATTCATTACTTACTTTAATAAGTCTTCACTTCTTTTATACTTCGAAAATTTAGACTCTCGTTGAACAAAGATCACAAAGCATGGTTAATGATGGAGTCCACTTTAATACTAACAAAGGGCCCATCACATACATAACCCATAGGCCTTCACAGTAGATAGAAACTTAAAATTACTGCAAACATACGCTACATCCATATGAATTTTCTTAAGCTTTCTTGAGAATTTTTTACATTAAAGCCGGGTCCATAACGGTTAATAATACGAATCTTAAAACTAGGAGTTGATAGTTGGCTGTTATTAGTATTATTATAGTTATATGCTATAATATTGCGCATATTAGCCATCGTTTTGTAAACAATTCTAAACATAACGTTTCCACCTCTAAAAATCTGACGTCGTCTTCAGGTGTAAATAATTTTTAGCTATCAATACTAAATAGATATAGTCATAATATAACAAAAACACATTATTAAGTAATAGTAACAGAACATTTCCTTACCAAGAAGGCCGTATTAATGAGTAGGAGGGATTTCATCTCAGGTCAGAAAAGAAAACTACAAGGTAACTATGACAAGCGCCTCCTCTTTTACACACTTCCCAGCAGTTGGGAGGCGGAGCTAAGCTATGCGCAAACCATTACCGCCCACCTTGCGATGAAGAAGGTCCGTTTCACAAAATCACAAAATAGTTGTTTTCAAGAGAGATAAAAGGTACCTCCACAATTTTCCTTATCAACAAATTACGTTCCTTCCTAACAATTTCTATATTGTCCCATAAAACCTTGTAGTGTTCCTCCCACACGTTCCGCTAATTTTGACGTATCACGAATGTAGGCAACGTTATCGGCTTTTCTCGCCTGCTCCGTTAGGTCGTCGCGTTAGCAGAGAACATCTCGGTGAAGCTCCTTAAAGCTGAGACTGTTCGCGAGACCTGCTGCAGCGAAGTGAAAGGACCTCGGAGTGATCCAGTGACTGGAACGAGACACGTCGTTCCAGTTCCATACATACTCGCTTGGACAAGTCAAGCCTCTGGCCAAAACCTGTCACTGAACCCAAGCCTGTGTCCACCAACCCCGCTCCCAAACCGGCCCCGATTTCTTCCACCGTGTCGCCTCAGCGCAGCTGTGCAGCTGCGACCATGCGCTCACCCCCCAGAGTCCGACGAAGATCTTCCAGCTATCTCCGACGTTTTGCAACCTACGATTTGGAGAAGGTTACAAACACTTTCAGGTGAATCCGTGAGCTCCTGGACAATGCCTTCACCAAGATAAGTTTCACCTCCTGGTGAAAGTGGATGCGATCAGAGGCGTCTATTGCCCGGTATAAGTCTCCGTCTCCGTCTCCGTCTCTGCAAATATACTCGAAGACCAAGTGACTCTTCAAAGTGATCCCGTTTGTTAGCCGCCAATCGAGAGAAGCTTGTCGCCCTCCCACTTTGTCAAAATTAAATAAATATCTCATAACGGATACATTGGCAGAAGTCCAAGACGAGACTCGGGACAGTGGACTTCTCGCGCAAACTCCAGTCGGACTAGTTACCTTGTCGTTTTCATTTGTTTTGTGACCTGAGATAAAATCCGTTCTACTCAATAAGCCGGTTTTCTTGGTAATTGTGTTGTTGTAAAATTTATTTAGGCTTTAAGACGACCACAGATTTTTAAAAATCTAAACGTTGAGTTTAGAATTGCTTCTGAAACCGTGGCTTATGTCCGCAATAATAGTAATAATACTTTCACACGTCATCATTATATCCTTGAAAATGGACATACTTTCAGCAACAGAGTTTAACTCATTTTTTTTTAATTTAGGCCTATTCGACACAGCACACTCGGTATTATTAAAATTCTGTATCACATCCGTTTAATCCCATAATAAATCCTGTATCACATATCACATAGTGTAGAAACGTTTCTGGAAAGTCAGATGGAAACCTACATTACAGTGGTCATACAGGGTTATTTTGAATAGTCTACTATAGTGTTATAGTGTGGCAGACTCTCTCATATTACGCAAAGTGTTACAAAAAAGGCTCTTTCAATCATGGAACTAACAAAGCATAATCGTAGATACCCGATATTATGCATCACACTCTTTCCTGTCGCCATTAAAGAGTTCAGTTGCACATTCAGTTCTGTGTGTGTGTGTGTGTGTGTGTGTGTGTGTGTGTGTGTGTGTGAAGGGGAGGGAGAGAGGGAGAGAGGGAGAGAGGGAGAGAAAGTGCGTGTGTGTATTGTGTGTTTTTAGCTTTAACGTTCGGGCGGTAGACGTCGCAGTCACCATTCAGTAAGCCCTATACCACAGTGAGAGTTGTTGAAAACTGTATATTTATTTATGCAACAGCTCGAGGTATGGTTCAATGTGTGTGTGTGTGTGTGTGTGTGTGTGTGTGTGTGTGTGTGTGTGTGTGTGTGTGTGTGTGTGTGTGTGTGTGTAAAAACAAAGTGGCCACGCGTTCGATATCCCGACACTTTTTTCGCGATGTAGACGGCAGTGGCTGGTAAAGCGCGTGTACCAGTAATGGGATACAACACAATTTGTGCGATATTTGTTTAGCGATCGCTTGGTGCGGTCCGCTGTCAACACGCTGTGACGTGGCGGAGTCACATGCATGCGCGCACACCCACTTGAACCGCTACTCTACTGTTCTCTACGAACAGCTACACTGTTTTATTGAACGCTCTTTATTATTCATAATTTTCATGCCTAGGAACGTTACATGCTATTATTTATTATTTACTTTTTAATATCACTACTAATGTTACTCCCGCTGCAGCTACACATCAAATAGGTCTACCCTACATCAACTACTATTACTACTACTACTAGGCTACTACTACTACTACTACTACTACTACTACTACTACTACTACTACTACTACTACTACTACTAGTACTACTACTACCACTACTACTAGAGCTACTGGTGCTACTACAACTTACTTCTATTAATATCGGAAGAATAATTTTGTAATAGCCTAATAGCCGATGCTGACTTTTACAAAGAAACTACCACAGTTCACTATGATAACATTTTCAAGTATTTTGATTTCATGTTGAACTCGTTACCATTTATTGAAGTGGATTGCAGTATTTTCTTTCGGAGCCTTTGCTACTATTAGTCCTTTATTATTATTTCATTTTCTATCATCTATTATTACTATATCTTGTACAACAGTCACATGAGACTATGGGCGTGATGGGAAAATATGTTGTTCTTATGGAGAAACCGCTCGCCTGTACGCTACTAGATAAATCAATAATATTTTAATCAAGAAATTAACTTCAAACTAATCGTAAAATACTGTCACACGTTATAAATAATGTTATTTTACGTCTTGTGGATTATTTACAACTGCAAATATAACTATAAACAAATTAAAAAATGCTGTACTGAGGAAAACAAGCGTTTTAGTTAGTTTAGAAGCTTCGATCGCCATTACTTGGGTGCCATACGTTTAAGTGAAATTAATTTTTGTATGGTTGCAGGCCGATGTATCCTTGAGAATACGGTGTCATTAAACTGCATTAATGTATTAAGAGAAGGAAAGAAAATATTAATTGTGTTACATTCATCTCAGGTTTTTTTCAGTTGTGGAGGGGGGGGGGCAAAAAGTCAGTCAGCGAAGGACTTTTTAATTATTGGTGACGGCTGTATGGTGCAACAGGAGATCTATTCAGAAAGCATTAAAATTATTTTTGAAACTTATCTCAGCTTAAGACCTCTTTGGATATTGTAAGTATAGAGCAGTTTGTAACACGCGGCATACTCTGACTTGCTGCGCAGTTGTTTCCAGCTGAACTATGTTAACAACTTTACAACTTCATATATATGTCTGTGTGTGTGTTTTGTATTATATATGTTTTTACATAATGAATACTTCTGCAAGTTATTTTGTTTAATGTTATTTTTGTATTATTACCTGATACAGGTCTCACAGATTTGTTTAATCAAATTTCTATATGAATTGATATTGATATTTCTAATGTATATAGAAACCTCTGATCATACAGATCTATTCTGTGAAACATGCTTCAGGTAATAACACAATAATAATTTAACAAACTGTAGTTAGAGAAGTATTTATTATTTGAAAAAATGTATACAAATAGGTATGCAAAGTACTGGTAGGTGAAGGCCCAAGGAGGGGTACGAGCATGGGGTTAAAGAAGGAAGAGGCTGTCCACGGAAAGGCCGAAATTGCTAGTCTACCACCAACCTCTGGGTTGAGGAGAAGAAGAAGAGAGAAGCAAAGTTAACAGAAATGTATAGTAACAAAAATATTTACGTAATGCAGTATTACTCCTATCCTGTGATGCCTACCATCCCATTACTACTCTGTGTGTTCAGTGCAGCTACTTCCTGATGAGCGGCTCGTTATTTGTATGATGATTGGCTCTACGTCGTCCTGCAGACAATCAGCATTTCACATCGTTTCTTCTTCAGTTTTAACGTGATGACAATTGTTCTTTCATTGGTCTTCTGTGACACACGCAATATCATAAAGACACTTTGAATTCTGTGTTGTTTGCTGCCGCATGAGGTTACACACGACTCCATACTAGTTCTATGGGGTTCAGCTCACAGTGGTAGCCTACAAACCTTGACAACCCCGTATTCTTCAAGTGCATATAGACTATATTAATAGAGCACAAATGCCGTATTCCGTTGACAAGCTGCGGAAGATTTCTCTTGAGGCTGTCTCCTCAAATACAATGTTTTCTTACTGTAGCTAGTCTTTTATTTATTCTTCTTTTTCTGATAACATAGTTGGAACCTTTTCTTTTCTTGCGGCTATGGTAGAAAGCGTTGTCCATAACTACGACGGAACTCTTTGGAATACTGGGCAACAAGACTTCCCTAAACCACTTTTCAAATAGGTCACTGTAAATTTCTTAGTGATAGTCTGCTGAAATCTTTCTAGCACAAACAGTAGACTCCTTTTTTTTATAAATCCCTCTTTATTACCCGCATCCAAGTTAACCTCGGACCTCTTGCTGTGGGAGCCCGCAATCCAGTTGTCACTGCGCATTCTTTTAAGACAGTGTGACCTACATTGTTTTGTCAAGGTGGATAATGTTCCTTCATTGGGCTCTAAATCTTTTCATTTTATGTAAATAATCTCAACGCCACACTACTATTCGTGCACTTTTCTACGGATACCAATTCGTACAAAATCGGTACATTTTACTTAGAATATATTCTAATATATTACTATTCTTTCCTACTTTGGTTTTCTTACTGAACCTTCGCTGGCTTCATTTCTTCTTCTATAAACACCTGTTGTTGCCTTTCTTCTGGCACCTGTTGGAAGTACAGATTCTTTCATAGTATTATTATCAACTTTCTCTGGATGTGTCCTAATGTAGTTAGTTATATTTAACGTTATTATACGTTCACCACTTCTCAAGACTTTCTTTCCTCGACGTTCCATTTTGCTAATTGGAAAAGTGTAATACACTTATAGAAACTGCAAATGAAATCGTGTAATAGTATAACGACACTAAAGCAGATGAACTCGGCAAAGAGATACAACAAACTAACTGTCATAGATTTACAACTGGGCCTGGCGTAAATAAATGCACGTGGCAGCTGGGAAGAACTGCGCAGCCAGTCAGAGTATGCCACGTGTTACAAAGTGCTCTGAGTTTATACATTATTTAAATATAGGATGTATTTCAAAAATAATTTTTATGCTTTCTGAACAAATCTCTCGCTTAGGCCTACCGCGCACTGGTGACTTTTTGTCAAGTAACTATTTTGTCACCAGCATAATCACATAATTATACCCACATAAGTCTGAATGTGTCACGGACCGACGCACAGGAATGTGACTTTTTTGTAACGTCAGCCGGCGACTTCATCGCGACCAAACTGTCACTGTGTCTTATGTCGCAATGACTGCGCGCTCACTGGTAAGATTTTTATCACCACTGGGCAGTGCCACTTCCCCGCAGTTCCTCATTTCACATCGTGGTGAACAACAAACTCTTTCGAAAAGTAATACCAACAACACCAAGAAATGAAGACATAAACAGTGATATATTAATAGAGGAAATAGTAATGAGGCTAGCGCTTTACAATAAATGTCTAAAAGGACTACTCGGATAGTAATATAAAAGCCAGATTGTGGAAAAAATACTGTATACGTAAAAGTTTTCATTTGGGGGAGCCTCTCACCAGAACAGAAAATAAAGCGGATATGTATTTATTATATTACTTCCTCATGAGGCATAATCATTTTTCTCATATTTTTAAATACTGTCGTGTGCAAAATGACCTTTGAACTTGAACTAAATTAATTTGGAGTTTGTTCAATAGAATACACAGTGTTCACGGAAGAAAGGGTATATATTTCCGGAGGTCATTTTAGAGCCAAAAATAAGAAAAAACTATATACAAAACATATGTCTGGAAATGCCTTCTTTTCGCGTAATTGCCAGGTAAAAATTGAATCCATATTTATGATCCGAAGGAGTAATTCATGGAAGATAAACTGTGGAGAAAAATTAGTAGTTCTGTATGTTGTTTGACGTGAGACATTAAAAAAAGTGGATACCAGAGCTCCAACTTTAGTATTCTGCAAGAAACTGGCTGAAAAGTATAAAAAATTTGAATTAAAAACCACAGATATTTAGGTTTAGCGTACAATAGGCCCTATATGAAAATGCAAGGTCGCCTACTTTTTGTAGGAAATGCTGATCCAGGAATATTCATTTAACTGTCAAGGTCTTCGAGTCACGTCCACGACGTTACTGGAGCTCTAAGAGTAACATATTACTACTTTTAGAAACACACATGGGTAAATATCATGCATTTATATAAACAGTTTTAATTGAATTGGTACATCAGGAAGAACTGCGATATATCAAAATTCAAATGATACGGTTAACTTTAAACAGAACATATGGAGATAACAATACGAAAAATGCTTCATGCAAGCTTATCATTGTCATACTAGTATTATCATACTAAGTAGTATAAGCATGGCACGCTGTTTTACAGTGAACGGACGCAAGATAATTGTTGCTACGATATAAATTTCTCCCAATCAGACTATTAACAATATCATTGACGTCATCCACTTTACATGTTATCTTGAACTGATGGAGGAGCTGCATTACTTCGTAAAAAATCCAATTAATTACCTCGAATTTTGAGTGGAGATTTCAACGTAAATTTTGCGAATGTCAGCTCACATCCTTTGGTAGAATTTCTTCGAGATACACTAAAGTAGCAATTGAACAATGACCCATCGCACGCTACGACAAGAGGTGATACCACCTTTATCGATGCTGTATTTTCGAGATTTCGTGATAAAATAGAATTTGAAATATTCATATCTTGCTTACCGTTTCATTCACTAAGTCTGAACATAAATCGCCCGTTATTCCGCCAACTGATTTTTAGCATAATAATTTATACCACTGCTCATTCTGTTAATATTGTTATCTTTAGATACAGCGTTCATCCATTCAATAAGATTGCATTACCTTCCTGTAAAACCTGAATTATTTTACCGCGCATATCACATTATACTTTTCGACTAAATATTGATCAATCATACTGTTACATCGCAATCTGATTTGTTACATACTTTTTGTATATGTATGCGTGTATATGTGATTGCATTGTGTGTATACTTAACGTGTTGTATCATTGCATTTTAGTCCATTGTAAATATCGAATTCTTATAATAAAATACATATAAACATACAATATTCAGACTCTTTTATCTTTTTAAGGATAATATCTCCGGGTAATAAATAATTTAATTAACACAAAATATATCATAAATTATTACTTTAATAACTCACTTTCAGTTACTTATTATAATGACATAATATTGATGATAAAAAATTTAATCTTTTATTTTATTTGATAGTGGGTTCTTTTAGATCTGATTGAATTGCAAATAGTGAATAAAGTATATTTTAAATGTTCAATATGAATTACTTAATGGTTGAATTCCTATTCTGCGAAGAGGCGCTTGAATCCACTTGAACGTCGTCTGTAGTATGGCTCTGAGGACGGCTGCTGTTAGGCCTAATGGATATCCTAGTTGGCTGCACTTGATTGATAATCACAGATTGATTTACACACTGGCATCACATTCAAAATAACACATCTCAAATATCTTAGTTACAGTACGAACATACCGTTATAATCCATATATCTTCATAACACAAACTCTTATATAGGCCTATAGTTAACAAATTTTCACTCAGCAATACTATGATTCGTCTAAGTTCATAGATATAATTTAAGCTAGGTGCTTATAACAAGGATTGTATTGATTAATAACGTCAGACTATTTAATCACGATTCTTTATGTGAGTTCCGCGGATTATGCGTAACTTTTCGATTGACTTTAGACAAACTGCGACTGAATTGTCACTCCTAATTCAACGGTAACATTCAACTGAATAAAGCTGTTTAACCTTCTGATGAATGCTTTAACTAACTAATTTAAACTGACTTCGATAACTTAATTGACGAGTCTTTACTGTTGTAACTTCTCCGATGACTGCTTTAAACTTCTCGGTCTGGAGTTTTTATACACAAACTGGGCCTACCCTCGCCTAATTTTGAATCTAAACGTTCCCATTGGACTTGGGTGCCGCGATATTCAATTTTACCCAATGTAGTAGCTAGAATTTTACCGCTAAAAAACTGACGCGTTTTCTTTCTTGCTGGGTTCAATTGAACAGTGCGTTCAATGGGATCGTCCGCGTGGTAGGAAGAGACGCTTTAGATGAGTTCTCTGTCTAAATTTCTCACTCTTACATAACGGGATCCATTGTTAAAAGCACTCAACGTCTACCTATTTTTTCTTAATTTTTAGCATAACACAATTTTAATGCTGTGTCCGCTATGTGCTTTTTTTTGTGTGTATTTTGTGCCGACTTTCTGTCGCCAGACACAAGGGTGTGTTCTTTAAAAAGAAACACCGCTTTGACATTTCATAACGGTAGTTTCTCTTTACCTTATATTTGTATATCTGTTTTTGACATATTTTAATATTGACTATTGATAGTAAATTTGCACAGCATGCAAATTTGGCGTTATAAACACTACTGTGGCTTCATCTCATTTACTTATCCGTTGAATCTTAATTCTTGATAGCATAATATCTTACTCCAAATACAGCGAGCTGGTGGGGGCTTGCAAGGATCGTCCGGGGCAGCGCTACCTAACAGTCGCGAGCAGGTTAGGGTTTATGCACTGATATACGGCACTCACCAGGAGCCCAGAGCAATCCTCTTCTATCCTGTCCGGGAAGATGGTTTCCGGCGCAGGCGGTCCTAATAAGGGCAACTTCGGCCAGCTGCTTCTTCTACCACCTACTCAGTTCACTGGCAGCAGCTGGCTCCTGGGTCTTCTTTCTTCGAGAAGAAAGGCGATTCCTTGTCCAACGGCGAGGTGGGCGAATGCAGCAAGAAGCTGAAGCAGCGTCCAGGTGAGACAGCTGAAGATTTTTTTTTTTTTTTTTTTTGCTCTGGGCTTTGCGGTTGTGCGTCGCAGAGACGAACCGCACGGGAACTGAGTTCCGAGCTACCATCTGGAGCTCCTGCCTCGTGGCCCTGCCCAAGTAGGGCGTGTGCTCTATAGCAGGCCTTTCTCGGCTGTTGTGCTAGCCTACGCTAGCGCAGTATACACCGAGGGCGTTTCCATGAATCACCTGGGCGTATACGGTACCTTCCCAGCCCAGTCACTAGAGGATTTTCTGGGAACCTCGCCGCACGTGCATAAAATTTGCGTGCAAGCCGCCTGAAAGTGTCGTCTAAGGAGCGGACGCCAAGTCCTCTCCTTAGAAGGCGAGATGAGAAGCGACGGGGGACTTTGGCCGCTAGCCGAAGCCCCTTGTCGAGGACGCTCTGCAACTTCTTTTTATGCATTGCGGCGAGGTAACCCCAGACCGGGCAGGCGTAGGTAATGACCGGCAGCAGATACGCGCCGACGATCATCCTACCCAATTTCCTGGTCATGGCTGGGCTGATCAGGAGTGGAAACAGTGCGCACAGGCGAGTGGATGCTCGCTTAAGAACTGTCTGTGCGTGGGTACGCCAGGTGAGCCGACGGTCGAGGTGTAAGCCGAGGTACTTGACCTCGTTGGACCAGCGCAAGTACGTTCTGCCGATACGTATTTGCCTAACGGGGTTCTTCCGTCGCTTAGAGAATTCGACGGCTACGCTCTTGGTAGGATTGAGGAGCACTCTCCAATTCTCAGTCCAGTCCACGAGCGTGTCGAGCTGGCGCTGCAGTCGTAGGACGGCCCTTTCCTCATGACGATCGGCCGTAAATACGGCCGTGTCGTCAGCGAAGAGGGCCATCTGGACTCCAGGCTGTCTCGGCACGTCGTTGACGTAGATCGAGAACAGAAGGGGGCCTAGAACACTACCTTGAGGGACGCCGGCTGTGATTCGCCTCTCGGAAGAGACTGAATCGCCAACTCTCACGCAGAAGGTCCTCTCCGTCAGAAAGCTAGCAACCAGATGGAGGTAGCAGTCCGGGAGCTGGACTTCCCTAAGTTTGAATAACAGGCCATCATGCCATACGCTGTCGAAGGCTTTCTCAACATCTAAGAAACAGCCAACGGTCCGTTCTCTCCGACACCCGGCTTCCGTGATGCCTTCCACCAGTCTCATCAATTGATGAGTGGTCGAATGCCCCACACGAAAGCCGAACTGTTCGGGGACCAGCACGTCAAAGTTGGTTAGATGTTCTCGTACACGACGCTGTACGAGGCGCTCAAAAACCTTGGACGTAGCGGAATGTAGGCTGATAGGCCGGAGGTTTTCCGAGCGGGTGGTATCCTTTCCCTGCTTCGGGATCACGATAACCGTCGCCTTTCTCCATTTCTTGGGAAAGTAGGCCAGTCTAAGACACGCGTTGAACAAATCAGTCAAGAATTGAACTCCAGGCTCGGGAAGAAGACGTAGAGCGGTGTTGGTAACACCGTCCGGGCCTGGAGCTTTTCTTGGTTGAAGTTCAGCGAGCCGATCTGAGACCTCTTCCAAAGAGATGGGTTCGGGCTCCGTCGTGATCGGAAGTGACAGAAAGTCTTCCACAGCCATCTCGACTTGTTCGTCGAAGTCCCAGTCCATGGGCGGGTTGGGAGCGAACTGTCGCTCGAAACACAAGCCCAAGTACTCGGCCTTCTCCTCCGGGCGACCCAGGGGTCGACCGAACGGTCCAACAATGGCGGGAAGTGGAGGTCGGCGCCTCCGTCCCGTCAATGCGGTAGGTATTCTGTACGGGTGAGATTGCGGGTCCGCATCCCCCGTTCGGGCCACGTCGAGTTCCCAACAGCTACGTCGGAACGCCTTCAGACTGCCACGCAGTCGTCCGGTGAGCCGATTGTATGCTGCCTTATCGGCCGGATCACGGGTCCTCTGCCAACGTTTCCGGAAGTAATTCCTCTCGCGAGCGAGAAGAGAGACTTCCTCAGGGATGCGTTGGTAGCCAGGCGTGAGACCAGCTCGCGTACGTGAAGACACGCCTATAGCCGAGATGATTGCCTCTTCGATTCCCGCAACTGCTTCGTCTAGGAGGCGAACGGAATCGATTGGGGCCGCTGGCGGCAATCGACGGCACAAGGCCGGGCCGTAGCGATCCCAATCGATAACCTTCTTCTGGTCAGAACGTGCATAGGCGTGCTGGGTAGCGACGTGGATCAAGATAGGGTTGTGGTCGGATGTCAGCTCCGTAAGTGAGAATACCTCGACCGGACAGACAACTCCTTGGGTCACCGCGATATCCAGAACATCGGGAGCCGCGTTAGGCTGTGACGGAAAGAACGTGGGTTGCGCTGGACCAAACACCATCGCCCGGCGCGATTCAACAAAACTGAGCAAGCGCCTCCCGTTCGGAGTAGTCAGGCGACTATTCCAAACGCGATGCTTGCAATTCAGATCGCCGGCCAAAATTACCCTTCGGTGAGAATCGAAGATGACGTCCAGGTCGCCGACAAGGAGTTCAGCTTGTGGGGGCTTGTATGCTGAAACCACGAGGACGCCGCCAAGAGCTCCGTGGACCTCAATGGCGGTGGCCTCTAGGTTGGTAAGCTGCGGCAAAGCGACACGATGATGACCTATGGAGGTCCTCACCGCGATCGCCGTGCCGCCTCCTCGTCGGCCAACTCGCTCATCCCGATAGACCACGTAATTTGGTAATCGAAACCGGTTCGCCGGGGTCAGGTGGGTTTCCCCGAGGAGAAGTACGTCGGGTTTCAACCGAGCCAGGAATTCAAGAAGGTCGGAATGCTTGGTACCGATGTTGTTAGCATTCCAGGCTACGAGCGAGAGATCTCGTCTAAGGGCTCGGTTCATAGAAGACCTATGACTTCGCAGGCTTCCACCAAGAGCATGAATCTCTCAGTTGGGTTAGCAGTTTCCAGGCGGTCTCGGATGGACCTGAAGGTAGATGCGACTTTCGGGAGGTCGTAGCTAGACAGAAAGCCGCGGACGAACTGTGCGTCATTGGAACTGACGGACTGGGCGGTTTGCCTGGAAACTGAGGCCGCATAAGAGCGACCAGGTGTTACGGCAGATCGGGTCATGGTGGAAGCCATAGGACCAGGGCCAGACGGTTTTGGATCAGCGGCAGGAAAGGTACGCTGTTGCGCTTCGTCGGACTTATACCGGGAAGCAGGACTTTTCTTGGGCTGTGGGCCGGCAGGAGCTCGGGGCCGAGCATCCGGTGTGGGTATCCCTTTGTTCCTGGGTTTGATGCCTGCTCGCGGAAATCGCGGAGGTGGCAGGGGCGGCGAGGCTACCTCTGGTTCAGAGGCGGGAGTAGGAGGTTCCGCGGAGGTGGAGGGTTCATTCTCCGGCTCCAAAACCGAGATAATAGCTACTGGGCGTGTCTCTGCTGTGGAAGGAGACGCGGTACGTTTAGTTGCCTTTGTAGGGGCTAGAGGTGGAGCCGGAGAGGGCGCGCGCCGTGCCGGTTGTGCCTGAGGTTTAGGCCTAGCCTGCATTTTAGGCTGTCTAGGTTGGGGCTGCATAGCTGGCTGCCGTGGCTTCGGGAGGGGCCCCTGCGGCCTTTGCTTCCGCAGGAGCTCCGCCTTATACACCGGGCAGTTTACGTTGCTTGCTGCATGGCCTTGGCCACAATTGATGCAGCGGAATTTGGTCTTGTCTGCCACAGTGCAGGCCTGGGTTGAATGTCCCAGAGAACATCGTAGACAGGCCGGGGCATTGCGGCAGACGTCGGTGTGGTGGCCGAACCTCTGGCACCGGTGGCACTGCGCGAGCTTAGAGGAAGCGGTTGGGTGGGTTCTCTTGGGCTTCTTAGCCGGGCGATTACGCCGACCAACGGTCGCGAACTCACCCGACTCGTCAGCCGGAAGAGGAGGAATCGGGTTGGGGAGAGGATCGTCCGTCTCCATCGCCCGAGGCGAATCGGGCGAGTCGCCCAGATGGGGTAGCAAGGCGGGGCCGAGCGACTCGGCACTTGGGCCGTTGCCTGTAGAAGGCATGCTGGCCAGGTGCGACGGCTGCCGGGCAGAGACTGCTAGGCAGTCACTGCCAGACACCAGGGATCTCGGGTCCGGCCGAAGCCGGATTACCCGCGCGTCTTCCTTGTTCACGACGATGCGGGAGGAGCTGGGCTAACGACCAGCTTCGTTGAATACCAGTCCTTACCAAGACTGGTGTCCACTGGCCCCTTTACCCCGGCGATATCGAGAGCTGAAGATACGTCTGCTCTCCGGTACCAGCGACACGGCGCGTGACACCTGAAGAATACGAGGCGAGCCAATCCGGCATCAGCATTCGGAGCGAGTCAATCAGCGATCCCGGTTAGTTAATAAAACCCGGGCCGGCAGAAAATTTTACGCACACTTCATCGCCACGCTATCGGACGCACTTCATCTCCTCTCATCTCTCGGACGACATCGAGGCGGAGTCAGCCGGAAGGAACAGCCGAAGAATAGAACCGCCGCCGTTCTTGCGTCTTCGCACTCCCGTTCCGCGCCAGCGATGGACGTCGCTGGGCCGGCAGCCGACTCTACAACCGATGCCAAAAGAAGAGGAGGACTTCAGTACGCCACGATCAGCGGGCGCAGCCGCCGAACATCTCAGCGCGGCACGACCAACATCAGCTTTCTCGCCACCAGGTCCCTTTTGGGCCACCAAAATAACTAGTGTACGATTGGCGCCATTTGTCATGCGGCAAGCCTTTTGTCCGGTGACAATATAATAATGAATTTATTTAAACATTTTAATTTACAATTTATTTTCTGAAATATTTTTAAATTTAATATTTTATAAAACTTGAATAAATACGATTTTACAATAGTATTCAATTTATTTACGACAACAACGACGTGATCATAGTGGGTCCAATGCTATTTTCCGTAGCATTTTGTAAGACCTGAACAAGAAATCCGAATTTAGTGCAAAACACAGAAATGTTTACAATTTCGTTCCATCAGACAGAACATATATGTTAGCTCACAGTAAGTTAATAAGTTACTATGTTAATACGTTCACAACTAGTAATTTTGTAATTAATATGTTTATGAATAAATTGATTTTAATTATTGCACATTGTACTTAGGGAATTCTGATGTTTGATATGTGCTTTTGAAGGGTTTCATTTCCTTTACAGCACACTGGCCTTTGAAAATTCTAAAAGAATTAAAGTATGTTATGTGGAATACAAGAAGAGAAGTATTAAAATTCTTTCTCAATTTTAAAATAAATTATTCAGACCCATCTTCTACATACGTTATGATGATTTCCTAACAGTTACAATTTTATTAGACAAAATCACAGAAAAAGTGACAATGTAAAACTGGAAAGCCTGCACGTTCTTTTCTAAAAGCTAATATAACCACAAGTTTTAACAAAAAAACAATAGTTCCTAATAGATTCATATTCCATTGAAAAAAACAGACAATGAGATATCATGACATAGGCTAACAAATAGCTGTCACTTTAGAAAACGGAGTGCTTCATCGACGTTGTCGTTTATGAGAGTATTGCTACAACTGTAAAACGTTTATTGAATAATTAGCTAATTAGAATAATATTTGTCGAAATAAAATATCAAGACAGTAAACCACAAAATTACAGGGTGATTTAGAGAAATTGTGTATTTACAAAAGTATAATTTAACAGAGAAGACAATCCACCAAGCACTAGCTCTCTACTACAGATGCAGGATAAAAAAGTGAAAACCTTATTAAACTTACTACCCTCACGCAGTCTTAGAAAAGAATATTATTGCTATATTATAATTTGCTAATATATATGAATAAAAAATGGGGTGTCGTGGAACACATGCCAGAAGTAAGAATTTCAGTGTCAAGTGACAAGTGAACTGATTCAGTGTGTAAAAGGTAATAAAATTGTAACTGTTAGGAAATCGTCATAACGTATGTAGAAGATGGGTCTGAATAATTTATTTTAAAATTGAGAAAGAATTTTAATACTTCTCTTCTTGTATTCCACATAACATACTTTAATTCTTTTAGAATTTTCAAAGGCCAGTGTGCTGTAAAGGAAATGAAACCCTTCAAAAGCACAGTTATCAAACATCAGAATTCCCTAAGTACAATGTGCAATAATTAAAATCAATTTATTCATAAACATATTAATTACAAAATTACTAGTTGTGAACGTATTAACATAGTAACATATTAACTTACTGTGAGCTAACATATATGTTCTGTCTGATGGAACGAAATTGTAAACATTTCTGTGTTTTGCACTAAATTCGGATTTCTTGTTCAGGTCTTACAAAATGCTACGGAAAATAGCATTGGACCCACTATGATCACGTCGTTGTTGTCGTAAATAAATTGAATACTATTGTAAAATCGTATTTATTCAAGTTTTATAAAATATTAAATTTAAAAATATTTCAGAAAATAAATTGTAAATTAAAATGTTTAAATAAATTCATTATTATATTGTCACCGGACAAAAGGCTTGCCGCATGACAAATGGCGCCAATCGTACACTAGTTATTTTGGTGGCCCAAAAGGGACCTGGTGGCGAGAAAGCTGATGTTGGTCGTGCCGCGCTGAGATGTTCGGCGGCTGCGCCCGCTGATCGTGGCGTACTGAAGTCCTCCTCTTCTTTTGGCATCGGTTGTAGAGTCGGCTGCCGGCCCAGCGACGTCCATCGCTGGCGCGGAACGGGAGTGCGAAGACGCAAGAACGGCGGCGGTTCTATTCTTCGGCTGTTCCTTCCGGCTGACTCCGCCTCGATGTCGTCCGAGAGATGAGAGGAGATGAAGTGCGTCCGATAGCGTGGCGATGAAGTGTGCGTAAAATTTTCTGCCGGCCCGGGTTTTATTAACTAACCGGGATCGCTGATTGACTCGCTCCGAATGCTGATGCCGGATTGGCTCGCCTCGTATTCTTCAGGTGTCACGCGCCGTGTCGCTGGTACCGGAGAGCAGACGTATCTTCAGCTCTCTCACCTGGACGCTGCTTCAGCTTCTTGCTGCATTCGCCCACCTCGCCGTTGGACAAGGAATCGCCTTTCTTCTCGAAGAAAGAAGACCCAGGAGCCAGCTGCTGCCAGTGAACTGAGTAGGTGGTAGAAGAAGCAGCTGGCCGAAGTTGCCCTTATTAGGACCGCCTGCGCCGGAAACCATCTTCCCGGACAGGATAGAAGAGGATTGCTCTGGGCTCCTGGTGAGTGCCGTATATCAGTGCATAAACCCTAACCTGCTCGCGACTGTTAGGTAGCGCTGCCCCGGACGATCCTTGCAAGCCCCCACCAGTGGTAAGCGAGCTTGGATATCGCCGGGGTAAAGGGACCAGTGGACACCAGTCTTGGTAAGGACTGGTATCTAACGAAGCTGGTCGTTAGCCCAGCTCCTCCCGCATCGTCGCGAGCAGGGAAGTCGCGTGGGTAACCCGGCTTCGGCCGGACCCAAGATCCCTGGCGTCTGGCAGTGACTGCCTAGCAGTCTCTGCCCGGCAGCCGCACTTGGCTAGCATGCCCACTACGGGCAACGGCTCTAGTGCCGAGTCGCTCAGCTCTGCCTTGCCCCAAGTGGGCGACTCGCCTGAATCGCCTCGGGTGATGGAGACGGACGATCCTCTCCCGAACCCACTACTCCCTCTCCCTGTGGACGAGTCGGACGAATTCGCGACCGTTGGTCGGCGTAGACGCCCGACTAGGAAACCGAAAAGGACCCATTCAACCGGATCCGCTTCCTCTCGGACCTCGGCCATGGATATCGGACCTTCTCAGGGCCAACAGGCTGCGGTTCCGACTGCTTCGGTAACAGCTCCGGCTGCTGCCGCTGTTGGTCGCGCGCCACCCCTGTTCGTCCAAGGGGTATCCAATGTCGCCGCCTTATACAGGCGGCTGATCGCGGCCCACGGCCTGTCGGCCGACAAACTTGATCTCAAGCTGCTTAACGGTGCTCAAGGTTGTCATCCGTCGGCTCGAGGACCATCGCTTGGTCGAGGCCTTTCTGCAGGCGCACAGCCTGCAATACCATACCTTTTCTCCTAAGCGAGTCAAGCCCTTGTCAGTAATTCTGCGTGGGCTTGATGCGCATACCGATCCCCAGGAGATCCTTTTGGAATTCCGAGAACTCGGCTACCTGGTGCAGGCAATCTTTCGCCTGTTCACCAACTCAGAAACCTGAGTACCTATCCCACTCGTCCGTCTCCAGCTCGAGAAGGGCGAGGCCGCAGATAAGATATTTCAACTGACGCGGCTGTTTGGCTTCCGCGTCAGGGTGGAATCCAGTCGTCCCACGGGCAAGCTCGCGCAGTGCCACCTTTGCCAGAGGTTCGGCCACCATACCAACGTTTGTCGCAGTGCCCAGGCCTGTTTACGTTGTTCCTTGGGACATTCCACACAGGCCTACACTGTGGCAGACAAGTCCAATTTTCGCTGCATAAATTGTGGACAAGGCCATGCAGCAAATAATATTAACTGCCCGGTCTACAAGGCGGAAGTCCTGCGGAAACAAAAGCCGCAGGGGCCTCTCCCGAAGCCAAGGCAGCCAGTTTTGCAGCCCCAACCACAGAGGCAGCCTAAAACACAGGCTAGGCCGCAACCAAAGGCACAACCGGCACGGCGCGCGCCCTCTCCGGCTCCACCTCCAGCACCTACAAAGGCACAAAAACGAACCGCGTCGCCTTCTGTAGCAGAGACAAGCCCTGTAGCCGCCATCTCGGTTATGGAGCCGGAGAATCAACCCTCCACCTCCACGGAACCACCAACTCCCGCCTCTGAACCAGAAGTAGCCTCGCCACCACTGCTACCTCAGCGATTTCCGCAAGCAGGCATCGTTAAAAACAAAAACTCTAAAGGGATAACCACACCGGATGCTCGGCCCCGAGCTCCTGCCTGCCCACAGCCCAGGAAAAGTCCTGCTTCCCGGTATAAGTCCGACGAAGCGCAACAGCGTACTTTTCCCGTCGCTAACTCAAAACCGTCTGCCCCTGTTCCTGTGGCTTCCACCACGACCCGATCTGCCGTAAAACCTGGTCGCACTTACGCTGCCTCAGTTTCCAGGCAAACAGCCCAGTCCGTCATATCCGATGACGCACAGTTCTTCCGCGACTTTCTGTCTGGCTACGACCTCAAGAAAGTCGCATCCACCGTCAGGTCCATCTGAGACCGCCTGGAAACTGCTGACCCAACTGAGAGATTCATGCTCTTAGTGGAACCCTGCGAAGTCATAGGTCTTCTATGAACCGAGCCCTTAGACGAGACCTCTCACTCATAGCCTGGAATGCTAACTCCATCGGTTCCAAGCATTCCGACCTTCTAGAATTCCTGGCTCGGTTCAAACCCGACGTACTTCTCCTCACGGAAACTCACCTGACCTCGGCGAACCGGTTTCGATTACCAAATTACGTGGTCTATCGGGATGACCGAGTTGCCCGACGAGAAGGCGGCACGGCGATCGCTGTGAGGACCTCCATAGGTCATCATCGTGTCGTTTTGCTGCAGCGAACCAACCTAGAGGCCACCGCCATTGAGGTCCACGGAGCTCTTGGCGGCGTCCTCGTGGTTTCAGCATACAAGCCCCCACAAGCTGAACTCCTTGTCGGCGACCTGGACGTCATCTTCGATTCTCACCGAAGGGTAATTTTGGCCGGCGATCTGAATTGCAAGCATCGCGTTTGGATTAGTCGCTTGATTACTCCGAACGGGAGGCGCTTGCTCAGTTTTGTTGAATCGCGCCGGGCGATGGTATTTGGTCCAGCGCAACCCACGTTCTTTCCGACACTGCCTAACGCGGCTCCCGATGTTCTGGATATCGCGGTGACCCAAGGAATTGTCTGTCCGGTCAAGGTATTCTCACTTACGGAGCTGACATCCGACCACAACCCCATCTTGGTCCACGTCGCTACCCAGCACGCCTATGCACGACCAGAAGAAGGTTAACGATTGGGACCGCTACGGCCCGGCCTTGTGCCGTAGATTGCCGCCAGCGGCCCCACTCGATTCCGTTCGCCTCCTAGACGAAGCAGTAGAGGGAATCGAAGAGGCAATCATCTCGGCTATAGGCGTGTCTTCACGTACGCGAGCTGGTTTTACGCCTGACTACCAACGCATCCCTGAGGAAGTCTCTATTCTCGCTCGCGAGAGGAATTACTTCCGGAAACGTTGGCAGAGGACCCGTGATTCAGCCGGTAAGGCATCATACAATCGGCTCACCGGACGACTGAGTGGCAGTCTGAAGGCGTTCCGACGTAGCTGTTGGGAACTGGACGTGGCCCGAACGGGGGATGCGGACCCGCAAAGTCACCCGCACAGAATACCTTCCGCATTGACGGGACAGAGGCGACGACCTCCACACCCCACCATTGTTGGACCCTTCGGACGACTCCTAGGTCGCCCGGAGGAGAAGGCCGAGTACTTCGGCTTGTGTTTCGAGCGACAGTTCGCTCCCAACCCGCCCATGGACTGGGACTTCGACGAACAAGTCGAGATGGCTGTGGAAGACTTTCTGTCTCTTCCGATCACGGCGGAGCCCGAACCCATCTCTTTGGGAGAGGTCTCAGATCGGCTCGCTGAACTTCAGCCAAGAAAAGCTCCAGACCAGGACGGTGTTACGAACACCGCTCTACGACTTCTTCCCGAGCCTGGAGTTCAATTCTTGACTGACTTGTTCAATGCGTGTCTCAGACTGGCCTACTTTCCCAAGAAATGGCGAAAGGCGACGGTCATCGTGATCCCGAAGCAGGGAAAGGATGCTTCCCGCCCCGACAACCTCCGGCCTATCAGCCTACTCTCCGCTACGTCCAAGGTTTTTGAGCGCCTCGTGCAGCGTCGTGTACGATAACATCTAACCAACTTTTACGTGCTGGTCCCCGAACAGTTCGGCTTTCGTGTGGGGCATTCGACCACTCATCAACTGATGAGAATGGTGGAATACGTCACGGAAGCCGGGTGTAGGAGAGAACGGACCGTTGGCTGTTTCTTAGATGTTGAAAAAGCCTTCGACAGCGTATGGCACGACGGCCTTTTATTCAAGCTTAGGGAAGTCCAGCTCTAGGACTGCTACCTCCATCTGGTTGCTAGCTTTCTGACGGAGAGGACCTTCTGCGTGAGAGTTGAAGAGTCAGTCTCTTCCGAGAGACGAATCAAAGCCGGCGTCCCCCAAGGTAACAAGGAGTTCTTGGCCCCCTTCTGTTCTCGCTCTACGTCAACGACGTGCTGAGACAGCCTGGAGTCCAGGTGGCCCTGTTTGCGGACGACACGGCCATATTTACGGCCGATCGTCATGTAGAAAGGGCTGTCTTACGACTGCAGCGCCAGCTCGACACGCTCGGGGACTGGACTGAAAACTGGAGAGTGCAACTCAACGCTACCAAGAGTGTAGCCGTCGAATTCTCTAAGCGACGGAAGAACCCTGTTAGGTAGTTACGTATCGGCAGAACGTACTTGCCGCTGGTCCAAAGAGGTCAAGTACCTCGGATTACATCTCGACCGTCGGCTCACCTGGCGTATCCACGCGCAGACAGTTCACAAGCGAGCATCCGCTCGTCTGAGCTTACTGTTTTCACTCCTGATCTGCTCAGCCATGACCAGGAAATTGGGCAGGATGATCGTCGGCGCGGTGACTGCTGCCGGTCATTACCTACGCCTGCCTGGTCTGGGGTTACCTCGCCGCAATGCATAAAAAGAAGTTGCAGAGCGTCCTCGACAGGGGTCTTCGGCTAGCGGCCAAAGTCCCCCGCCGCTTTTCATCACGCCTTCTAAGGAGAGGACTTGGCGTCCGCTCCTTAGACGAAACTTTCAGGCGGCTTGCACGCAAATTTTATGCACGTGCGGCGAGGTTCCCAGACAATCCTCTAGTGGCTGGGCTGGGAAGGTACCGTATACGTCCAGGTGATTCGTGGAAACGCCCTCGGTGTATACTGCGCTAGTGTAGGCTAGCACAACAGCCGAGAATCGGCCTGCTATAGAGCACACGCCCTACTTGGGCAGGGCCACGAGGCAGGAGCTCCAGAAGGTAGCTCGGAACTCAGATCCCGAGCGGTTCGTCTCTGCGACGCACAATCGCACAGCCTAGAGCGAAAAAAAAAAACAATCAATCGCTGTTGCCACAATATATATTTTTACAATATTAAAATATTAGAATTGTATTTTAATAAGACGTGGTTTGATTAGATTTTAATTTTAATTTGTAATTGCATCTTTCCAATGTTTGGAAGAGTTGGTAGTATAATTATTAACAAAGTAACGTGAAAATTATCTCTCATATAATTTAGAAATGTACATACGGTTACATAATTTGTGGATTACGACGTTGATCGCAATTTTTCTAATTTTCAGTCAATATGTGGCACAATTCGTCGAGTGCTGTCAAGAAAAGCAAGGAAAGAGACTCGACTAAAATTTTGTAAGTTAATGGCTGTGCCCGTGTTTCTGAAACTTTCGTTCCCGTCAAGAAACATCTGAGTAGAATACAGGCACTGGAGATGAGATTCATGGGATCTGCTAACGGCTGCACACGAGGGGATAGACTCTACAATGTAGACATTCGTAAAGAGTTGAACATTTTTAATATCCAAGATCGCATTGCAGAGCAAAAAGAGAGATGGACTGCTTATCTGAATAGGATGCCAGATGGCAGCTTTCGTAAGGCTTTGCCACAGTACTGTGGTGTTACTGACGGACACCTTGTCAGTAAAAAGTTAAGTCCTTTGGACACTGAAGGGTGGAGAAGACCACGGCCTGATAGCCCGGGAAGTAGTTCTTATACTTAGGATATATAAGATAAATCTAAGATAAATATCACAATTCGGTTATACACACACACACACACATATACAAATATATTGCAACGTTACAAATTATAACTGCATAAATAGGTTACATTGAAATTATTAAACCTAGTCTATATCTGGAGGTAGGAAAATTTTATTAAATTAAAACATTAAAATTTACTATTTGTCTTATTACTTTATAATGTAAAATTGTTTATTAGTGAATTGTCTTTCAATAAATGAGTCTATTGGTTTGTTTAACAAATATATTACTTGTGAGTTGAATTCCACTGTTTGCGTAGACACCATGCGCTCCGCACGCTGCTCGCCTGCACCGCTCCGACTCTGCACGTCGACCGACCGAAGGTCACTAACGCTGAAATATTTACGTTGACAATTCACGTATTTGCACACACGCACACTGAGATATGATACTGTTATTGTTTATAATGGGAATAATCATAATCCCAGGGATTTAAAACTGGGTAAAATAGATCATGTATTGAGCTTACACAAATCCGGCTTGATCTGTTCTCGTGTTAACTCAAAATATCACGGCAGATATTTTGCCCCTACTGGAAAATCTTCCACTGAACGCGAAAAGCACTAGAGAATGATCTATTTAAAAATAGCTGAGTTCTATATGTGGTAAAAGTTACGAAGAATTCCAACCGTGAACCAACTTCTAAGTCTTAAGGAAAACGACCTGTCTTGTCACGAAAAATTCGTGACAGCTAGTACGTGTTTCTATGGCAAGTCCTCGGAAGAAACTGGGCCATCCATACGCTATAAACGTCCGATTCAAATAATTTTTAGACCTTCTGATTGGTTGGAAATCTAGCAACGTAATAGATGAGAACACAGATAGACTAAAATCAGGCTTAAACTCAGTCCGATTCTGCAAAGGCCTGTCTGGATTTAATCTACAAATTTTATTACTTCCTTGGAGATAACGAAAATAAAATATGGCTGAATTCATAAAAAAAAACATAAAAATTATTGTTGTGGAAAATTGATAATACGGAAAATGTAGTACCTTATAACCATGACAATACTCTGTTCTAGTTTCAGAACGAAATGTTAATTTTCCTCGAAGTTATTAAATAAAATGTAAATCACACGCGCACCCGCGCACTTACACACAAATATTTTACTTGGCAGAAAAGATAATAAAATTGTGAACATTTTGACATGAAATACTTTTTTAAACATAGCTTGGTTCAAAACTTATGACTACTTTACAAAGAAAGAACAAAATCAATTTAAAACATATCTATGGCCGTTAGAAAATGTGTTATAGCCTTAGTATTCCACTCATATGAACGTAGATCCTGTGTACTGTTGCAATATATATATAATTAAACATTAAACCTTATCTCGTCACAAAAAAATAAACGTAAAACGTAATATTCGACAAAAATAAATGTTTACTCCAAGTATAAGAACAGGAATCATTAATTTTGTAATTTCCTTTGTTCACTCGTTGATATTTTTAATTTATTTGAGCGCTCACAATTCATTTTTGTATTTTACGTTTTAAGTTTTTAAAAGTACATACGTATGCTTGCTGTTTCAATGACAGACCTGTATAAATGTTTATTAAGAACTGTATATAACAGATGATGTCATGGAACTAAAAATGATCGGAACCATATGACCAGAAAAAATGTATTCTGGTACTGAAGTAATACTTGAAATATCTTACAGTTTAAAAAGTAGGTACGCTTATTTGTCACTTTCATCAATATATATTTCATAACAGCTGTCATCGTAATTCGAACACGATTGTGAAAAAGTTGATCTTTGAATATTTTTCTATATTCGCTTTTATATCATCTTCACTTTCGAGAAAGAAGCGTCACGTAGATATTGCAGATGAATAGTGAGGTTGATAAGATCTTAACCCGCCGTGGTAAGGTATCTGACGACTATTGTGCACTGTAGAAATCCATTTACCGTAGGTGAGCCACCGAAAATATTCTTGTCAATTACTGGCAGCTCGACATTCATATTGCCCTTCGCCCGTATTGGGCAGATTGTAAGTGAAATTATAAAAATTAAAAACAAATAAATTGAAACTTGCAATTACTAAGTGCTAACAGATGAGCTACCACGCCTCGCATTAAAAGATCTTGGCATAAGAGGTTGATTGAGCTGTCCTCATATTTCATATTTCATTACTTCCTATTTCCTGGTAAAATGACCAGTTATTTAAATAATTATCATTTAATTAATGACATACTGATAAATACCTATTTGCAATTAGCATTCTGGTTTCGATTTTTGTTGCGTCCTTGTGTTGGTTTGTATCTTTTAACATTTTTTAGGTCTGAAACAGATTGTTGAGTTGAGCCCCACTAATATTTAACATAGATTTGAATGACACAAAGTTGTTGTATGATAATTCTCATTGGCATGAGAGGAACAAGTAATCTTGATAGAATTAATCATTGAGGTGTAATTTTTTCTTTGCATATGCTGATAATGCCACGCCAGTCATATAATACAAGTACCGATACTTAACGTTTGTTATAATTAATTGTTACTAGAACAGCATGCAATAAATACTTGCAAATAGACAAATGGTAAGGTGTTTCGGTCCTTTTTATCCCCATTTGATTAAATTAATTAGATTTAATGTAGGTGTCAAGACTTAAGATCTTTTCTGAAGCTACAGCTGGGTTGTCATTCAATAAATTTTGTTGCAGTAAAAGTGATAATATTTTATAACAAATATGATTCACGTAATTAATTAGTATTATAACGCTTGAATTTCATACAACTGAACACACACACACACACACACACACATTTTCTACATAACTGTGTGCCAAACTGGTGCCTATATGAGCCAATTCCTCATTCGTATTCAATTTTCTTAAGTTTTTAAATTTTTTAAACACTTATTTTGTGAAAAGCTTGTCTTCTAAACATTCATACCTAGGAAACTAATGTCCACAAATTCATACGTCAGATCACAAATTAAATGTCATTAACTGTGCGTGCGTGTAGGTGTGTGTGAGTGAGTGTGTGTGTGTGTGTGTGAGAGAGAGAGAGAGAGAGTGAGAGAGAGTATGAGAGTGAAGGGTGGGAGAGTGCGGGCGCGCGACTTGAACAAGTCTGACAGAACAAGGTCACACTGACAAGTGTAATTGTATCTATAATACGACACCGCCATCACATCACATTTTATTCAGCTCCGTGCGTTGTTAGCATATAAATACAGGCTTACATAATTTTTTATTATGCATGTATAACGTTACATCCATCGACGTTTACGCACCAAGTAAATTTAATGTAAAAAATAAATAGATTTCTTAACGAACTTGAAATCTTTCACTCGGCATTAAAAAAGGTATTACGTTACACATTGCTCTAATTATGTCATACTAAAGTCGCCTGTAAAAATTATACAATATTATTTTAAGAAAACAGGTTTGGGCTAGTTTTTAGTAAAGAAAGTTAAAATGATAAAATAATAAGATATATAATGAAACAACATAAGAGATAGACTTAAATTATTCGATAAAAAAGTATCCTAAAAGAAAAATTTCACTCAATTTGTATATGACGAGGTAACGTTACTTAAGACTGTTAAAAATTTCTTCACGATGAATACCAAAAATTGCATACATTTTCTATATGTGATTTTGTCATTGTTTAAGAAATATATATCTCAATCATGTAAGGAATGTCATCCTTATTAAACAATTTGCCATTAAGACAATTCAGACAAATATGGAAACCAATTTGTTTAACAAATTTGTGTATAATAAATAGAAACGAATATTTTGTTTGCGTGTGTGTGTGTGTGTTTCAACGGCAGTACTATTGGTGGCTGATGATTTTCCTTCACGGTTTGTTTGTGATTCCTCCCAAATAAAGGAAAAAAAGGAAGATAACGCCTACAATTGCTAGCCCAGTTTCACAGTCCGCTGCCTGCTCTATAATTACAAACACTTCCCGCTCGATCTGTACCAACTGTACCAAGAGATGTCAATTTGTGCATGATGTTCTAAAATATTTGAATTGGTTAGAAGCCATTTATAAATTATTGTCAGTTTTTCAAGATTTAGTGTTTCTTAGTAGTTGACGCCCGTTGGAAAGCAAATTTCGAAGCAATGTTTATTTACGAACACATAATTATCAGTATCTACTGTTACCGACAAAAATTGGTTCAGAAGTCTATTATTTTAGTAAAAGGATGATTTTATTCACGTATTCACTTAATTTTGCTTGTTTGTTTGTTCGTGCGCGCGCGTGCGTGTCTGTGCGCGCGCGCAGTATTAAAATACATTTACCACGTATCTGTACGTATAGTAGGCCTATATATTTTTATATATTTGACTATAGCTTTTACTGGTTCATCAGTTTAAGTTGTGTAAGAAATGAGAGATTGATCATTGGCCAACACTAGAATTTATTCTACAAGTGAATTAATGTCTTGTTCTTATTATTCCTTCATCACTTGAAGAAAAACACTGGTATCTAGTGAATGGATTAGTATTTTTGTTAATTATTACAGACAATAGGCCAACAATTGAGTTTGGTAGACTAAAGAAAATAGTGTTCTACTACGACTGGGGTAATGGTGCGTAGGTGACAATATTGTACGTTGACAAACTACGCCGAAAAGGTCATCATAATCCCTCTGCTACAAAATTACGTATAATGGAGCATTCTTTCACAAGGCGATGACAAACCATTGAGCGACACTCTTGCCAAGCCGTATTCCTTTACGTGCTTTATGTAGGCCTATCTGTTAAACTGTAGGCTCTATTTATTTATGATAATTTCAGTATGGTTGTTTGTATGACTTCTGTGATTTGTATTTGTCCGTAGGCATATAAGCTATGTAACTTGTTGCCGACTCAATTGAGACACACAAATTCTAAGATGAGAATGTTTTAATAACACATTTAATGTTGTGTTAAAAAATTGATTAAAATACAAAAGTGAGTTTACTTTTTTAATAAACGTATAAATTTTATAATATTGTAAGGTTTTTGTCGTTTCCAGCTGTATTATAATTTCAAATATAACTTATTTGAGTTTTTTGTCAACATTTATAATAGACTGTGACAAATCACATCTCTTTTTTCTTACTATTCTGTGACTATATCATTCAATCCGATAAGAATATAAAAATAATACATTAACTCCTTATTATTATGACACATTTCGTCGACCAGGCATGGTCGATAATAAAAATTTTAAGAAACAAATTTTAAGAAAGTTTCTGTCATAAAAAATCTATAACCGCCTTTAAGTAACTCACAGCCTAACCTAACCTGCATTCTCTATCACACACACACACACACACACACACACACACACACACACACACACACACACATACGAATTACAAATTTATACCATCAAAATTATTCAATAATTTATTACAATTAAATTCTTAATTTTTACAATAATTTTATTGCAATCACAATTAAACAAATAATATTTAAATAGACTACGACACACAAATTTATTTGTATGTAAATTAACAAACTGTATAAGTAAATTTACTTGGTAGTAATTGACTGAGGATAAAGTGGTAGTGAGGTTATATAGACCTCCCCTTTGTGTATAAACAGGTAGTACAACATGTATACACGTTCTCTCCTACTGTTGTTTGCTGTGGGAATTTGGTGGTGAGTTTCCTTGATTCCACCCGCATTATTGGCAGGGTACGATTCAAGACACTCAATGAGTTAATTTAATTTAATTTTACATGTAATGTTGTCGTTGTTTAGTAACTTAATTGTGATAACAAATTTTTGTGAATTTTATCTGTTTTACCTCATGGCGGAAGTTAGATTATGTTTCTAATTTTTTTGAAGACGATTAATCGTCTTCGTCTTCTTCTTCTTCTTCTTCTTCTTCTTCTTCTTCTTCTTCTTCTTCTTCTTCTTCTTCTTCTTCTTCTTTTTTGCTAAGATTAGGCACTTCTGCCTGTTCCCCAACATTTCGCTTTCTCACAGGCTTATAGCTCAAAACTGCCTTGGTACATATGCATAACATGGTCCCTCTTTTTACCTTTATACCATAATGTTATTTCTTTTCTCCGTTGTTCAGATAGTTCATCTCTTATATCGTTGGTTCCTATACACTCGACTCTTCTTCAACGTTTGACTTAACAAATAAATCTCCTTTCTGCAAATTCCATCAATCTAATGTCTCCTTTCCTAGTGGCCGATAATTCTGATCCATAGAACAAAGTGCGGACTGCCATCACTTCTTACACCTTTGTTTGGGTAAAACAATAATAAGCTATTGTTACGTCGTAGGTACAGTGGAAAACAAATTACAAGACATCAATTAAGTCACTAATCACCAGCTTTAATTTTCACAGTTAAACAGTTCGTAATTAACAACACAGTCTCTTATAACAAATCAAATAAAAATTGTTCACACGCAAATAAATGTCAACTAATATTAAAACACAATTGTATTACAATATACCGTCCGATTATAAAACACAACACTTAACTAATAACCACTTGAACGCACACAGTAATATCGCCAGATAATCACTTGTAATCGCCCGACAATAAACTCGGATCACACTGTAAATATATAGCGACTAATACTCATATCTAAGGCCGCTGCCGCCATGTATTTATACCTCCGCTCACACACCAGAACGTTCCAAACTGCGTCTTAGAGCCAGTGTGAACTACGTAATTAATTGCGGCGTTGACACAGTCCGCGCGGCTGGCGGCTTCGAGAAAACTCTCGCGAATGCGCCTAGAGTCACGTATGCCACACACATTAGAGCGAGATTCTTCTGGCACATTCGAAAAAATACGTAGATTGTTCTGTGATGTCGTAACAGTATTATGGTGTTAATGTTGAAAATATGACGTGGCATAAAATTTGTAAACAAACTCGCAAACATGCTAACTACCTTTTGTTGTTTCCTTTCAATGAAATCACTGTTCCCAATTTACTATTTGGGACTTGTAACAGCGTACACGACATATTATCCGCTTGATTACTTGCCTCCGTTTCCGTCCGTCGGCGATAGCTAGGGAACACTAAGTGTCACATTTCCTCGGATCAGCTGATGTGATTACTGTGGTTCAAATGACAGGTCGTCTGCCTTTTACCTTCTCTAAGACGGCCTGTTTCTTCAATAATCTTTATGCATTATATAACGCTACTAATGGAATAAATCTTCTATATTAGAAAACGTAACTTATGTTTTATTTTAATTTTGATGATAGTAAGATATTTGTCTACTTTGTTCGAGTTGTTTTCGATAATCGCATAGGATTCTCTCTTCTTAGTTATAGATAAGGACTTATTGTTAATTGTATTGCGTTTCTTGTAATTTTTTTAAGTGTTTCCTTTTCGAATTCCATTTGATCAAATGTTGTGAAATCTAATTATACTTCGCACGATGGAAACAAACCTGCAGACATGCTAGTTACTATTTTAAGGTTCTAACTACTTTATTTGTTTTCTCTCAATGAAGTCACTGTTACGTGTTCATTATTAGGGAACTATGAAATACAGCTCTGACTCAAGAACTTCAATGTAGCAAGGAATAAATCTATAGCTCGTAAAAAATTATATTCATGACTTTTTCTCAAAAGCTACGCGAAGAGCTAAGAGAGAGAGAGAGAGAGAGAGAGAGAGAGAGAGAGAGAGAGAGAGAGAGAGAGAATGAGAGAGAGACAAGACAGACAGATAGATAGAGAGGCAGACATACACTAAGACAAAAGTGTAAAATACTAAGTTATTTTCCCGACGGGGCTAGAAAGATATTGACTCGTGTGTTGTACTAATGACACACACAGTATAATTTGTGTTTATGTAGCCTGTGTGCATGTGAGCGTTCAAGTGTGACGGCTGGCGATGAATTTGCAACGAGATGTCAACGTACCCATGTGATGCAGCACATATATTCATACACAGCTTAACGTTAGCATGCATATACTGTACAAAACTTGCGTTACATTGTACACGTATTGATGTTCCCATTGATGTACTTCTTCATTATTGTTACTATCCGGCTATACGAAACTGAGGGTAATGCAGACTGCTGTATCTAGCAATGGTACAAAGAAACAACCTCAATAGCAATAACAAGGATCGATTCTAAGTTATTTGAGAAATTATCCCCATCAAACCGTTACCCCATAAAAGTTAATAATCTATTTTGTAATTTTTACTTATTTATTATCATTAATTTTATGATTATTATTATTATCATTATTATCATTATATTTATTATTACGAAATCATTATTATTATTATTCTTTTGGAGACATTCAGCGAACACAGAGGCTGATGGATTCTCCAGCAGTTCCCCTCAGGTGCAATGCAAGCGGATCGACGCCGACAAATATGCGGAAAAACTGGCGAGAGTAGCTAAAATGCTTGAGGGACAGGGCCAAGATGGAGGAGCTTCAGCCGAAGCGCTCGTCACTTCTACGATGAACACAAGCTTGAGAGCATGTGTGGCTTCCATCCCGAGGGCAAGACGTCGCGTCATGGAAGGCGTCCTGTCAACTGGTGGACGCAAGAGATCGCGGATATGCAGATGAGAAGTCTGAGGCTGCAAAAACTCGCAAAGCAGGCAAGGGATCGTAATGAGGCGAATGTCAGATCGGCTTAGCACAAGGCTGCGAGGGAGGAACTCCGACGGGGGATCAGCCGCAGCAAGGAGCGTTGTTGGAAGAGCCTGTGTGATGATATCAACAGGGACCCATGGGGACAGGGACATAAGATTGTTAGACAAAAGCTAGGAGCCGTGAAGACCACCTGTGTGATGGATGTGGTGACTAAGGAGAAAATCATAAGAACTCTGTACCTCACTTATCCGGTGCGAGTTGGAACCGACTGGTCGGGAAAACGGAGATTTTCCTATTTTTATAGTAGAAGAGCTGGAACTAGTAGTCAGGATGATGAAAGACGAGTTTTTCGAGCATATTAGACGAACAGTAAACAAGGTGACGGAGAAAATGATGTCACTCAGTCAGCTCATGGCCAACATTAGCGGACCGAATTGTAGATAAAGAATACTCACTCAATATGGCAGCTGTCCGGTCACTCCTACTGTATGGAGGAAAAGTGTGGGTAGAGTCCCTGATTCGTAAGACCTACGCGAAGAAACTAGCACAGGTCCAAGGCAAAGTGCTCTTAGGGTTGCATCGGCCTATCGCACGGTTTCCGAGCCGGCTGTCTGGAGTCACTGATGGAGTAACGCTGATCGACCTTCCCGTCAAGGAGCGCTAGATCGTCTATCAGAGGCTACTAAGTAAAGTAGCACGCTGAGAAGCACGAAGCCAGATAATGGTGAAATGACGGAACACGGAAACAGAAGCCAGTTTCTGCCAGAACACTGGTATTTTTTGTCTTACCTGAAGAATGTTGAAAATACAAAGTCACAAGAGTGCCTGTACTGACCGGGAGCCGGGAAAGATGTCAGCCATACAGATGCGTTCAACGCAGGAAATTGTTGCAAGAGGACATTGGGAAGGAGATCTCACATGATAACATCGTTGAAGCGGTGCTTCGAGGGAAATCCACCTGGACTGTGTAGTTTGTTTCGAAGAGGAGATTCTTCGAGTGAAGGAGATAGACCCGGAAGGATAACAAGCAAGAAGCAAGCCTTAGGGCCAAAGAACAAAGAAAGTGAGGTGGTGATTTTTTTTTTAGTGGGTCGGGTATATATACCTACACCTACACACCCCTGAAGTGTTCACCCTTCCGAATACATGATTAACAAATTTTTCTAAATACCCTAAACATATAACTACATGCCGATATTAAAATCTATCACTTATATCTACTGGCTAGTATTTCTTCGTTCTCCTGAAGAGAGACTACTAGTTTGTTATGAAATATGCGAGGATGGTTAAGCAGACAATTTTCAATTCGTATGGGTTACACGGAACGAGGTATCGTTAAATCAGATCGCTAAGAACGTTCTATTACATTTAAAATTCATTCACCGTAAGTTTAATTCAAAGGTGTCAATGCCTAGTAATATTAGAAATTATTGCTGTACTCCAAATTATACTGTCATAATTCATATTGGTTTACCTTCACCTTTGTAGTTATATTTCAGTTGTACGTAGTTTCCTTCCAAACAGTAGATGAACCTTTCCTTTAATTAGCAAGTGTCCAGTTTTAATATAATCAATTTCCTTTTTTAGTGATATTGCTTTAAAATTCGCTCTTGCCAAAATACATTCCAAGGTACTTTTTGGTTGTGATATGTTATTGAGTACATTTCAATATACATTGGGTTGGACAAGCTTCCTTTACATAGTAAACATTACATGATCCAATTTTGTTGTTTTACTTTTATTGTCTATGGAATTAGCATATTTCCGATTTTCTTAAAATTATTCGGCAAACATTTATAACTAAAAGTTGTATTTAATGTACCACACTAAATACTGCCGTATAATTTTGCAAAGATAACTGTTTTTTAAATTAGTAGTTGATATTTAAAAAATGGCTCAATGAGGTTTACATAAGAATATGAAGTAGAGCAAATGTATGTCGGCGCGATACTAAAAAAAATGTACAAAATGTAAATTCAAGGAAAACAGGATTAGTAGGCGAAGTAAAACTATTAGTGAAATATAGTATCAGAACAAGAAACAAGCATAGCTTGTGTTACATTCAGTAACTGTGGCACTAAAGGAAAGCCCATTTGTAAGAAAATAAATGGTTTTTATGTAGGGTGAATCTAAATTGCACAGCATTAGTCGAAGGACGAGTTCTAAAGGTTAAATAAAAAAAACATATGTATTTAATTGTTCCAAAATACTTTATTTTTAAAATATTCATG
Source organism: Magicicada septendecula (assembly GCA_034769895.1). NCBI lineage: Eukaryota > Metazoa > Arthropoda > Insecta > Hemiptera > Cicadidae > Magicicada > Magicicada septendecula. The sequence continues at coordinate 510,394,669 of CM068368.1, forward strand.
GTTAAAGGTATGTTACTCGATGCAATCAAAATGGGTGTTCATGTGGCTTTTATTTTGTTGGATGCACGTTTCTCGAGCTTGTCTTAAAGCGTCCATACTATTTTTTATAGTTTCTGCAGTGACTTTGTTACTGTTATTTTGTGCCATTACGTCTAGAATAAACCAAACACGTTTCCGAACCCCAAAGAACATAGTCCAATAGCGTGTGATCGGAGATCGTAGCCCCCATTGTAATGGTCCCTTCTGACCAATCCATCTGTTCCCGAATGTACTATTGAAAGAACCGCTAACTTTACAAAAGATGGTCTCCATTATTTTAATTACAAGCGTTCGTAACTGGTACAATATTTTTGTAATTAGTGTGTTTCTGTATTCAATATACATAAATATTTTCGTTAGAAAACAATATGTATTTGAGTTATGCCAGTTACTTAATATAATTTAGTATTACAATCTGAATTCTGATTCGAACAAAACGGAGGCCACTTTGAACAACAACTCTGAAAATATTTACTTTAGATACATTCTAATTTAAATATTCTTCAGCATAAAATAAAATTAGTTGATGCCTAAAAAATTAGAATAAAATGGAGAATAACAGTTGAAAGTATCAGAGTGTTATTAAGCTTGTATACGCTGCTGGTACTGCTACCGTATCACTTGGCACCGTTTTTAAACAAACCACACCACAAACAACCAACATCCTGCAGCCTAGTTTCACACTCCGATGCCTGCCCATTGCATTACAGAACACCTGTCTAATGGATGTCACAGAATTTAGTTATCAATGGGTTTTACATACATATCGTTTTTTGTTATTTATTGATATCGTTAATACTAATAATCCTAATCTTGTAAGCCTATACCGATCGTGCTGATTATCGATATGATTAATTTAAATAATTTTTAAATTTCTTTATTTTTAAAAGGTTTTTGTGTATGCTAATGTTATTTTCGTAGTTGATATTTTTACTCTACCTACTTAGTCTTACAAAAAAAAACATCAAAAACATGTGCGTAAAAATATTTTAAATTGAACTCCTAAAGAATACCTTTGTAACAATAATCAGTAATTGTTTCAGATTACCTTAAAACCGTATTCTGAAATATGTGGATTGTACATATATATTTTATAAATATAAAATTTGTATCAAAATATGTCAAACTTCACTAGAGAGAGTTGTTAAATTTAAAGAGTAATACTTAGATTTATACTCTATTAGTTAACTTAGAGTAAAAGTTAAACGTTTTCAAAAAAGTAAAAAAGTGAAAGAAAACGATGTTAAACAAGTAAAATAATTGCGTAATGCTAAAAAAGCATTTTTGTACGTCTAAGTTTACAGTTATATAACAAATATTCTAAATAATGCTTATTTCCGTTATTTTAAATTTTTAAGTAACACTTACTTTAGTTTAGAAGGTACTTAATTATTGATCACCAGTAAGTACTAGGTTTAAATTTAATATAAATTATTCAGTTTCACATAACGATTATTTATGTACACACATGTATCCAGTAACTGATAAATTACTATCTACAAAGATCGATATTTTATTTTCGGTATTTATTTATAATAAAATACTTTCACGGTATAGGCTACATTTAAAGTTCTCGTTAGAAACATTATCAGTTAGCATCGCATTAGTTTTAGAATGTAAAAAAGTAAAATAATATTTAATGTTAAATTTAATTATTTAGTGTATATAAATGGTATTGGCAATTAATTATTTAATTGTGTTTGCCGTGCCCCACGAACTTGGAGCGCCATTTATATTTAATATACATATAGAAAAGTAAATTATATTTGTCGGATTTGACTCAATATAGTTATCAAATCAATATGATTTACATGGGCATGTTAATCTGACATTTCAATGGGCGATTTGGATGTGTCCACTGATAATTAGCATAACTCTTGAGACTCTTTTAGGTAACAAGATAAGATCACTTGGAACGTGATAAATTAATTGTCAAGGTTATTCGCAATAATGAACGCAAGATATATGTATATGTGAAATAATTACTTATTTATTATATCATTGATTAAGTAAATTACTAAACCACAAATGAAATTATGTCCTGTAAATACATAACAAAACACATAATAACATAAATCACAATAATATTTGTTCGTTGTTTCCTGAAAACAAGACATATAATACAATCAAATACAACACAATAATATACATATACAAACAATAAGTAATCAAATATATTTTATCCCTAGCTAAATGCGTTCATTATGCTCAGGTGAATGACTTTAATATTAACATTATTAGATTTATGATTTATATAGATTTACAGAAATCTCTCGGGAGTAGCTCTTTGAGAAGAAGAGACAGTGCAGTAGTATGTATCAACTAGCATTTAAGAAACATAAAGACTTATTTTGCAAAAGGCTTATCCACAAATTCCATCGGTGTAAGATTACATCCGTTGGTGGGTTCCTTGTACATGGTAATCACTATTGATCGAAGAACGCTTCACTTTCACTCACTGAATTTCCACTCGCGTTGTGTATAGTGTGGTGTTGGATTCTCCGCTGGCGTTAAGTATTTTATGGCTTCATGTTTTTAGATGCAATCATCGGCATTGAAGTGGTTTGCTTTTAGAGTTTGCTGTGTGCGTGTTCATGTAGGTAACTATTCTGTCTACCTTGGACGTAATGTATGCAATGTGCGTATTAGTGTTCGTGTTAATTCACTCAGTTCAGATACCCAAAATTGGGAATCATTATGGTAGAATAGTGTCTGAAGTCGTCACACAATGTTTTACTCTCGGATTGTTACTCACTCGTATTGCATTATGTTGCGTGTCGGTCGTAGTCTAGAGTCACGTATACACTGGTATTCAACGATAGTTACGCCTATTCGCACTATTGATTACGGCGGTAAGTTCGGTAACTCATATAAACTATCGAACATACATTTTGTAGAACTGCGATTGAGTTGAATGTCTAAGTCCGATTAAGACCGCGACTTGGTTACAAGTTCACTGATTGAGTAACCGTATTGAAAGTTGAGTAGGTCAAGTATTACCGCCGCCACTACTATTACTCTTTACGACAACTATTACAACAACTACTACTGTATTATTTCCGTCTTACTGATATTACTCGTATTACTACTCCATTACTACCGTTATTCAGTTACTCTTCTACTACTGGGCTCCGCGTCCTCGGAAACAGTTTTTATCAATCATACTCTCCCAGAAGGCAATTTTCTCATCTCTACGCCTTCGGCCGTTGTTGATAGGTTCCTAATTTCCTACCACCTTGTAGATTTTTGTCATCGGTTTCCTGATTCGTCGTTCAAGTTGTCACTACTCTCTCCACCAGTTCCTTTGGAAGATACCAAACTCTGGTTGGCCGTCGGGCATCCCCGGAATATCCCAGCGACGAACGTTGTGCTGATTCTCAGAAACTAGAGCAATGCCCCGCCTGTCTATCAACCTTTTGTTTCCACGTTGTCGAGGCACTCCGATATAGCTTTTGTTAAGAGTCTGTAGCGTCTTGGTCAATTGTTCATTTACCCTTCGCTCGTTCCGCCAATTATCAACTCTTCGTTGGGTGTCATCCCTGGATAGGTCTCACGCTTTCTAGTTGTAAATCTGACTGGACGTCAGGGCGTGGTTTCCTGCTGGGCTGTGTATATCTCTAGTATTCATTGAATATCCGTCCTATTGTCTACATATTTGTCAAGATTTCTCTGCACCCTTTGTTACGGGGTGTAGCGTTCATACATGTGCTCGTTACAACTTAACCCCACAGCATGTGTTCCATTTCACTTCTGCGTAACCAGGCTACTGGACTATGCCTTTTTTTGTCAGGTTTTTTTGGCGTTGTAAATCGTAGCTAACTTCGTGCTGTCAACGACGTTCCCTGCTTTCTATTGCAGCGTGTACTCAGACGTTTTTTCATTGTCTTCCCACTGGCGTCGGGTCTGACGTGTCTCTAATCGTTTTTATTTACGACTCGGGCCTGGGTTTGTCAACTCGAGTGTGCGCGCGTGTCTCTTGATCAAGAAATTATAAATTTTTAAAATTTTGATCACCATAATTATTTATGTTTTATTTAAATATTTAATTATACATATTTCTTTTTTTATAAGTAGCCTACATAAATGTTTTAGTTAGATATAGGTGATATTAATATAACGGATTACGGTTTTAAAGCATTAGTATTTAAGAGTTTATATATATACATATAAACAAAAACACAAAAAAACACAAAAACACAAAAAAATACATCTTGAGGTAAAATAGTATAAGTATTATAGTATTACATATATATATATATAAAATTTAATATTTATAATTAAATTTACCTCAAGATGTTATTTTATTTATTTTATGAAAATAACATCTTCAGGTAAATTTAATTATAAATATTAAATGTATTATATACATCAAGAAACGGACTGCAGCAGAAAGTGATTGAATATATATATGATTGAAAATATATTTGTGTTTGAGGAGCCCCACGTTCTTGGGATGTGAAAATTTTATAACACTACAAATTGATATTTATTTAATGTAATTTAAATGTGTGTGAAAATGTGTATTTTATAACATAACAAATTCAATTTAATTTATTGAATTGATTTCATGGGTGTAATCGTAATAAGAAGATGATACGTTATTTAAGTTTCAAATTGTTCCACAATTTATTTATTAAACAAAACCTTTCATATCGCATATTAAACTTTCACTCATTATTATATCGTTTGTACGAAGTTTTCGTACATAACTTATTGCTAACGAATTACAAACACAAGTTATACACAAATCTTATTATCTAATTTTGATTAATTTAAAATATTTATTTTGTAAATTATAGATAAATAAATCACCTTATATCCGTCGTGTGACTTCGTTACGTCGATTAAAATGACGCGTTTCGGAACATCTGCTCCATCATCAGATTAAATCGCTCTATTGAGGTCGTTAATAGTTAAAATCACATGTTACACATAATTGTCCACTATGTAAATCACTCGCTTTCTAAATGGTGCGCACCACGACGAAGCCGATCGGACACACGACGGATATAGGGTGATTTATTTATCTATAATTTACTATTCATACGTGACTATTCATATTACCAAGAACTAATATGCATTTTAAATATTTATTTTGCTCTCGGCTTACTCATTGTGTGCTCATCTTTTTGCAGTTGCTGATTCGTTAGCTTCAAAAATGAATTTACTTCTATTCAGATTTCTTTTATATTACTTTGTTTTAACTTTCTACTGCATATGCATTCTCCTTTATCATCCAAGACTTTACTAATTACGTTAATTCAAAAATTAAATATTTCTCTTATCATTTACGTTACTAATTACTAAATTTGATACAAGAAATATTATTCTAATTTTTATTCTGCTTTTACATTTATGTATAATTTATTTATTTTAATACTGGTTGAATGTCTTTCATTCCAACTTTAATTAGTGTCTTTCTAATGTCTATAATTACAATGGATTTTTATCACCTCGTTTGACGTGGTTATTCATTTGTACGTCCTCCTTCTGGTCCTCTGGTCGTGTCCTCCGTGTCCTTCTGGTCCTCTGGTCGTGTTCTCCGTGTCCTTCTGGTCCTCAGGTCGTGTTCTCCGTGTTCTTCTGGTTAATAGTCGTCTCGTCTCACGTCATATGCTGCCGGTGTGTCAGTAGACCTCATCGTATGTATTCTGCGTCTCTGGTTGGACATCTAGTTTGTCCTGTGACTCTCACTATAGATGTGAATTGGCGTCGTCGACTCCTGCGGCAACGGTTGAATCGAGAAGAAGAAACTTTATTACCGCGACCTGGTATTTATAGTTAGTTCGTGCAAAAATTCCTGTCTGAACAATATTTGACCTGTCAGATTCTGCCAAGCGTCACTTTCCCCACTCTGGTCCAAGTCAAAATTTTCGCCAATTGCAAAGTTTGTTTCACATCACTCGATGCTCAATCGATCACTAATTTTTATGTGATTACTATACGTAAATTGCACTTCTTTATGGTACTCACAAAAAGAGTTATTCATTTTTTACGTATAGTAATTCCACTTTTCGTCACCTCTGTACGGTTTTTTAACACTTCTTTTATCTATAATTTAAACACACTTGGGTGTCTTTTGTTTTATCCTATCGTACATAGTTTTCTTATAATTAACATAAACATACAACTAATCTACTTGAAAAGGGTTGGTTACATTTCAGGAACGGATAGGTTTCACACACATCAACAAAATACAGGTGTGTCGAAAATGCATGTATATGCATGAATTCTGCACTCCCTATTTTTACTACGATCCAGCTTATGCAATCTGAATCATGTTTATTAATTCATATTTCTTTATTATTATTATTTATTTCATTTATTTGGGCAATGCACAGTATCGTTACTGTTTGTAGTGTTGCAATATATATATATACATATATTATATTTTATATATATATTATATATTTAATATTTATACTGTAATTACCTCAAGATATTTTATTTTCCTTATTAGGAACATGTTTCGAGAGCCCCTGTGTTCTTATCCTCAGCCTTCGTCCTAATAAGGCTGTACCTAATAAGGAAAATAAAATATCTTGAGGTAATTACAGTGCAAATATTAAATATATATTATATACATCAAGAAACGGACTGTAGCAAAAAGTGTTTGAAAATAAATATATATATATATATATATATTGCGACAATACAAGCATAGGCTGTAATGCGCATATATAATATAAAATAAATATTTAATTTAATTTTAATAATATATAACAGGCGAGCAGGTGTGAAATTGGAAGCTGGCTTGGAAACAGGAGTCAACACGCAGGATCACGCGATTACCGCTGCATATGTGTATGCAAGTAAATAGTGTGTGTGCGTGAAACCTGTTTGTTACTGAAAGTTTGCAACCTCACCACAAATCAATGCTAAATTAAGAATATATTTAATATTAGGCACACCATAAATGTTAGCGAGAAGGTAAAAACTTCTAAAAATGTGTAAAAATCAGACACAAGTGCAGTGCGAATTTTACGTAATTCGAACAATCAGTGCGAATCCAGTGCAATTTTTAAAGCATTATAATTACACTAGTGGTGCGAGCATCACGATAATTGCACACCACATAGGTAATTAAATTAGACAATATTTTATCGCCGTGAAATCCGCGTGAAACAGTGAGATTGGCGAGAAAGTGCAATTATGTGAAATAGGACGAGAGTGGGGACTATCACGCCATGCTTCAACTGTCGACAGGCTAATTCCTGAATCGACAGCTGCAGTTTTCTTGGTGAATATAAATAGAAGCCCAGGAGAGCTAATCTCTCTCTTCTAACAGTGTTCATTCGTGGCGGAACGCTATGTCCGTTCGCGACACGAAATTTTAATTACTTCGGACAGAGTTAGACGATATGTCTAACACCAATAAGACTTTTTGTTAATCATAACTTGTAAAGTAATACGATAAATATTACGATTTAACATAATAATGGAAAACAGTAATTAAAAATAACGTAACAAACTAATCGTCAGAGGTCTACAAGTGATCTACATCTAGGAGCACTACTCCAGACCGAGGACGAGAGAACTACATGGCATAATTTCCAGACGTAAAGGACGAGTCATCGGACTTTCGAGAGGACCCGGAGGACGAGGAAAGGATCCAGGACTTCCGAGAAGACCCGGAGGACGAAGAAAGGATCCAGGACTTCCAAGAGGACCCGCAGGACGAAGAGAGGATCCAGGACTTCAAGACTACGCAGGAGTCACAACATCAGGGACTCAGGACCAGGACAGGGTATGCTGAGGAACCGCTACTATTAAGGTGAAAGAAAGCCATGTATTCCTCGTAACACAAGACTTAATCAAATATTGATAAACATTGTCAAATGAAAGACAATAATTTCAAAAAGTGTAATTTATAACTTATAGATGTAAATGTCTTGTATAAAAATTATAGCATAATTTTGCAGAAATACTTTATTGAAAATACGTAAATTTAAGTTGTAGAGTAATTATGAAAGCATTGTAGAGAAATTTATGAAAGCATAATTTTTGCAGTAATAATTTATAATAAAATATTTAAATTTAAAATTGTAGAGAAATTATGAAATGATAATGATTGAAAATATTTTAATATACATGTAAAAGAATCAATTAGATTTGTTCAAATGATGAACAAATAGTTAACTTAATTAAATATTTTTATATTGAAAGCACACATCCAGACTGAGTAGTCCAGACAGTATAACATAATGAAGACATTTTTTTATTTAAAAATTAATAATATTATGTCTACGATATAAGCTTTATGTTGGTGATGAGATTACAGCAAACTAAGAAACTTTGAAACCATGTATAATGTATAGCGTATGACGAAGTAATCATTATTTGTATAGTATTATTTCTTGATATGTTTGTTTAAATTAATAAATGGGAACATTTTGAATTTCCTAAAATGGCTACCATTATTATAATTACACCTGAACCCCTAATTACACGTACACGTTGTTAGAAATGTTATTTACTGTTGTATAATTTTGTCGCTCATGAGCGTGCGCCCGACACACATTTTATAACGTTGTATCGTGCGTGTTTGTGGTTTAGAACGAAAACTATATCTGTAACACTAAAATAGAATAATAAAAGTTTATTACTTTTAAATGTGTGTGTGTGTGTGTGTGTGTGTGTGTGTGTGTGTGTGTGTGTGTGTGTGTGTGTGTGTGTGTGTGTGTGTGTGTGTGTGTGTGTGTACGATTGTTGGTAGGCCTATATATTAATGTCATTACTATTGATATTTAAGAGCTTACTTTTAAAAGGATCACAAACGCTAGTATATTAACTAAACTTTTTACACAAGAAAATCTGATTTTTCAATTCTTTAAATAGTGTAAATAAAAAACGTTATTCTCTTTCTTAAAAATAATTTAAAAACCGCTTCGAAACATGTAATATGTAAAAAATTAATATTGAGAAATTCCGTATAAAAATACCGTTTTGAAAAATGTATACGCTTGCACAAATCGAGTATAATGAAATCGTGGTCACGCATTCGTCTCCCTCATGTGACTCGCCAAAAAATCCAATCTTTTATATTTACACCAGATGAGGCGAGCAAACATAATTTACAGAACCGACCTACATCATTACATGTAACGACCTCTGGCAAGGGTAGTCATGTTACACGCAGGTATTTGCAGATGGATATTACAACAAATTTTGTTAGAGTAAACGGTAATACTCTAAGCATGCTGCGAGTTCGCGCGTGTGTAGGTGTGAATGTGTGTGCAAGGATATTTAGAAGGATGGTCAGACGGACTACGACTCCAGATACCGTGTTCATAATAGGGTAGTTTTTCGTCTTCTGATGTTGTTTTTAAGGGAAATTTCATCATTTACTACACGGACAGCGAGGTAGATTGTCGTTAATGCGTGGTAGCTTCGAGTACGTACAAATTAAAGTTATGAACATACACTTTATTATAATGCGTTACGTTTGGTGTGTGTGTGTGAGTGTGTGTTTTATAGTTACCTTATAATTTTGACAATGTTTTTCCTAATTTAAAACAAAGTAACAGTTGCTTCAAACGTAAGTGTAAACATTTACATTATGATAATGAGTATTTTAGTATATTTCATTTCATAACTTGGAACCATAATAGGAACTACAATATAATGATATTACAATATGTACTGCACATACGTACCCTATAACATCTTTTGTTGAATATACTTATGCCTCTACTCTCACTTTTGGCCTTCTTCTGCCCAATGCATATTTTGTGTTAATTCTAAACAAACTACTAGTCTTTTTACCACCAGCCATAACTCCACGCACTCTGTTTAGTATAATTTCCTGCTCTATTATCTCAGGTTGGAATCTGTATAGAAATTGCGTAGTCCCTAAGGTGAGTCATTATTGAAGTGAGGACTTCATATAAGGCAATACTGTGCCCGGATCATTTCCGTACACCTCGCGCTCCTACGGCAGTAAACTGATTCAATATGTAACGAAAAAGTGTAATGTTTTTTAGGTCAATTAAACCTCTTTTTCACACAAACCTACTCAAAATGTCCCCACAGCCATAAATACGTGTGCTTTAAGCACAGCGTAATATTTTAAAGAATGAGTATATTCTAAATGTTTAAATACTATTACAAGAATAGCGCACATATTTAAAATAGTTGTCTTTATGACAAAATAAAATGATCACATGCTAAGAGATCAAGCTAAATACTTTTTAAATCCTTTTCTTGAACGTAGTTCGTAATTAGCCTAATATATATTTACACAACTTTCCAATTTTCTAATTCACAAAAACAATTTAACATCAACCACACACATTTTTTATTATAATATTTACAGTATCACCAATGAAAATCTTTACGTAACACTGCATTACATTGCTTTACAAGTGTAATAAAAATAACCGTACATGTATATGTTTGAAACGTCGGAAGAGTATAAATTTGTATCTTCGTTTACATTTGTACGTATTTTAGTTAATCCGGTTCGATTCTGTTTTTTACTCTCAAACTCAAAATTTTCCGATACCTCTTACTTATTTTCGAAACTTCTTCTATTTTCTTATATATATATATATATATATATATATATATATATATATATATATATATACATTGTATCTTTACTCGGAGTCGTATCCGTTTAGCCTCGCCAATTTGTAAGTTTACTCGATTCGCTCTCTCTTCTATATGTGTTATGAATTCGATTTAAGTGTGTTTACGGTATTTATATTGTTCGTTAACCTTCGCTCTTGAATTAATTTTAGTTAATGCATTCTTATTTTATTCTTTATTAATTTGTTAAACTCCATCATTAACGGAACACTAGGTTTCTAGTAGATCTGATTTAGTGTAATTGAATTAGGAATGAAGTCGGATGCGGAGCATCGTCCGTGGTACTCTTCACTTGACGTCGACTCTAAATCGGCTTAAATATATTGGGAGTAATCATGTCGGGTTACAATTATTTACTTACTTTGTATGCAGTGTAATCAGTCATGATCACCTATTTAAAGAAGTCAGGATTATAAATAAACAAATATAATGGTTGAATCCTTTCACTTTCGGTGGCTTTGAGGGCTGCCAACCTTTACACAAGTAAACATAATCTGACCGCTAATAATTAAATAGTTATTATAAATATTAAATGAATTAAAGCTCTATTAAGAGTTAACAAATATAATTTATTCAGTGTTGAATATTACTGAATCATGGTAAATACATTGTTTTACTTTAACTTGGGTTCACAATTAATTAATTTGATTGACAAAAATTACAATCTCAGGGTGTCATGTTCTTTCATGAAAATAAACATTCGTAGATGAGAATAGTCTTAAGTAAAATTTCCTAAGTAGGTTCTTTTAAACTGCAAAATACGGACTATATAACGTTAATGTTAATTATAAGATCTCTGAATAGGAGAGTGCTTACATTCTATGTACGGTACGTAAAATCTTATTACAATTACACAAATGGAGTATGAATAAGTTCAATACTTTTAGGTTATTTAGTTAATTAACTTGAACCATTCTTAAACTTAATTTACCTCTACAGTACAAAGGAACATTACAAAAGTTATTGTGAATCTAGTTGAGTGTTCATTTAATAGAATCGTTCATAAAAGTGTCATTATTTCAAATTATTTGGTTGGATTATACCATAACATGTAAGTAACATGTAAGTAACAATAAGTACACGATACTTTCCTTTATTTCCCTGAATTGACAATTATTGTATACTAGGCAATTCCCTAATCACTTTTAACTTGATTTCACTTCATCGATTCTAAATTTTAATACTTTATTAAATATTAAACCGCACTGGTTAGGTTATAAACATTTGTTGACATTCGTCCCACAGGATGCTGGGTAACAATGGCGACAATTTGATCCGTAGAAATTCGTCAACTGTATCGCATCGAGGTTTGACCAAAAGTGTTCTTAGGTGACGCTTAAACTCGCCGTTCCAATTTGCACTACTACCGGCTTCGGTCGTTTCTCGCTTCGTGATTGGTGGAATTTTATGTTATTCCATACTGAAGTCATACTCCCTCTCATTTAGGAAATAATTTAATTGTATTGTTGGCTTGGGTAGATGGGTTGGAGATTAAAAAGACAGACGCTAACTTTCTTACTAAAAATCATTGAAATAGTTTCTAATGGACATAAGTCTGTTATACAACAAGTAAACTCACACACGGCTTCACCACTATTTGTCTTTTTCAATTCTACACGTTTTAACACCTCTTATGATATAATTCTGTCCATTAATAACAAAGATCCTTAATGTTACTTATATCTTAATACAATAATCTTTATTAAACTAATTCTCACTATTTATTTATTTACAATTCCATATTGTTTCTGTCGAATTTAGTTCCTACAATGTCTTTTGTTGTGGTGAGCTAAGATTCTATACCCTTAGTTATAAAAATAATTACAATAATTCTTGTTATCCTCATGGTGTCTGTAACATCATGAATTAGTATGTATATGTATTATACTCTCAGGTTATTTAGAGTGTTGTCATTACTTTCTATTTGTTCTTGACTACTCCTACCAACTTGTGGTTAACATATTTTTGTTAATGATACGATTCTATTCTTGTATTTTGTGATTAAAAAACACATGAGTTCTGGTACTATGAAATGGTTGTAATTTACAATTATTTCTTTGTGAGACTTAATTATTTTCATTAACATCTGATCTCTAATCAAACATGATGTTTACTATGCAGTTTGTGACATTTTGTCTCTGCTCGATTTTCTTTCTTATTACTGGTTTTATATAATAGATCTTACATCTAGGTACAAAGAGTCATGTTCCTTATAAATATATAATTCATGGTTTGACCAGTGGTAGGTATTACCTTATTTATATTAAAGTAGTTAGGTGATTTCTTACTGGTACTTTTGATAGTAATCACTTTCATTTTTATTAAGTATTTAATTTGGTGTGTAATGTACAATGTATGTACCTCACTTCTGCATTAATTCATCAAAGTACATTTCATTAATTATAATAAATACAACCTTCTAGTTGTCTTGTATTAGTGATCAGAATGATCCTAGTGTTATTTATTTTCATTTAGTTATAATGCACAACAGTTTCATATACTGTTGATTACATTTATTATCATTATAAGAGTGCTTTTATAGGTTGCTAGGTTAGTTCGCCTCACTTTCCCTCTCTCTGACTAAATCTAAATTACATTGTTGGCTCTCACTGGTTATAGTTTTAAACTATAATCATCTGTATACAATATTACTCATTAATTATACTACTGGTTATTATTATCTAGTTTTACCTTATTATTTTACATACATTTCTAATTAGCAATCAGTCTTTTCTGATATTCTAGGATTTTCATCACTGTCATAGTTAATATTTAAAATACATGGTTATTCGCTTATATTCTGTCTTATTATATTAGTTGCACTCATTTATTATTTATTTTATCACTCTCCTAATCTAGTTGGGTCTAATAGTCTTAAGTCTCAGTCATTATTATTCAGTATTTGGATAAGTCTGGACTGTCAATCGGGTATCTTGTTTCCTTCACCTTGAACTCATAGTTCTCTCTTAATTAATTTTACAGTTTTATCTAGTTCCTCTTCCTGGTGATGGTTATGGTCAATTATCTTTTATCTTCATAATAATCTGGGGTTTCTATTTCTTTTCACGATCTTAGCTACTTTTCATCATGAGTACTTTGTTAATTGAATTTGGCTGTTGTTGCTGCTGTATTATTCCTAAGTTCATGGCTTATAATTACTCTTTGATCTTTGTACTTTTGGTCATGTTATAATATATATATATATATAAAATATTCTTGTAAAAAAGTGTTATTTATTGTTAATTTTGTGTGTGTGTGTGTGTGTGTGTGTGTGTGTGTGTGTGTTTTCCATTACTCTTAATCTTAGCTACTAGCGCAGAAACATATTTTCATAAAAATCAGTTTATATAAAAGCTAGGAACTGCAAACGCCTGAACTCATTATGACCCGTTAGGATTTAAATATAGTCTAGTAATACTTTTTTGTGTGTATCGCTTAAAATAATGTATCTAGTTTTTTGAGAGACTTTTGGAACATCAATAACCAGCACATAACATAAACGTTACTAATATTAGGATTACATTTTATCTACAGAGACTTCTGTGGAATGGCCTGGCTTGACTTTGACTCCTAGAAATTCTTAGCCTTTGCTGTAATCTAAGTAGTCATACTGTTTTCTTTGTTAATTTTACATCAAAATAGTATTTCTGAAAGAATTAAACACGCTACCTGAATATGATGTATTATATTTGATATATTAACCTCTGAAAAAGTTGATTTAATCAGTGAAGCATGCGTAAGGTGATAATACAATATAGTTTTACTTGCAGAACTAGTTAATATTTGAACAAATGTTCATAATGTATAAACCTGCAAGAAATTAGAAAAAGAGTTACAACATAAAGACACGCCCGCGCGCGCGATATACCGGGTGGTTCATAAGTCAGTTGGCACTAGCAGTATGTAGACGCTCGCTTGACTAGTTACTTGACTTGATCAGAGCAGTAGTTCCCATAATTCAGTTGAGATTTGAGGTTATGAGGTTAGGTTGATGTTGGTGTGTATGCTGTTGTTAGCGCTTGTTTGTTGTTCGTGTTGTTTGCGAGATAATGAACAGAAAACTATCTACAGAGCAGCGTATTTTTGTACTGCAGATGTGGTGGAAACAGGACCATAATTACAGTGATGTTGTTGAGTTATTTGCGGAACGTTTTCCAAACATCGCACCTCCATCTAGAGAAGGTATTCGTAAACTGAATAAGAGATTTGAACAGACTGGAATGGTAGCGGAACTTCCTCGATCAGGTAGGACAAAAACAGTTACAACAGAAGAGAATTTAAATATCGTTGCGCAATGTTTTGACCAGTCACCAAAGAAATCAACACGAAAAGCGTCCAATGAGTATGGAATACCTCGAAAAAGCCTGCAAAGGATGCAGGAAACGTTGAAGTTGAGACTATATAAGCCCACTTTATTCCAAGGCCTAAATGAAGATGATCCTGATAGGCATACAGAATTCTGCGAATGTTACGCAATACAACAAGAAGACGGTCCACAATTTTACAAAACCATTCTTTGGAGTGACGAGGCTACTTTTAAGCTGAATGGTACAGTGAATAGGCACAACTGTGTTTAATGGGATACTGCGAATCCACATGTGGTGATATAGACAGAGTTAAACTCTCCGGGGGTTACTGTTGGGCAGGGATCTTTGCCGGTGGGATCATCGGACCCTACTTTTTTAATGGTACAGTGAATGCTGAATGTTACCTACAAATACTTCACGAAGTGTTGATGGAACTAGAAAACGGTCCACTTTTTGAACACCTGCAGCCAATTCGAGACAATTTAATGTGGCAACAAGATGGGGCACCCCCTCACTATTGACTGATTGTGAGAGACTTTTTGAATGCAACGTTCGATGAATGGATTGGCAGACGGGGTCGTGTTGAATGGCCTCCACGTTCTCCTGATCTTACCGCCATGGACTTCTCGGTCTGGGGTATACTAAAAAATGCAGTGTACTCCGTGAAGATTCATGATGTGGAACAATTGAAGGAAGGCATTCAATCTGAATTTGAACACCTACAGTCCCTGAATATTTCGGACACAATTTGTACTTCAGTGTTTCGAAGATGTCACATTTGCATAGAAAAGAATGGAGACCACTTTGAGCATTTCTTGTAGGTCATGAGAACTATGCTATTAACTATCTGTATGCGTTATCCCTGCTGCACCTCTACAATAAAAGTGCTATTTGCAATTTTGCCAACTGACTTATCTGTATTGCCAACTGGGTCATTCTGTATATTGTTCAGTCACGTAATATCTCTATAGTTTATAGTATTATAATATAAGTCTTAAATCTTAATCTTACCCTTCATCAATGTAATTATATTCTGCAGTCCCAATTTTTTGGTACCAATTTCCTCTGTAATGTTATGTTAAAATAAAGAATCAAACTCTTATTCCCTCTTGTCTCAATTTCAGTAAATTTTATTATTCTTTTCTCTTTGACACATAGTGAAATTTATTAACATTCAATGCCCTTCTCTTCAGTTAGTAGTTCTTTGAGGTTTGAAAACATGAAAACTTTTCTCAGGGTTAATAAAAAAATTAAAGTCTATGTACAGTCAAAGTCATACATATAAAATAAAATATAATAATTATAAATAGGTTTCAGTAATTTGGTGTTGGGTATGCGTGTGGAGTCATGGGTCCTTTGGATCATACAAAAGAAATAACTTAAACAGGAACAGGAACAACTAATAATAAAATTACAATGAACAAATAAAATTAATAATCATAATGTTTATAATGTTTTTGTTATATCGTTCCACAGTTCTTGTGCTTTAAATTGAGTAATGTTTGATCAAATGTTTGTCTTAGCATGATGGAACAATCTCACCAAATTTGTAGTTTCGTTTACAGATTATTTCTTGATATTTATCTTCTGGCTTTCAGTTTTCAGTGTATTATATTAAACCATTTTACTTCTCGTTATTTTTGAAGTTTGTCTTCATTAATTCATTGTATAACATTAATTGTTTGTAGAAAATATCCAGCTTCAAAATTAATGTGTTCTGGCTTATTTTAAATATTCTTCAACAATAAATTCTTTCTTAAAACTACCGATTCATTTAGTACAGCTCTTGGCTATATCAGATTTATGGCTCACAGGTTTGTTTTCATATTTTATAATTGACATGATTCAGTTTAATCTTATTTTATCTTCGCCACTGATGTATATTATTCCACTATTATTATTAATATTCCACTATTTTTAATCATTATACACTTTGTTTGATCTTATTATATTAACTATATAGTTGATTTATATAAAATATATGTATTATTCACGGTTTATATTATAACTAGGTTTACTTCCTATTCACTTTCACTATACACTGTTTTTTAATGTCTATCACCGTTATTTTCACTTTATTACATTATTAAACTACCTAATTTTTGTGATTATTGTTTAATATTATTCTATTTGTAATTTTTATGTCACTTACAGTTTGTAGTGCACTGACACAAAATAACTGCTTGAGGTTCGCAGACCTCTCTATAGTTTAATAGGCTTATTCAATAACCAATATCTTTTTACTTACTTACTAGTTTTAACATTTATACACTATATTTCTATTTATTAATAACTATTTACATATTTATTATTCTTCGATCTTCCCTCCTGGATGTAATAGTCATAGTCAGTTATTGTCTTGTCATTGTCATTAAATTATTTAATTCATTCCCTATTTCCCTAGTATTTACTTATTATAATATTTCCCTTTTGTTTTTTATTACTTTTCACTCCTTAACATTATTATTTGTCTTTAAATAGTATATTTTATTTTCATTTCTTTATTTTTTAAGTTTATTTTATACTTTTTTGTATTTTATTTCTAATAAAGATTGCGTTTAGGCATAATTCACAACGAATTTGGATGATTACATTGTATTTATTCTGGGCCGTAATCTTGTTATGTCACAGTGTATGTAATATATTATATATTATATTGCGACGATACAAATAAATACTTTCGCATAGGATAGTTGTGTGTGTATAAACATGAACAAGTCTATAGTAGAGGTGTAGAAAAATTATTTATTCAGTACACAAGTAAATAATGATTATATGATATATTTAAATTTAAACAATGTCATGTATAGTCTTTATTATTTATAAAAGAGTTTATATAGTTCAGTTTGGATGAGTTTACTTGATACGTAAAAATCCTTATACTCTGCGTGACGTCACTCGCTGCGCCGCTGGCCCCTCACTCTCTCTCGCTCTGGCTGCTCCGCTGGCGTCTCACTCTCTGCACTGCACTGACCTCCGCTCACCGCTCTCTCTTTCCGCGCTGTGCTGGGATCGTCGAACAACTAATAACACTAATTGCAGATGTCACACATAAACTGTCACTTTCCGAATTGTTAGTTTGTATCGTTCGGAATTTGTTATTATTAGTATTTAATAGTTATGTATTATTGATTCTCAGGATTGTAATGAGTTGTAATTATAAAAGCGGTGTATTAGGCTTACACCTTCCGGCTACTCTTGAAGTGTTCCGCGTTAATAAGATTTACCCCGGTAGATAAATCTCCCTAAGCGGAAATCTTCTACTAACACGGAATAGCACTTAATATAATAATATTTGATATTATGGAATTCACTCACTTGGATCTAATCGGACAACTCGAATAGAGTTCCAAGGCTTATAGTTACGTTAGATTAACCAGTTCGTACAAGAAAAACTCTTGACGAAGAGCACACGTTCACTACGCAACGGCTTCGGATGAACTGCCTGAAGTACACCAGACAACGGACGAATCTGACTGAAATTAGTGGCTTCTGATTGGTCAATCGACTGTCTACGTGGCAGGTTGAACAAAAGGTACACGGGTTGCAGGTAACTCTTTGTATAAGTCTGCGCGAGCCTGCATAGATTTTATCTAGAAATTTTATTACTCTTCAATAGATAAGCGTAAAAAGTTGAGTTTTCAATTACTAAAAAACCACATTCAAAAAATAGCTGAGAACAACAGTGTATATAGAAATTGTAGCTATTTTCATAAATAATTCACTGTCCAAGGTTCAAGCCGATATGTTAACTAACGCGAAAGATATAACAACGAGTATTCACCACAAGCAAACGCGCGCACATATTCACACACAAAGTACATGACATTATAGAACAAAAACTTACAAAGTATATGGTATAACATAAGTCCTTATCCATCACTAAATACAAATCTTATAGCTAATTGACAAAAATTGCATAAATCAATTTAAAACATGTTAATGTCCGTCATCCATACTTTGATATTCTTATTCATAGATCATCATTGTGTTTTGTTGCAATATATTATATATTATATCTTGGGCTTATAAGCAGAACGCACGAAGTCAAAATATTATGTTTTGAGATACCAAGGTTTTAAATTTCATATGGTAATCATAATTCACACATTAGTACTAGACTACCCCAATCTGTTTTGAAATTGTCCTTATTTAGTTAGAAATTCATTTCCATATGAAAATTAAAAAAAAATTGTAATTTATCATATAAATTGAAATTAAGTCATAGTGCCTTAGTGCCTTCTTCCTGAACATTCTCCAATCATTCTTAGTAAGCTGATTTGTGCAACATACGTGTTACAAGTCCTTTATTAGTTTACTTTTCAATTATTAATTAACATTTTAAAGGGAAAATATAAACAAAAGATATTAAAATAATTTACTTTAAAATCTACTTATTATAAAATTTTACCATCTTATAATAATGATTAAATTAAGCTATTACTATTAGTTTACAGAGCGGTAATACACATTATTATCTTTATTAAAATAACAATGTTAACAACAGTTTTATTGAAATGGAACCATTTATTATAATAACAGTAGTTTGTATATTCACTACATTCAAAAATTGTTACTTTAGTAAAAATGGTTTCATTTATTTTTTTAGCTTTCAGTATAGCCTTTATTTAAAAAGTAAATTGAAAGATGCTTTTTTAGTTTCTTCATGATTCATCTTCTGATTTACATATGTCTGATTCAGTTAATTGATCCTTCCTGCTGGTCCTTGATTTCAGAATGACTTGTACAATGGATGAAAAAAGTCAGGGAATACTTCTTTCTTGCACATTGTTAGAAGGTCAGATTTCATCGCATTGCTTATTGGTAGTGGCTTGTACAGTTTTTGTAGTTCTTCAGTACTGTAGTTGTGTGGTTTGTCATGTCGCCCTGGGCGTCTTGCAGAAACATTTAGCTGATAGTATTCACCTGAGCAGTCATATTTTTATTGGATTGTCTTAGGAAATGACATCTCATATTTAAAACACTTGGTTAACTGATCTCCAACCAGTTTACTTAATTTATAAATCAAAGCATTATAGTTTGGTTTTTCCATATGGTGGCTTTGACGTATTTCTTACACAATTTGAACGATATAATTTAAAAATATATAGCCAGTTACGTAAGTAAAACACAAGCATCAGTTTTTTCTTCTGTTCAGTGGCACTATGCATGGAATTGGCCTTGAAAAAATTAACGCTTTCTAGAAATTTGTGTTCAATAATTTCTAGTTTTGAAATCTGTACTGTGTTTAGGAGCAAAGCTGTAATATGAATATTCCTATTTTGTCCCCCACACATATCTCAGAAAAACGAGATTATTTTAGTATTTTCAGGCAGATTTAGAATATACTTGAGTAAACATGCACACATCTCACAGCTCCCCTTCACGCATTGTTTTTTACTTTTGTCCACAAGTAACACGATCCTCTATTGGATGGCACATTTTCATAAATTGTGAAATTGTATATGTTGAGATATCTCATATATTACGTAAATTCTACTTCCAATTAATGCACCTAAAGTACACTTTGTAAGGCACATGACACTGACATTAATGTACTCTCACTGAGTGCCGCAGTTATACTCTTTTTTGTTTCTTCGTGTCGCCAACGGTGTCCAATGTAATTTTCTTTTAAAACCTTTTTCAAAGCTGGTGAATTCTGTTTAAGTTATCATACATTGGTCTTTTTTTTTGGCAGAAAGAGGAATAATTGTATTTTGTGCAAAATATTATATGGTATGTGATTGAACTTGCAACATCTGTTTCCCCCAATCTCCTGGCATTGTTCTTTATACAAATGATACATTTAACTTATTGACAATTTGGAATCTAAATTCTTCTTCTTTGTTTTTTTCTGGAGTAGAGACTTTTCTTAATTGGAAAGGATTAAATATGCTGTTTTATGTTTTGTAAAACCTCATCATTAGCTTCATTAGCAGGGGTATGTTCGCCTCTTTTGTCTTGTCCCGAGAAATTATCTAGTTGTGTAATATGACAGTGTGAAATTGATAATGTTTTCACAAAGAAATTCCTGCGTACTTTTATCTTTTTATTGTTTTTCTTATAAAAGTAGTAGGCTTTTACATAGTAGGCTTAAGTGACTTAGTGATTTTTTTTGGTACAAAATATGCTTTTTATGACTTACTGAGATTTACAACATTAAAAAAAAACCTATTTCCCAGCTGATTTTGACTTACTGCTTTCTTGCTGTATAAGAGCAATGTCTAATAGTCACAGTAGTTGAATAAAATCATTTTTGAAAATTTCTGACTTTGTGCGTTCTGGTTGTAAGCCCACGATAATATATAATATATAAAATATAATACATAACAAATAATATATAATATATGTATACTACAACGTTACAACAATTATACAAATACACTACCATGTACTCAACGCAACTATAAAGTGTATTACACCGGCCAGTTCGCAGGATTTGTTTTTCTCGTTGCTTTAAGTACAGGGTCCGCCAGTGAAGCGGGAAATTTTGAAAGTCCAATAGTTCATTTTCTGCTCACGAGAGGGCGTGGAGGTTTTCGATTGTTGTTTTACATTTAATGCAATTTGTTAAACATGGAGCAGTGGTCCGGTGCACAGCGTGCTTTCTGCGTAAAATCGTTTTATAAGAATGGTGACTCTGTGACTTCTGTACAACGATTGTTTCGTAATCATTTCAATATTCCACGACATGGAAGAATGCCGTCCGCTCATGCAATTATGTCATGGGTGAAAAAATTTGAAGAAACTGGTTCCACATTAAACTTAAAGCACAGAGGAGGCAACAAGGTCTGTAAGAACAGAGGGAAACATTGAAAGAGTTCCAGTAGCATTGACGCGTAGTCCACAACGTTCTGCAATGAAATATGCATCCGCACTAAACATTAATGACACATCGTTACGACGAATTTTGCATAATGACTTATCTTTTCATCCTTACAAAATTCAAGTAATCCAGGAGTTGAAAGATGGCGATATGCTGGTTCGCAGAATTTTCAGCGAAGAAATATTGCGACGTGTAAATGATGATGAAAACTTTATTCACCGCTTGTTTATGTCAGATGAAGCACGTTTTAATTTGAATGGATATATAAACAAACAAAATAGTCGATATTGGAATGATGAAAACCCAGGTGAGTTGCATGAAAAGCTATTACATAGTCTGAAAGTTACGGTGTGGTGTGCAGTTTCATCATCTGGCATTATGGGGCCATCTTTTTTCCAAGACGATAGAGGAAACACCACAACTGTCAATGCAGACCGCTACACACACATGGTCAGAACATTTTTGATGCAACAGCTTCCTAGGTTTCCGGAAATTAATTTTTTCCAGCAGGATGGGGCCACAAGGCATACTGCTCGTGTGTCCATGGCTGCTTTAAGAGAACTCTTCCCGGACGGACTCATATCCAGATATGGCGACATCTCGTGGCCTGCAAGATCCCCAGATTTGTCCGCATGCGACTTTTTTCTTTGGGGATTTCTGAAGAGCAGGGTGTACATTGATAGACCGCACACCATACCGGAATTAAAAACGAATATCAGACAAGAAATTGCACGGATTCAACCTGATCTGCTTCGTCGAGTGATGGAAAATTTTCGGTCAAGATTAGAAGAATGTTTAGACAGAAATGGCTCTCACTTGAGCGACGTTATTTTTAAAAAGTAAAATAATGGCATACTTTACTCAACTGTAAAAAAAATTCTGATAATAAATGTTTCATAAAAAATTGGGTACTTTTAATTTTCCCCCTTCACTGGCTGACCCTGTATATGTAGTTGCACAATAATTAAATAGTTTTTTAAAGAGGAGTGAGATGTTGTTGACATGAAATAAATCATTTAAAATCGTTTCAAATAATCATTCTAAGATTTATTAATTAACAGAAAAAAATTTTTCAATATTAAAATTTCAAATATTAGACACATAAATATTTACCTTTGTAAGTGTTACAAATATACTGTAACCTGCAATGCTATTTATAACATACCACACAAATAAACACCCATATAATCTTATTGACTAAACAACATGTTAAACAAGTTATTCAAATTCTTTTTATTTCTGTGTGTCTGAAATTAACTCAACTTTTAAATACTGATAGCAACTCAGTTACAAACAAAATAAGATTAAGTTTCAAGAATGAATTTATTGTTGCTATAAACAAAAATAAATTAATCTACCATTTACTTTGTGACGATTTAAAAGCAAATTTAAATAGCACAAAAATAAAAAAATAAATTTTGGTTTAAATACCGCGTGAGGAAATAATCCACCCTCCCCGCTGTACCTAAATACCTGTACCAACTTGTAAAAAGTCTAGTACGGACATGCAAATTATACTGTCATGAAGCGAATACTAATAATCATTCTAATTTAATAAAAAGACGTGAGAATAATTAATAAAATACCTAACTAAATAGAGAAAAGGTAGGATAATTAATAATAGTTAATTAGTGGAAAAGTACTAATAATAAAAATACGAACTACTTTTCTCTTGACTCGTGAACTGCGCCCCCGTCCCTACACACGGCCGCTAAATCAACCCCAGTCGACTCAGAATATCCGACGAGTTAACAGCATCACAATGTGGCTGCAACGTGAACGTACATTTTATTTCAAATTATGTTACAGAAAGTTAGTGTTTTATGGTAAAATACTCGACATGACTATGTGCAACGTAAATCTGATAATGTAACTTATATGTAGATAATGAATAAAAGGAAAATAATAATGACACATCTCTTTGCAAATCAAAGTTTACTTTTTAAGGTATATTTCATACCATGTAGGAAGATAACATTAGTGTACATTAAACTAAAATGTGAGAAGTGAACTCGCACGTCCACAAGAAGAAACGACGTCAACATCACGAGCACCAGGTAGCAGAATTGTAGCGTGATGACTGTGATCACCAATTAGAATCGACAATCTTAATGGAGAAACTCAACCTACTACGAAGATCATCCCGGAAAACCGACTGAAGAGGATCCGCAAGAGGACCAGCTGCAGATCACCATTATACCCAGGTGACACAGAAGAGAACGTCTGTGCTTATATTGTTTTCTAACAACCAAAGTAAAAAACAGTACAAGTTTTCAAAAGACTCTGTCAAACCATGTAAATCTTAACATAGTAATTTTGTATTTATTGTATATTAATCTAATCTATTAATCAAACTATTCTTCAAATAGTTTACATAATGTGGAAGTATTTTGAAATATTATGAAATTAGAACCCGGATCCGTGGTATTTAATGTAATCTAAAACAGTATTGCTTTTAACTCATCTGAGTAACACTGTAAAGAGTATAAGAGCTCTTGATGTAGAATCTATTAGAAAATTTAAAACTTTAAAGAAAAAGGTGATAACCACTAAAGGTATTATCAATCAAAACATTATTTTGAAGTAAAAATAAAGAGATGTTTCTGCTAAAACCAAAAGAGAGTAAGTAAGATTGAGTAACCTTGCAAGAATTCCTGTTCTTTACAGTTTCCCAAATTGTTGGTAAATAACTAGTACTAACAACGGCAGCCAGTTTAATTGACAGAGGCCAATTAAACGGGTTCCCTGTGTTATGATGTCTTAGCAGGAAAAACATTATAACTTCCAATCTATTATGGACTTACACTGACACACCCAAAAATATTACAAAAGAGTATTATTTCTTTACTAGATTTGCTTGTTAACTTACTCTTTTATCTAAGTATTATTTAGTCTTAAAACTCTAATTATTACATTCATATTTAAGTTCTTTTTCGAGAGCTCTCTTCACAATAAAATATAATTGTTTTTGTATCATCTGCGTATATCGCCGTTACCATTGCGTGTGTGTGTGTGTGTCCAGAATCCTGAGAGTATGCTGATGTTGATGATGATGATAACTATGCTGATGCTGTGTTTGTTGTCTCTAAATGTGGTTGTTGGTGATGCTTCAGCGTTCCTCCTTACGTCTTGGTGTGAGTGTGGTAGTGTGCATGTGTGTCCATGTCGATCTGCAAACGGGCAGCGTAACGTCCTGTAGATTTGTTGAGTCCGAGTGTGTGATCGCCCAAAATTGCCAGTGGTATTTATACTGGTGGCGATTTGACAGGAACATTCCTGCTTTCGACAGGTTAGAGATGGTCAGTTCGCTCCAGAGCGTCCTTTTTATTACACTCACTTTTTGGTTAATTATCGCGAACTTATGAACATACTCGTCACATGAGCGCTCCAATTGTTTGCGTAATTATTTTCTGGTCACTCACATATACCACACATATTAATTACTCTTTAGTTACACTAGTAATTAATATTAATTAGTTAGCATCATTAATATTGCACCTCTGGAAATAAATTTTACATTACCATACTCGTTAAAAATCCCTTTACGTAATGCTGTCTTTATAATTGGGGTAAGTCTTCGTTAACAGGTTTAACACAAGTAATTAGTTTATTATAATCCTGTTAAGACCTGAATAATTGGAACAAACAATTCGCAGCATCACCCATATTATCGTGTATCTTACGCGGCGGAGCAGGTGTCCTCTCGACAGGATCCAGCCTGCATTTTCTTGCACAAAACTGTCTACAACTGTTTCTTATACTTTCTATGCTAATTAAATATTAAACATACCGCCCTGGCCAAACATGCAAATATATGTATTGTTGCAATACATATTTTATATATAAATCCTAATATTATATATTTTTACAACGTTAAGTATTTGTGCAGCCCCCAACGTCTTGTGAGCCATTTATTTTACACATTACTTACGCGGCAAACGTATGACAGGTGTAATCGTAATAATAATAACACAATGTAATATGTTTTAAAATCATTTAAAAATCTATTAATCAAAATTTTCTTATTTGGTTGCGATTTAAAAATATAATTATTATTCGCATGTGTGTAGCCGTAGCACACATCTAATTATTAACATATATAAGTGATAATCTCGTATTACACATAGACATAATATACAATCTTATACTATAAAAAACATTTGTAATTATATAATGTTGCTCTCGGCTTGCTCATTACTGTGATAATTATTAAATAATCTAATCTCTTTCTAATAAACTAATTTCTTTTGAATATACTGCCTATGCATTGCTTTGTTTTCTAATAAAAATTTACTATTTACTTTTATATTAATTTAAATATCATTGACTAAGTTATTTATTCAAAATTATAGTTTCATACTTTTAAACATTACTCTAACTACTATACAAATAAATATTTATATTTTCAAAATTTATTAATTCATCTTGGAATTATATTGTCTTTCTTTTTACATCGCTAATTATATTGTCTTTATGTGAGTCTTTGTTTTACAAAAACATGGTTGTTTTCCACACACTAACCGACCCGAACTGCGAGAGAGAAGTGTAAATTATTTTATACTAAGAGAAGAGAAGTGTTGTGAAGAGAAAAACACCACGGCCTCTCCGAATGCAGGTAACGGAGGAGAAGTGAGAGAGAAGAGAAACAAAACTTTATAGTATTTTTAATTCAATTGATTCTCTTAAATATTTAGAGAGGGGGAAACCAGGAGACAGAGAGAATGTGGTTCAGGGAGAACAACATCTTACGCATGGCAGAAAAGGAAACATGGTAGCGGCATTAGAATACACAAAGAGTGCAATAATCATTGTTATGTACACAGAAACAAGTGTAATGCAGGATGTCTATTATGACCAGAGCCGAGACATACAGAGAGAAAGGGAAACAGGTAGAAATAAGCCGACAACAAAATGTACAACAGCAAGTTTGTGTCTCGACGAATAACAATAGCAGGATGTAAGTACTGTTTGTATAGGGGAAAGAATTTTGTCGCCCACCATAAAGGGGTATGTTTTGATCTTACATACCGATAAAATTATTTACTTTTATAAGGAGTTTTAAAAAACAATTGTAATGTAGATAATAAGATGTAATTGTAGTTATAAAATACACATATATATTTGTGTAAATAAAATTTTAACAACATTCAAATTTTATTTAAACCCACCTGGGGAATATATGCAACAATACATATATTTGCATATTTGCCCAGGGCGGTATGTTTGTAAATATTTAGCATAGAAAGTATATGATGAACAGTTTTTAACAATATTATGCAGGCTAAGGATTGTCAGAAGCGTACACCTGCCCCCGCGTGAATACAGCGTTTGTGTGTTTGTGTGTGTAACGCAAGCTAAGACAGGAAAGTATGGGGTGATGCTGTAATCAGGTTTTAACCGGATAAAAATAAACTAATTAATACGTTTTAAACCTGTGAACGAAGACTTACCCGAATTATAAAGACACCATTACATTAAGGAATGTTTAACGAATATGAAGTCACTAATTACCAACTTTAATTAGTTACAAATAACAATTTGTGATCAACGTGGTACTCCCATACAATAATTCATATTAAATATGTCTATACGCAATAATAATATCAACTATTAGAGTTCCGCACTAATTATAATATAATAATCACTTCCACTAATCCGCTACAATCTCGCCAGGTATAACAAACTAACTAAGCCGTTCGCTGTTGTATATATAGCCCGCAGAAGTTCCAAAATAATTTTAAATTCTTTTGGCGGCGTGTCAGCATAATTTGCATAATTATAAGTACTCGAATAACCTAAAGTGCTACGCAAGTGGACGTCCTTGACGCAGACGCCACGCACTGGCCTTGTCGAGAAGTCCGTAGAACGACACTCTCGATTTTTCGAGAGCGTTAAATTGTTGTCGTAACAATATAAATAAATGGATAGTAAGGCGTCTAGGAGCAGACTATCGCAAGAGAGAGACTAAGGTTAATGGAACTAGGTTAACAAGAACAAAGTAATGGAAAATTCAAAATATTTGATCCGATGTAAAGGTGGAGGATAACATGAAGACAGTAGTTGATAAAAGGAAAACAACGACAGCTGTAGTTATTCTTACGATAATGTTAAATTTACTTAAATATTTATTTGAATAATTGTCTACTATTAAGGATTTATATATTTAGTATTGTTATAAATTAAATTGATATATATTTTTAATTCAAAGTTGTTGATAAGTGTAACTTTATGTAAAATATAAACTTTAGGAGTACACACCGAAGTAAAAAGTATTATACACTCTTGGCACACACAAGCAAGTTTACAAATGTCAGAATTTGAAGAACCACAGATCTGTTAAAAACAGACAAGAAAATTCTGACGAGAAAATTATTTCTCAGAATTATTAAAAAGGAACTGCTTTCAGGCAACGCAACAGGGTTTTAAAACAGACGGAAACCTCCCATGCTACAAATACAGCAAACTGGAATACTCGTAAATAAGTAAGGAACGGACAAAACCAGAGGGTTGATTTAACTGTATCACCTACAAGCACAGCGCAGTAGCGGAGAAGTCGGCTTTCAATAGCATTCTTTTGTTGTACTAATTTTGAAAGTCATCTGTGATGAAAGCTGATTTTCCATAAACACGGTATTTACTTCGAGAGCTGTGTGTCCTGTTGATTATCCACTTTTAATCACAACTAGAGAAAGGGCGTTAGTATTTCTTGTTTTTATTCTTTTCCCCAAAACATGCTTTTACTAATACCTTCTTCTTCTTCTCCTTCTTCAACCTCCTCTTGTCTCCACATTTTACTTCCACTCTTTCTCCAAAAATTTGATGATTTTGACAACACACAATATATCTATCGTTTCAGAAATCACGTAGGGTTTTATTACTGAATTCGGAAGTGTACCCGTCATCTGCCATATGTCGGAAAACATGGCAGAAGGCGTTTGTAAGTTAGAGATTCTACACACCAGACCTGTTTTAATTGTAACAATGAATTGTGAATCAAAACTGAGTAACCTACATTAAAGAAAACAGATAAATACTTACTAGATATGTGTCTTTATGTAACTTAAAAATATTTCTTTATACAATCAATATGGTTTTTCTTACTTGACCATTATTCGAGAATTAAGCAATACACTTGTCATCAGCTATTAGTCAATTAAAATAGTATCAAGTTGTTTACACGTCAACAAACAAACTTTAACATAAAGTATTTTATGTTATGTTTAACAAACTGTAAATAACACACACACACACACACACACACACACACACACACACACACACACACACACACACACACACACAGCATGTGACAGAGCAACGATGCAAAAAATGTGAAAAATGAAAATCTATATTTATACGTATTTATGTAAATGGAAAGTGTAAAATGTTTAATAGGCACTAGATGAAGGCAAACAAATTGCGACTTAACAAAAGTATCACAGAAACGTCTCGACAAGTCCAGATACGTATTATAAATCTCTGCCATATCTTGACCGCTATCGGTAGGCTATATTATAAGATTGACGAGTTGCCGTCTTGTCTTGATCTTTCTCACGATTTATGTGTCGATGTGTCAACCGGTTTGCTTTCATAGTTTGTTTGTGCGACGTGTAAACACGTAACGTGGCACACTGCTGACAGTTTACTACATCAAGGCGTCTTGTCGACGGTGGAAAATTCACACAAGTTCAATTGTCTTAGGCACGTCGAGGATGGGCAGTACACAGGATACATAGACATTAATCATGGTAAAGGGAAATCAAGATCATCTAACGTAACCATAAATTTATTTGAATATTTAAAAAGGAAAATCAGTATGGCATCAAAATAAATATGGTATAGCACTTGTAAATATTTAAATTTGATTTTGAAAACGTTTGGAATATTGAAGGATGATTAATTTACTGTAAATATTTAATTAAAAATATGCAGTAATAGGCTTTGTCAATCAATTAAAACACTTTATAAGCGCACATTGTTTTTATTAAATTAAATACGAGTTTTAAGTTTTAAAATTATCCAAAATTAATTAAATGAGTATACTTCTTTGTTTAATTTGCTTGTTTTTATAAGTCAGTAGCTAAAGTTAATGTTTGTATTTTATTCTGAAATGTTTCAGAATTTTGTTATTTTGACTTATAAATAAATTATTGTAAGTGCAAATATGCAGTGCGATTTACGAAAATGTGCGTCTACATATGACGTACTGTGTAATGAAGTGTAAACAACTGTTAGTCCAAACACAGTTTAAAACCGAGTGATTTACGGGTAGTGGAAGATTGTCCACATACTCGTATGTTTGGAAAGACACTTGAAGCATACTGTATTTTGTGTAAGACTAATATACAGTAGTCGTAATAAGCTTATAATCAATTATCGATCATGTTATCAGCTACGGACACCGTTTTTCAGAATACAGTCAATGGAACACCAATTTTAATATTTCTATTCTATCATAAACTTTAAAGAATTATAAACATATAATTTACCTTTCACTGGTAAACATAATACTACTTATGTTACTACGACCAATAACATTATGTATACATACTAGACTCATTTAATTAGTTAAACTTCTGTACTAACATACCAAATAAGTGTATAGTAATGGGGAAAGTAAACTGAATATGAGAAAAAAATATCTTTGTCATAATGTGGTTTTACAAAACAATAGCGAGAAAATGGAAAGGAGAAACACAAATATTCAGTGTGTCCAGCGTCTGAAACGGAGAGTAATTTCATCAAGGAAAACACATTAACAAATTAAACGTGTTTCGTTTTCTTCCCTTTTACCCCCTTCCTTTCTGTACTCTCTCTCTCTCTCTCTCTCTCTCTCTCTCTCTCTCTCTACTACTTTCTCCCCTGCTTCTCTACTACTCTCTCACGCTTTCGAAAAAGACCTACTCACATATTCATGCGAGTGCGCAGCTACACAACACAAACACAAACATTTTGGTTTTCAGATCTGGAATTTTCTTTTGCGTCACTAAACATTTTTTGCATACTGGAATAGCTATTTCACATAATTTGTAGCCTTATTAGAGTATAAACCATATTAAGACAGCAGCACTGAGAAAAACGACTGTATTCTGATAAGTTCGCCTCAGCTACATCACGGCGTAAAGTACCCTGAACGAAGCCTTAAATAATAATCTTCTGCATTTATATTATTGAAATATATAAACTTTCAATTCGCGAGTGTGGAGAGAGATTGGAAGTAATTCTCAAAAATAGAGAAGAACGTAAAAATTGAACAACTTTGTTTAACATACGGAGTTGTCAAGGAAATACAAACCTACACAGAGAAATAATAGCAATAAATAGGCATACTTTAGGGAGTCAACGGATACAAGCTTTATCCTTTAAAAGTAAGTAGATTTATGAGACAAAAAACAAAATAAACCAAAGGCAATTTTGTAGAACCAATTGTAAGTGGTTGGTATTGAGTCGCCACCACAATTCAAAAATTTTGTTATGGAAAATAGCAAAGCTATACAAGTAATTAAAAACATTAGAACCTACCAAATAATAAACTAACGTCAGTCTGTAAATAGATTTTAAACCTTGAAAAACCAATGATATCATTAATAATTAATAAACCTACACTAAAATTGTGGCTCCTTGCTAATTTCAGTAAATGAACAGTTTTACAGATAACTTTCTACATAACGACAAGATACATTTAATTTAATCTGTTTGTAATTCCTACTTGTCGTTTATTGGGTAAATATAAGTAATGTTAACACGTTATACTCCTTAATGCCAATGCAGGCCTACAATTTCAGATAACACCGTTAGCTTGAAATCATACTACGTAAGTATAAATTTGGACTATTTATCTAGTACTGTCGAAGATTGTAGACCGAGATTTACAAACATCTACCTCCGTGATTATGGTTGAAGAGACGATTCACAATGTCTTGAATAATACCTAGGTTTTAAGGCAATGGTAATAAAGTCTGAACCTGAAGTTTTGATAATCTCAGACACATGAGACTTCAACGTTTTCTCCCACGTACTCACAGTCACCAACGGTTTCTAATTTTTAATTTCTAAGATTCCGATTACAAATTTGCACTGTCCCCTGTTGATCAATATTAGAAAGGGAGCTGTGCCGACTCCTGATGCTATTTCCCAATATAGTTGTAGCTAAATTGCATAACAGCGCCTGTGGAACCATATCGTAAACGTATAACCAGCCAATTCACTGCAAAGCGCCACTGAAACTATCTCTTCCTTGCACCTCTATTTGCTATCTTTAACTCACAAATGCACAAATTACGGCTTCGTCTACAGGCTGGAGGCTTAGGAACCCTGCACTTCATCTTCACTAGTGTAGTGCTGTCCGTAGACAAAACACAACACTTGACTCGTACAAACACACGCTTAGCTATTGCAGTTCCACATTACGCGTAAAGACTTGCTAATTACATTATTTATTAAATCATTATGCTTCAGTTACTTCGACTAACTTCTTTTGAAGAGCAATATAATTTTAATATTTTGTGTCTCTTATTTGTTAGTGCCATTAATGAAATACTCCAATTTCGAGTTTTTACATAATATATTCCTTACGTCAGACTTATACTTTTTGCAAAGTATTGTGTTAGATTGTGTTCTGTGATGTATTATTTGCTCTGTTAGTAATTTAGATCGATAAGTTATAACTGCAGACTTGGTAATTTTTAGATTTAAATTAATTTTCTTATATTCTGTGAAATTACGTATTGTGGTAAAATCTATCCTATATTTCAACAGACCAAAAGCCCTGATGCAAGCAGTAAAAAATCTATATAAAAACAACAACGTACAAATTAAATTTTTTTTTTTAATTTATTGAAGATCTGTAATCTGTTCGACTGAGCGAACATTTAACAAATTGGCTGTCAACACACACAGGATTATGAAGAGCTGACCATTGACAGCTCTTCTTGTTTTTGATAATAGATTAAAGAGGTAACAAAATACAAAACTAAATGATAAAAACATGTAAACAAATGAACAAAAGTCACTTCCACTTTCTGCCGGCATGATACAATAAGTTCAAATATTAAACACTGGGCCCATAAGGCACATATACAGGTTGACATGACATGATACGTATGAATGACACGAATACGACGTCCAATAAGACGTCCAACCTACTCAAGTCTTAGCTCAGCCGAAAGTACCTAGACCTCCTCCTGTATGCCTTTATGGTGTCGTCAATGACATTGAAATGATCAATAACCTTACAAAAATTTTGGAATCAGAACAGTACAGTACTAAATCGTTCGATGAGAATACGGTGAAAATCAACACTTTTGCACCTGATTCTTATAGAAAATTAATCCGTCACCTCGAGGACGAAAAAATTATTTACCATACTTATCAAATTAAAGACCAGCGAGCATACCGGGTTGTCATAAGAAACATTCATCCTAGCATCGGTGTACACTTTATTAAAGAAGCACTAAAAGAAAAATGACACTCAGTCAGAAACATAATCAACGTTCGACACAGAGTCGCGAAAACATCCCTCACTCTCTTCTTTGTTGATCTTGAACCTGCACCAAACAATAAACAAATATATAGCCTAAGGTCTTTAGGTAACATGCAGATTGCTGTAGAACCGCCTCGGAGAAAAAACTTCATAATACAGTGCAATCGTTGTCAGTCATACGGTCACAGTAAGACGTATTGTAGGAAAACTTTCCAGTGTGTCAAGTGCGGAGATGAACACAACTCCGCAACTTGTTCCAAATCTAAGGATACACCAGCCACATGTGCATTATGCGATGGTCCTCATACAGCTAATTATAAGGGCTGTGAAGTTTATCAAAACCTGCAGGCCAGAAAAAGCCCCGTACCTAACTCCACACCTAGGAGAACCCCTTCAATGTTTAGGACTATGAACACGGAACAGAACATGAATACCCGTAACGTCTCTTCTCCTACTTACGCTCAAATTGCAGGACTACCGCAACACTCAGAATCATCGCCCCCTTATGACAGCAATCTCAGACAGCAAATGAGGACATCACTCTTTCACACTTCCTGACAAAATTCGAGACTATGTTCAGTCAACTCATGCAGCAAAATAGCGTCATGCTTAATCTCCTTACAACACTTGTCAATAAACTTTCTAATTAATAATGAATGACAATTACAGGATCGGATTATGGAACGCCAATGGACTCTCTCAACGCACCCTAGAACTCAAAGCTTTTCTTATTGAAAACCGATTAGACGTAATGCTTATATCTGAGACACACTTCACAGACAGAAGCCACATTAGGATTCAAGGATTTACTGTTTATGATGCCAAACATCCTGACGGTACAGCTTGTGGCGGAACCGCTCTGTTAATCCGAAACAATATAAAGCATTATCTCTTCTCTAAAGTCAAAACTGCTCACCTACAGGCGACAAACGTTTTAATTGAAGATCAAAGAGGCCCTCTAATTGTTTCTGCAGTCTACTGTCCCCCAAAACACAGAATCAATTAAACTGACTTCAGCTCTTTTCTTAGAACTCTTGGTGCACGTTTTTTGGTG
Organism: Magicicada septendecula; assembly: GCA_034769895.1. Lineage (NCBI taxonomy): Eukaryota > Metazoa > Arthropoda > Insecta > Hemiptera > Cicadidae > Magicicada > Magicicada septendecula. Next base: position 510,428,967 of record CM068368.1, read on the forward strand.
GGAGGTGACTTTAATGCAAAACACCCGCATTGGGGTTCGAGATTAGCTAATCCAACAGGTAGAATTTTATATAACGTCATTAGACAAGAATTCCTTTCCTTTCTGTCCACTGGTCAACCAACCTATTGGCCTTCTGACACAAATAAAATACCTGACCTAATTGATTTCTTTTTAGTACGAGGCTGGTCTCATAAATACTACAAAGTTGAATCTTGCCTTGATTTGTCCTCTGACCACACTCCAATTATTGCCACTATTAGGAATACTATAATTGAGTCTGAAAGTCCACCAACACTCACAAATCGTCATACTGACTGGGATTACTTTAGAGACCTTGTAAATGATAATATCTCGCTAGAAATTCCACTCCACACGCCTGCTGAATCGGATGCGGCTGTAAATTATCTCACCAGTACTTTTCAAAAATCAGCCTGCGAAGCTACACCTTGCAATACAGCGAAGAATAAGCACTTAAACCTTCCTCTGGTTGTCCGGAAGAAATTAGCTGAGAAGCATAGATTACGACGAATTTGGCAGCATACTCATCATCCGGATGATAAAAGAAAGTGGAATTCCGCGGCCAGACAACTAAAACGATTGTTAGAAAATTTAAAGGATGAAGGGATTCAGGATTATTTAGAAAATCTGTCACCAAATGAAAGTACTGATTATTCTCTGTGGAAGGCTACTAAACGATTAAAAAGGCCACTATACAAATACCACCAATATATAAAGCAGATGGTAGCTGGGCGCGCAGCAATACAGAGAAATCCCAGACTTTTGCCGAACATTTGGTCAACGTTTTTCAACCTGAAGCCAGCAAGAACGTCTCTTTCGATGAAGAGGTACAAAGATATTTACACTCCCCGCTCCAAATGACTCTACCTTTTAAGCCTTTTAAAGTTAAGGAAATCAAGGAAATAATCCTGTATAATTTGAAAAATAAAAAGGCTCCCGGCATTGATTTGCTATCGGGAAAAGTTCTAAAGGAGCTGCCTCACAAAGGCGTTGTACTAATAACATACATTTTCAATGCCATACTCAGACTTGAATTCTTTCCTCTTCTCTGGAAATCGGCTCAAGTTATCATGGTCTTAAACCTGGTAAAAACCCTTAAGCCTTCTTATCGAAGGTAAACCTTCTTATCGACCCATAAGCCTTCTACCGATACTTGGTAAGATCTTTGAGAAGCTGTTTGTAAAACGACTTATGCCAACAATTGTAGAAAACAACCTAATTCCGGATCACCAATTTGATTTTCGAGAAAAGCAGTCTACGGTAGATCAAATACACAGACTAACAAATGTTATCAATAAATCGCTGGAATCGAAGATGTTCTGCTCATGTGTGTTTCTCGACGTTTCCCAGGCATTTGACAAAGTCTGGCATCTTGGACACTTATATAAAATAAAGAAAAATCTGCCACATAATTGTTACAGTATTTTACATTCCTACTTAGTGGGCAGAGTGTTTCAAGTCAAGTACTCGGATGCTACTTCTCCTCTATTAACAGTGGGGTCGGGTGTTCCGCAGGATAGTGTCCTGGGTCCTCTGCTCTACCTCCTGTTCACCTCGGACTTACCGTCAGCAAGTGAAACCACTGTTGCTACCTACGCCGATGACACAGCAATCCTAGCGACTCACTCCGACCCCTCAAAAGCATCTCTTATACTACAAGAATTATTAAACAGCGTTCAGTTATGGCATGATAATTGGCGGATAAAAATCAATTCACCCAAGTCAGTCCACGTTACCTTCTCCACACGTAAGGCAAACTGCCCTCCAGTAACAATTAACGGTCAACCAGTACCGCAAGCTGAAAGTGCTAAGTACCTTGGGATGCATCTGGACAGGAGACTAACATGGAAAAAACATTTAACATCTAAGAAGATTAAACTTAATCACAAGGTCAAAAACATCTATTGGCTTATAAGCAGAAAATCACGGTTAAGCCTCGTCAACAAACTCTTGATCTATAAGGCCGTTCTTAAACCGGTATGGACCTATGGTATTCAACTTTGAGGTACTGCAAGTACAAGTAATATTGAGATTATCCAGCGCTTTCAGTCAAAAACACTTAGATCATTAGTCGACGCTCCATGGTTTGTCTCCAACAACTCTATACACCGCGACCTCAAAGTTTCAACCGTGAGAGAAGAAATCGTGCGCCTCTGCAGGACTCACATCTCCAAACTAGAACAGCATCCTAACCACCTGGCAAATTAAAGTAGGTAACAAAATTGTCTGTAGGTTTAAAACATCCAAATGGTTATTGCAAGGCTGCCCAACATCACCCACACTGTTTAAGATATTTTTAGAATATGCACTAACCATGTGGAAACAAAAATGCCATGGAATGGGAATACCGATTCGAATCGAACACCTGTGCACATTATGCTTCGCCGATGACCAGGTAGTTATAGCCCAGGATGAAGAAGATCTAAGCTACATGGTCAGAAAGCTGAATGAAGAATATACAAAGTTGGGGTTGGAAATAAACATAAAAAAGACTGAATGCTTGGCAATTAGAGATGAAGAAACAACAGATTTAGAAGTAGACGAAAATGTTAAAATTAGAGGAACAGACAAATTCAAGTACCTAGGATTCACACTGAGTAAACAAGGCACAACGGAAGAAGAAATAAAAAGTAAATTAGGGCAGACTAGAACAGTGATTAGACAATTACACAGTGTTATATAGGACAAAAGTATTAGAAAAAGCACAAAAAATTTGATATATCAGACCATAGTCCAAACCATTATGACGTATGCAGCAAAAGTATGGGTTATTAACAAATAGAATGAAGAAAGATTCTTGCACCAGAGATGGAGTATTGGAGGAGATGCTGTGGAATAACGACAGCAGAACGAATAATAAACGAGGATATCAGAAGATGAATGGAAACGGAAAGAAGTGTAATTGACTACATCGAAGAAAAAAGATTGGTGTGGTACGGTCATGTCCGGAGAGCCCAAAATAGGTGGATCAACAAAGTGACGGAATGGAGTCCAGTAGCAAGGAGAAAAAGGGGAAGACCGAGAAGATCTTGGAGGGACGAAGTGGATGAGTCTATGCAACGTATAAGATTTGAGGAAGGACAATGGGAACATCGGGAGAATTGGAAAGCCGAGTTGAAGGAAGGGAGAAGGCACTAGCTGTAGCAACCCTGTTTTATATATATATATATTGCAACATATTTATGTGTGTGAATTTTTATATGTACTTTAATTTGTATAGCCCCACGTTCTTTGGGAGCCAAATATGCAACAATACATATACATAAACACATATACATATACACAAATTTAGCGTGACCGGTCTCACGTTCAAAATTGACAAATTATTTAACAATATAACATTTAAATTGGGTTTCAGGTGTATCTGCAATAAGAATTCTATCTACCTTGTAACGGTATTTCAAATTTATTTGATATTATTAAAAATTTGTGCACATGGCACTGACTTCGATTTAAAACATTCGTTATTATTTGTTATTATGCCGTAAGGCTTATGCTATACACATCCTTACTGACTAAATATTCTATTCTACTAATGATTGTATTACAGAAAAATCTCATTTTCATACTACTTAGTCAATTAATGTGTTTCAAAATATCAATATTTAAATCTCTTTTTATATATTGTAATGTACTCAAAATATTCATAGTTATTGAATTTATCTTTTGTTTCTCAGTACTGTTTTATCTCAAATACTAATTGTTTTCATTTAAATGCTTTGTATTCATTTTATTTCATATTAATTTGAGCTCTTGTTACGTTAATCATATTTCTAAAACATCTATGTTTTTAATTCTACTTTACAAGAAACATTGGCTCGTACTTTAAAATAAAATAGAAATGTCTTTAATTGTCTTTGAGTTCATTGTACGATTAAGATATAAATAAGTTGTTTATCACCTTATTGTCGTCAATCATACTCGATCATTTTGATACATCTGTAGTCGTCCTCGTCTCGCACTCCAGCGTCGGCTGTCTCTCTTCTCCTCTTGTCCAGCGTCGAATCACTCTCTCTTTTCCAGCGCCGAATCACTCTCTGGAACTCTCCTCTTGTCCAGCGTCGAATCACTCTCTGGAACTCTCCTCTTGCTGTTTCTGACGTCAATGGATCTTCTTATGTAATTCTTCTTATGTACTGCTGTTATTATTTAAAAATGATTGTATTTATAACTTAGTTACATAGTTGTATGTAACTGGAAAATTTAAATTATTTACAAAAAAATAAATACGCCGTGCGGACGGGCATAAGCTCCCGCTGCACCGTGGATGATTTAAGAAAGAGAACCACTGTAGCTTGTGTGTCCTATTTATACCCATGTCTTGGTCGACACCTGCAGTGGTACGAAATCGACAAATCGAAGAAACTGTCTCTGGATTCAGTTCCCCCATTCTTTGTCAAATTCGCTATTTCTTATATTTCTGCGAATTGCAGAGTCCTGTAAGTATACTCTTATACTTATCTTATAACTATTTTTACAACACATGTTCACTGTAATTTTGGACATTGCAACTTAACCCTTTCGATTTGTACACAGTTATTTCACTATTACACTCGTACGGTGTGTCACTTTCACGTGGTTTTCGTACACAGTATTTAGTAAATTTTGTTACATTTTATTGTGGTTTTGGATTTTAATTCTTAATTATATTTTATGAATAATTACGGAAAAACAGTAATTGTGCAATTATTCATCTTGGGGTGGCAAACTCGCCTGCATAGACCTGCGTTCACACACACTAGCAAAATACTGGTGTACACACTTTCAGTTACATTTGTGTGTGTGTGCACGTCGATTCAGGTCGAAACACCTGTTCATATTTTTGTCTGAGCCAAGCTTGCAATCCCTGACATGCTTATTTCTAATATATTATTAATTATTTACAGTTTATTAGGTAAATTAAAATTTTTATATTTAATGTTCAGTACATCACTTATTTGTACTGTCGCAATATATATATATATATATATATATATATATATATATATATATATATGTTTCAACAGAACGTTAAAATTTGGATACATAAAGAACTACTAGGACTGTCTAAGGAATTAAGAAACTCAATCATTTTATGATAGATGAAGCTAAGGATGAAAAATAGGGGACTTGTTTTGGTTAGAAGTGAGGGGGTTTCCTTATGTGAGCTGCTACTTCACCCCAAACGAGGGTATAAAAGAATTTCAAGAAACACTGGGCAGACTGGAGGACATACTGCGGGAGTGGGAAGGAAACATCATTGATCATTGTTGCTGGAGATTTCAACGCCAGGGCGGTGGAGTGGGGTATGCCAAACACGGACTCAAGGGGAAAACGGGTGCTTGAGTTGTCTGCACGCTTATCACTTAGCGTGATCAATGTCGGGAAAGTGTCGACATTTAGAAGACCAGGCTATGCAGGAGACTATTCCAGATATTACGCTTGCGTCGGAGTCTCTAGCTTCAAAAATTGGTGGATGAAAAGTTAGAGAAGAATACACTGGAGTAGTACACTGGAGTCTTCATCCTCCTCCATCACAAAAGAAGACAGAAAGGTGAAAAGTCTTAAAGGAGACGTAAATGGAATGTTGGCAAACTCGACGTAGAATCCCTTGTATCAGAAATAGAGAGGAGAGAGGACTACGTGCTGGACAGGTCTAGTCCCGCAGAGCGTGTAGTTGAGACCATAATGAAGCTGATACGCCAGACCTGTGACATTTTAATTCCTCGGCAAAGAAAGTCACCTGGGAGAAGGAAAGCGGTCTACTGGTGGACTGAGGCTGTTATTACCAAAATTAAACATACAAAAAATATTATATGAATTAAAAGACAATAAATTATCATCAACTTTGGAAAGAAACCTAAAAATGGAGGTAATCCACTGTGCCGGGACTTTGAAAATTCCCGGCGCGGTTAAAGTTGTTCAGTGCTACCAACGCGGTTGGCAGCAGTGCCTACCAGTGCCTTTTCGACGCTACGGCGACGTAATTTAGTGACCAGTCGCTTTGGTCAGCTGTTGGCTGTGTTTTTTTCGCAATTAGGTTAGCCGAAGGCTTTATTTTTGGGAAAGTGGGACAGGTTGTTTTATGCAGGCATGTGCGACCAACAAGACCAGGCTTCGGCCTTATTTCTCAGCAAGCCTTCAATCTGGACATTCCTGTTGGTCTGACGGCCTAGGATGTGTGCCGGTTTTCTTTGCATGCGTCTGTAAACTCTTAAAGACGTTCAGCGTTCCTGCACCAGCCAGGAGAAAGGGGGAAGAGCGGTGGTCACGCGAACATCGGTGACTACTAGCAGAGCAGCTCCACAGTAAGCTCCCCGAAACCGTCAGACCGAAAAATGCTGAAGGAACAAAATACATCGAAGGACCCAGAAATCCCAGGAACGAGTTCCAGTAAACATTCATCGTAGTCCAGGGATAAATTTTGCAACCTCTGCTCGTCCACAGTTTATCATGTTTCTACTTGAATTCGTCTCTACACAATTACAGGTGGGAATGTTTCATTTATCTCTCTTCAATCTACATCAACTCCATAGACTGGCTACCCTCGTTTTCAATATTAAATATCTGTTTAATTACAACATTAAATATCTGTATTAAGAACTGAAAATATTTCAAAGTCACGAGAACTACTCAAGTTTGTTAACAAATTGTAACTGGCTACTTTGTAACTTGTCTAACATACACCATGAGGGGTTGGTTAACCTGTTTTACTAAAGCATGGTTTGGTACTTAGATTTGGTGTCCGATTATCTGTATTACCAGTAGTTTTATTATAATTATTGTTGAAGGGTTATTGGTGTTTTTATTAAGTGGTGGGTTAACTTGGTGTGGTCCGTTGTTTCTACTGTATTGATGTTCGCGTTGTTCTCCTCATGGGGTAAGCTAGTCCGTAAATAAAAAAAAATATATATATATATATATATATTATGTCTATTTTCTGAACACTATATAAATTAATGAATATATGTAAAGAACAATATGATACTGGAACATTGTGTCACCAACTTGAAATCTAATAAATCTTATTATTTGTTATTTGTTAAAATTGTGTTGATTGCAAATCCTGTCACTCTGTTAGGCTCCAGCACACTTTTCGCTTCCTCTAGGTTCATTAACCTAGTTTTAAATTTTACGTAGCGGTCCTGTGACCGCTACACCACCTACTGATATAAAAACAACCAATGATTTAATCTCATATCTAAATAATATAAAAATTTAATTTAATAATTTATATTATTTATACTCGGTAAATGACCAGTTAAAATAAAGAAAATGAATAAATTAAAAAATATATTAGCTACATATAATTTTTTAACATAATTTCTCTAAAAGTTCAATTTAAATTATAAATTGAAGAATATGCCAAAAATTTTCGTATTGACGAATAACATAAACCCCCAAATGACCCCTCAAAAACAAGATAAAACAACAAATGAAATTAATCTTATATCAATTTTATCAAAATCACAGGAATGATTTTTGAATTGCCATAATTATAAAAGATACCATCCATGACAATCCATCAATTACCGAAACATAAAAAAATGAAATGGAGGACATCCAATTTTAATTATTAAACTAATTAAAATAAAATATTTTAGTTGCAAAAATATTCTTAAAGTAATAATAGATAAAAAAGTAATCTTGAACCAATTCTTTGAATAATATAATATTTAATTATTGATTCAGATGAATAAACACTTATTTATTATAAAAGGCAAAACTTTAACGATATTTATTTCGATTCCCATTCAACAACCCAGCCAATTGTTAGAACAAACAGATAATATGAATCCCAAAAATAAAAATGCCATAAGTATTATATAAGAGGAATATTTTTAATTAAAAGAGGATTTTATATTCATAAATGAGGTATGAACCCTCTAACTTAATTTTAGTTTATATTTTAAATTACTCTGCAGTTTATGAAGAACATTAACTTTTGATGTTAAAAGACAGTTTAGCTCTGTCAACATATAATAAGAGTAATTTATTACATAATTTATTCTATCAAAATAATCCTTTTATTCAGGCATTTTATTTTTTATTTTTATGTATAATTTACAATACTGTATAGGGAACATAATTATCTAATACAGATATACATTAATATACATTAATTTTATTAATTATTACTATTAAAATCTTAATTTTAGTTATTTACTTTATTTTATAATAAATAAATTATGGTCTGAATTGTATGGTACAATAAATATTTATTCAATTACATAATAATAAATATTAAAATAGAAAAAATAATTATGTATATTGCAACAATACATATATTTGCATATTTGCCCAGGGCGGTATATTTGTAAATATTTAGCATAGAAAATATATGAGGAACAGTTTTTAACAATATTATGCAGGCTAAGAAGTGCCAGAAAACGTACACCTGCCCCGCGAGTGAATACAGCGCTTGTGTGTTTGTGTGTGTGAACGCAAGCTACGACAGGCAAAAGTCTACGATGGGGTGATGCGTACGAATCATTGAGTTGTCTGTAATCAGGTTTTAACCGGATAAAAATAAAATAATTAAGACGTTTTAAACCTGTGAACAAAGACTTACCCCAAATATTAAAACACCATTACATTAAGGAATTTCTAACGAATATACTGATGTAAATGTATTGCAGAAATTTGCAATAATAAAGACGCTAGGCAATTTAATGTTAATTACTAGTGTAATTAAATAGTAATTAATAAGTGTGTTATATGTGAGTGACCAGAAAAAAATTAAGCAAACGTTGATATCGCTCGTGCTACGAGTATGTTTACGAAATCGCGAAATAAGCTCCCTACGCCAGCGACTATGCAATAGGGAGCGTACTCTACCAAGAAGATTCAAAATGAAAACTTGGAGTGATCGCCTACACAAGCAGAGTGTTCAAAGGTGCTGAGAAACATTACTGTACTTTGGAGAAGGAAATATTGGCCATCGTATATGCATTGAATCCGATATTATATCTATGGAACGCACTTAGAAATCGACACTGATCACCAAGCTCTATCGTTCCTACTGAGGTGCAGAATTACAAATTCGAGACTGATGAGATGGATTCTGGCCATAGAAGAATATTATTTTACCATTAAATACTGCAAAGGAACCGACAACAAGACAGCAGATACACTAAGTCGATATGTCACGGAGAAGAAGGAAGAGACTCATTTCTCCAATGATAAAGGTTTGAAATTACTGCATATCCAGTATAAAGCAAACGACGAAGTAAAACAGCTACTCCAGAACTTAGGAAGAGAGCAAGATAAAGATCCAAAGCTTCAGCAATTAAAACAACAACCGTCTCACAATAAGTATGCAGTTAAAAATAACATACTATTTAAATTAATGGACCAAGACTGGAAAGTAATGTTATCACCAGAATTTTTGTTACAACAGTTAATTACAATATGTCACGAAAGTCTAGCACATGCGTCATCATTAAAATGTTACTGGACTTTGAGAGAAGATTTCACCATCAATAATATGTTTAGGAGGATTAAAGCCGTCTTAAAAAGGTGTCATGATTGTCAGACCGCTAGACATCCAAATTTACATACCTATGTATCTATTCACAGCATCAGAGCAAAGGAGAAAGGGGAGTTGTTAGCTATGGACTTCTTGAGTCCGCTGCCACGATCAAGTCGGGGTGTTAGGCACATTCTTGTATGTGTAGATGTGTTTACCAAGGCTGTCCAGTTATACGCTATTATGCGACCCACCACAAAGACTGTTCTGAAGATAATACTGCAAAGATATGTACCCACACATGGTCACGTAAAGAAGATAATTACGGATCAAGCCAAACAATTTAGGAATAAGCTATGGTCTGAAACGTTAACGCAGCAAGGAATAAAACCCATGCTCACATCAATTAGGCATCCTCAGGGTGACCTTGCCGAACGTGTTGATAAAGAATTGGGCAAGTATATGCGTATATATTGTCATGCTCAGCATAACAAATGGGTTGATTACTTGCCGTTCTTTGAAAAATCTATTAATAAAAATTATAGTGAAGCTACTGGATACCCATCAATTGAATTGGGAGAAGGGCAGAAACCAACTAGATTTTGGAAGAACTTCGTTAGTAAACCTGAAAATCAGAATCTACCTATACATATGAGTCAAAAATTAGATAACGCAAGAAATAGGATAAAAGATAAGGGTATGAAGAGGGTAGAGAGATTAAATCGAACACACAAGTTAGTGGAATTTAAAGTTGGAGATATGGCATTGATACGAAGTAATCCAGTAGGGAAGGGAATAGACAACACCGCCAAAAGTACTTTAGATTATACGAAGGTCCCTATGTTCTGCAAACAAGACGGGGAGCACAAAACTTTATGGTATATGACACTGACAGACAAAAAGAATTTGGCAAATATCATGCTCCATCGATGAAGAAATATTTCCAGTAGGAAAAAATCACTGGTGTAGTATAATTGATTCTCTTAATGCAGGAACGCATATAGAGAGAGGGAAACAGAGTGAGAGAGAGAAACTGACCGCGCTGCACAATACGCCAACAGTATGGTAGGTTAGTGTGTCTTTGAACACAACAAAATAAAATAGGATGTAAGTATGTTTGTATAGGTAGGGGGAAAGACTTTTGTCGCCCACCACAAAGGGGAATGTTTCTTACATATCGCTAAAAATATTTACTTTTATAAGGAGTTTTTAAAAACCAATTGTAATATAGATAATAAGATGTAATTGTAATTATAAAGTACACATATATTGTAACGTTGTAATTTTTGTCGTCTCTGTAATTATGTATAGGTTGTGTGTTCGCCTCACACTGGTGTCGTTACATCAATGTTTTGCGCTAACGAAGTCCGCAGCGATGTTTCAAATTACCAGTACAACGCGAGTGGAAACCTTACCTGTTATTCCATAGGGGTTTATGAATCCGGGTGGCGCCAAATTGTTTATTTAAAACAATTAAATTAATAAATAACGTAAGCTATGACGGCCGGGAGTATTCGAATTTGTTCCCGCCTTCGTACGACCTACTGAATCAAGCAGGTAGTTTGTCGAGTTGCAGCGTGAGCGCTGGCCGTCAATTCTGGAAGTTCGCTAAAATGCACAAATTATACAATACACTTCCCTATGAAATAAAAACAACGGTTACACTCTGTACTAGTTTCTTTAATTGTTGACTGGTAATTATTCAGTTTGACAAGAAAATTATATTTGGTTATTCAACAACTTTGCACCGACAATTGATATGAGACAATCTCTCTAGGGTTTGGCGAAATCGATTTTGGAACGATTCATACGGCCTAAGATGGCTACAGTTCATTTTGTTTACAATCTGTTCCATTTAAAATATATGCTCTTTTGATTATGAGAAACAACATTAATTATGATTACAATAAAAAGTACACTACCTTACATTATTCGTACTTAAATAATATAATGTGTAGCTACAATTTGTTCCTGCTGTGTAGTAAAGTGTGTTTCAAAAGTTCGTAGTTTACCATTAGGTTATTTTCTTAATTAATAAATTTTCAGTGTCTGTTTATTTTACTTAATCTTTGACAGAAATTATATTCAGTTTACAGTGAGAGTTCAGATAACTGTGAGAAATATTTAAAGTGAGTTTATTTCAGGAAATTGGGTAATTCAATGATACTTATCCAATCAGAAGGCTTGTGATAAACCGTTGTTCAGGTGAAATAGAATAGTCATCAAATTTGAATGATTTGGGCTGCTGGCATCTTTTTCATGTTAGCTGTGGTAATTTCTTCATTTAATTTTTATTCAAATTGTTCCTTGGCATCAGTTAAATGTTATTGCTCCTCGTCTTCTTCTTACTTGTTCATGTTTTTGAATTTTGACTACTTTTTACACATTTTAAATGAAAATTTAGGCCATTCAAAATCTGGCGTCTAATCTGCATGAGGGTCACTTTTTGAGTACTATAAATTAACGGAAAATTCGTAACCAACGTCTCTTGTCATGGTTACAAATTAATTCTGATTGGTTAATTTTGGCTTATAACCATTGTTATCAAATTTGAATTTTTTTCAAAATTACTGTATATCTTCTGAATGCTTTTATTCTTCTGTCTTCCTTCCTATGTAATAAATATTATCACTACTGTTATTATTTCCTTTCAGAGATTGTTTTGATATCCCATAAGGTTGGGTTCTACAAAATATTAATGTTTGTACAATTATGTTAATATTTGTTAATTACATTTCTCTTTTAATTTAAGTTCTTATTCTAACATTTTTCTTTTAATATGATTTACAAATTATCCTTGGCTGGTTACTCGCCTTGGATTTGTTAATTTCCTTGTTGTTTTCATACAATTTGTAGTTATTTGTTTTTGACAGTTAGGCATTTCATAGGCCTAAGCAGCCATTGATTATATTTACTTATTTTATACAGATTATATCTCATTTTATTTTAATGTGTTTTGTTTTGTCATTATAATCGGTTGGTTTATTTGTTGATGTGTTTTGGATATGAATTTATCCTATTTTTATGTTTCTATTATTTTCTATATAACTGATTTCCTAGTGTAATTAGAACTGTATTGCTTCAACTTCTTATTTATCTATTTTGCCTTTGTTAACAATATGGCTACTACTTACTATTCTTTATCACATAAAACATATCATTTAGGCCTATGGTCTGTACAATTCCTCCAGACATATCCTATTCATAACTTTAATTAAACAATTTTTTAACAGTTATTAGGTAAAGTTTGTTTACAATTCATTTCATTCTTTATTATTGTTTGGGTGATAAACATCATCACACCATTTAAACTTCCTTAATTGATTATGAATTATAACCTGGGGTATTTATTGATTTCATTTTTAATTTCTTATTTCTTAAATAATATCTACCTTCTATCCATGGTAACACCAACTGTTTACCCTTCATGGGATTCTCCCTTTTAAATACTATTGTATATAATTAAACTTAATTTCTTTAACAATAAGATTCTTTTTAAAATAATACTGTCATCACCACTCTTCAGTGTTCATTTCATATTATTTAATACTATCATTAATAACATTCTTAATTATTAATATGGTTCACCATTAATCATTTAGTGTTTATTATAGCTTATTTATTAAACGTTTTTTATTTATCACTTTATTTCCTAATTATTTTGGGGGTTTTACACTTTCACTTTTTGCACTTCTTAAATGTTTTATTTTAAGTGTTTATAAATGGGTAATCCCTATAATTACTTTTTCTTCGTCACTTAGTTAATTTTATTTTCTCACTATCTCACTATCTCTCTCTTTATAAATATTATCTATACTATTAACAAGTTTATGTCTTTATAGAGTTTTTTATCACATCTAACTCTAATTCTTGGGTTAGTGTACTTTTATTTTTCATATTACTTTATTGGGTTTTATCAAATCATTTACATTTATCTTTTAATCGATAATAATAATTATTTTATGCATTGGTTAGTTATTGGTTTCGTTTCCAATATTACACTTGAGTGTACCATTTCTCCTTTTCATATTCTATATTATTTGTTTGTGTCTTATGATTTGGTTTAACTTTATTTCCTTTACACTTGGTTTGTTTCATGTTCATTTTCCTTCTTCTTCCCTTTCATCTTATTTTGTTTCATTTTATTTTGGTTTTCCCCTTCTCATTTGGTTTTATTTCATTTGGTTTTATGGAGTCATTCTCTTCCTTCAATTGGTTCCCTTCTTATTTGGTTTCGTCTTTTCCCTTCTTCTTTTGGTTCTTTTTATTTGGTAAATCACTTTCTTATTTGGTTTCGTCTTTTTCCTTCTTCTTTTGGTTCTTTTTATTTGGTCAATCAATTTTTTATTTGGTTTCGTCTTTTCCCTTCTTCTTTTGGTTCTTTTTATTTTGTCAATCACTTGGGTTAGGTCATGTTGTCGTTTGTCGTGTCATTGTCATTTTATTTTATTTTAAACATTTTGTTATACGAATTATTTTTTATATTGTAGATTCATCTTTTTTTATCCCTGGTATTGGGGTGGCTTATTTGTGTTGTAACATATATATCTGTGCAAATAAAATTTGAACAACAGTCAAATTTTATTTATACCCACCTGCGGAATATATACAAGAATACATATATTTGCATATTTTCCCAGGGCGGTATGTTTGTAAATATTTAGCATAGAAAATATATGAGGAACAGTTTTTAACAATATTATGCAGGCTAAGAATTGCCAGAAAACGTACACCTGCCCCGCGAGTGAATACAGCGCTTGTGTGTTTGTGTGTGTGAACGCAAGCTATGACAGGCTAAAGTCTACGATGGGGTGATGCGTACAAATCATTGTGTTGCCTGTAATCAGGTTTGAACCGGATAAAAATAAATTAATTAATACGTTTTAAACCTGTGAACAAAGACTTACCCCAATTATAAAAACACCATTACATTACGGAATTTTTAACGAATATAGTGATGTAAAGGTATTGCAGAAATTTGCAATAATAAAGACGCTAGGTAATTTAATGTTAATTACTAGTGTAATTAAATAGTAATTAATAAGTGTGTTATATGTGAGTGACCAGAAAAAAATTACGCAAACGATGATATCGCTCGTGCTACGAGTATGTTTAAGAAATCGTGACAGCATCAGTATAATCATCATCATCAAATTCTCAGGATTCAGGACACACACACACACACACACACACACACACACACACACACACACACACACACACACACACACACACACACACGCGCGCGCGCGCGCGCGCGCGCGCGCGCAACGGTAACGTCGGCAGTACGCAGGTGATGAATAAACAATTATAATTTCTGTTTGTGAAAATAAGTCTTAAAAAGAAACTTATATATGAACAGTAAAGACTTAAAGTTTTAAATATAATAATTGTACAGAAATTTAAATGGTAGTTAAAGTAAATAATTTAATTTAACAAGAAAATTTAAAATTACTAATCTTCTGTTGTATGTTAAAATTTGGGTGTGTTAGTAGAAATAAATAATAGGTTGGAAGTAAATGTTATTTCTTTATTTTGTTTATAGCAAAAATTAGTTTTATTCTTGAGAGTTAATATTATTTTTGTTTGTAAATGAGTTGCTATTATTATTTAAAAATTTGAGTCAAAGTCAGACATACTGAAATAAAAAGTGTTGAGATAATTTGTTTAACATGTCTGTTTAGCTAGTAAGATTATATGGTTGTATATTTTTTATATGTCGTGAACAGCATAGAAGGTTACATTGTATTTTTATAAACTTATAAAAGATAACATTTTTTATTTGAATAATTCGAAATTTAATATTTGCATATTTTCGATTAATATTAATAAATCTTAGAATGATTATTTTGAAACGGTTTTAATTAATTATTTCATATCATCAACATCTCACTCCTCTTTCAAAATTATTTTTGTTTATTATTGTGCAACTACATATACTTGACGAAACGAGAACTAAAAAAAATCCTGCGACGTGGCCGGTTTTATACACTTCATAGTTGCGTTGAGTACATGGTAATGTATTTATGTAATTTTTGTGTATAATACTTGTAACGTTGCAAAATATATATATATATATATTCAATACTTTCTGCTACAGTCCGTTTCTTGATGTATATAATACATTTAATATTTATAATTAAATTTACCTCAAGATGTTATTTCTATTTGGAACATGTTTCGAGAGTTTCTGTTCTCTCATTTTCAGCCTTCGCGATCTTGTTTCTGGTGAAGTATCTTTCTTAATTGCATCCAGAAGCAAACACACAATTACTTCACGAGAAACAAGATCGCGAAGGCTGAAGACGAGAGAACAGGAACTCTCGAAACATGTTCCAAATAGAAATAACATCTTGAGGTAATTTTAATTATAAATATTAAATTTAATATATATATATATATATATATATTACATTTAATATTTATAATGAATTTACCTCAAGATATTTTTTCCTTATTAGGAACATGTTTCGGGTACCATCTTGTACCCATCCTCAGCCTTCCGTTAATATACATCAAGAAACAAGAAACGGACTGTAGCAGAAAGTGATTGAATATATATATAAGATATGTAGATGATGGACTATATGTATCAAATAACAAAAACACAAATGCAGAGAACATACTGAAACAAATCAATAACATACATCCCAAAATACAATTCACAGAAGAAAAAGAAAAACATAACAAAATCAACTATTTAGACATAACCATCACAAGATACAACAAACACATACAATATGCAATATATAGAAAACCAACTTCCACTAACATCATTATACCTAACCATTCTGACCACCCACCACAACATAAAATGGCAGCATTTTATTCGTTATTTAACAGAATGTACAAAATACCCCTAAACAAACAAGAAACTGGCAAAGAAAGAAATATAATATACCAAATTTGTTATGCAAATGGATACAATAAAAATACTATGATCAAAATAGAAAATAAAATCAAATACAAAATAAAAACTGAACAATTAAGAATTAATCAAACTGAACAACACATAAATAATAACAACAACAAAAAATGGGCCACATTCACATATATAAATAATAAAATGACAAAACTAACAAAACTATTTAAAAACACAGATATAAAAATAGCATACAAAACTAATAAAAATAAATTACAAAATCTAAATAGCTCACACAACAAAGATAATACAACAACCAACGGTATATACAAAATTGAATGCCAAGATTGCAATAATTGTTATATAGGACAAACAAAAAAACAGCTGAAAAAACGTTATTTTGAACACCTAAATGCATACAAAAAACCAAATATATATAAATCCAATTTAGCCACACATGCAATAAACACAGGACATGAATTCCCAGACATAACCAATGTAACACTAATAAAACATATACCACACAAAGGCACCATAATGAACATTTGGGAAAATTTACAGATTTACAAACATAAAACACAAAACAAATTAATACCAGAACAAATACAAATCAATACAAAACATGACACAATATTCAAAGCACTCAACATCGAAAATACACAAAATACAAAAACAGATACCACAACCACACACAATAATGCAACTTTAAAGGACCAAAGACCAACAAACTACCTCAATAACATCCAGAAGCCAACACACAAATACTTCACCAGAAACAAGATGGCGAAGGCTGAAGATGGGAGAACAAAATCTCCCGAAACATGTTCCTAAAGGAAAAAAGTATATCTTGAGGTAAATTTAGTCATAAATATTATAGTAATATATATATATATATATATATATATATATATATATATTACAACGTTCCCTTTCGTCTAACACAATTTTCTATATTACAACGTTCCCTTTCGTCTAACACAATTTTCTAATATTTGTTATGTTAGATAAAAAGTTACTTACCCGTGATTTTACTTTACCTGGGCGCCAGAACAAATCCCAGATACAAATGACACGGTTTCAGCTTTGCTCAGCGCATGGAGACACTCTTTCTCAGGATTCGTTCAGTGATTGTGGTTTTCAAGGGGAATCGTTACAAATAACTCTTTAAGATTTTCTTGATTATTATTTTTAATGTTTTAATAAATGATTTTGAAACTTTAACTTGTTAATGGTAGGACTTAATTCTACCCTAACCTTATAATTATTGAGTGAGTGTGGAAAGTAATGGTTAAGACGCTCAAACGACCTATAGCTCTTATCTGGTCTGATTAAGAAATTTCTATCTCCCAAACCAGTGCTAAAGAACAGGTCTACAATAATTTGCACGTCCAATACTACACACTATTTTCCGTTCAACACTCTTATACTAAATTAAAGCTAATCTTACAGTTAAAATACAATGTGTGCTTTTCTTAGTGTCTTTTTAAAATTGTTTATTGTTTTATTATTTGTTTAGCGCTTATATCATTGATCAATGAATTTATTTCTTACTGTTTTGATGCGTTGACCGAAGATAGGAATCTGTAGAGGTCCTCCTTTCGATGGTGTTGCACAGAAGAATAGGTTGATCAATGTTGTGGAAGATGCCCTGGTAATTACAGATGCTGTAGTCTTCTGTAGCACAGGTCCTTCACGGCTGATGGATTAATTAATTAACTAATTAATTAATTAACGGTGATTTTACGCAGCTAGTGTTATTGAATGTTGTTAATTCATCTACACTGCGGACTACTTCTCGATTTAGAACTGAATTTTCACTGTTGTGTAATTTAAAAAATTTCTGTAGGCGAATTATACACGTCTAGTGTGTTTCAGTACCGAACGAAGAGTGATGCTACCCCTCGCTTTTAGCTGGCGTCTGTTTTAAATACGGGCTGCTGATTGGTTGTACAAATAAATCATGCGTTTTTCCAGTTGTGACAATCTCGAACTGGTCGGTCTTACACGCGGTGACAGGTTCCAAACGGCAGAGAAATTCTTGTCAAAATCGAACTTCCTGTATTTGCAAATTTATTGATTACAGGTATTTGCAAATATGTTTCCGAAGATCTGACCACAGAACATTGTTGCTTAGGTCTTTATCTGTGTGTGTGTGTGAAAACACCTTGTTCCTACGTAGCATAATTCTCTCGTTATTCCTTTTGGCGTGCGTCATCCGTATAACTTCTTTATTTGTTAATTATATTAACTGAGCTTGCGGCTACTTATAAAGCTTTTCTTGCTGAATACAATGCTGTTTTCAGAATTGCCGTATATTTACAAAATTTGAAGTTATTGCAGGTTGAACTGATAATTCGCTTTGAGTAAAATTACCTGTTTGAACTGGATTCTATTGTCGCTGTGACGCGGTTAGAGTGAGATGGCTGCTATTATACGCTCTCTCTCTTCCTTACTGCGTTACGCTCGTCCCGTATATAGCTTTCATATAACGCTCTGATAGGACGCTCTGATAGGACGCTATTATGAGTCGTTATAATATATATATATATATATATATATATATATATATATATATTATAACGAGTGAATTTGATACGTGTGTTTAATAAAACGCAGATGCTTTTGCGATGTATCTTGTTTGCCCGGATAACGAATAAAGTTACCCTTCAAAACTTGGTTGTAATCGTTAATCGATTTGTCAATGTTCTTATGTTGTGATTATTATTTATATCAGTTATTTTGTTATCGTTTACTATTTTGTTATTCAGTATTCGTTGATTAACAATGATTTTATAGGAACAAGAGTGTAGTGTGTCACCGTTTGTTTGAAATCGGCGCGCGAACAATATTTGTTCTGCAATTGTCAAATAGATCGTATACGCAGCCCACTGGATCTACTTTCGTGTCTGGCTATATACTCAATCGCTTTGCTGGATGCGTGCTAGAAATCCTTGCGCCCACTTCAAATTTTCTCTTCTGTCTCCTGTAATTAATGGTTTTTATAATCACTTCACTGAAATAAAATAGAACTGATATGATTGACAAATTATATTTTTTATTCGTTATCTCTTTGAAACATTGGTCAAATTACCGTTCTATTAATCGAACATTTACAATCGGATGAGTTCATCCGCCGTGACAAATAGTCCGCCACAACAAAAAATTTACAATATATATTTTATATTTCTCAGGTAATGAGTACATGAAGTTGCTAGTAAAGATAGGAAATATGCTTTCACTTAAAAATACAATGCATTACAAACATATATCTACTTCTTATCAACTAACAAAATGTATATAATAATTTTTTTCAAAATCGTTCGCTTTCAGAAGTTGCAACAGTGCCTTTAATATTACAACATGGCGGACTGCCTGATTCTCATCTCAGAAAAATATGTTCTTTAAATTCCAATTCGACTGCTTTAAATAAAGTTTTAGTTATAATATTTTATAGTAATAGTTTGTATATAGCCTCCTTTATCTGGAACAGCTATATTTTTTGGTGGAAATTGTGTTGTGATGTTATGTAGTGATCTCCTGTACTTAACCAAAATTTCTCACTGTTGGCTTCGTATATTAGGAATGGACGCCTTGGGTTGAGTATCTATTTTCTTAGATTCTCGTTAGTGTGTTGGTTTTTCTTGGTTCTGGTGCCGTGTCATGTGTTTTCGATCTTTTCGGTATTACGTTTTATTGGAAATGCCTCTCCTGGAGTAAGTTTTCTCTCATTTAATATTAATTTTTACTGTCAGCAATACGCTGATAATAATACGCTGTTGAAGTTTATAGTTCAATGTCTAACAATCATCTGCCCCTCTAAATATGTTTAAATCTCGTTGGTGACCTGGCTTTTGGTGTTTTGTGATTGGTCCAAACACCTGACCCCACGTCACGTGACTAAACTATTTTTGAAAATTGGCGATTTCAATTCTGTCACCTCAGATTGCGTTTCATTTATTTTGACTTAAATTTATCTTTAATTAGTACCATCTTATTGTTTATTAAAATTAAATCGTTTTGATACTAATCTCGCCCCATTTTGGCCTCTTCTCGGCTGTTTTGATAGGTTTATAATTTTGTGTTTTGAGGCATTGACCTAATCTTGTTTGACATTTTTATTGTATGTCTTACAGACCTAATATTTTCTAACATTGTTATTCTTACTACTAAACATAATTCTGAGTATTCCTACTTTACATACAATATCATTAATTTAAATACCTATACCTATTTTTCTGACAATAACAATACTGAAGCCATGTCAGCTTAGTGGCTTACTAAACACTTTACAATTATGTTCCCTATCTATATTATGATAGTAATGGATAGTTTATACATCTCCCTCCATTAACGTCTTTGTATTTTATCAAAATCGAGCTTTCTGTTTTTTTGTTTTATTTAATTTAGTAGTGTTTATCTAAATAATTCAATGTTGCTTGAGTCTGGCTCAATTCCTTGGGCCTATATGTCTAGCAGTTAGTTATTTCTGTACAATAGCCTTTTTATACAATTAGATCTTTTCCTATTACCTGATTAACATTCTGAATAATTTATGAACATTCTGTTTACTAAACAACTAACATTTTTTTAACAAAACATTTATAACATTTAAATTAATGATGCACATAGGCTCCCCATATTAACTATTTCTAACATAACTGACCATGGGTGTTTATTATCCTAGCTCTTTTGTACATCACTATACCTATTATCTAACTTATAGTATAACGCCAACAATTGTGTACTATTTTAAAGTGATTAGGTATTCAACCCCTACGAATAAATAATTATACATGAAATGGAACATTGGATTTTCCCAAAACAATTAACAAAAAAAAACACCTTGTCACTATATTTTGGTTCTTACCCCATATATGTGGTTCATAAGACCTTTATCACTTTAATGATAACCCCTACTGGCTTTCACCTCCCCACTGGTTTATATTATGATCTTTTGATCATCAATCAATTTCTTTGGGAGTGCACTCCCACTACATTCACTTGTTTTAACTCATAGACTTATACAGGTTTCTTATATTATTACATATTTTGTTATTATTTACTCTATTGCATTGCATTCTTAACTTTATTTTATATTTATTGGGTACTCCTACCAATTTTATTGTTACTCAAAAGAATGGGATTAGTTTGCTCATTAAATTGGGTCTATTTGTTATGCCTCTTGGTCCAAACTTCTGTTTCCAAGTTCTAATCCTAGTTCTTTGCCTCCCCTCATTTCTTCTATTCAATGTTAATTCTTCTTGTGGTATACATTGTCGCACGTTTCATTTTTTATTATTAACAATACCTCTGTAGTTCATATTATATTGGTTTATGTTGTATCTGTTCTTGCCCCTCACCTACCATAACTATTGAGTTTTTTGTCACGTTATTAGAAATTTTTCTTTGTTTGTTCTTTTCTGAGTTTTTTTATAACTACGGTTTCTTACATAATATTAATTTAATCTTCTCTGATTACTTTTGTTGGATGTTGGAATTGATATTTTAATGTTTATTACATACTTCTTAATAAGTTTTTCCCCTTCATGGCTTGTGCTAGTACTTGTTATTGATATCTTATCGTTATAATATATCTTATACATATGTGATGAAATGTACCATCACAATATATATATATATATATATATATATATATATATAAAACACTCTTTGCTACAGTCTATTTCGTGATGCATATATAATTTATTTAATATTTACAATTTTGCCACACATACAATAAACACAGGACATGAATTCCCAGACACAACTAACATGACACTAATAAAAAAACACATACTACACAAAGGCACCATAATGAACATATGGAAAAATTTACACATATACAAACAGAAAACAGACTCATTCCTGAACAAATACAAACACAAAACATGACACAATTTTCAAAGCACTCAACATCGAAAATACTCAAATGCTAAAACATAAATGTTACTATAAAAGTGCGAAATAAGGTAAATCTTAAGATTTACCGGTATATCCTAAGATTTACAGTTTTATGATGGTAAATGTCCGAAGATCCTTTAAAAATGTTTGCATTTCGGACTTTTACCAACAGTTAATTGTAAATGTCTAGATTTACCGCTCCGTTGTGGTAAAAGCGTAATATTTTTAATTTTAAAGAAATTTATGATTAATAATTTTAAAAAAAATATAATCATTTTCATAAAAACGCATGAAGAAAGACTAATAAAATTTTCTGTGCACATCATGAACAGGTTTCTTGTGTATAAAGATGTAATTTTGCCAACTGTGGTACCAAGTTCATAAAATTCATCACTTTCAATATTCAGTACGACAGCTATGATTGATTTTGGGTCCACCTTTGCCCGGTCTACATCTGGTAATTTGCTCTCACATTCTGTCCAACTAAAGGTTTAGCTACTTTTTTACAAGAGATAAATGTCATTTTTTTCTGCTTGTTTTGTAGTCCTTCGGCGGCTCTTTTTCCAAAACGCTTCGCTGTATCGATCCTGGTTATTGTAGCGGTTACATCACTCGTGTCATGTTGTTCAACTATTTCAGGTTCGGCATCATTTCAGCCAATTGATCATAATAACATCCAAGATTTTTTAGATGCTTCTCGCCTTAGTAGTTCGGATTGCTATTGCAGTCATTATAGACCAATGTTCTTCATCCAATTTAAAAGCAGTCAGTCTTAAATGGCGAGTGCGTTCAATACTTTTCGTTTGTTGGTTTCTCGTCGTACAACGCCATATTCTTAGTATTAACATTGAATGCTCGACGTTTAGTAGGGCGTTCAAGAGGCGTCTTTCTTGCAGTTGAGGACATCTGTAATACGTTTCAAAAGTTATTATTACAAAAGTCCATAAAACACGAACTAAAAGTAAAATTAACACGGTTTTGTTGAACCGATGTTAAAATAAAACAAGAACTCTAATCACGATCGCATAGACAGGAAAGCATAGGATATAAATAAAGAACAAAACTTTAGACAAATAACTTAAGCATAACAGAGAAAGAACGCTCCAATAAACAGTCCGCGGGACACGTTTGAGATAGCTTGAACATCACGGCGCACAGACACTTGATAGGGTTTTTGCGATTTGCTGTCTATTTCTTCAGTGTATGAGCATTTAATTAAGTTTTAAGAATGTGTAAATTGTTGTGTAATTTTTCTTTGTTTTTTCATATGCCTATCTTGGCAAAACAAATTTTCCAAAGTCAAGAAGAGTTTTAATTGAATTATAAAATATTAAAAAATATTTTTCCTTTCTGATGTACCCTGGATTTTGATTAATATTAATGATTAATAACAAAATGCTCAAAATGATTTACCTTAAAAATTTCTTGGTTAAAGGGTTTATAAAAAAGGAATATGAAAATTTACTGATCATAAAAAATGTACAGGCATTGCACAAATGCAATGCACAGAAAAGGGCATTGAAAATGCTTCAATAAATCTAAAACATATATATATTTATGTTCATTCACCAATCAATGAATTCATTCTTCATTCACCAACAAAAGAATTCATTCTTCATTTACCAATTTACAGATTATAAGTTAAATGTAGTCGCATTCATAAGCGAAGTTTTATATGTGTACTACGTTGTTGACAACAAAGAAGTAGTTTCTATGGAAACTCACCGGTTCCCATTTTCGATAACGCACCAGCGATGGGCCGCAAATGTGCGACACGTCCTTATAAACATTTTCAATGTTAAAATATTCATGACTAGAATTTTTTATAACTTTGAAGCACCTGACAAAGTTGAAAGTTGTAAGCTATATTATAGAGCTCTAAAAAGCGAATAAAAATTTACCGCTAGATTAAATGTTGAACAAAATCCAACATGCATGCAGACATAGATGAATAGAGAGCGACATATATAGAGAGAGAGAAAGAGAAAGAGAAAGAGAAAGAGAAAGACAGAGAGAGAGAGAGAGAGAGAGAGAGAGAGAGAGAGAGAGAGAGAGAGAGAGTCAGTGTATGAGAGAGCAGGCGCGTTACAGGATAAGCTAGCCAAGGCAAGCTAGCGCTTGAAGAGAACGGATATGGCCCACATTTACTTTTTATCGTCAGAGTTGTCACACATTTTGACAGACGTACGCGCATGCTCCACGACACAGAGTAGTAGTGGATATTAAAATATAGTTTACATGATCCAATCGATATTCACACCCCTTACATATTCTGTTTTTTTCAACAGATCCCTTTACTTCAACCCATTCTCTTTTATTGATTTATTACCCTTTAGGACTATCTCAATCTCTTGTCTCTGCACGTGTTCCTGAGAATTTAATAGGTTGTACTCTTACTTTTTGTAAGAAACTCGTTACCATAGTGCATTGTTCTCTAAAACAAGAGATGAAAAAACTGTTTTAATATCAGCGTGTTTTGTATGGCTCCTGTAGACAAGGCGCGTTTAAGTACAAATACAAATGTTTGTTTCCTACTGAACTAGTTTTGTCTTTTTATATTTTTTAACTAGCAAGGTCCTTTTTATTATAATCATATGTGTTTGTAAATATACCTTCTTCATAGTCATGCACTGAAATAAAAATTATTTCTTTCTGGTCTATTCAACTTTTGAAAAATCTTCGTTACTTTAAAATTTAAAAGATAATTTCTGAATATTTCCAGTAGTTTCTAGCCAGTTAATTTAGACCTTCTGCTTCTTCCTTAAAACTTGTTTATTTACTTTAAATCATAACAACGAACCGGGTACTCCTATTCTTTATTGACTACGTCGCCAGTTTGAGTAGCACAGAGATCACGCCACAAAAATTTCATTTGATTTCCTTGTACTAGTTTTAAATTTTCTTTTGTAATACCGGTTAATCAGACGGTATTTAATGGAGGTTTTTGATAAAAGTTAGTGCAGGTTTAAAAGTGTTGATTTTGAATGGTGTCAGGATTTAAAAATTCTTTTTTTATATTATACAACAAGTAATAATTACAAATCAGCATTCGAAAACAAACTGTTCAATAATTCCTAAATTTAAAAACAATTTAAAACATAGGCAAATTCTAGATTCGTTTTTAATGTAAACATAAATATGTCTATTAACAATTAAATACAAATACTGTTCATCTGATCCTAAATTATCTACTGAAAATGCACTCATGACACTGTTTGCTACTTCCTGACCGAAGAAGACTAGCTTTGCTTCGTACTGTTACGACATCACAGAACAATCTACGTGTTTATCGAACGTTCCAGAGGGATCCAGAATGTAATGCGGTGGTGTACGTGACTCTCAACGCATTCGCGAGACTTTTCTCGAAGCCGCCAGCCGCGCGGACTGTGTCAAGGCCGCAATTAATTACGTAGTACACACTGGCGCTAAGACGTAGTTTGGAACTTTCTGGTCTGTGAGCGGAGGTATAAATAGATGGCGGCAGCGGCCTTAGTCCTCAGTATAGTGGCGATATATTTACAGTGCGGTTCGAGTTATTATCGGGCTATATTACCGTGTACGTTCAAGTGGTTATTAGTGAAGTGTTGCGTTTTATAATCGGGTGGGATAATCGTAATACAATTGTGTTCTAATATTAGTGGACATTTTATTGCCTTTGAACAATTTTTATTTGATTTGTTGTAAGAGACTGTGTTATTAATTACGGACTGTATAACTGTGAAAATTAAAGCTGGTGATTAGTGACTTAATTGGTGTCTTGTACATATTTTGTTTTCCACTGTACCTACGACGATCAAGTAGACCGTCGTAAGAGTGATGTCAGAAGTGGGATAGAACCGTTAACAGTGGAAACAGTGAATACTTTGTACAAGACGAGCGTAATTTATAATTAATCGTAAACAATGGATGCCAATCGCATGATGGAAGCTTTCCAGTCGCTGCTGCGGCAGACACACGAACAACAAGAAAAAAGAACGAAGACAGAAAGAGAAGAAGCATAAAAACGACAGGATGAGAAACGCAGGCAGGAGGCGGAAGGGGCAGAAAAACGACCAGACGAGAAAGCGGAAGCGAGACAAAAAACCCTCCTGCTAGAGGCAGAGGAACGACGACGACAGGAGGCAGAGGAATGGGTTCGGACGTGTGAAATATATGCTGCAAGCAAGGGCCCACAATCCAGAGTCAGGGGAAAAATGAGACATTATAACGTTAGATTGCCTTTCGAGAGAATTACCATAGACATTGCTGGACCATTCCCAGTTACTGACGATGGAATCCGTACATCATGGTTGTAGGGGACTACTTTACTAAGTGGGTGAAAGCCTACGCAATTCCAAAGCAGGAGGTTACCACTGTGGCAAAGGAGCCCACAACTTCACAACTTCTGTTGCCATTATGGAGCCCCTATGGAAATCCATACGGATCAAGGGAGAAATTTCGAATTAAGGGTGTTTAAAGAATAATGCCATCTACTCGGAATTCGAAAGACCAGGACAACGCCTCTGCATCCTCAGTCGGACGGAATGGTTGAGAGATTCAATAGGACACTTGAGCAGCATCTTTCGAAAGTTATTGACGAGAACAAAAGACTGGGTCCAACGTATACCACTATTCCTCATGGCGTATAGATCATCAGTACACGATACAACAGGCATGGCTCCAGCAAAATTGGTGTTTGGGCGGGAGATTCCTGGGGACCTGGTGTTCGGATCACCTGAGACTCAGTCATAAGAGCCACAGAACTATTCCTCGCAATTAGAAAACCAACTGCGAGAAATGAATCGCTTGATAAGAGGACGGCTGAAGATTGCCAGTGATAAAACGATAACTCGGTATGACATTCGCAGCAATAGTGTTGGATTCCAAGAAGGAGATCAGGTCTGGTTGTTCAACCCAAAGCGCCGTCGTGATCATGAGTACTTACAAATTATATTGACATGCTACCAGAAGTATGCAGAATTATGGTGGAACATTTTTATAATTTATATAAGAGTCTACGACGGACTTGGTTACACCTGGCGATGCTGTAGTGTGCGGATCAAGTGATTGTTGCGGATAAGTGGAAAGTGATTATTGTGTTATAATTAGTGCTGAACTCTAATAGTTGACATTATTATTGAGTGTGGACAAATTAACTTGAATTATTGTATGAGAGTACCTTGTTGATTACAAATTGTTATTTGTGACTAAGTAAAGCTGGTAAGTAGTGACTTCATGGGTGTCTGTAATTTGTTTCCACGGTACAATACGACGATCCATGAGACCATCGTAACAATAGACCTCTAATATGAGAAGGATAATGGTATTATGAATAACGTTGTATAATCAATGGTCACTCTACAATTGACATTTTGTTGTTTGCGGACGATCAGGCTATTCTGCCGGACTCTGAAAATAGATTGCAGATGGGTATACATTAGTTAAATGGATTCTGTAAAGACTCTGGATTGCAGATATCCACAATAATTAAAACCAAGGTGTTGGCTTTTTGTGGAACTGATCCCGTACGGGCAAAAATTGTTATAGATGGTACTGTCCTGGAACAAGTTAGCAGTCTTGAATACCTGGGCTACAGTGTGTCTTATAATGCAAGCAACGACGTGGTGCATAAGTTGAACCTTACGTGCGGGACCATCAGGTAACCCTTAATTCAGCAAGTAAAGGAACACGTCTAAAATTCTACAAGGTGATGGCTCTTCTCACACTTCTTTATGAGTCTGAGAATTGGACTTTAAAGAAAGGCCAGGCCAGTCGCATCCAAGCGGCTGAAATGAGATTTCTCAGGCACGTGGGAGGGTATACTTTCCATGATCATAGAAGAAACACAGATATGCGGCAGGAACTGAATATTATGAGTATACTGGACAGGATCGCCCAGTATCGTATGAATTGGTGGGAACATCTTTGCCGAATGGATGACTGCAACATTCCCAAACAACTATAGAACTATAAGCCGAGGGGATGGAAAGGTGTGGAACGTCCGAGGAAGCGCTGGAGTGACCAGCTGTAATATTTGCCTATTTGAGACCGGAACAAACCTTGGTTTAAATCTTGAGGACGACGACGACGATGACGATGATGATGATGATGATGATGATTATGTAATCAACATTATTGTATAAGTTGATTGCTGTGTGAGTGTGTGTGTGCGTGTGCGCGTGCGTGTGCGTGTTTATAGTAATATATGTTTTTAAAAATTTTATCGTGTATTGCCATTTATTAATTTGGTACTTACGTTGTTGTCCCAATTTTTTAATATTCTTTTCTTATTTAATCACTAATTAATTACTTTCATATTTGTTTTTTATTATAATGGTTTTATTTTGTTTTCTAATTAATTAAATTCAATTATGAAATTCTATTTACATATTACTTGTAGTTTACTCTCTCTGGTTGCTCTTGCAGTACATGAACGTCATCTTGGATTAATCCACACATTCGTCCATCAGATATTTTCAATAAAAAATAAACGTTTTTTTTACTCTGCCTTATTATGTAAGTTTATGTTCATCAACAATTAGTATATTATTGTGTTTGTGTAGTGTTGTTTCACTGTGTTAGTCTTTCTATAGCTTGTAATCACCAAGAGTCAGTATAAGCTTAACCTACTTTTAGAGAAACATAATTTTGGATACATCTCACCATAATTTTAGATGCCTATGCTTAAGTATTGGGAACTGTTTGTTATCTTCCTTTTATATATACTTCAGTATAATTATAATGTTCAATGTTAATAGTTTTCTTGATTATCACACTATGGTTTTCAACATTAATTTCAATAGTCATTTAGAATTTTTTAGGCAGACTTCTCCAATCTTGCTTCTGTAGCTGCTAACAACAGACTCCTTTCTTCTATTTATATTAAGTTATACAAATTTAAATTGACAAAATGTTTGACTCCAAAATGTGCCTAAATAGGCCACAAAGTTGTTCCAAAAACTTATAATTAATACAATTTTCTAAAATTCTAAATTTCCTTCTTAAATATTTCTTTGTACTGTGCCCATTAATTTACTATATCATAAGCCTGTATATATCTTAGTTATCATATCTTAGAATATATCCTAATACATATCATAATATATATATATATATATAATGTAATTTAAGTCTGTAACATTGCTTAAATTATCATTTTATATATTTTTATGTTATTCGATTTATACCTCATAAAAGGTCTCTTTTGCATTATAAATCTATACATAAACACTGTTTAAATTCTATGTTGTTCTTAAAACTATTCACAATTATCTTTTATCTTTCAATAACCCATGAAACATTTAATAATTGGTATAGGGCGTGTGACCCTTATGTTGGATTTTTTTCATTGTACATTATAATTTCCACATATTTATACTTCTCACATCATATATAGTCTATTTAACTTCATAATCCAAACACTAGTTTATTCTATTTCATTATTTAACAATCTTAGTTTATTATGTTCTATAATTATTATTGTTATATTTTCTTAATAACATCAGTACCTTCTCCTCCCCCATATTATATATGCTTATCATATTAATGTTACCTTAACTATTTCTTTGACAATAATAATTTCCTAACAGTTACAATGTTTGTTCTAGATTTGCACACATTAGTACACTTCGTTTACAATACAACAATATCTAATATTTTATAACATAACTCTTAATATATTAACACTTATAGTCTACATTTATCTATTTACAAGTTCCTATATTTATATATTTATATCACATGATTATCCACTGGGTATAGTCAAGTCTTAGTCATTAAAGGTTGGGTCATTTTCAATTATTAATATAGTTAGCCCTATTATATCTTATCTCATTCCCTTTATATTTAACTAACAGAATATTTATTCCTTGTACACCTGACTATATGAAATCTAATCTTTTAGTGGTTATTATGTTAGGGTCTTTTCCTGACCCATTAATTTCTACTATGCTTCTTTGCATACAATATAAAGTAAAATCCGTAGATGGGCATATCACAGTGGATTTTGAGGATTGCTATATACTTTCTTATGTAATTAAATTGTAATGTTACTATATATATATATATATATATATATATATATATATTATAACGAGGAAAGGTGTATAGAGTGTTTTTAAAATAATAATAACACTTCTTATATCATATCGACTTTGTAAAAATCATTCAAAATTTTATTAAATAAAATTTTCAAAATTTAAAATTCCGTCATTATTATTCGCAGAAAATTTTACTTTTGTGAGTGCTCATCATACCCACAATTCTTGTCACCATACAAATAACATTACACACATATTCACAAAATATAATACAAAAGATATAAATTGACATGTATAAATAGAAATTTTTAAAATAAGTTATATAATGTGCTCTCATCTTGCTCAGATTTTATTTCTTTTTAATTCCATATTTTTTTTATATTATTACTAGTTTGCTTTGTGTGTCTACATATGAATAATGTTTTGCAGACAGCCCTGAATTGTAGAGTTCTCAAGACCTGTTGATTTTGTTGAAGATCGGTTAAGGGAAAGGGGTAGTTTACCTGCCAGATTTTATGTTGTAACAAGAGAACGTTTCCCATGAAGAACGATAACTGCCGTAAATTCAAACAGAATTAAATAATGTTTTACATGCATCCCTGAATTGTAGAGGACTCAATACCTATTGATTTTGATGAAGATAAATTAAGAGAAAGGTGTAGTTTACCAACAACCTTTTAGTTTTTAAAAGGCTAATTGTTTTATATGGCGAAAGATAACTGCCGTAAATTCAAACATAATCAAATATGTATTTGAATACATCCCTGAATTGTAGAGTACTCAAGGTCTGTTGATTTTGGTGAAGATTGGTTACGGGGAAAGGGCAGTTTACCTGAAACCTTTTTTGTTGTAACAAGAGTAAAGTACTTAATTTTGATAAATAAGGTATCCTGATAAGAAGATCTTAATAATCCACTGTAAAACGTTGCACTGTGAAGGTGCAAGTACTCGAAATCTGTTGATTTTGGTGAAGATCGGTTAAGGGAAAGGGGTAGTTTACCAGCAACATTTTATGTTGTAACAAGAGAAATTTTTTCATGACGAACGATAACTGCCGTAAATTCAAACAGAATCAAATAATTTTTTATATATGTGCCTGAGTTGTAGAAAACTCAAGGCCTATTGATTTTGGTGAAGATCGGTTACGGGGAAAGGGCAGTTTTCCTGAAACATTTTTTGTTGTAACAAGAGTAAAGTACTTAATTTTGATAAATAAAGTATCCTGATAAGAAGATCTTAATAATCCACTGTAAAACGTTGCACTGTGAAGGTGCAAGTACTCAAGGTCTGTTGATTTTGGTGAAGATCGGTTACGGGGAAAGGGCAGTTTACCAGAAACATTTTTTGTTGTAACAAGAGTAAGGTACTTATGAATTTTTCATGATATCCGAATTGTTATGAACAATTCATCTGGCACCGGCCGTGAAAGCCTGAGGAATAATTTAGTAAAGTACTTAATTTTGATAAATAAAGTATCCTGATAAGAAGATCTTAATAACCCACTGTAGAAACATAGATGAAATATCTATAAATGAAGAGGCTAGATGAACGGGGTGGGAGTAATTTTCTATAAATGAAAATTATATTCGAAAGGGGAGGGGATAATTTTTATATGTGTACTACGTTATCGGCAACAAAGTAGTAGTTTGTTGTTAAAATTCCTTCCCGGGCTGTTTGGCCCTAGTCCAATGTTTTCTGCAAAACCAGACGTTTCGACAGTGCCGTCGACTGCCATCATCAGTGAAAATCGAGTGCGATAACGTCTGGTGGTATACGTTAGTGACCACAGTACTGTGGTTAAGGCTGAACCAATAAGTGGAAAGAAGTAGTTTCTATGGAAACATTTCATTTCGTAAATGATTTTAAAATAAATCTTAGAACATGGAAGTGATGTGTGGTTCTCCATACCGATATTTTACTTCCATGTTCCATAAGGAAATGGAAGTATGGTGATGGTAAAAAAAACCGAGATTGTCGCAGATTCTGATTGTACTACCCTCAAAACATGAAATAAAGTAATTTTCCAAAAAGTGTGTGCGTGTATGTGTGTGTCTGTGTGTCTGTCTGTCTATCTATGTGTCTGTCTGTAGATATTTTTTATGGCAGACGATAACAGCCGCATATTCAAACAGAATCAAATAATTTTTGTAAACAGCCATGAGTTGTATATTACTCAAGACCTATTGTTTTTGGTGAAGATCGAATAAGGGAAAGGGGTAGTTTACCTGCAACGTTTTATGTTTTAACAAGGGTATTTTCTATGGCAAACGATAACAGCCGCATATTCAAACAGAATCAAATAATGTTTTGAATGCATCCCTGAATTGTAGAGAACTGAAGGTCAATTGATTTTGGTGAAGATCGGTTAAGGGAAAGGGGTAGTTTACCGGCAACATTTAATGTTTTAACAAGGGTAATTTCTATGGCAAACGATAACAGCCGCACATTCAAACAGAATCAAATAATGTTTTGCATGCATCCCTGAATTGTAGAGAACTGAAGGCCTATTGATTTTGGTGAAGATCGGTAAAGGAAAAGGTGGTGGTTTACCTGCAACATTTAAGGTTTTAACAAGGGTAATTTTTTCTATGACGAACGATAACTGCCGAAAATTCAAACAGAATCAAATACGTGTTTGCACACTTTCCTAAATTATAGAGTACTCAAGGCTTGTTGATTTTGGTGAAGATCGGTTAAGAGAAAAGGGTAGTTTACTAGCAACGTTTTATGTTTTAAAAGGGTAATTTTATATTTCTGACGAATGATAACTGCCGCATATTCAAAGAGAATCAAATAAGTTTTTGCATACTTTCGTGAAGGTGCAAGTACTCAAGGTCTGTTGATTTTGGTGAAGATCGGTTAAGGGAAAGGGGTAGTTTACCTGCAACATTTTATGTTGTAACAAGAGAAATTTTTCATGACGAACGATAACTGCCGTAAATTCAAACAGAATCAAATAGTTTTTTACATATGTGCCTGAGTTGTAGGAAACTCAAGGCCTATTGATTTTGGTGAAGATCGGTTACGGGGAAAGGGCAGTTTACCTGAAACCTTTTTTGTTGTAACAAGAGTAAAGTACTTAATTTTGATAAATAAAGTATCCTGATAAGAAGATCTTAATAATCCACTGTAGAAACATAGATGAAATATCTATAAATGAAGAGGCTAGATGAACGGGGTGGGAGTAATTTTCTATAAATAAAAATTATATTCGAAGGGGGAGGGGATAATTTTTATATGTGTACTACGTTATCGGCAACAAAGTAGTAGTTTGTTGTTAAAATTCCTTCCCGGGCTGTTTGGCCCTAGTCCAATGTTTTCTGCAAAACCAGACGTTTCGACAGTGCCGTCGACTGCCATCATCAGTGAAAATGGAGTGCGATAACGTCTGGTGGTATACGTTAGTGACCACAGTACTGTGGTTAAGGCTGAACCAATAAGTGGAAAGAAGTAGTTTCTATGGAAAAATTTCGTAAATGATTTTAAATATAAATCTTAGAACATGAAAGTCATGTATGGTTCTCCATACCGTTATTTTTATATATATTCACGATATTAATTATTTATTCTAATTTAACAGTTTTTTTGTAACTAACTGCGAACGCAGACGTACAGTACTGTAGCATATATATATACTGTATATATATATATATATATGCGCGCGCGCTCGTGTATATATATATTTATGTTAAGATTTTTTTTTTATGTTAAGATTGTACAATCTCGTATATAAAATTTATGAATCTGTATATATTACTATATTAAGATAAATAATATGATAGTATTTATAATATAATATAACAATTTCTGTTCAATGTCCATGTCGTACATCCGTACGTCAATACTGATCTGTACATTACTAGGAATGTAAAAATGATCTATGAACATTTACTTTAGGAATTTTACATAAGGGTTTTGTTTCAGAAACTATTAGTCGACACGAAGTATGTAATATTAAATTACTTTTGTAACCTTGTTTCTGGTTTCTATTTCTTGTCCTCCTGTAAATTCTACTGTTGCCCATAGGTAAAGCGAATCATGAATTTACCCCACCTACACATACATTAATTTATTATTAAATTATATTTTCATTACACAATGCGCGTCATCATCGTTGCTTTATTTTTTTTCCCACTTTTGGTCTCAGAAATAATGCCTAATTCGGCTTTCGAATTATTTTCATTAATGCTATTTTTGTTTGCAATAGAACTACATTTAAACCTTCTTTAACTTTGTTAGCTGATGGAAACAGGTACCTTTTAGGTTCTGAATAGATACAATGAAAAACGGTTCGTGCTTTGATAGAACCCAAAGGTCTACATTGCAAACGAGTGGACTGACTAGGCTCAAATATCTACCTCGACACACGCGCGTATGTTTTTGTTCATGTTTGGGGGGGGGGGGGAGTAAATTTATTCTTTTTCCGCAATGAGTCTTGCGCTGTGTTTTGCTGGTTTCGCCGAATAGATTTTAGCAACGTTTCAGCAGATACAGCTCTGCCATCTTCTGGGAGATTCCTCCTCGATGACTTAGGCTGCAATGATTTTTTAAACACATTATGTGTTGTTTTTATAGCTTATTTCCGCACTTAAATATGTTCAATTTCTTCTTAGGTATTTCTAGATGTTCTGGCAGATGTCACTATTCCATACTCATGTAGTCGATTCCTTCTTGATGCTTGATGACGGAGGGATGTTTTATAGCTAAATCCGTTAACGGCAAGCTGTATAAAAATGCAGCACTATCTTATCTTAAAAGCTGTTAAAGTTGTTGAACGTTGACAGTTTTATTACAATTATAGTACATAAGAAATGATAATACAAAATATGAATTGGGAGTGTAATTAAAAACAGGAATAACATCAAAGTACACAAAGAGCGATACAAATTGTACTTCACCAAAAAGAATATGCAGAAAGGAGTAGGCTACTGTAGTAATGTTTAAGCCATTGCAAAGTAGAAGTGTTAAGAGATCGCGATGATAAGATTGTACATCTGAAATAGGCAACGAGCCTAATCCAGGAGAGCTACAAGAAGACAATCGAATTATGTAGAAACTGTAAAAACGGAACGACGCGAATACTAAACCTGTACTATATGTCAAACGAGTAAAATAATAAGGTGCATAAGGTGGCTGAAATTGTTAAATTTTCTTGTTTAAGGAGGGGCCTGATGAGGTAAAGAATTTGAAATTTCAAAGCAGCCGTCATGATTGCTTGTCACAAGTCAATGCTTATGTGTCAGACTCGAATCCGTGCAATTTAATCAGCGCTTGTTTCCCGTTTGATATAACCAGTTTTTCTCAAACTTTACCGATTGCAAATATGTTCCCCCCAAAACACAACTATTTTTTATTAATACAAGACTTGTGTAAAACACTACATCAGATTAGCATTGCAGACACTGTTATTATATTATTAGGTCAAGGCTTGCTTATACCTCACATGAAATTTTATCCAATAACATATAGGCTTACATAGTGTTTCCTCCATCTGTCTTTATAGGCCTACCATGGTGTTAGTTCTGTTGTCGATGGTACACTATTGCCGGTCTTATATCATTACTTCTTAGACGTTTAAAATCTTGTACAACATGTGATTGATTGAAGAAATCTCTCATTTCTGCGGATTCTATCCATCCAAAGTCTCCTTTCCTAGGGGCCCATCATCCTTAACCATAAAATAATGAGAGAACTGTATCACTTTATAAGACTTTATATGAGTATCCCTCATTGTTTTCCCTTCAGAGTTTGTCGTATAATGCCACATATTCTTCGATATTTGTCAATCTTATTTAAAATACCTTTATTATCCGCATATGTTTCGTCACACTCCAAATAATTAAAACGTCCTACTCAAGCGTTTGATTGGCAATTATGAGTTTTGTTTTTCCGAGATCTTTTCCTATGCATGCCACAGTCTTAGATTTTTTCCACTAATATTTTTAAATTGCAAGTGTCACACAATGATTCAACGTGTGGATAGCCAACTGCAGTTTGTCTTCACTGTCCTGATCATTAGCAAAGAGCATACATAGTACTGGAAAACTTATATACCTGGCGGTGTAACTTTCTCACATTCTATCATCTATACAGATATTAAATAGTGATGGTAATAAAGCACGTCTCTGCCTTACGCCTTGATAACTTTTAAATTCAAGAGTCAAATATTTGCTAATACCTGTATCAGTTACAACTGTGGTGTTACTGTAAAGAGATGGCACTGTTATGATTGTATGATATAGACCAACGTTTGACTCTATGACCAAGATCGGATGCTTTCCCATAATTGACGTCTATGAATGCTAAATGTGTCTCTAAATTAAATTTTCATCTTTTCTGGTTTGTCTGTTTTAAAGTGAAAACATTGTCAGTATTCAGTTTGTTCCTCAAGCAGTATAACTTCAATGATGGTTTGAATCTATGCACTGTTCATTTTACTGTTCAAATAAATTCCAATACTCTTGCCATTACCCTGAAACTTCGCAATAATTTTACCCCCGTCACATCAGGGCTTACTTCGCGTTCTAAGCAGCATTTGCTGTCAGACATTCGCGATCTATGCGGTTATAAAAATAAAATGTACGTTAACAAATATTCTTTAAGCCACGTAATGGCAAAGAAGTTATGAAATTATCATTTATTATTACTTATTGTAACTTACTACAAAGTTGTACGACATTTCAGCTTGTGCGCTCATCCCGTTTGTAGGTAGGGCTATGTGGAGCACTTTCCCGTGAGTCGTGACAATGTCTTCTTAAAACTGCGGCACTTCCCTACATTGTGTCTATGCACCAATAAGACTGCATCGTTAGTAAGTAGAGATTGCCGTTTTGAATCCACGTGGAGGCCGCGTTGCCACAATTAGTATTCGACCGGATTGTTTATCACATTGAATAGAGTGGAGTCGACCCGTCGTGTCGCCGCAATCCAACTGTCGGTGTACACGTTTAGTGATGTGCAGGATCATATCAACATGAACATATAACTTGACTACACCAACGTTAGCAAAGACTGTTTATAGTCATAAAAATCAATTACGACCGATAACATTTGCTTTGACGGTTTAAATGAAAGAGCAATACCAGTATACATTTGAATATCCAGAAACTATCAAGAAACCATTCATTTTATAATTTTACACGCGCGCGCGCGCGCGCGCGTATGCGTTTTGGTATATGTATGCGTACAACCATTTGCAATATAGGCCTACATATTACCCAGAACGCAACATTAGATTCATAGTACATTGGGGAGTGCCTGGTAGGAGGAGTAAAGTTATAAATCAAACAGACAGTGGACACTGAACGGCCAATATCAGCGGACCGTGTGAAAGTGAGTGAAAACAAGACAAACGAGCATAAGAGTGTCTGAATGTAGAAGAGCAACACCAATTAATTAAAAGAGAAAAAATTCTGAGACCGTTTAAAATTTAACAACTTTCCTCCGTTTCTCTTATTCAACGTTATGCCTACCTTCTCACTTTCCTCTTTAAGTTGTTACACATTCAGACCTTACTCTTATGTTTCCGTTTCATACGAAAATCTATAAGACGGATTGGCTAAAAATATGAGAGACAAAGTTTATGAAGCAGCTTTTTGGGTAATGTGGAAACATAATCTGTTTGATATTTAACATATTCATGACTCTATTTTTTGCGTAAATAGGCTAATGCAAATGCATTCCAAATTTCGACAATGCGTGAATGGGTGAGTATCACATCAATAAAACTAAAATATGTATTGAAATTACCGTTTGCAATTGAACTGTACAGAAAGGAAAGTTTCGAGTTTGCGGAAACAAAATATATGAGTTACCTATAGGCTACTTGCAGAGTAGCGACTTTTTGACTTTTGTCACAACTAAAATTGTTAAATTTAGGAGCTCTTACGAACAAAATGTTAATTACATGACTTATGACTTCAAACATGACAGTGCATTGTGGCCGAGGATTTACTGGTGGCAGATAGAGTGGAGTGCAGTGGAGTCTGTTTGGGGCAAGTAGGCTACGCTACTATAAAGACGGTTACGAATCTTCATGTTGAGACAGCTATCCCCATTAAATTATTGCTCCTTAACGTGCAAAAATAATATTGTATAAATAAAATGTAATAATAGTTCATAAATAATGTTATTTAATTACTTATAAATAATAATAATATTTATAAATAATAATAATAATAATAATAATATAACAAGCTAGACGCATAAACAAAATAGCCCTACAAGTCTGTATGAAACATGTCTCATTGAAAGCATTAAAGAATAATTACGTTTAATTTCATTGTGAAAGCTATGCTTGTATAGAAGTGCTGCTACAGAGTAAAAGTGTACGGGACTCAACCGGGAAATATAAGTAGGCCTACGACAAAATAAGATGTAAATAATAATTTTAAAACATTACTACATAGCTATGAAGTAAACAGATTAAAAAACATTGAAATATTATTAACTAAACAACAATAATGGCCTTTGACGGTTACCCTTATAGTTTTCAAACCTTAGCGTAACAAGTTAACAAAAAGTAAGCCCTGAGATAAAACTTTAATCTTTTTGTAGCATAAACCGGGTTTCCATTTGAAAAATTGTGTCTGAAGTAACACTAAATTTTCAGACAAATTAAAATATTACATAAAGTAAAAAAATTGATTAAGTTACCACCATTTAAGATATTGATCCCATAAGCCTACTATAAAACTTGCTAGCCATATATGACGTTATATTACATAAAGTAATACAGCGTGTTAAAGAGTAAAAATATGATAATATGTTATGTCGCTTTGATGTAGAAGATTATAATGCTGAACTAGAATGCAACAAACGTCACAATTTTCTGTGCATTTCTGCCTGTTTTCTGCCCTGGTATGTTAGCCAATTCTAGTTTCTGCCTTCAAACAGTGTAATCTTACACGGAAAAATTAGTTGCAAAATAATATTAACCAAATTATAACATAAAGAAATCACTAATGATTGACTCTTTTCATAAATAAACAATCATAAAAATTGGGCAAGGTTTAAAGATTTCGTGATTTTTATTATTTAGTGTGACTAAAGAATAATTTCTTCAATACATGTGCAATAATTTAAGCTCTAATAGAATAGAAAATAAAATTCTATCATATAATTATAAAAGTAGTATTTTAAAACAAATATACAGACAACGACTAATAAATAAGAGAAACGCTGTAAACACTTTGGACACCAGCAGGCTGCAGTACACACCTGACATATTGCGTGGCAGCCGTCAATATTTACCTATATCTACGACTGAGGGCGATAGACGGTGAAGTGTAAAGTCAAAGTTACTCTATGAAAATCAGGATGGATGTTATGGATGTTACAGGAACTATCTACAGAGTTTATACCTTGTTGCCGGTAGCTGGACGAAAATAACTTTAAAAATTTTAAACACTTTTGTTAACAATTTGAATTTTATCGTAAAGACGCCCACTTCATTATTTGATCTAATTATGTGTATTTGGTAAAATGAATCCTGTTCTATACAATGCTTTTCTGTACAGGACAGCCGCCAAGTCTAAACAAAGTAATAGGTCAGTGTAAAATTACAGTGGTGTTAGAGTAATGCGTTGTCTTGGGACAGTGGATGCACACGCGCGCGCCTAATAGCGCACTCATGAGTGTGTTCAGGAACGTCGACAATATCGGATATCAGATTCGCTTTGAAAGCCTCGGTGTCGGTGAATAGATGGCTAGCTCTTGTCTTGAGTGGTACAAATGTTATAAAGGAGGGAAGAAGAAGGTGCCTATGTAGAGAAGACGCTCGCTGTCTAAAGTAAAGAAAATGCAACATCTACCCTTCTTACCTGCCTGCTAACACCTACCAAAACTCTAATATCTCATCTCCTTACAACCATTCATTGGTGATTGATAGAAAGAGACATTTTTTTATATACTCAGCAAGACGTGCACACACGCAGATATACAGAGGCTGACATAACTTACATTATTGAAGTATTTTTAACTTACAAACAACAGTGTTTATGACGAACTGAATTCCTGAATCGTTATACAATAACTGTATAATTTTGTTCCATGCATGTAAAAAATATCAACGAATCTATCAAACACATAAAGCTTGAACTTTTAGAAAAAACGGTTTCTTCGATAGTGAGCTCGGTAATGCAAAACGTTTTCAGCTGATGATTATCAATACCGTAGTATTTTCGACCACATGGATGTAGTTCGGTATCACCCATGCAGTGATTAATTATCTGAAAATAAAACCTGCAAAAAGTCCCGACTATAACGAAGTATAATAAATATAAGAAGACGATTAAATTTATTTGTTGAGGGTTTGCAATTAATGCTGTAGTCATGGGTTCCGTTATAAAATAGGGATATTTTGTGATTTTGTGATGAATCAGACTACATTGATATTGTTGTAGCGAAATTATAAGGTTATAGCAAATAGCCTTCGTGTCATATCTGCAGAGCCTCGTACAGTAAGGCTCTATGCTGACAAGGAAACGGCTGTGCGACAGCAATCTTATGAGTTTACGGAATCAATCAATCCCTGTAACATATTACTTTACTTGTAAACACATGATCTGACACATGTACGTAAAACGCGCTTAACATGTCACCGTAGTAGAACTTTGATTTGAGCTGAAATTTAAATAAAATGTAAACAACATTTTGTTAAATACAAAGTACAGTACATTAATAATCCGTTGATATGCGTTACACAGAAACTCAAATATAGCATAATATGTTTTTAAATACAAAGTACAAAAACCATTTTGATAATACGTTAAATTTGTGTTACGGAGAAATTCAAATCTAACATAGGCCTATTACATTCGTGTATAGTATACGAATAGTAGCTTAAGTTTATAAAAAACTCTTGAAATGTGTCTGTGAGGGATATCCAATGGCAACTTCGAACACAAAAGCAAACATGCATACTGCAACGTTATAAGTATTATAAAATGAATACACTTCTGACCATGTACCCAACGCAACTAAAAAGTGTTAAACACCGGCTAGGTCGTCGGAGTTTTGTGTTTCCGTTGCGTTAATTATATGTGGTTGCACAATAAACGTATTTAAAAAAAAGAGGAGTGAGACGTTGATGACATGAAATAATTAATTAAAACATATTAAAATAATCAATCAACTTTATTAAATATGGCAAAGAAAATTAATTGATTATTAAAATTTGAAACTAGAAAATTCAAAACATTCTCTTTTATAAGGTTACACTCTGTAAACGTAACATATCTTTGCTATTCAGCATACATTAATAACATATCTGATGAACAAACATATGATGAACAAATTATAAAATTCTTTTATATTTCATGGATGTCTGACTTTGCATCATTATTAAAATTTAAACTCATAGCAACACATCTATACAAATATTATTAATTTTACCAAATACAAATTGAATTGTTGCTATTAATATTTTAATAAAATAACATTTATCTTAGGAACATTCATGATTTATAATGACACATCCAATTTTTTAAATTAAACAGAATAAAATTATTATTTTTAACACCAATTTACATTTCCGTCTTTTACTGTGAATATTTACACTATTTACATTTGCGTCTTTATACTACTTTATTATCTCGTATTCTGTTCTTTATGAGTTCTTGCTTA
This sequence comes from Magicicada septendecula, assembly GCA_034769895.1. Classification (NCBI taxonomy): domain Eukaryota; kingdom Metazoa; phylum Arthropoda; class Insecta; order Hemiptera; family Cicadidae; genus Magicicada; species Magicicada septendecula. The sequence continues at coordinate 510,470,839 of CM068368.1, forward strand.
ACACAAAAATATAATTGTTCATTTGTCACCTGCGTATTGTCAACGTTTTCGTTGCGTGTGTACGTCCGCGCGCGCGCGCGTGTCTATCTCCTTAATGAAATTAATGAAATTTGAAACTAGAAAATTCAAAACATTCTCTTTTATAAGGTTACACTCTGTAAACGTAACATATCTTTGCTATTCAGCATACATTAATAACATATCTGATGAACAAACATATGATGATATGATGAACAAATTATAAAATTCTTTTATATTCCGTGGATGTCTGACTTTGCATCATTATTAAAATTTAAACTCATAGCAACACATCTATACAAATATTATTAATTTTACCAAAAATACAAATTGAATTGTTGCTATTAATATTTTAATAAAATAACATTTACCTTAGGAACATTCATGATTTATAATGACACACCCAATTTTTTAAATTAAACAGAATAAAATTATTATTTTTAACACCAATTTACAATTCCGTCTTTTACTGTGAATATTTACACTATTTACATTTGCGTCTTTATACTACTTTATTATCTCGTATTCTGTTCTTTATGAGTTCTTGCTTAACACAAAAATATAATTGTTCATTTGTCACCTGCGTATTGTCAACGTTTTCGTCGCGTGTGTACGTCCGCGCGCGCGCGCGTGTCTATCTCCTTAATGATGACAATGACGATGATGATGCTTCCTCGATACTCTATAGACTGTTGTTGACGGTGGTCGTATGCTCCTCCAACAATCGTGGTGTATTGCAGATGATTGTGATGATGTACAAGTCCATCAGAGATGGACATAGTGCCTTCGCGTGAAGATTTCTTGAGTCTGACCCTCACCCAAAATTGCCGGAGGTATTTATAGTAAACGGTAAACTGATATGTCAGATATTGTTTTTGACATGTTAAACTTCGTCAATTCGAGTGTAGCGTCCTTGTTAACTGATCACTTTTTAGTATGTTTCCGCGATAACCAAAAACTTGATCTTTAGGCGAGTTGTTGCACTGTCTTTGTAATTTTTCACTCGTCATTTACATGTAACACACACATTAATTACTAGCTAATTGTGGTTGCAATTAACATTAATTTGTATGACGTCTTTATTATTGTACTTTTCTGCAATCATTTTACATCACCATACACGTTTAAATGTCCTTATTTTAATGGTGTTTTTATAATTGTGATATGTCGTTTGTAACTGGTAAAAACATATTTATTAATTTATTTTAAACATGACAATACCTGATTTAATAATAAAACCAACAATTCATACGTAATGCAGTTCAATGCAGGTTAGTGCTGGTTCACACGCGCGCCCACACACACACACACACACACACAATGGTTTACACTATCGGGGATGTTTACACTCTCAACAGGTTCTCGCATGTACACGCCTATACTTTCACGCACAAAATATTTAAAACTATTCATTATATTCTCCTTACATTAATTATTTACAAAATAGTGGCCTACGTAAATATGCAAATATATATATTCTTGCATTACATACATGTACACTGGACTTCACTTGTTCCCTCATACGTTTATTACTGTCTATCAATGTGTAAAAATTAAGAAAGCAAAACATTTAATTGATTCAATACAACTCAGCCCTAATCAACCCAAAATCCTGTACGATTTGGTATAAAATATTGAATAATATAATCTCTAGTATATGCGTACGTTTACTTTTACAGACGCTTCCTAATTCAAGATTAACACTGTTGATGCTTCATAGTATGAATATCTAAACAAATTGTCGCAGTATATGCTTATACGTGTAAATCACAAGCGCGTATCCGTGTAAGTTGTGAGCGGTCACATGGCTGCGTGGCTCTTCTTTCTGAGCCCACGCACAAAACAATATTTTTCCATTTCATTGTCGTCTTACTGTAACATTTCGTTGTATTCTTCTCTTCCTCTCCTTCACTATTGACCTTCCATTTTTTATATATTTAAGTATATTAACAATAGTTAATATACTATTGAGTGTATACAGTAGTATACACTTAGTACTACAGTAGTTACTGTTGTTTACTGTAGTTAACAACTGTAAACTATTGAGTATTTTGTAAAACTCAAGTAGTTTACATAAAAGAGTATCTCTCGGTCAGCGTTGTTGTATAGTATAGGTAAGACAAGCACGTAAATGCTCAGTAGATGGCACTGCTCTCACGACTTACTCTAAGTCAGTGTTTTCCAAATTTGTAGTTGACTGTCGCCACTTCAAACATAACATTTTCTATACCTTTTTATGTACACCCTTAAGAAAGCTACTTCTGTCTTAAATAAAACTAAAGTATTTTGTGATTTGAAATTTTGGTTTTCAAAAACAACTTTTAAAATAGAACAACCAGAGTTAAATTCTAAAGCTATTTACCGCAAGAAAGTTATAATAATGAAATGCCACACGAGCACACTAGGTTGGTTACTGTTATTAACAATTAATATCAATCAAATAAGTATCATTAAAAATAACCCCTAACAAGGAAAATAATAAGGCGTTGTGCTGCCGCTTGTATATAGCCTATATGCTCTATATTTGTTACCTGAATCCTAACATATTGTTTCACTGTTAGCGGTGTATGGCTTGTTTAGATATGTAAACAGCGCAATTCTCCGCTACAGTATTGCGGTTCATTGGCCCCGTTCCGTATAACGACGGAAAATCTGTTTCATACGCGTTACGGGACAACGTTTTTAAAATATTATAAAGAATTAAAATAGATTAGAAGCAGAATTATCACTGTTGCACACCACTATATAAAAATTATTCCGAAGAGCGCTTTCAAGCTTCACAGCTCATCGTCAGATCGGAAATGAACAAACACATGAAAACACAACCCCTTCACCCCTACCCCACCCCACCCTGTTCACACACAACAAGTTATAATTCAAATGTCCCTTCCCCACCCTCTGAGCTCTGTCACTTCCATCTGGACAGTTACACATTTTTCTAGCAAATTCCTTGTGTTTCAGTGTTTTGTGTGTGTGTGTGTGTGTGTGTGTGTGTGTGTGTTCCTTTTAAATCTAACCGTCTTTCTCATTCACACTTGTGGGCCAGTCACACACCCTTATTTTAAAACCATCCAATTAGTCCTATGCAATTTAATTCTTAATCTTATCTATCTGTCCTCTATAATTTACTTCTTAATTATATTATAAAATATTTCTTCATTATCAAATTTAATTTTAGTATTAATTAAATTATCTAACCCTTTTTCTCTTTCTTTCAATATTTCAGACTCCTCTCTAATCTCCCTAAGTCCGTTACTAAGTGCACAAGTACCTTAAAACACTGTAGCTAAAAATGTTTATGAGAAAAACGTTTTACTCCCTTCTAACTGCCTACTTGCTCGTCAGCGTCTTCTACTACCTATGGATGAAGCGATAATTCTTTGTACCTCCAGCATCTACAGAGAGGCTGTATTACCCTCTTTGGAAAACACTGTCCTAGATATACATTTTCACAGACTGAAATCATCTGAAGACCGACATTGCGTTATTTTGAGATTAGAACTCGTGATTCACAATTGCAGTGGAAGTTGGAACTCGCGGTTAATTGTAGTCATTTCAGTTGTGACAAGTTTATATAAATAATACGTATACCCAAGTAAATTAAATATGTAATTTTACTTACCCTAAATGAAGATCAAATATGTGATTTCGATACACATATGAATTAAACACATTTACTTAATTTACATATAATATTCTCCAAGTGAAATTAACGAAACATACTATTAAAAGGGCTCTTAAATTATACTTCCCTAAAGTGTGTTATAGTAGTTCACATATACAGTTCAGATATAAATTATAATTTAAAGTTTATGTACTTCAGATGTAGTTTCGTCGTAGAATTATTTCTACTTTTTGTAACTAGACACACATGTAGTGTGAAGTCGTAGCTGTGAATAAACTTTTAATTGCATTTTCTATGATCGATCTGCTGTTTTGTCGTTTATAAATCTCATGCGATATTGACAAGCTATATGCACTAATAAAGCATAACATAGATTTGTTTACGTGAATCTTTTGTGTACTTGTATAAGGATTCTTAATTTAAAAAATATATGCCTACCCTAGCTAAATGTACACACAAATACGCATTGAAACACGTAAAAAGTGTATTATATCCCTTACTGTCATAAACAGCTTGCCTGCTGTAGGTGATTTAAACCAAGCGGACCGTGAATTCATCACTAAAATAACTAACAAACTAGAAGTGCCCGTATTTGCAGATTTCAATTTTCTGTTCGATCAACACGTCCTGTACATTTTGCTTATACTACACACAACACAACACAAGACACACACACACACACACACACACACACACACACATACATTTACGCTCTGAATCCTTTGGTACAAACCGAAAAAAAAGTAACTCGTGTCCTACGAAATGAATGGCAGGCAGAAAGTAATATGACAATGCTTTGTTTTCTATTTTCAAAAAAATAAAAGAAACAATTGTTCTTGAAGGCTTATGCTTCTCGAGGTAAATATGTACTTCTCTGTGTCGCTAAATTTATTACATGCAGCATGATCATTGATCTGTTGATGTTTTCACTAGCGTGTTGTGTTACTGTGGTGTACTCAACTGATGTGTTACTGTCTAGTGTTTCGTGGTATAAAGCGTGCGCGTGTATTATTCCGTAAGTCTAGGCAGCTGTGACATTAGTCTATTGAAGTTAATTATTACTGATGTTGTGTTAAGTTTGTAACTCTGTTGTATCTGTTTCTCTTTATTCCTTTCAGGTTTTAACAGTTTGTAACAAGTGAGAAATTGTAGTTATTTTACTATAAACATTTGCATAATGCATTCTTATTCTAACAGCAATCATTTGTTCTGAATGTTGCAGACGAATTTTGCGAAGAGTTTCCCCACAACCTTATACCAACACCTGGTTACTGGATAGAGTGTTCAAGGCAAAAAATAGCTTCAGATACGATTTGGGACGAGTCGGAAAGCGAACGAGACGAAGAACGGTTGGACGATGAACCGGAAGAAGACACAAGACAGCACGGGGACTTATTATTAGAAGACGATGAAGAAGACGAAGAAGAAGAACAGCCAAGGTAATGTGTGTGAGTGTGTGTGTGTGTGTGTGATCATATTTTCATAAATTAATATTGTTATTTATAATATTATTCTTAATAATCTGTGTGTCATTCAGAATATTATTTTATTATATTTTTAAGTTTAAGTTGCCTTTTAAGTTGTTTTTAACAAAGTTTTAAATATAATCTTTAGCCAAATTATTTCATGTAAAGAATTACATTCTAACTAGACTCGGCTCCTTCTGGTATTGGTCCTTTTCAAACTTTTTATTATAGCAGACTTCCGTGAAGGAAATTCCTCTACAGAAATTAATTCACGACAATGTTAATTCTTATAAAAAGCCTTGCTTTATTATTCTTTTTGCGTTCCATAGCTGGGTACATAAAATTGGATATGAAAAAAAACAATCAGATAAGAGAGGAACTGAAAGTTGAAGAAGTAAACAGATTCCCCAATGTAGCCTTAGTGTATCAGCCGAAAGGGAATAAAAACCTGGGAAGACCCAGGAAGAGATGGTCCGACTAGTCTGGAGCCGGACCAGACTAAACGGTCTAAGCTGTGAAGAAGAAGATGAAAGTTTATTATTCTAAATTCGGTTCTGAATTTTAAAAAATTAATCAGCATCCTACTTAAATTTGTAATTTTACATCTTTGACAAAGCTGGTCTGCAACACCAAATGTAAATCTCGTGCTTAAAACCAAAACTAACTTTAGCCGTGATATATTGTTTTGTGTAAATTTATTTCATTATATTTTATTACCAACGTGTGTTATATTCTACTCACTTGTCCTTCTCAAACGTCCCTGCATTTTCTGTACAATTTATACAATTTTTGTCTTTAGGTCACCAGAAACTCTAATCTTTCACTTTTCACTTTTACACAGCACATATTAAATAAATAACAAAATAAGCTGTTTACGTAAAAAATGCTTTTCATATGTATATAACATAAGCTTGTTTACTTAAAACAAATTTGGGTTGTGTCAATTCAATATATAATATACATACAGATTACTTAAAATCATGCATTCAAAGTATTGTTTAAGTGTTTTTAATATATACTTTTTATTCTGTTTTAATTTAACAAAATATATAATATAATTTTCTTATTCATCGGTATTTTGCAACTTTTGATCCCTTGCCTCAATCTAACAGCCTTTTTGATTATCTGCCTGTAGTTTTATTTATATTTTGGGGGCTAAGCAACTAAGGCCTTTAACCCAACGACGTCCCATCAGTATACACAGAGGTATGTTCCTCAACTTAAGGAACAAGCCCTGATGTAAACAAGAGTTTCAATTCAATTGGGAGGTACAATTTCCTGCTTCTGCTCGCGACATCTAGCAGGCAATTTGGTTTGCGAAGCAGCTAGGGAGGCACTTTGCACTGAACATGCGCTTGTATGTTGTAGCGCCGGCCCCTCATGCTGGTCAGTTAAACATAGCACAGCGATTGTATATTCTAGAAAGTCTGTTGTTCGCAATCTACACGTGATTTATGTTGATTTAGCCACATATCTCAACGAGAGCAGCTGCCGTCTAAGATGTAAAGATCTTATTCCTGCTTCAGAGTATAAGCTTTGTGGCAGCGCCAATGGTGAACGCTCCTGTGGTCTAGTGCACCCCTGCGCTGCGAGCAGGATCCAGCTTCATCAAGCCCGTCTCCTTGCTGAAGACTACACCGCGCATCCATAATCAATTTTGGATAGCACTAATACCGTGTACAGGAGCAATAAATCATCTTTACCTGCTTCCCAGGTCATATGGGAGATAAATCTGATGGCGTTTAGCGAGAATTTGCACCTCGCATTGACTATTTTATCCATTAACTTTCCTAAACAGCATGTTAGGGACGGTTCATCAGGTCTTTATCAGTTTTAAGATGGGGAATAATAATTGCTTCTTTCCACGCTTGTGGACAAGTCTCTTACGTTCATATGTTATTGTATATGTTTAACAAGGTCGATTTCGTTACTTTCGACAGATGTTTCATGATGCTATGTGGGATGTTATCTAGTCTTAATGCAGTGTTACCAGCAGAGTTTATAGCAGACTTTAATTCCCTCATCGTAAACTTGCAATTGTACAACCTGTTTGTAGCATTTCCGAAGTCTACAGCGTCTTTCTCTGTCTCGTATTTATAGCCATTCGAACTACTGACCGTGTCATAATGCATAGCCTATATTTTCAAAATGTCACCTTCGTTGCATACCACTCTATCGTCGTGTTCAGGTTAAAGTCATGTACACCGAAGAGCCACTGCGTGCCCACTCCCACATCCAGACCCTGCTGCTGGCTTCGACCGGGTGATGCCTAATACAAATTTCTCCCAACAAGAATCTTTTCGCAGTCAGAAACTATGCGGATATACTGTAAAGTGCTTGAAAGCCCTCCGCTTTTCTGTGATAGCTTGCTTAACTTTCGTCATCCACCAAAAACTCCTTAGCACGCTCACTTCCCTCTTTGGGATGCTAGTGATGATGAACAAAGGAAAGTATTCGCTTCCAAATTCTATGCAATTTCTATGCAGTATCGGGCTGCATAGGAATATACTGTATCAATGGCCGAGAATGACCACTGCGGCTACTAAAACGTGTACTTCAAACGACCAATAGATTCATAAGTACCAATTCTTGCACTCTACAGCCGACCCCGTTCGTAGTCGCACAGACCCAAGTGGAACTGTGAGTATTAAAATCTCTCAGTAAGAGTACGGAAGTTGGCAACTGATCGATTAGATGTTGCAGGACTGCCACCTGTCATCGGGCGTCGCGTCGGGCAGATTCGCAGCAAATTGTTATCGCCAGCGGTTGACATAGGTTTACAGCTACTGCCTGCAAAGGCGTGACGAGAGGGACTTCCCTAGTGTGGTACGATTGCTAAAAAAGATAGCGAGACCCATCTAGCTCTCTATATCTAATATTGGGCTCAACTTCAGAGCGGAAACTGTCGTACCCCCTGATAAAGAATTGCTTTTCTGGTTTCAAGTGTGTCTCTAGGACGCACACACACACACACACACACACACACACACACACACACACACACACACAAGGACGTGTGTCAAGTCAGTAGCATCTTAAATTCACAGTAATGCTGCTACACACAATCATTTATATTCTACTAACGAAAATTTCCCTTGCTGCGCGCAAAGAATTGCTAGTACGTAAGTCTAGTTTCTGGGCTTGCCCTTTGACCATCCGTTTTCTTTTTGCCCGCAGTTCTGCCAAATTCCCAAGATCAGTGAGGATACTGACGCTAGGAAAATAGCCCAGCTATGATCCAGAGCTATGATCTGGAGGTCGTCTAAGGTGCACCAGGGATTTCTCGTCCGCTCCGGTTTCTCCTCTAGAAAGTACTCCCTTCTGTATCTGGGAGGGACGGGTGGTGGGAAGCGATTACTTGCCGGCTTCCCACAACGGCTGGAGGTGGCTGCTATAGCAACTGTGGGTAAAAAGTGTAAAACTTGAGTTGTCCAAGCGAATACTGCAGTTGTCTGGTTGCAGGTTGTTCGTTTGTTATTTTGGGAGGTTTAGCTTGCTCGTTTCTTGTACCTTACGGTGAAACGTCTTCAAATGTTTTTCAATAAATGCGGCTTTGGATGGCATCAAATCGTTAGTCGTCTGAGAAGTCGAAGTTGTTGCTTTTGTTACTTGTGAGTAACTCTGTGGTTCTCTTTTTCTTTGTATCTCTTGAATAACAAGGTCCCTTGCCTCCAAGTAGCCCATTTTATTAAGTGTTTTACTTTTTGCGTACGTACTTCTGTTTTGTACGTAGACTACGTCTTGAACCTAGATGAATGCTGTCCACAACAATTCACGCACTTTAAGACCATCGCTGTGTGCTGCTTTGCCACGGGCAGGTCTTGATCCTCGCATATCTAAAGGCCGTGTGTTCAAACTGGAAACACTGGTAGCACTGCATAGTTTGAGCTATAAAGGCCCATATGCTCACCCTGTGGACACCAGCGTCGTTGTTCTCTGGTAATGCTGTTTAGTTGAATGTCAAAACGTGTGAAGCAGATGGAAACGTTTGTCCATTCCTTCTCACAGTCAACAAGCTATAACGCCCTGAAAGGACAGTTCTGTCACTATGTACTCCTCACAGCAATTGAGCAGAACTCTGCAGACCACTGCGCCTTTTGTGCTGTTTAGTGTTCCATGAGGAATTGTTTAACCATCAAAGTCACAAATCGGTGTCAATGTTAATACCCGCTCTGTCTGATTGCGTTTCAACCATAGTCCCGACAGCAGTTTGCGTTATCTCTTCCAAAACATGACGGTATAGATTTAGCGATGAGAAAAGGGGTTCACTTTAGCGAAGTCCCCTTCTGTTCTCTTTACATCCAGATAAACAAGCACTTGAATGGTTTCAAACGGTGCCAAAGGCATTTACTAACAACACAATAATAGATAAATTCCTTTGTATTTTTACCGTCCGAGGATAATTTTTATGACGAGGGTTTAGAGGTTCCCTCAACTCCAGGATTACGATTAAATGAAAATGACATTTCGGTCTTACGAGTACCGAGGAAATAAATACACCACCACGGTAGAGCTTTCAAATACTGCAGCTAGGACTAAATGCAATGTGATGTGTTCTGGTGCCCTGAGGCCATCGTTCGCGACTCACTAACGTAGCCATCCACCTATTGGCACGGTTGGTGCCAACGTGTGTTATGGTGTGTTTTCAAGCGGTACACACACAACCTTGCCGAAACTCACTTAACAGTGCTCCGTTATCCAGCTAAAGAGTACAAGCTGCTGCTCGCCCCCCACGAGGACAAAATGTAGGCTCGAGAGTAGGGTTGGATTTCTTGAGGGCATAAAGTAATTAAACTTAGTCTAATTAGTTTCAACTAACATAATTTTTACAACAAGGATCAACAATTATTATTATCTGTCTGATTGTTAAGTAAGTTTAGTATTCGACTAAAAATAAAGTAAATATTTACTCTCACTTATAGTCCATTTAAATTTAAATGTTTATGTTAGTAGTAAGTTTATTTAAAGTTTCGATTTATGCCAGAAAGTAGAATGTGAGATATATAATTAATATTTGCATTCGTTCATTGCCTATTTTTATGTATTTTCCGTAATAGGTAATGTGTCTCTGATTTTTGTAGAAAAATTTATAACGGGAATTTGTTGTAGCTGCTAAAATTAGTAGTGTCAAATAGAAGACGATATCATATAAGTAATACACGTACAGATAAGAAGTTTTCGGTTAGTTTCCCTAAGATCCTTAAGGTTCATATCCGTTCATTCAATGAATTATTGCTTTTGTTCAACAGGTCAGAGTCCAGGAAGAGCCATAAATTAATACGTAGCTACACGTTCTAATTATCCAACACAAACCATAGGCGTACCAAAGGGGTTAATGGTAAAGTTACTTGCGTTAATTTATTTCTCAAGACACGGGAATCTGTCCACAATATACCGTACAATGTATTGTTATTTTTACAGGAAAAAAATTTCCCATATCATAATAGGATTTAAATGGAGGTGAAGAGTTCCCACCACTCACTTCCTCAAAGTACCATTCATTTTTATAATAAGAAGAGCCCGAAAGAGTGGCAATAACACCTAAGGAAGTACAACGGTGACATGATAACAGATACTGAATAAAGACAAGAATACTTGAAATTAATAGAAAGAGATCTAAGTATACTGTGCGTATCTGGTCTAATGTTCATCCCAACCTCAAAACCATCTTCTAATGACGCCATCAATTGTTTGTTTAGTACCTGTTGTTACAAACGTTACTTTTATATGTCATAGAATTTGTTGTGTTTATTGTGTTAAGAGACCTAACGTAACGCGTAATGCTGATTTTAAAGCACACTTTTCACTTGCCATAGACAACAAAATTATTAGAATTTAAAGAAATAAAATTATTTCTGTTGTAATCTAAAGAAATGTGTTTATATTTTGATTGTCGTAACTGAATTCACTACTATTTGAAGTAGATTTAACGTTATTAACTACTATTAAAATAGTTTACATTAGACAGGAACATAAGATTGCGTTATTATATTATGTGGATAAAACAATGTGTGACTGGAGGTTAATTTTATAGTTACTTTGAAAGAACAAATATCTTGACGAAGGCGAACACGACGCCGAAACGCGTTCTACGGAAAAAGACAAGTAAGTTCACAAGTGGAAGTTTCATTATTATATAAAGTGTAGTGCTGTGAAAAAAGATGATGAACAAACAAGACAAATATCTTGAATTTTAATAGCATCGTTTATTGGCTAGAGGTTCTTGTAATTTGTATATTTAACTAAACTTTTATTTCCCATGGGGCGTGTTTTCCGGATGCTCACAGTACATATGAATTTCTTAATTCTTTGTCTGTTCTTATTATTGTAATTTGTACAAAGTTTTAACATAGTTTTTCGATAACAGAATTTCAGAGTAGGTTTCTAGCCTGCAACAAACGCGCGCGGGCTCAAACACACAATTATACGCTTAAAAACGTATAAAACATTTATTAGAAATACATGAACATTTTTAACAGCAAGGAAATATTTTTGTTAATGTTGTAACTTATTGATATATACAAATTGTAAATTTATATTTAATTAGTTAGAAAGACTTGATGTTACAAGATAACAAACGGGTCGTTTTAAATTTTCCACATATTTTACTACCTTATTACTAACTTATGAACACTGTGAAAACATACTTTAAAAATTACACAATTATAGAGGTTGCTGACTAGCTATGAGACTAAACTGTCAGAATATGAGGGTAATGAATAATATCAAGTGTACTTTAAGAAATATAACTAAATTTAGGGAAATAAAACATATTTATTGAAACATAAGAAAGTTTCAATTTAAATAAGATTACTACAAATGATGTAGCCTATTACATTTCATTGGGAATTGCTGACTTTGAGTCGCAAATCCGCAGGCGCGCTGTCCTGACAGAGAGTAGCGTGTTCACTAAGTAAATATAATATTGCGTGCCTCTAATAAAACTGGAATTATTAATTCTCTGTATTTGAACGAAAAGTTCGACATCATGTTAGTGTAGGTTACCTGTATTTGAAAATTTCTGCTGCTCACGAAATAATAGTTCTTCCAAAACAGCTAGACTACAATTATTAGAAATAATGAATTATCCTCAAGAGAAAATATTTTATTGCATTATATCATCAAAATGTAAACGTTTTGTGCCTGTGTATGTGGGCGCGCGCTCTATAAAGTCTTGTACAGCTTACCGACTAATAAATGTAAGTTGTTTTTTAATCAGTTTAGATGAAATTTCTAAAGTTTTACGATATAAATCTACATTATTAGGTTTCATAGTTTTAATAATTTAATATATCCTGTACAAATATTTTAAGTGATTGTACTTACCAGTGAATGGTACATATCACAATAGTAACATACAAAAATCACAAAAATATTGTTTGCTATTAAGGTAGATGTACTTGTAGTAATTTCGGTGCGAAATGACCCAACTCACAATGACTATTTGATTTGACCATAGTAATGCATGTAATGCGTACACGCAGACATTATGTAATCATTTTTTTGATTTGCTGAAATGTGACTTTCCTGTTTGCTTTCTACTTGTTGTTTCTTTTCTTGTCCTTCCCATCCTTCGACATTTTATCCTCCTACTGTTCTTCTCCCCTCTTCGTCTTTTGGGTGCTCTTTGTCCATTCTACGTACCTTGACTGCAGACAGCTACTTTTTGGAAATAAAAGGTATTTTTGGAATCCATTTTATCAAAATCGGTTTAGCCACTCAGGTGTCAGCTAGGTCCACAAAATTCTGATTGAAATTCATTATTATTATGGTTCTTCGTTTTTGCATTGCGTTGTTACTAGAATAAGAATACACCATATAGGCTACCGACCATATGTAAACACTTCATGCCGACGACGTCTGACTTAATTTTCTAGACTATTCCAGACTGACTGTTAATCTTACAATTGCATAATACATTTCCTTGCCGTTCTCACTCGATTGGAGTCCAAAGTCGATGGAGATGTCAAACGGATCAGTTTGTTGACAACTGCAAACTAGACTTTAAGTTGACAACATACGCGTATATTAACATTGTTGGATCTCTAATGCAAATGAAAATAAAAGAAATAGAGGAAGACTTAAAAACCTATAAGACTACACCAAGCCCTTTTCAATTTGATGTAAAGACTCAGATATCGTACGCAGTATATATTACAACAGCCATCTCTTTCAAGATTTTATCAGTGTCGCCAATATTTATTCAGATTGAGGAATGGCCTCTCTTTACCACATACATAAGAACCTGATTTAAACTAATAAGTGAGTCTTGTATACACATCGGGCTAAAGAAAGTTAAATGCGTATCATACTACATAAACATTGTAATACTTCAGAAAAATCCAGCATAAAAAAACACACAATAATACCAATTTAAAATACCAATAACAAACAGTAAAACATAACAACAACCAACCAAAACAACAAGTACTCAACAAGATACACAATTAAGATGGCTGAGGATGGGAACAATAGGATTCCCGGAACATATTCCAAATAAGGAAAAAAACATCTTGAGGTAAAGAAATTATAAATATTGGTACGACGGTCTACTCGATCGTCGTAGGTACAGTGGAAACAAAATAAGTACAAGGCACCAATTAAGTCACTAATCACATCTTTAATTTTTACAGTTAAACAGTTCGTAATTAACAACACAGTCTCTACAACAAATCAAATTAAATTTGTTCACACGCAATAAAATGTCCACTAAATTAAACACAATTGTATTACAATTATCTCGTCCGATTATAAATCACCACTCTTAACTAATAACCACTTGAACGCGCACAGTAATATCGCTACTATAACTCTCGAACTATCAATAACTATAACTATATAACTATCAATAGATCGTACTAATACTGAAAACTAAGGCTGCTGCCGCCATGTATTTATAGCTGCGCTCACAGACCAGAATGTTCGAAATTGCGCCTTGACACAGTCCGAGCGGCTGGCGCCTTCGAGAAATCTCTCGCGAATACGTCTACAGTCACGTAGGGCGAGATTCTTCTGGCACATTCGACAAACACGTAGATTGTTCTGTGATGTCGTAGCAATATTAATACATCACATATGCATCAAGAAATAGACTGTAGCAAAAATTATAGCAAAAATATATTTATGTATATAGATATCATGAACATCTATAAGTTTTACGCTTAAAACTTATTAATAATGTTGACCAGTCTGTGCAATTACAAAAAGGTATATTTTATATAAAATCGTTGAAAAATATACTAAAATATTGTGTTATTGAAAGAGTTCTAAGAAAACATCAGCCGTACGTAAACTAATAGTATTTTTAAGAAATAGGGTCTTGAGATGGTACACACGACTATTTTATATTTGTGTGTGTCCATAGTTTATTTTAATTGTGATAGTCTGATGCAGCTTTTGCAAATCTGTGCTTGACAGTGTTTTGCAGAGGTATTTCAAAGGAAAAGAATCAAAATAAATTCGACAAATTCTCAAAATTAAGTACTTTAACATATGGTGGATTTAAAGTATTATTTTTGACTTTGTTCTATAATACATTTCCTTAATACATTATTGTTCCTTCCCACTTATGTAATTATGTTCATATTTCCTGCAAAAATAATTGAGAAAATAACTCTTTTATTTAAATGATTAAATGCTTAAAATGCATTTTTAATGCTTATTTAGTGCCTCGTATTCAACGAATTATTTTTAGAGCGAGGAGAATGAAAGTAAGTCGACACCGACAGAAGAGATAACATAAATGGAAGCAGCTGATCAGCTGTAATGCGAATTAACTACATCCTCAGAGGTTTATAACACACCTTACTCTAGTCGTGCTGATAAATTCTTCTTGATGTTGTTTTTGTTTAACGTAATGGTAGAGGCGTATCTTGTCATAAACAAAATGACCAGCAAAGAACAATGCTGAAATAAAATTAGTTTTTATCTAAATAAAAATTTTAATTTCACAAAATATTTTCTCATATGTTTATAATAGTTTGAGAACAGTTTGGATACACTCATCCAAACCCATCTAATGACCATCCAATTCATCCAGTCTCATGTACAAACAAAATACTAGTCGGGCAAGGCGCCATCTAAAAGAGACCCACATTGCCTGTGAAAACACAGTATAAAGACAAAAAGCTTATAAATGTAGGACGGAGAGTAAGAAAAACAGGCCGAAATTAAGAAAAAGCATAGGTTGGACCTATTAACCTGTATTCAAAATCAGGTAGTTTTCAGTCAATATTTTCTGAACGAGAATCCTTTGTACAGTCACATCTCGCATACGATCAATTTATGTTATTAGAAGGTTCAGCATCTTAGGAAATTACTTTTTTTCCTCCTCTGTGTCTCTTAAACCTGGAGTAGAAGTATTAACATTTGTAAACACTGCTATGAATTGACAGTGTTTAATGATAGATACTTTTACGTAATTAATTGGATAATTCAAATATGGGTTCGTGTTAGTTAATTCTCTAATAAAGCTATTTGAAATAATATCTATTCGTACAAATACAACGTTATTTTTAATTACTGTAAAGTAAGATAATTTACAATTTTTTGATGTCACAAGTAATAACTATATGTGTATGTCACAAGTATATGTATGTTATTTAGTTAATTTTTAGTTATTTAGTTAACATCATGTTTCGATATTTGCCTCGACCTACGTTTCCTCAATGTTAGTTGCCACAAGACTGGTTACTACAAAGTTAACAAAAAAGTGTAATCAATACCTTGAACTTGCAAAATATACGACTTCGTGACGGGGTTACTCCATTTTTTGATAAAAACTATCTTTTCCCTCCTGCGCATTGTGGCTCTATAAATTACTTTTCTTCCCCCCATTTTTCGTAGTACTATTTGGAAATGCCTGACTAGCCGTAACACTTTACCATCCAATAAAAATTGTGTGCAGATTTTCTGTAGTCTTTATACTCGGTCAGTGACGTAGCCAGGAAGGGGTTTTAGGAGATTAGAACCCCCGTCTGAAAATATGGAAAACAGATTTTGTAATCAACGTACAAATATTAAGAATACAGTAATTACTATATTCTCGCAAACAAATTAATATTTCTAATATTACTATAGAATCAACTAGTAACCATCGTAGATAAGTTTACCAGACATGAATCGACTGTTTCGTGCCAACAGTGCACATGATATGTAATGTGCATACGTCAGCACAGAAACACATCTAACTTTTCTCCGAGAAGCCGTGGACATTATTGTGTTCGTACTTTTCAAAAAACACCAGTTTTCTTCAAACGTTTAGCGTTTAGTTTATTGCAATATTTTGAGGTTTGGAGAGCGATATGGATCAATCTGGATTGCAGTCGACTTCAGTGCAAAGAAGTTGGAAAATAATTTATAACGTGTACAAGTTTATTAAATCGGAAGATAAAGAAGTATTAGAAAGAAAGTTACAGGAACGGGTAGGTTTAGGATAGGTTAGGTTACAGGTAAAAACAGGTTTGTACTTAATGTGCTCTTAACGTTTAAATAGGGTTACAAAAAAAGGCAATTATCACAACGACGTAATCTACGAAAATTATGAAAGGTGGTTGACTGAAATGCTCATTCCGGACTTTAATAAGATAAGTAGGCCCTATAATAGTAACAGATAATGCCTCCACCATAACGTACAAATAAAAAAACCTCCAACATCACTAACAAAAAAGGCAAACATAATTAACTGGTTAATAACCGTGGCATCCTTTTAATCCTTATATGTTGAAGCCTGCGTTCTATAGACTAATTAAACAAAATAAACCGACCTACAAAACTGTTAGAATAGATGTTATTTTAGCAAACCATGGACATTCCGTTTTACAACTTCAGCCCTATCACCGAGATTTTAGTCGTATAGAAATGATTTAGGCCATCGTGAAGGAGTATGTTAAAATAAAAACGTGAATTTTGCTATAGACAGTGTTATAAACGAAGCAAAAAAGTAATTTGAATGTAGACGTGTCTCCCACAGACTGGAAGATTACCACAAAAAGGAATTTCTCTCACATCTAAATGTGACCACGTCATGAAAATTGAAAATATTAAGCGAGATCGGACCAAAGAGTGCATAATGTAACAAATCATTTCGAAATTAATATAGGACGGGATAGCAGCATGAAGACGATCTGAGTGATAACAACAGTGATAACAGTGAAGTAAACATTAGTGGGACGGAAAACTGAGCTAAATATTTTTAATTGGGTGTAATTATGTACTACATTCTTAAATAGTTTTTGTGTAATTGTTGCATTCATTTTTCTCACCTGTTCTTTATAGATAGTTTACATCTGCTTGCTTTAAAACACACACACGCAGTAATCTTATATTCGATTAGGTAATTGATATTACTTATTCAAAAAAATTAAGTTTCACTGTTGACTATATATTACTATGTTCTTTCTTGAATATAACATGTACACAAATTATTATACACCCCATAATATACAATGTTTGGTAATGTCTAAGCTCGACTAAGAGATTAGAAGAAACAGTGTAAAAAACACAAAATAATAAGTCACTTTACAAAATAATTGCAGTACTAGACATTAAACATTTTATAACTCAGTGAAATTTCTGTATGGCCTCTATTGTGCCTATTGCATGTTTCGTCTTACAAAACATCCATATGTACTGTTTAGTCGTATCAAAATCGAAATCGAAATCAAAACTTACGTAAGTAGGCTTGCCATTCACGGGGCAAGCTAATATTTTCAACTGTAGCCTTTTTGTACTCTCGTGTATAACACTAGTCCCGCCTTATCACCACTACATCGTGCGTAACTGTTTCCTGTCTGATTATTGGAAGCTGTTATCGTTTATTATTGCATTATTATATCAGCACCTACTTATTAAATAATTTAAATTATTCAAGAAACATATGCAAATTAGTATGCCTGTGCTTATATGACTTATACAAAGGTTGGACTCATACAATATGACATGAAGAGCTCTTGCACAGCATTATAGGTGGAACGTACGTGAGAGCAGTTTTATGAAGAAAGCATTATTTTACCTGTTCTTGCGACATTCACTCCCTATAAGTTGCGTATCATCATTCGTCCAGGAAAAAGCCCTGCTTGTAGAGAAAAGAAGGAGGAAAGCCAAAATTGTGCACCTTATTCCAAAGTTTTCAAAATCCTACCTCCGAAAATAAAATCCTCGGTGCGCCTTGTACTTAATCAGTCTTATACTCTAGACAAAGTAACCCTATTGAGCTTGCTGTTAGGAAGCTCTTTTTGTCAATTTCCCTTGTTCGAATAAATTCGGATGTAATTTTATTCTTTACAATATCATCTTATGTTATGTAGTATTAGTTAATTATTTTAACAATTTGCAGAATGAACTCTAAAAAATTATGATTAAGTTGTCTCTTAATCACAAAAAAGGAAATACGATGCCAAAAGTAATTAGATTTTATTGGATTCCAATGCAGTTTCTCTTTCTTCTCTCTTAATTCACTACGGATAATACAAACCTCATTTAAATTGTTATTGCCAGTTTTTATCTCCAATCCTCATACAATCGTTTTTCCCAAATCTTTGTGTATCCACTAAATGGAACCCCCCCCCCACCATGATAATCAGTCTACTCTTTACACAAAAATAAAGAGTGACCTGAATCTGTAATTTTTCCTTTAATTGCCGTTTATCTGTATATCCTTCACCTTTCCTTCAATATAGACAAATATTTAAATATTCAATTTTGTGTCACTGACAGAAATTTTTGTTAAATATTTTATCTCTTTGATTACGTTTGCTTGTTGCGCCGTCAAGAAACACTGAGCATTATATAGCAGCAATATATCTATTGCACCTGTACTCTTCTTTTGATTGATTCATAGTCAAGGAGCCAATAGGTAAGGATGGATTAATATTTTAATAATTAAAGATAGAAAACTCCAGACAGTACAGTATATTTATTGCTTAAAAATTGATTGCCCAGTTATATTTTTATTCGATATTGCTGATTTGCATCGCGAATTTTTCTACTTTCGTAATCGTAATACTTTCGTGTTTATCGGAAGCAAACGTTTTTTACTTACTGTCACCAAACTCGGAACTTAAAACACGCTTTTACGGGGAAGCCATATCGAATTAATAAAGTATTACATACTGTCTAATAAATAATCAAAGTCATGGACAACGTTCAATTTGTCTGCTATTCTTACGACCGTTATTTTATATATTTTACTTTGCCAGCAAACAGTACAAATAAATTATAGGAACAGATGTGTGGCTCAGTTTTGTTAATTTAAAGAGAACGCCAAACTCATACAAACTAGAAGTTAACAGCCAGTAAAGTTGAAACTGGTCTGAGTGGAATGTCGCTATTATACTGTTTTAAAGTGTGTATACTAAAAATTTCCTAACTGACCTATATTTTTACTGACAATGTTAGGAAAGAGCTTTAAATTTTATAATTACTTTAAGCAAAAAAGTGCATTTAGGAAATAAAAAATTAAAGTACACTTTTAAAAATAAACTTAATTTTATTGTGCTACTGTTCGCGGAGTATTAAGTGTATTACATAAAATAATTTTAAATGGAATGTGTTTCTAAAAATAAAAATGTATAAGCTTTAACAATTTTAAAATATATGTTGTTACTTACAATTTATTAAAAGCAAAGTTATGTTCTTTCAAGACACTGGCATGTATAACACAGACAGTATTTTATTAATGTCACGTTCACATTTCTGCCGAACACAAAACAGCAAACTTTAAACTCTTACCCAAATCATCACTTCTAATGACCAATTCAGTTGTCTGATAAGTTAAGCTGTATACTGTGTAAGCCAAGCGTTCTCTTTAGTTTTAAGGAGTAAAGACAGTCAAAAGGATTTAAAAAAATGTATATGTATACTAAGAAAAATGGTACTATTAATTTCATCTTAAACAACTCTTCAATTCAGAAATTCCGGAACACAGTAATCAAAGAACTTTGATCCATAGAACAGAATAGAATTAGCACTGCCAACTTGAATACAATGATCGTTCAATAGAAACACGTTTAGAGGCTGTAAAGCATTTTTTATTCAACGATTTTATAAGAAGTCTCCATTAACAGTAAGGCATGAGTCCCACTGTTGCACTAATCTGTAGACTCCCTGCTGGTAAAATTCTTGCGACTGTTTGCGGAACCTTTCGCTAACAACAAACTCTACCTCAGCGTCCGATTTAAACCGCCGTCCTTTTAGTTATTTCTTTAGTGGGCCAAAAATATAATAATCGCACGGGAACAAGTCGGGACTGTAAGGTAGATGTTGTAAGACTCCCCACTTCGTACGACCAAGTAGATCTTCAATCGTGTGGGCTACATGGGATCGAGCATTATAATGCAGAATAATTACACCATTTGTGATCTTCGAGGGACGTTTATTCTTGATGCTGACCCGTAAGCGTTTTAAGCTGTCTGCATATCGCTCAGAGTTGATATTGACACCGGTTCTTTAAAATCTAAGAGCAGCACACCCTGATAATCAAAAAATACGGTCACCATTACTTTTCCTGCCGAAGGTTGGGACCAACATTGTTTCACCTTCGGAGACTGTGCATGCTTCCACTGCATACTCTGACGTTTGGATTCTGGTTCGTAGTAATAACACCAAGACTCATCACCGGCAGCAATTTGGTGTAGAAAGGCATTACCTTGTTGTTGATAGCGCATCAAATGCTGTAATGATAAGGCCGAACGCACATTTTTCTGCTCATTAGTAAGCAGTCATGGAATCCACTTAGCAGCAACTTTGTGATAGCCAAGAGTGATGGTGGAATGAACAGTTCCCACGCTGATGCTCAACATTAGAGAAAGTTCTGTAGCCATGATGAGCCTATTTGCGTGTAAATCAGTTTCCAGCTGTCTCATATTTTCATATGATGCTGCAACACATGCAGGTCCGGGACGGGCCAAATCTCTTCCTTGTCGAAATTTATTGCACCATTTAACCACTGCCGTATGAGAATAACTATAGTCACTACATACAGCGTTCATTATTGTATAAATTTCCACTGGCTGACGCCCCTCAGCGGCCAAAAACTGAATAACGGCACGCAGATTATCTTTGAAAGGATTTTCTATCATAGATGCCATTTTTCAACCCAGTCACAACGCTTAGAAAATAGCAAACTGCAAATATTTTTGACAGGACACGTCACTAGTACTTAAACAGACGATATAAACAAATGAATTCCGTTGCCATGACGACGAAGTCACGGCTGCGCAGATCAAAGGTGTTTCTATTGAACAATTCTGGTAATTAAAATTTATCGGGTTCTGAGCTCCCGGGAACTAACTCTAACGAATAGTGTCTATATATATGTATATATATAATCAACAGTCCTATTTAAAGTTACCTTTAAATAATTGCTTTTCTCAAATGTTTCACTCACGGTTCACGTGTTATACGAACGGAATCAAATTTTATTGCTAACGCTTGTTCACTAGAGCAATTTTTATGAGTAATTAAGTGTCGTTTAAGTCTACGTTCTTAACCTTTTACATTTATTAATGCAAGTTATACCTAAAATATTCGTGTACATTGTGTTAAGCAGTCAGTGACGATGAAACTAATGTGAAATTTATATAAATTTTAAACATACGGTTACTCAATTTGAAGAACTCATAAAAATGTTTCAACTTTCTTACTCTCTTGATATGTCGCAAAAGCATTATAAACATGGAAAAGAAGCTTAAAGAAATGGGAGTAGACCTTGGAGGACTGTGTTTGTACACTCTGGAGTGTGCGGATGACAAGGTGATTATTGAAATTACAAGGCTCGGAAATTACGAGAGGAGTACAAAAGTGGGGTCAGAAATAAACATACAAAAAACAAAATACTTGCTTATTGGAACTGATATGTCTAATGTGAGCTTAGATAATGAATAAATACAGACATATGTAGAATACACGTATTTAGGGGTTATTTTAGATGTAACTGGTAATGACGATAGAGAGATTGCAAAAAGGATACCTCAGGCCAAAAGAACTGAGATATCAATGGACGCTTCAGCGGAATTTGGTGGAGTAAGGACATTGGTAAAAAGAGAAAATATTATATAATATTTACGATGCATTAGTTAAGAGTAGCTTACTGTATGAGCAGAAACATGGCGCGTCAAAGGAGAAAACTAAAGAAGTTATTTGGCTTCGGGAAGCCCTACGAATTACTAGACGGGACAGAATTCTAAGTGGAGAAATTAGAAGAAAGATGGGGACAGACAGAACCTGTTTCAGGATATTGAAAGGAGCCAATTTGATACGGCCACGTCCAAAGGATGGGAATGAGAGAATTCCAGAGGAGGTAAAGGCATATTAAAGGACATAGGTGCACGAGATGTGCAGGCTGGAACGTGGAATGACGTGTCGAATGGATTTTAGGTATCGAACAACGTCGAAGGACGTCTTAAGTCTGATTTGTATGTATATAAATTTGCTCTTACTTATGATGCTCTCACTACGTCTCTATCGTTTGCTGATTATCCAACTGTAGATTTTTATATTTTATTTTTACATGTGCGTTCGTTTATACGTTTCCTATGATAGTCTTATGATAGTTTTATGACAGTGTAATGTTTATTTACAATGGAATCAGCAAGTAAATAGGCTTCGAAAGTATGAAAAACAGTTATTCAGTAGCAGCAATATATAAGCAGCAGCTAGTCGTGTCGTCCGTAACGATACTAAAACATTTACGCTTACATCACACGTAATAGAAAGTGGCGTTTACTGTCTTTCAGTCTGGACAAATAAAGTTAAAATTGGAGAGCCCTAGCAATCGTTTCCTTGCAAATTCATGACTATAAAACTACATTCTTGTCGAACGCCTTGGATTCCCATGACCACTTATTTCTCGATGATATAAATATATCTTTTTTATAACTTTAGGTGTCCTAAGTATTACTTTTCTTACAGTATTTTCCACAGAATAAACGATCAATCGCTTTCTCAAAATCACAAATTTTATATGTGTTTGCAAGTTTAATTATTATCTTTTCTGTATAATTTTCTTTAGTAGCCTACAGGCTAACATATTATCTACACGGGAGTGCCTTTGCTAAATCCAGATTGTTCTTTACTAAACAGTGCTTCGGTTATTATTTTTGGTCATTTCGATGTTTATTACTCGTATGAATCCATTACCCTTATGAATTACGATCATTGAAAATTTTTTCAAAAGAACGTAATATTTATACTCTGTAATTTTAAAATCCCTTATAATGTTAACATTCTGCTCATTTCCTATATTAAACAAGGGCAGCGTAACATTATAGCTACCATATTAGTATCAAGTATGGTAATATGTATAATATCTATTATAACGTTACATAAAGTAGCCCATCTATAAAGAAGAAATTACCATTTAAAAGAAAAATAAGTTACAACATTGTAGGAATAAAGAAAATCAAAGTATCAAAGACTTAATGAATAGGAGTATTAGAATGTAACAATACTGACATAGAAACTAGACAAAGACTAAGACGATGACAAAACCCAAGTGATTGGCAGAGGGAAAGATAAAAATGAATAACTTTCTGACCACAACACCACCCCTTTTCTAATAATAATAATATAGTAGAGATAATAATGGAAGTATAAAGCTATAGATAGAAGTATAAGTAGTTCCATGTAAAACTATCAATACATAAATGTAGATTGAGTAATGATAAGTAATATTGTTATTAAAATATAAAGGGAATTTTTATATAATATTATATAATAAATACACAATTTTAATGATAAGGTGAGTTGTGTGGTTAGTTCAAAGTGAATAAAAGAAAGAAAAATAGTGAATAATATAATCCTAAAGTGCATAAAAGAACCAAGAAAATTATACTAACTGAAAATCAGTAGTAGTAATAAAGTGTAAAGTGAATAATATATAATGCTTGATGAAAAAATGATAAATATATACGGTGAAAAAACTAAGGCATAATAAGCCTATACAAGTAGAATTCATGCATAAATAGGTAGAATTCATGTTCATGTTTAAAATAAGAAATAATAGTTAAGTAATAGTTATAGTTATTTGTTTGTGTTAAAAAGAGTATATAAGGGTAAAAAACCATGTTTAATGAATGATAGTTAATGGAAGTAGGAATGTATGTAATGTACTAAAGAATAGCATGTTAAAAGGAATGGTATTATGTTTTAAAAATTATTATGAATAATCAAATGTTATATGTCAGTTTATTGTAGTTGTGTTTAAAATAGTTCAGTTTCATAAAACCAAAGGAATCTGTTATAATAACTGTCTAAAGAAAATCAGTTGGACTAGGCATAAGGAGCCTATTGTAAAAACAGAAATTTGTAAAATTTGATATTATAACATTAGTAATTAAGGGCAAAATGTAAGTAATACTATTAGGTTTAATGATATAACTTCAGAGACACATAATGTATACCAAAAGAATTAGTTATAAATTAATTAATGATAAAAACAAAATTGTTAAACTAATAACTTGGTAAATACTGAACAGAAACTATTCATATTTGGTTTCTAATTAATTTATTAAAGAAATGCAATGCAATAGTGTTATTATCTTGAGAATTCATAGTAGTATAAGAAGATTATACTAATTTTAAAAATTTGTTAATTTTGTAGAAAAATCATTAGCATTGTTTAACAATGTAAACAATTTTTTCAACCAATAGGAGTATTAGGCTTGCTGCCTTGACAACCAAACATTAACAGAAAAATTCGTTAGTCTATTATTGGATTCAGAGAAGAGAAGATTAAAAAATCCATGCAGCTTAATATAATTATATAAAAGAAATAAGTAATAATAGAAATGAAATTGTAATGAACTAAAATGATACTATGTATGGTAATAGTATGACAAGAAGAAATATTTAAAACCAAATCACTTAAAATTGAAAGAATAAATCTGTCTTACAAAAGTGAGTATAAAATATGCTAAGTATAAAATTGAATAAAAAACTAAATAAGAAAAGGACTAGTATACACTTTGACACCTTTTCACTCACTAATAAACTTTATTTAAAAACTCAATTAATGAATAAACTAGTGAAAATCAGTTTATATCTTTATTCACTTTTTAATTTATGGTGATCAAATTATTGGACATTGTAATCTTCTCTTAAAACGAACTGTTAACCTACATTCACCAACTTTGATCCAACACATATCATATAACCTAAGAATTAATTTATTAGGAACCTGAATATTATTTAATTATGTTTTATGTGAAGTTTTGTACTTTCTAAAGATCATTTGTTAATTTTTCTGTAATCACAAGAACCCAACTAATTTTAAAAATAACAAAATAAAAAAAAGGATTTCATTTAGCAAGGCCCTGGTCACTATTGCCAACCGCTGAGCAAGTAAAAAACAAGAGCTGGAGCAAACATTATATTCTAAAAATATTTCATCTGTTTAGAAAAGAAAGAAATAAAAATCACTAAAGAAATAATACAGTATTGACTCTTTTCAATCGTATATTTGATTTATTTTAATGTTAATGACATTTTATTCCTTAATATAGCCAAGGTGGAAATTTTTTATCAGAAAATAGAGGTTGGTAACCCCTATCTTTAGGAACGAAATTCAAATTAAACTATAAGACAAAGGTGAGTTGAATTAAACTAAAATAAGGGAGAAGGATAAATAAATAAGAAGAAGAATTTTAATTGTTTTTGAAATAAAACAATTTGGCGCCTTAAATCGGGAAATAAAATTATACAACTTTAAGCGATTTGGGATTTGAACGGGTACGACTTCGGTATATTATAAATTGACGCAACCAACGTGTGGCTTGTAAAACCCATACTGAACGGTATATTATACTATATGTATAATATCTTAATATGTATAATAAGTATAAGTATAGTATCAAGTTTCTACTACCTCAATATTTAACGTCGGTTAACGTCATAAAACTACTTAGATTCAAAATAAAGTTTAAAGTACCTTAATTACCAATAATTATTCTTTTGCTTCTGTATGTGTCTGGTAAAATACGGAGACCGTCTCCGGTAAAGAGACTTCAACTGTAAATAATCGTTATCAGTTTAATGTCTAAACTCTATTATTTTGTAAATCTGTAACCCCGATGACAGGCCTATCGTTAATCTGACTTTACATCAAGAAGAAGGTGAAACCTTCCACTTAAATGAATACATTATTCTAAAGGTTACAGGCCCGCATTTATATTGTTAACCCAAAGGTCGCAAAAAGGAATAATCTATCTGTTCTAGAAGCAGCAACATTCTTATGCAAATGAAACGTGTTATTCTCTTGGGCTTGAGCAGATGTGTACTTTAGGCATAATGCATGAGTGTTGTACTGTTCGTAATGCATTGATGATTGTGTACGAAAGAAGAAAGGAGACTGGCAGACAGAGGCAGAGGTGGCACTGTCTGTTGCATGCGCAACACGAATCGATCGTCACAGTCATCTTTACACGATCGTTAATAATTCTGATATATTTTAATTAAACGTATAAGTTAGTTACGATAGAAAATGGTACCATGGTATAATTATAAATTTGATCACTAGAACGCAAAAGATTAACATGACGTTTTAAAAAATATGGATCACGTTTTGAAGGTTCTCCAAAACCAAAAAATTTTCTTACAAGAGACACGTATATATTTATTATCTAATACGTAGCATAACTTTTTACCCTAAAACTTTTAGCAGAATGAAACACTAATTTTTGCTTTTAAGCTTCCAGCTTGCAGATCTTATGACCTAAGCGGTTGTACATATTAATTGATTTCGACACAGAAATCAGTGTAAATTGTATATACAAGTGTTGTTACAGAAATCACATTATGCATAGACACTCTCTGGGATACCACAGTTAACGCCAACTCAGAGCGGCGACTAAATAGGCGACTGCTGTTTCTCCAAATTTATACAGTTCGTCGGGCTGCCATCGCTACTACTGTGGCTGAAAAAGTCAAATATTACTTGTCTGCATGAGAATCCATTCATCGGTGAAAATTCGACTCATTAACTAATATATCATGTCATTCCTAAATACAATAAACACATTAACGTGTTAACCGTATTATGAAAATGCAGTGTTTTGCACGTGGTAGCCGTTAACCTTAGCCTACTTCCATGATCTAATGGAACTTAAGGTGTATCACTGCCATTAGAAAAGAGAGTCCGAATTGAAATCAAATTTGGTTAAATTACCTTGAAACAAAAACACTTTTTAATTAACGTGCCCATAAATGCGCGCGAGCGCGCGCGCGTGTGTAGTATTGGTAAATTTTGTCACTAAACACCAAAAAATTCAAAGGGAAAAGATAAAATCTACAGAACGTATTCTTTCTAAGTGGAGTGTTTGAGGTATATAATTGCCAAACAAATCAAAGTTGACAGTTAAAAAGTTATACTACTGTTAAATGTTTTTCTTATAATGAGCGTCATTTATAGGAAGGCTGTCAGCTTAGGCCCTTCGAAAAATCACTATCTACAATTAGTTATAGACACTGGTTGGATAGTATGATACATGTATTATACATGCTAATGATACGTACAGTGAAAAGAAAGTTTTCTTCAGCGCTGTTACACTGAAAACGATGAGCTGTAAATAACATTCCTAAGTGTGGGTTTAGTATGTTTGTACCATTCTAAATCCATCGTTAATATCGATAATCTATTAATATTCAATCACACAAATAAGTACAAGAAAATTTTATTTACTGTTATTAAGAGTTTGGCAGTTACATTCAAGGAAATAAAGCAATCAACAAAGATATGTGTAATAAAGTATTAGTCCGTTCTCAGAGTAGGCCTATTAGTCTGTCAGATAGATCGTTCATGCAACGTAATAAATTACTGGGAGCTTGTCGAGTGATAAAACTATTGTTAATGCTATCAATTTGTAGTGGTTGAGTGTTACATTTTAAAGAATGATGGACGCGCTATTTTAAAAACAATCATTTCCTGTCGTTCACGAGATGTACTTGCAATTTGTTGTTACACTGTTGTTGCTTTTGTGATTAATCTGTATAATCTGCAAGATTATTTTATTCCATTGTTAACATTGCCGAATGTTAAATACACATTTTTCTTACGTTTACAACTCGTGTGAGGCGAGATTTTTTCAGTTAAATGATGTCATAATTTCGGGTATCCTTTGTTAGGCTATGTTTGTATAGCTACACACGTCTTTCTTCTTACCCAATTTGATAAGGCAAATTTGCGTTTTGGATGTTGAGCCGAATTTGATATACCAAATCTCACTAACAAACAAAAAAGTATATGTTCTGCAACTTCTAAATTTTACTGCAACTAAAAGTATGTGTAATCATCTTCATTAAAAATTATAATGTTACAAATTGCGTTAAAATTAGATATAGCAGTTGTTTACTTTCAAATCTGATCTTACAAACAAATTCGTTTAGCTATTACCTAATGTGTACAAAGTCAGCATTAAATCAGTAAACAGGAAGTTTTTGTATGACGGTTAATACCGAATACTGAATGTATCACACATTATACGTGTACACATAGGCTCACGCGATGAATTAATTTTATTTGTACAAAAAGCCGTCTGATTTACCAATTTCTTGCTTTATTTAAATAACAAATTAGAAAGGACGCCTTATATAAGGATTAACATGTTAATGTTGTAAAACTTATCAAATAATGGGTTTGCAAATACGATTATAATTTTTAGTTACAGACGTGTTTCTTAACACTTCATAATTTCTTATGTTAACAAATAACCCGTAGTGTTCTGCATCTGTCTATCAGCAAAACGCTGTCACTCAAGATGAAATACATTCATTTTTAATCCACTTACATAATAAACACGTCGAAATAGCCTGAGTTAACCGAATGGTGCTAGTGTAAATTGAAATCTACAGTTCGAAGCTTGTTCTGGTAGTCGTAATGTGAATTGGCTGCATGTTCTTAAGCTATAATTTGCATTAGACTTAACGGGAAAAACAAATTAGACTTTGCACCTGTTACAAAAAACCAAATGAATTTTATCCAATAAGATGATGTAATTACTTTCTAGGATTTAACTTTTTTCGACCATAATGATTCCAAGTCTACGACATAATTTCAAAGGACACCAATTCGGTAAAACATATTCTTTCAGGTTGCACTTAATTTTTCAGTAACCGAATGTGTACACTGACTGCACTTTTTAACTTAGTTTTCTATGAAAATGCGTGATTATAACAATTTTGAATAAACAAAACAAATCTCGTGTTTATTTAGCCAGAGTTAATACTATATACACCTACTAAGCTAAAGAATATCTATTTTGTCGTGATACTATCCGCAAACTAAAGGCCTTCCTTACAGATACCAAACCCAATCTGAATTGAATCGATGGAGACACAAGCTCCATTAGTTAATTTAAATTAAATTAAACACAAGCTCAACCCACATTAATGAACTGGTAATTTAATTTAATTAATTTTAGGGAAATAGTAAATATTGAAAGATTTATTAATGTAATTAACGCAGTCAGTCTAATGAAGTGTCTATTTAATATTTTACTTTTTACTTCTCTCTTTTCAGTTAATGGATAGGAATATACTTTACATATTGGCACATTAAAATAAATATATCGTAATACAAATATAGGCCTACATCAGTTTATTATTCTGATTATTTATATTGTATCGTAGAAGCTAATTATATTTATATGTATTGTGAAAAAATTAAATTCATAAAACTTTTCAAGCGTATCCTGAAGATTTAAAGTCTGGTATCTATGCAGTTTGCTTCAGTTAGTTCACAGGATATGTGCTTCCTACAGTCGACTGACCTCTGTATAAGTCCCATATTGAACCGTTTATAATTAATTTACATGTTTGGAATTTACACTTACAGACAATATAATTATAAAATTGGTGTAGGCCTACTTGGCATTATTTTACCAAAATTTCAACGTGATAAAATCTTTACCGGTTTTGCATTTCTTATTATTTATTTGACGTTCATTAGCACTTAAATGAATTTCCAGACGGAACCCAAGGTTATCGAAAACATACCCTATCTAATCAATAACGGTCTTAAAACTTTCATTTACGACTATTGCTCAAGACATTTTCAATGAAATCACTTATACTATTTGTCTGTAACCTGTTACATAAACTTTATCAAACATTATATTTCTGACTAATCAATCAGAAAATTGTAAGTTATGTATGTGTTTTGTAAACATAAATGCACATACGTATACATACATAAATACGTACATAAAACACAGGTACATATTATACGTGATCTAATCTGCTACAGAATAACATTCTGTTTCTAAATAATACGTATCAGTTAAGTGGTTGTGTTTGTTTTCTATTAAACATAAATATACAAGTGCATATACATATATACATACAGACAGACAGACATGCATTCATACATATAGGCCTACACATGCATATATATATATTCACATACACAGGTATATAAAATAAGTTTATTCATATCTTTAGTATAACCAAGTGAAAACAATAATTGTAGATACTCTATATGGGAAAGTACAAAAACTTTTCGAAGTGATAGGTTGACAATGTATGTTATTTTTGCGTTTAGCAAACCATTGAAAAGTGTACGAATTCGGCCACCTATGAAATGTTTCTTTTCTTGTTCCTTTAGTATATCTCTGTGTATTCCGCGAATTGCGGGAAACTTGGTGCTTCTTGTATCGTTCGTCCCTAACCGCCCGATGCAAGTATGAATAAACATCTGTTTTCTCAATTACAGAATTTAATCGTTGGTTCACTTTCTCGTTTTTGAATGTTAAGATTCGAATATTTCTGGCTAAAAAAAATAGTCCAAACAAACACTATGGCAAGAAAACGCCAAAACATAAGCTTAATCTGTCACAGAATACTTAGTAAAGAAGAATAATGTTTACAGAAAGATGGATAAAGCAGAATAGAATAATTAGGGAACGTGGAACGTCGTGTAAATGAAACCTAACGACTCATCGAAAACCATGTGTACGCCGTAACGATCTATAAGTAATACGTTACATAATACTCCTAAAGCTGAGAAATCAATGGTGGCGCCTATTTTCTTCGTGTGTCACGGGGTGATCTTCACTACGACATATATACAGTTCACTTGTGAATTGTTTAATAATAACCTAGATCCGCATTTTAATCAGTATACCGACATCAAATCAGTATCAGAAAACTGTATCAAACGTTTAATTATTTTATGTGTTATTTCTAACAGCCTACTTAATGACTTTAGTAACTGGTATTATTTATCGAAATCAGTGCAAATCTGAAACTCATTTGAATAACAAGAATTTAGTAAATATTAAATTGGATAGCTGTTGTTTTTGCGTTTTGCAATCTTTCTTGTTACGTTTCCGTAAGTAAATGCACTTGATGGATGGACTTCTCGGATTCAAAATTCAGACGAATACACTAAATAAGCCTTATTTTTTAGTCGCCTAATCCTATTGTAGTACCGTAAAGGGGGAAGAAAGGATCGATTGGAGAATACGATCCGCTCAGTATACGAGTTGGTTCTGATGTTGAGGTGAAGAGATATGGCGTATTCTTCAAGTAAATAAACAACATGCGTTATACATTTAAATAATCATGAGTCAAATAACTATGTTAAATACAGCACTATATTGTAATGAAAATAATTTTAATTCTAAATGTTTTCAATAAAAATTCATCGCAAATAAATGTACCTGTGCCAAACCAAACCATCCGTTAAGACAAAATATCTCTTCCACAAACCCTGTTACTCTTAGAGGGATAAAGCTAACAGAAATAATAAAATTAAGAAGTTTTTATTTTATAGTTTTATTTAGTTACTATTGTTTATTTTTACGTAAACTATACAGTATACTATCACAATTAAATAAAGACATAATTTTCTGCTCCTTTTTGCAACAGCGAAGTAGTTTAGAATTGTAGACAAGTTAGGTTGCCTGTGTTCAGTACACATGGAAGACAGTTTGTTCAGAAGTATGTTTCCGTTGCCCATTGTTATAAGATCGTTACCATTATTACACATTTCCACAAGATACGTCGACCTGGGGGCTGAAAAACGTAACTCTACGTTTTTCTAGTGATGCTCAGAAATTTTAGGCCTACTCTAGGTTGGTAGCCAAGCGCTCCTAAGTACGCCTTGATCCCTTAGTGATATCGTATTTAGACGCCTCCGTGTTAACGTTTTATTACGACAGAGGCGCAATTATCAATTGCCACAAGCTCAAATAATTACTGCTCAACTGCTTCTAAATTAATTTGATATTTTGGTTGAAGCTGATGAGTTTATGCTTCCTTTTAATAGCGTTATATATACTTGTTAACATAATGAAACAAATAATGGACAAAATATTTAAAATACGCAAAAAAATTATAAAAAACAAAACTCATAAAACCTTATTTTATTAATAATTCATGCTTTTGATTGTGTCAATTCCACACTTACATTGACATTTCATATATTCACCAAGTAGTACGGTAGGTAAACATAGCTGAAATTGAAGTTCCTCTTTTTAATATTTATTTCTCTCATTAGTTACATTCTACTCTCCTCTTTTATACTGTATTTTGAAGGCAATAAAGAGAATATAATTTTTAAAGTAATTATGGAGTACTGTTGTATATAATTTAAAAATATATCATTTTAACCACTTGTTCTTTTAGAAATGTATGCGCGCATATTGTAGCGTGACAGAAAATCCACTACTTATTAAGTCATATAAAATCATATAGTGTAATTACACCACATATGTTAAAATAATATTGAATGAGATTTAAGGAAATCAAAGGAATGGAACACGATAAAATAAAAATCCTCATTACATTATATAAAAACCACTGTTTAAGTATCAAAGAAAGTATTGAAAGCAACTCATATTATAAGATCAGTAATTTACCCAGGAAGCTAGGAGCAGTAAACAAATTAAACAACACCATATCAAGAAGAAAGAGAATCATTTTAAGAGTGGTGAATACCAAAATATCCCAAAAAACAAGACCATGGAAGAATAAAGTTTGTGATCAGGAAGAAAACAATACCCTGAAACCTATAGAGAAGAACAAGGTCCGTATCAGTAAATGAATTAAATGCTCCAAACTAAACATCAGTCGAGATAACACAAAGTACCTTGGTTTACCCAAGAATGAAGAAGGAAGACAAGAAGACAAGAAGAATGAAGACTAGAAGAAGGACAAGAAAGAAGACCAGAAGAAGGACAAGAATGAAGACAAGAAAGAAGATAAGAAGAAGGACAAGAAAGAAGACAGGAGGAGAGGAAGAAATAGTATGAAAGAAACACCGTTGTAAAACCTATTATTATTATTAACTACCATCAACCCCAAACCCACAAAAACGATTCAAAAGAAAGTATAACATACCAAAATCCTATAAAAATGTAATTATTTAGGAAACTAAAGTGCTGTATAGTATTAGAAGAAGTGAACCGACTAAAGCTATTGTGTGATAAGAAAATAAACAAGTCTTAACAGTCCATGATTACTAAAGGTCTGGTCTGAGATAATAAGACTCAAAATATCAGAACCAACAGTGAAAGTGAATTTGTGTAAGTGTTTTTTAGAAACGCAATAAACTTA
The DNA here is from genome assembly GCA_034769895.1 of Magicicada septendecula. Classification (NCBI taxonomy): domain Eukaryota; kingdom Metazoa; phylum Arthropoda; class Insecta; order Hemiptera; family Cicadidae; genus Magicicada; species Magicicada septendecula. The sequence goes on from CM068368.1 coordinate 510,504,496, forward strand.
AAGTTAGTGATACTATGACTTATCAATATGCTATATAACAACTTTAATATCCAATAATAAACAGCATAATAAAATAATAAAATGGAAGATTTCCAGTATTTTATTATTTTAATGTAACTCTTTGTTTACAAGACATTTGTAAAAAATGCTAATAACTAGAGTATGGGTGGTCATGTTTACTGATGAAGGGTATCATAAATAGTAATGGTTTAGACCAGAAAGGACTGGCATTAATTTAGTATTCATAGGTTTAAAATGTTTAAATAGACTGTTGTTTCACAGCCATAAAATCAATGTGTTTGTAAGAGTTATTAGAAAATAAGATTTATATTATGTGTTTAAAATGAATAATGTTTGCTAAATAATAGCATACATACCATTAATAATGTTTCAATAGGTATGCTATGTTAACTCAAAAATAGTTAAAAGTATATGTTTAAACCATATCAGCAATATGCTCAATTGTGCAGATTGCTAAATAATGTTCATAATTATTTTTCTTTAATAACAGTAGTGTTAATTAAATACTACACCTCACAATAAGTTATAAACCATTTTATTTTCATGTAATAGTAACTATGTAAAGTCAGAGGAGGAAGTAAGATTAAATTAATTTCAGAAAGACGGAAATATAAAATTCTAAACTCTAGGCCATTTGGTGAATTCATAGAAACAATATAAACCAGTATAATTCACTTATAAATCCTGTAAACTAGCAAGATTTAGATAAGGTAACTCAGTTAACCACTACTGGGAATGATCCTATGAGTTAAAATGATAATAAGGAAATATACCTTAAAACATTGTAAATTTTCAAAATATATAAATTAATTAATTTTAAAGAGCAATGTAAAAATTACAGATTAACACAAAAAACCAGTTCAAAGGTTTAATTTATATGTATTTAAGGAAAGGAAGAGGAATATGACTAATTAAAATTTATTATAATAGTATTAATAATAATTAAAATGGAGGAAATTTGTATAAAGACGGAAATCCAATTTTGAGCCTATATTTCCATAAAGTAAAGAAATTTGTTAATTTCCACAAAATGTCTACAGATATGAACTATAATATATCAATTTAAAAGGAATGAGATGATTAAACCAATGATAAGGTTTATAATTCATGAAAGTGATGAATAAAATAAATAAATTCCATATATAATGTAATATTTTATCATGTGTATGGCTAATCGAAATATGTTAACAATACTTTTTCAAAGATTAACTGGGCCAAATTTTGACCAAGTTAATTAGTCTTTTGTTGAATATCAAGCTGAAGAGTTGTGTAAAAAACGTTCCTTTAAAACCGAGTCGAAAATGGTACTAACAGTCAGCCATTATAATATAAGTGAATCGAGAGTTAGACGAATTAGACACTTTTTTAACTAAATCTACCAAAACGTTCACGACAATAGTGAAAACAAACACCTAACTTCATAATACGAGTGATATAAAACAGTAAAACAATATATTTAATCTAATTCACTCTACAAATCCTAACCATATCTTGAGAAACTTAACCCACAGGAGTGAACACATACAAAATAAACTAATTAACACAAGTTTACACGGAACACTTCTTCAGAACACACCAAATAACTTAACAGACATATTACACCAGTGCGGGAATATTTCAAACATTCATGAAGGTATATTTGCTGTGATTTTTTGACACAATGACATCGCAGTGAACTCGCCATATCTAGTAGCGGCCATCTTGAAATTCAAGCCTGCCTTCCTCATCATCCAGCAGTGACGTCATAGTCTGCATATGGTTTGACTCCAACTTTCATAAATATTACTTATCAGATTTATTTAAATACTATTAAATAATAATTATTGTATTTATTTTAATTGTTAATGTTATACTTTCTCGTCACCCTTCTCTGACTATTAATTTAATCGCTCAAAGAACCTGTCTTTTAGATAATACATATCACAAATTTTGTTCTGTATGCACAATCGATAATTCCCTGAGACGGAGTCGATAATTGTTCTCCATCGATAAAAAATCGATTATTATTTAAATTGTTCAATAAATCTTTATATTTCCATTATTTTTATCTGTTATTATTTCACAGGCTAATTTAAGATTATTTACCAAGGCTGAGGGAATTCAAGAAGAAGAAAATATTTTATTTGAGTGAGATTTTGGACCAGCAAGAAAAATCACCAATCGATTGCTGACTGGAGTTAATCTATTTAACTCCAGACTTGGTTCAAATCGTCCAGAAGTGCTCGATAGTCAATAAATACCTGCCTGATTATCAAAATTTTTACAAGAACCTTTTAAAACAGAATTATTTCTTATTTAAACACATTTATTAACATAACCGAAATTATTTTTATTATTGAAAATATTATTTTTTATAATATTTTTCATCTACTGTTTATTTTTGTAACGACCGGCATACAGCGGTCTGGTTACAAAGTGGCGTCCAACTTAGAGGGCTTGATAAGATAAGCCTGGCAGCGAATAATTAATAGATACCAGAAAAATGCAAAGACGAGCTACTTCGAAGAAGAGGGCGGCAGAGGCCGAAAAAGAGGTTGACATGGGGGATAAGGAGGCAACACCCGTGGAGGATCCGGAAGTGTTACTAACCCAGGTGGAATCAAAACAACCCACACCACCAGAGGAACAACCCGAAGTACCAACGCAGACAGGGGAGGTCAATGTCCCCGAGAAGGAGAAGGAGATAATTAAAACGGTGGAAGAGAAGATAATGGAAATGCTTGCACAAATGAGCAAGGACAATGAGGAAAATAATAAGAAATTGAGTAAGGATATGGAAGAAAATAATAAGAAGTTGAGTGAAGACTTGAATAACAAACTGGATTCCACTAACAAAAAGATGGACGAAAGTAGTAAGGAAAGGAAGGAAGATAACCAGTCCTTGAAGGAAGATTTGGGGGGAATAAACAAAAACATAGAGGAATTGAAGGAAGACAACCGATCCACAAAGGAAGAATTGGGCCGTAAGATGGAAAATACTAATAAGAGGATCGAAGAAACCAGTAAGAATTTGAATAAGAAAATGGAAGATCTGAAAGAGGATAATCAATCTTTGAGTAAGAAGATGGAAGAGAAAATGGAGGAAACAAGTAGGAAAATGGAAAACGACAATCAGCAACTGAGGGAAAAGTTGGAGGAAAATAATCTGAAAATGGAGGAGAAGATGGACGAGAATAATCAAAGGTTGAGAGAAGAACTAAGGGAAGTTAACCAAGAGAACATGAATAAGTTAGACGAGAGGATTGAGCTAGCTAAAGAGGAGTTGAATAAAAAGATAACAGAGACGAAGAGATCCATCGTAAAGAAGTTAGAACAGGAAGTCGTGGTTGTTAACCAGCAGATCAGGGAAGTAGACGAAAGATGTCGTCAAACAGAAAACGAAGTGCTGGAAGTCCGGGAAGTAATAACTAAGGAGATTACTCAGGTCCAAGAACAACAGAAAACGAAAATGGAGGACACTAAGAAATTTGCTTTGGAAGAAGTGAATAAAGTGCGGACACAGGTATCCGAAAGATGCGACGGCGTGGAAGCCGCTATGTCGAACATAACCGGACAGGTGCGTCAGAGCCAGGAGGAGATAGAGTTGATAAGGAACAGACCATCTGGATATCATAATTTCCCCATGTCAGAAAACAGAGAATGGCTCAATTTCCGGCAATATAAACGGAAGCCTATGGAGTTCTTGGCACGCATCGAGGAATACCTCGAAAAACACAGAGGGAACCGATGGGTCCAGAATAGGGAAATCCTTGACGAGTCGTTTCGGGAGGTGAATGACCATTGGTGGATGGCCAACCGGAGCGACATCGACAATTATGATCAATTCAAGAGAGCCTATTCAAGGCCAAGTACTGGTCAGAGACCACGCAAAATTTAATAAGAGACAATATATGCCACGGCCACTCAAGTCGGTAGTTCGATGACAGCTTATTTCCTCGGCAAGGTATGTATGGCCAAGCACTTAGAAACGGCCATACCGGAGGAGTGCCTAATAAATAAGTTGTCCTATCATTATGATGAAGAGGTAATTCGTGCGAGGAGGGGCAGCCAAATAAAAACCATCCAGGCAATAACAGAACTCCTCGAAAATTATGAAAATGAAGACTACTACCGACAGAGTCGTAGAAGAAGTGATGGGCCCGAACCAAGGACGTATCAGAACAATAACCATGGTACGAACAACCTAAACACTGGGTACCAAGGAGGCCGGGCGTACCCGCGAAATAACGGTTCTAATAATAATAATAATGTGAACAATCCTAGTTACAATGATAATAATAATACGGGTCCAAACCATCAAAACCCGAATCGACCCTCTAATGGTTATGAGGGTAACCGCCATCCCTACCCTAATAACGCAAATAGTCAGAGAAGCCCCAATTATGGTAATAGTCATTACCCTAATAATACTAATCGTGCGGGTCCCAATAATGGTAATTCTGTTAATAATAGGTTTCCTCGTCCTAGAGTGAACTTCATACGAGCCACAGATGGACGACAGCGCGGATTCTACCATAATCGAAGAAATAGCTACCGCGGATACGAAGAAAGGCGGAGGAGCCTAGAACGGGACCAACCAAGGTACTATCCGGCAAGAAGGAGTAACAGTTTAGACAACGCTGAACGGAGGTCGAACCACGAACGACCGGAAGACCATAGGACAGATCGAGAGGTAACCACTCTGAGCATCCCAAATGAGGCATCAATTAGTATGGCTCCAAGGAATAATGATGTCGAGCCTTTAAACGGGCACAGGCAGTAATAAATCGCCAGAACCCGTTACTGCTCCTAAATACTGGGTATAATAATAATAATGAGTGCAATCATGAGAAGAATAACAATCGTATCACAATCATAGGGTGCAACTACCTAAAGGACATCAGAAATGAGTTATTGGAAGAGGATAACAGGAATCCCACCAATAACTTCAATAATGAAATAATACATGTCGACGCCAAGGTAGAAGGCATCCCAGCCAAGTTAATGATCGACGGAACTGGAGAGGATACAGCAAGAGTGCGGGAGAACTTTACCAACGTTGCCGTTGAATAATATTGTTTTATTGGGAGCAACCGGCCGACAAAACAAAACAATACGTAGACAAGTCTCCGCGAGTGTGATGAGCTGTGGTATAGCAATTGATATGGAATTCTTGGTGGCGAGCGGTCTGCCATTTAATATACTGGTCGGGTGTGATGTGCTTAGGAGGAATTCCGCCATCATTGATCTGAGAACTGAAACATTGTCGCTGTTTTCTAACGGACATACTTGGACGGCGAACTTGGTGGGTAGTGACCAAGTCGTTCCCGATAGTATCCACCAGCAAATCCGCAAAATTAATTACATCCATCCAACATCTATAATTGAACAATGGATAGACGACACCTCCAATGAAGATTTATGGTCACAAAAAAATCCAGGAGATCAGGGATTTCCGGAGCGGTATAACTGGCGAAGGTTTAACAACAAACCAAGCGAACAAATTAATAAACATATACAACAAATATAAATCAGTCTTTTCTGATGAGCCCGGTAAAGTGAAAAACTTCCAGTGCACTCTACAGTTCCGAGACACAGTGGACTTTAACCGGAAGTCTTACCCCATTGCGCAATCACGAAAGCAAGCAGTAAGAGCTGAAATAGAGCAAATGATTAACCGTGACATTATAGAGCGTAGCCATTCCCCATATACAAGTCCTATCGTGGCTAAGAAAAACGGAAAAGTCCGTTTCTGTTTAGATGCGCGCGAAATAAATAAAATGATCATTAATGACAGGACTTCGCCCGGTGAGATTGAGGAGATTTTAAAACGGTTCCACGGTACCAAATACTTCAGTACCTGGGATACGGTGTGCGGGTACTGGCAGGTGGAATTACATCCACAGAGTCGCCATTATCTGGCCTTTATATTCGAAGGGCGGAACTACCAGTTTAAGAGATTACCCTTCGGACTGGTAAACTCAGTTGCAGTTTTTGTGCACTGCATGGACCAGATACTTGGCCAAGAAGCACTACAATTCACCACCGTATATGTCGATGACTTGCTAGTGTCCTCAGAAACTTGGGAGGAACACTGCTACCGTGTGGAACACGTGTTACAGAAGCTAGCAGCAAACAATATTATGCTGAAATTAGCAAAATCTCATTTCATTGTATAACCTCTTTTCTTGAGTTATAACTTAGGGAACCAGTAATAATTGGATGTGCCAATTATACCGGCTGCCTTCGTTGTGAAGCACTGAAAATAATCACAACAAATAAAACAATTCTTATAGCAGGATATTAGGAAGGGGAGACTGTTGATTTATGCACTCAGTTTACTCGGTATTCAGATGACATCTCTTTATTACATTTGGTGATTAAGTTCTCTATTGAAAGTTCTCAAACAATATAGTTTACTATATGATTAAATATATAAATTACTACTTTACAAAGGGGCCTCAAAATATGATGTACATCCTTTTTATTGATTAATTCCACGGATCCGGGACTAAATATATTAAATGAATAATGGTCACCTTGCCATGTACAATATTGAAACTCTAACCATTTGAAGAATGGTTTTTTATTAATCTTCTAAAACAACAAAACTTTTAGTTTAAACTTTACCTTTTTGCTATAACTAGTGTTATTAGATTTTAGACTACATGTTACCTATAATGTCAGTTTTCTAAAGTCTTTAATGTTATTACATTTACACATAAGTTTTAAAGTCTTTAATATGATAATTTAAATTGTCTTTTGGGGGTTATGGTATTGTAACTCTTAACCATGGAAGACAAGCCTCCATGTCACCTGTGTGTTTCCTGAAGTTGCTGCAGAATTAGTTCTTCGGTCCTCCTGATGTTTCTTGAAGTTCAGTCGTTACCTTATCATACTGTGGTGGTGAAGTTCTAGAAGTATGTGAAATCATTCCTGGTGTGGTACATTCATCTCAGGCGACTGTAGTTATTCTTAGTAATTCTTGTAGTTAGAATACATAGATAGAAAGTTTGTTTCACTGTTATACACTTCACATGATTATAGATTAGTTGACTATCACCTTCTTGGTTGTAATACTGTATAAATTACATAGTCCGTTATTTTATAATATAGAGAGATGTCATCACCACACAAATTTACTTATTTAAATAGTCATTGTATCAAGCTTTTCACATTTTTATACACACGTAGCGAAACAACGCTTTACGCTGCTTACGGCGTGAGCGCTCCATTCCAAGTGGCAGAAATAGTTAAGGGGGAGAGTAGTAATCTCAAGACAATTACTAGGCAACATAAAAGTAGTTCCGTGTTTCTAATTTTAATTAAAGGACTACGGTTTGATTAAATACTTAAATAGTGATATTCTTAGTTGCAGAAGTTATCAAAGTACGTAACAATGGTCTTATTTAATTATTTAAATAATAACAAATTTACAATAATACTTAGTTTATTTAGGGGTCAGAAAACAAGTTAATTCTGGTCAGCGCCTGTTTATGCAGGATAAATTAATAAGCTTTACCCTTTCTGTACAATTCCATTCCCTTTTAATTTTGTTATTAGACTTATATTAAAATTATTATTATTAAATGATTGCCATAAGATTAGTTTACAATGTGAGATTTTATTAAGAATTTAAAATTTCTCCGCTTATATATTATCAACTTAATTAATTAACATATTTTTTATTAATGAAATCGTCACAATTGCTAAAGAAATACAATTCTTAGGCTTCATCTTAAATGATAAGGGAATCTCACCGTCGGCTGAAAAAGTCGAAGCGATTCAGAACTTTCCTACACCTAAGAATCGAAGGCAGTTAGGTACAGTCGTTCCTGGGACTCTGTAATTATTACCTCAAGTTCCAGGAAAAGTACTCAGAACTGACTGCCAAATTTCAGCCGCAACTGTCATCCAAAAATAAATGGATCTGGGGTAATGAACAACAAAATATATTAACTCTTTTAAAACAAAAATTTCTTGAACCCATTATACTCCGCCATCCAGATTTTAACAAGCCTTTCTTTCTTAATTGTGATGCCAGTGACATCAGCCTCGGCACTACCTTATATCAAGAGGATGAGGAGGGCGAACATCTGGTGATCTGCTTTGCCAGCAGAGCATTGAACCAATGTGAGAAAAACTATCACGTTACAGAAAAGGAATTATTGAGTGTCGTGTTCGCGTGCGGAAAGTTCCGCACATATATCCTTGGTTATTCCGTTACCGTCCGGACAGACCATAAATCTATCTCGTTCCTTAAGAGATGTAAGTTAAGCCATGGAAGGTTAACGGGATGGATACTATTGCTGCAAGAATACGACCTTAAGTGGGAGTATATCCCCGGAAGGAAGAATGTCGTCGCGGACGTATTGTCTAGGGTAGACATTGACAAACAGACGTTCGAGGGGGAGAAGGAGAGTATTCTGAAGGTGTACCATATTCTCAGCAGCAGCGCCGGTCTACAATCAATTTTGGAACACCTAAGCACACACCAACAAGCTGACCCGAAGTTAATCTCTATTATCTCAAGATTGGAAGCAGGGGATGAGACAATCTCCCAATATTATACCATACATAATGGAATCCTGTTTTCAAGACCATCCATCCATATAAGGAGGAATGGAAGGTAATAATTCCGACCCATATCGAGAAGGAGATAGTGTTCAATTATCATGTTCGATATGGGCGCCTTAAAGGTGGTAAAGGCCCTGGAAGAGAGCTGCCATATCAAAAACATAAATCGGAAGGTACGGAGGTACATTAGAAACTGTCGCATTTGCCAACTCGTAAAAACAAATAACGAGAAAAGAGAGGGGCAGATGATTCGAATAACCTCTCAGTCGAAACTTGAGAAGGTATTCCTGGATATCTGTGGGCCATTTCCCCGCAGTGGTGGCCGCCACGGATACAAATATCTCGTCATCATTATGGACCATTATACCCAGCGAATCGGGCGACTACGAATAAAGTTCTTGAAATCCTGATTAACCAGTACTTCCCAACCGTCGGAAAACCGGTATCGATCATAACCGACCACGGAACGCAATTCAAGGGGAGGAAATGGCAGGATACACTGCTGTCAATGGGGGTTCATACATACAAGACATCAGTATACCACCCGAGCAGTAACCCGGCCGAAAGAGTCTTGCGAGAGGTGGGGCGCCTATTAAGAACGTACTGCCACGATCAGCAGAGGAGGTGGCAAGAATACTTGGAGGCCACTGAAGAATTCCTCAACCTGGCATACCATCCAGCCATAGGAATAACCCCTTACTCCGCAATGTACGAAAGACAACCCCCTAGAGAGATCGAAGATATCTTGGAGTTCCCCAGAGAGCATAAATACATGTTTAATAGAATTCAATTTCACAATAAGGTGGCCGAAGATCAGGAGAAACGGCGGAATAAGTACGATAAAAGCATGGGTAAGGTTATTAATTATACCGTTGGAGAGAAGGTGTTGTTGAAGAATAGGGAATTACCCAGTTCCTTAGAGGGGATAACAAAAAAATTATTGCTTCTGTACACTGGTCCCTATATTGTCTCTAGGGACAATAACAACAACACGTACGAACTAAAGGAAATGAATTCAAATAAAGTTAAGGGTGTCTTTAACCAGGCATGTATGAAGAAATTTTATGAATAAAAACTATCAAAATTCCAAACAAGGGTAAGATCACCTTACTAACAAAAAATTTGAAAAACTTTACAACAAGAATATAAAACAGAATATAAAATTTAAAATCATCAAAATTCCAAAGACAAAGTAAGTACATCTTACTACAAGATTATTAATGAAACCATTTAGAAGATATATAATATAAGAAGAAGTTAGAATTTAAATACCCCTAAATTCTAAAACAAAAGTAAGTTCTCCTTACATAAAAAATTATTTGAAGAAAAACTTTATGGCAATAATATAAAAAGAAGTTAGAATTTAAATACCCCTAAATTCTAAAACAAAAGTAAGTTCTCCTTACATAACAATTATTTGAAGAAAATTTTATGGCAATAATTTAAGGGAAGAATTAAAATCATCAAAATTCCAAAGACAAAGTAAGTACATCTTACTACACCATTATTAATGAAACCATTTAGAAGATATGTACAAGAAGAAGTTAGAATTTAAAATCATTAAAATTTTAAAAACAATGTAATACTTTACATAACAACTATTTGAAGAAAACTTTATGGAAAGAATATAAATATGAATTTAGAATGAGAAATCATCTAAATTTAAAAAGATTAAAACATTTTGAAGAGATAAATATAAAACAGAATTTAGATTGAAATAATATAAGTTCTAAAAAGAAAAGCAAGCCCACCTTACATACAAATTATTTGAGAAAACTTTATGGAATAATATAAAAAGAGTGAATTTTGAATTGTGTATAAATCAAGTTTCCAAACCAAGAGTAAGTACAACTTGCCAATCAATTATTAATAAAACACTTTGGTGAGATAAACAGAAGAGATTTAATACCATATTTATGGTAAGCATAAAATATAATTACCATGGTAATAAAGGATCATAATGGGATGAATAAAGGAACCAGACTTTAGAATTAAAACAAATAATTCTGGACAGTATGATCATGTCTAATTTCAATATAGAGAGTAAAAACCTTTCCATAAAATGATGCCAAAGGAAATTAAAAGAAAAATGAGATACGATTTGAGAAGATACGATTTGAGTTGATACGATTTGAGTGATTGAATATAATAAAGTACAAAAACTTATTTGGAATTATCAGATAATGAAACTTTGAAGTGGTATGAGGAGAGATTATGACCTCATTATGAAATTAATAAAAAACCATCATTCGAAAATATAATAACCATGACAGGAATAATGTGAGAATAATATCAAAGATTTATGTAATTAAACGAATTAATATAAAATGATTTATGAATTAAATGTCAATTATGATAATGACAGTTATAAAAAGTTCTAGAAGATAAAACAAGTGGAAATAATAAGAACAAAGAAACAGTCTAAAAATGTCATAAAGATATGCTACTATAAACAATGCAGATTATAATAAAAAAACCAGAAGGTAATAAAGAATTTATAACCAAAAGATTTATATGATAAGAAAAGTTGAAAAATGTAATAATAGAAGAGCTTCCTACCATAATATCAAATGAAAGAAACATCCAGTTAACGAGTCAGAAGAACAACTGAGATAGGAATATTAAAATCTCTGAGAAATATAATAAGTAATAAGTGAAGTATCCCAAAGATATTTTTTTTTAAATAGTAACAAATGTGTACTATTCTGAATAATTTTTTAATCTGTCTGTAGATAATTCCAGCAGTATTAATATGTTTTTTGAGCAGAGATGATTTGCCTCTGTACTCAAATATGTGTGAAGTATTGGACAGCAGAGGAAAGTAGCGTACAGTGCCTCTCTGAACTGAACCAGCTCACAAAGTAGGGAACGATAGGGAGGAAATATCCCAAGGAGAACATACTAAGAAGAAATATGAAAATGAAATAATAAATATGGAACTCAGATGACTATTACTATCAAGGAAGATCAAGTGAGAATGATATAAACTCAAATATAAATAAGAACATTTTTAAAATGGAAGGAAGTCCAGAATAATAACAAACCTAGAATAATTATCATAAGCAATTGTTTCAAACAAAGCAAGTATAGTCTGAAAAAATTACTTCTGGAGAAGGGCATTCTGTAGCGTGACAGAAAATCCACTACTTATTAAGTCATATAAAATCATAAAGTTTAATTACACCACATATGTTAAAATAATATTGAATGAGAATTAAGGAAATCAAAGGAATGGAACACGATAAAATAAAAATCCTCATTACATTATATAAAAACCACTGTTTAAATATCAAAGAAAGTATTGAAAGCAACTCATATTATAAGATCAGTAATTTACCCAGGAAGCTAGGAGCAGTAAACAAATTAAACAACACCATATCAAGAAGAAAGAGAATCATTTTAAGAGTGGTGAATACCAAAATATCCCAAAAAACAAGACCATGGAAGAATAAAGTTTGTGATCAGGAAGAAAACAATACCCTGAAACCTATAGAGAAGAACAAGGTCCGTATCAGTAAATGAATTAAATGCTCCAAACTAAACATCAGTCGAGATAACACAAAGTACCTTGGTTTACCCAAGAATGAAGAAGGAAGACAAGAAGACAAGAAGAATGAAGACTAGAAGAAGGACAAGAAAGAAGACCAGAAGAAGGACAAGAATGAAGACAAGAAAGAAGATAAGAAGAAGGACAAGAAAGAAGACAGGAGGAGAGGAAGAAATAGTATGAAAGAAACACCGTTGTAAAACCTATTATTATTATTAACTACCATCAACCCCAAACCCACAAAAACGATTCAAAAGAAAGTATAACATACCAAAATCCTATAAAAATGTAATTATTTAGGAAACTAAAGTGCTGTATAGTATTAGAAGAAGTGAACCGACTAAAGCTATTGTGTGATAAGAAAATAAACAAGTCTTAACAGTCCATGATTACTAAAGGTCTGGTCTGAGATAATAAGACTCAAAATATCAGAACCAACAGTGAAAGTGAATTTGTGTAAGTGTTTTTTAGAAACGCAATAAACTTAAAGTTAGTGATACTATGACTTATCAATATGCTATATAACAACTTTAATATCCAATAATAAACAGCATAATAAAATAATAAAATGGAAGATTTCCAGTATTTTATTATTTTAATGTAACTCTTTGTTTACAAGACATTTGTAAAAAATGCTAATAACTAGAGTATGGGTGGTCATGTTTACTGATGAAGGGTATCATAAATAGTAATGGTTTAGACCAGAAAGGACTGGCATTAATTTAGTATTCATAGGTTTAAAATGTTTAAATAGACTGTTGTTTCACAGCCATAAAATCAATGTGTTTGTAAGAGTTATTAGAAAATAAGATTTATATTATGTGTTTAAAATGAATAATGTTTGCTAAATAATAGCATACATACCATTAATAATGTTTCAATAGGTATGCTATGTTAACTCAAAAATAGTTAAAAGTATATGTTCAAACCATATCAGCAATATGCTCAATTGTGCAGATTGCTAAATAATGTTCATAATTATTTTTCTTTAATAACAGTAGTGTTATTACTACACCTCACAATAAGTTATAAACCATTTTATTTTCATGTAATAGTAACTATGTAAAGTCAGAGGAGGAAGTAAGATTAAATTTATTTGAGAAAGACAGAAATATAAAATTCTAAACTCTAGGCCATTTGGTGAATTCATAGAAACAATATAAATCAGTATAATTCACATATAAATCCTGTAAACTAGCAAGATTTAGATAAGGTAACTCAGTTAACCACTACTGGGAATGATCCTATGAGTTAAAATGATAATAAGGAAATATACCTTAAAACATTGTAAATTTTCAAAATATATAAATTAAATAATTTTAAAGAGCAATGTAAAAATTACAGATTAACACAAAAAACCAGTTCAAAGGTTTAATTTATATGTATTTAAGGAAAGGAAGAGGAATATGACTAATTAAAATTTATTATAATAGTATTAATAATAATTAAAATGGAGGAAATTTGTATAAAGACGGAAATCCAATTTTGAGCCTATATTTCCATAAAGTAAAGAAATTTGTTAATTTCCACAAAATGTCTACAGATATGAACTATAATATATCAATTTAAAAGGAATGAGATGATTAAACCAATGATAAGGTTTATAATTCATGAAAGTGATGATAAAATAAATAAATTCCATATATAATGTAATATTTTATCATGTGTATGGCTAATCGAAATATGTTAACAATACTTTTTCAAAGATTAACTGGGCCAAATTTTGACCAAGTTAATTAGTCTTTTGTTGAATACCAAGCTGAAGAGTTGTGTGAAAAACATTCCTTTAAAACCGAGTCGAAAATGGTACTAACAGTCAGCCATTATAATATAAGTGAATCGAGAGTTAGACGAATTAGACACTTTTTTAACTAAATCTACCAAAACGTTCACGACAATAGTGAAAACAAACACCTAACTTCATAATACGAGTGATATAAAACAGTAAAACAATATATTTAATCTAATTCACTCTACAAATCCTAACCATATCTTGAGAAACTTAACCCACAGGAGTGAACACATACAAAATAAACTAATTAACACAAGTTTACACGGAACACTTCTTCAGAACACACCAAATAACTTAACAGACATATTACACCAGTGCGGGAATATTTCAAACATTCATGAAGGTATATTTGCTGTGATGTTTTGACACAATGACATCGCAGTGAACTCGCCATATCTAGTAGCGGCCATCTTGAAATTCAAGCCTGCCTTCCTCATCATCCAGCAGTGACGTCATAGTCTGCATATGGTTTGACGACAACTTTCATAAATATTACATATCAGAATTATTTAAATACTATTGAATAATAATTATTGTATTTATTTTAATTGTTAATGTTATACTTTCTCGTCACCCTTCTCTGACTATTAATTTAATCGCTCAAAGAACCTGTCTTTTAGATAATACATATCATAAATTTTGTTCTGTATGCACAATCGATAATTCCCTGAGACGGAGTCGATAATTGTTCTCCATCGATAAAAAATCGATTATTATTTAAATTGTTCAATAAATCTTTATATTTCCATTATTTTTATCTGTTATTATTTCACAGGCTAATTTAAGATTATTTATCAAGGCTGAGGGACTTCAAGAAGAAGAAAATATTTTATTTGAGTGAGATTTTGGACCAGCAAGAAAAATCACCAATCGATTGCTGACTGGAGTTAATCTATTTAACTCCAGACTTGGTTCAAATCGTCCAGAAGTGCTCGATAGTCAATAAATACCTGCCTGATTATCAAAATTTTTACAAGAACCTTTTAAAACAGAATTATTTCTTATTTAAACACATTTATTAACATAACCGAAATTATTTTTATTATTGAAAATATTATTTTTTATAATATTTTCCATCTACTGTTTATTTTTGTAACGACCGGCATACAGCGGTCTGGTTACAATATATATATATATATATATGCGCGCGCGCGCGTGTGTATGTGTTTTGCGTGCACGTAATAACAGTCTTTACTCTCTTGTCCATTGTGTCACACAATGACAGTTGTTGGTCAATATTTCAGATGCGTCAACTCTGTTTCAATTGGTTGACCACAACCGGAAGTGTACTACACATTCGTCCGCTTTCCTGTTCCCTCTATCTTGTTTTTCCACAAATAGAATTGTCTGTATTATAATTACTTAGAAATGTCGTTGATCAATATTTCTGACCAGCCACGTTTAAAAGAAGGTATTTTTATTAATTATCGTATTTGGTATCAGGAAATAGATGGTAAAAACACACTACGAAATATCTGCGAAATATTAAGACAATTACTTTCTTTTCTAAATGGGACCTGCGTTATAAAATAATTATTACTTCGGATCATTGCATTCCGCGTCTCGGTCACCGTAACAGCATATTTTGAACATCTTTCTCATTCAGCTTTCCCACTCCCAAGAAACAGCCTAGTACACCTCGTCGGCCGCAGCTGTCTGTCGGATAGTGGTTTCTGGAAAGTTGTGCACGTATCTCCTTCATCATTTTTAGCTCGCATCTATTCACTGATTGGAAAAGTATATTTGATCTTTTCCAATAATATCTAAGCAAACCATTGTGGTATCTCTTAGGCTTCGTAATAGTATTATTGCCTACCATCTTCTTGCCTGCTGCGAATTATATCTTCTCATTTGCCTTTTGTACTATTGATTATGAATTTAAAAGTTATATTGCAACTCTGACTACGTAACTATCAAAATATACTTGTATAACAAAATTATCTTACCTGGAAATAAGTACTAGTTGATCTGACTTGTCTAAAACAATCGGAAAATTGAGCCTTTGAACGTAAGAACTGTACATAACTGTTTTAACGTCTTTTTCTAATTTTACAAAACATAAGACTTAAAGATGAAACATGTTTTTGAAATTCAACCGCACACCCAATCATTCCGTATTTGTGTAATCTACATATTCACCTTACAATTCCTTTTGTACAGACTAGTTTTATTTTATCGATGAACTGTTTTTAAAAATCAAGATATTCCGCCGCAAAAATGTAGAAAATACTGAGATGAAAATGTCCCTAAAAGCAAGTTCTGTCCATTTCTTATCGACGACTAATATTTAGTTAGCAACTGTGAAAACATAAAAGAAAGAATGAGAAAAACATATAGCTTCTTGAAAGAAGAAACTTACATCAACGAGGTTTGTAAAAGTCGCCAAGGTAGCGAGCAAGCAGACACACGCAATTGTTTTTTCCTTATTTAATGTCAAAGATCTTTATATTCATTAAAAAAACACACAGTTTGTTTTCGACGCAGATGTTTTGTTAGCTAAATAACACCATTTTGCTTTTACCGAGATGCAAATCAGCGTTATCGATCAAAATATACCTATGCAATACGTCTACGTTATTATTTACCTTTCCTAATTACTAATAACTCTAGTATTTGCTTTTATTTCACACTAGGATTTATTTGTAGTAAAGAAACTCAAGGAGGAAAAATAACGTATCCACCGTTATAACAGTTGCGTCATGATAAATTTCCTCTTATAAATTATTAATATTTTTTAATGCGTTTTTGTTATAGGGCTTAGTCTACACATAAACATATATTGTAAAGGTTAGACAACAGGCAACAGGTAACTCGTTATTTGTTGTCGTCGGTTATATATTTCTGTCAAAGAAACCTTAGTCGAGATTACGTTTATCCCTTCATTAAGTGTATTTCACAACTTGCACTCTATATGTGCACTTATTCAGATGTGTTTAACCCGATTTGAGAAAAAGTTGTTCAGTATAGAGACAGAAAATGTAACACTGCGGGAATTCGATAATTTGTGAAATAAATGAGTCAGTAAAATATACAACAAATCAAAAACAATGTTTTATGATATTTTGTGTTATATTTGTTGTATCAAAAATTATAACAAAAAGAGTTTGCGGTGCTGATTCAACAATGGTAACCTAAAAACAATGTAATCAAAACGTTTGTTTCTAAATGTAATAATTATTGATTCTCACTTTGTCAGGATACTATAATTTTTCTTTATGTGGAGTATCTTAGCCAGATTAAGTAAAGTTACAATTTCTGTCCCCTCTTCTATCTTCTAGTTTCTTTCCAAAAGTTATAGCATTCAAATGCTACATTGTCACACTTATATAAGATTTGATGCATTACTTTGTTTGATAATGCTACGGTCGATAATCGAAACTAATACATTAAAATTCATTTTAAAATATTAAAAATGCATTAGGTTTAAAAAGGATTAGATACAATTTGCAAACAACGTTTGTTATTTTAAATTCTTAAAAAATATAAAATGTTTTTTTTATATTTAAGTCACTATAAACTTACTTTTCCTGTTATAGTAGTTAGTTAAAAAGTAATCATATCCGATAGATATTTTGCAACATTTTTTAAACTTGTAAAAAAAAGAAGAAAATTAAAATTTGTGTTTACATTCTTCTTTTAAAATAAAAGACTTTAAGAATGCTGGCTCTTTACGTGTTAGTTACACACGTTTGTCATAGTGATATCAAAGAAATAATCTTTGATAACATTTTTAATAATCTGCTCTGTACGTCTGTATTGCATGCCAAAATCTACTGTTTTAGCAGCTTTGTAGTAAATTCTTTGAAAATAAAAGCTTTAAATAATACTACTTTAAACAATAAAATAACAAGATAACATCTACTACGTATTAAAATAACAAGAATTCGTATTACAATTGACTTTAATTTTATTCATTTTATTTCATTATGTAAGGTTTAAAAACATTTTAAAAGCCGTAGTAATGATATAAAACGATTAAAAACGTGTATAGAAATGCATTTTAAAAATAGTTCTTATAAGTGTAAGACCATTAGAGAAAACTTAATATTCTATAAAAATGCATTTTTAATAAAGATATGAAGTTTATGAAGTTTTACAATAAAGTTTCCAAACATTGTAAGTGATGTTTCCGTTCATTGTTAATTTTAAGCAACAGAAAGTAATTGCTGTAAAATTTAATTTAAATCCTTAAAGTAGTTTGAAAACGTCATAAACTATTAACTACGTGCTTCAACTGTTTATAATAATATTGTTGTAATTATATGTAAGTTAGGTTTTCATATCTAAACTGTTCAGGTTTTGATATTACTTAGTTTTACATCAAGATGCATAAATACATACGTTTTGTTGTCAAAATAATAAATTATAAATTTTTAAGACAAGAAGTGGTTTAAATGTTTTCGTTTTTGCTTTACAAAAGTTAAAATCTACAAACTGCTAGTTTACCTGTGATAAAACCGTAGAGACATTAGACTAGAAAATTCATAATATAGACAACCTTGTAAGGGGAAGTGTGTCTGGGCCAGAAAGATGAAGTTAAATTAATAGGCTCTGCCTTCGTTTTCTGGCACGTACATAATTGTCTTTTCAGGCTGCAAATACTTATGTTATTTACGTTAAGTTGAATGACTGCCATTACTACAAGAAAACTCTATTTTATTAATTTGAAAATATTGTAATTCCTTTTATTTCTGCTAAAGTTTACAAGCTTAAATTTAAAATCGCAAGTGGGTTAGAAATAGGCCAAAGTTAAGTGAATGTGGAATTTTTAAAGAGCTTTGGGAGGGACGGATTGATCCACCCCCGTAGTTAACCCACTGCATCTGACACATATCTCATATCATATTTCCTCAAAAACTAATAAATATCACTCTATGAAATTACACATTACGTTAAGCTATACAATTAAGACAAAATGCATATTCAGCCTTAAAATATTTTAACGCAGAAACTTAATTGATCTAAACCGGAACAAACAAACATTTTAACACTCTTCAATTATAACGAACCAAAATTCTGATGTCATGTTCTTTTAACGGAGAGTCGCATATGGCACTACTATACTCATAGAAAATCTTTTAATTCAAAACATTAAATAACTTAAGGTACAGTATGTGTTGCATTAACTAATAAAATAGACATAGACATTTCAATGAAATTGGCTACCCAATTTCAATATTATTCAAAAAAATCTAACGCATTTACTACTATTACAAACAAAACTGAAGCAAATTTTTACATTTCAAGATTATCACAGTCAAAATCGCCTTAAGTGTTATTACAAATCAGCACATGTAACACCTAACATCATAATGTGCTAAGTGCATCATAATATGCATAAGGCATCATGCATAAATACTGAAACGACGGAAAATTCTGCAACAACGGAGAGTGTAGTTCTACTCGCTTCTCGACTAGCCCAGCCTGCCTCGTCTGCATCAAGGCCGTTCACTCACGTAACTCTCAAGTACTTGCAGATTGTTCAGCTCACAAGTACTTGCAGATTTTTCAAGAGCACACTTGAAATGCTGGCACACCGCAGTAAGGATGGACAGTTTATTCTGGAACACATGCGCTACATATAAAAGGGACAGAGCCTGGCTTTGTCAAGCAGTTACGTTGAGCGATTTTCTTTAATGCGGATCGAGTGGTGGTCGAATTATTGTGAGGAGTCATTACTGTGTTATATTTAGTGCGAAACTCATTTACTTGACATTATTATTGCAAGTGTATAAATTTAACTTAAATTATAGTACGACCATAATCTTGTTGAATGCCGTGTTGATTGCTAACTGTTATTTGTGATTAATTAAAGCTGGTGATTAGTGACTTCATTGGTGTCTGTATTTTGCTTTCCACTGTACCATACGACGATCAGTGTTACCGTCGTAACGATGTGTAAGCGGTAAAGTATACAGGGTTTTTTATGTGTGTGTGTGATCTCTTGAAGTGTTTTTGTAAAGGATAAATTTGTTTAGAACAAGTAAGAACATGAAACAATTTTTAATACATAAATTGAGATACGTAATTTAAAGTAGCTTTCATTTATGTTAGCAATTTAAGACTAAATAAATACATAAAAGTAAGATAATGATAAAATATATTTATATAAAGAAAAATAATATGCGCCTACAATAATAAAATTATATATTAATAATGTTATATTCATTAGCGTTTTTAAGCGTCGCAGAATCTGTTTGGCGTTGAGGGAACCAAAACATGTATTACTTGACTTCTGTTGTCCATGACTATGACTGTTTGCTGGAATAGGCAGTTTTTCAGAAATAAGAATAACCGAAAGTCCAATATACGGCTAACTAACCTCTGTTTCAGACACAACCGTGTAAAATTATTGGCTGTTGCCAGATGATTAAAATATTTATACAAGTTTAGATGTTATGTCTTCTTAGCTAGTAAGAAAGAGATAGTTGTTGCTTTTGAAAGTTTATTTAACCCGCAGCGTATGCAAATCGGTTTATTATGTATTCTATCCCATAGCAACTTAAAACGTATGTGTTAAATAGGTTTTTGCTTGCTAGAGAGACGAGTTTGAACAGATGTGCCTATTGTTGTACCCGGTTATTCGATTGTATCCATTACAATTTCTATTTAGCAACTTTTGTCTACTTTTTAATTGAATATTTTGCTTTCATAATATTTCAAACACAAAACAACAATAAAAATTAAATATATTCGTTAATCCGTAAATACGAAACGAACTGAGAGTTCATAGTTCACAAACGCTGGAAAACCGATTTGTGAAGTACTTCATCAAAATATGCGACTAAATCATGTACTTGTGTATACCACAGCGCGATTTTGAATTGCTTATTTATGAGAGCCTGTACTGCCCATTGTATAAAATTATTTTATTAATATCTATTGATAAACGCCCAGACCGGTATAATTCTATTTGCTAGAAAGTATGGGATAATTTAGAAGAAAACATATCTCATACTTTTATATGATAATGAATAAATTTTATTTGAAGGATAATGCAATTCTCTTTAAAATATTTCTAAACACACAGACGAGAAGCAATTTATTCTGTTAGATATTTAGAAGTTTCATCAACTGTAATACCAATTAACATATATGCCACAATGAAAACTAAATGATACATGTAGTTGCATACTACACGCATTAATGGAGGTGGATGAGCTGTTCTTAGAGTTAATTTAAATATGTAGTAAAAATATACATATTCAAAAGAGCTTTTAACTGATCGTTATTTCAAATTTTGTAATAAAAGAAACATTTCTTTATTTAAAATAGTTGCAGAAGTTGGTTTATTAAGAACCAGCAATATAACTTTATAATTGAAATAAAATAAAATGGGAAACGCGCAATTACAAATGCGTATCGTTCTTCAGCACTGATCATGCTTGTGCATGTAAGCGTGAACACCATGACAACTATTGTAAAATATATCTACGTTTGGCCTCTTAAAAACAGCTTCTTCTTATTCTTCTTCTTCTTCTTCCCTTTCTAGCCTGTCACGCCGACACTACTGCTGAATAAATATTACACCTCAATAAAACGTAGACGGACAGAAAGCAGTCATTTCTGTGCGCAAGTCTAATTCCATTGCTCTGCATTTTTACTGTTTCCTTTTTCTCCAGCCCTAATAAATCAATAAATTTATTTCTATTAAATAGATAGAAGGAACTGCAATGCCGAATGATAAATTATTGCTATAATGCTACGTAAATCTAATCACTCACATATTCAAATCAACCACTGCTATTATAACATAAGTATTCACTGCAGTCTCCTTGCAGGTGCTCCTCCAAATTCTAAGTAAACTGGAAAGTTACTCTAAAACATCAATCACACGTCTGTAGATGTTTGGAAAGTTTTCAAAAACATCATCTATTCCCATCAACCTAAATTACATAATGAATCTTATAAATACTGTACGTTTTGCATGACGAAATCAATGTCATCGCTGTACGGTATAACGGGTGTAATTTTTTGACTTTCAGGTGGCATCCGTAAAAATAACCCGGGTACCGAATTTTTGTACTGTGATCGACTTGGACTGATTTGTTATTCTTAATGTCGTCAGCGGTCATTCGAAGTTATGAGAGCTCTACACTTCATAATAATTATTCTGAGTAATTATTTCAGAATTATATCTAATGAAATTATGTATTTACGAATATATAATTTCTTTGTGCAGAATTTATGCCGACGGAGTAATTGGTAATTAAAGCAAAATATGAATTCTGTGAAACTATGATGTTACTGAATTTATATTTATTTGTTACTCCCTCTAAATAATTCAACGTCGTAAATCGCTTCCTTCAGTTCTGTTCATCCTCTAATCACGTTTAGAGATTGTAAGGTCTTTGTGTAACTGACTGCTTATCAAGTAAAGTTTTTTGATAAAAAACATAATTGTTACCTAGTGTATTCTCATAAAATTTTGAACTTAATTCAATATTAAAAATAGTTATTCCTTGTTTTCACCTATATAGTAACCTAGGTTTAGTTCAGATTAGATGTATCTTCATGAAATGGCTACTCCAAGCCTCCTTTTACTTACCAAATTCACAAGGTCAAATATCCGTTTCGTTCTAATGAATCTGAAATCCGAGTGTATGTAATAAAAGTTAATCCACCCTGAAGGAACTGATTTGAAGGAATGGTTAAGCGTTTCGTAACTGCGTGCACTGACAACGTTTCACCATCAATTCACACTTTGTTTTGTACAAATTGCTCCAGGATTAGTAAAACTCGGATGTTTTTCTCGTATGAATAAAATAATTAAAATTTAGTTATTTTTTCATTTTCGACTGATTTAACATGTAAAAGCAACAACTATAACGTCATTTACTAATACCGTTGTTCCATGAGTATTGCTGCGTGTTTGTACATCTCTTGAAACATTTATTACAATATTTCATACATACATCCGAATAGGAATCTCTGAAACTGAAAATTGTCAAATTGCAGATTAATAACGAAAAAGTTGTCGTATCGCAAGGACAAATTTCTAACAATATACTTCAGCTGCAAGAACGTTTTTAGTTGACAAATTGCAGTTGGCAGTTTGGTAGCATTCGACAATGTAGGGACAGTGTGCTTGTATTTCTCTTTTTCACGTGAAAAATAGAGACGGCTGTTGTGTTTCTCTGGAGACGGCGACGGTAGTTCAATAAATGTAAAAAATTGTCCTTAAATGAGAACATAGATGTTTCTTTATCAAAAATTGACTACAGATTTTAATTTTTAACAGCTGATAACGTATGAAGAAAACTTTGTAGTACCAGTAAGGCCACATTCATGTGAAACATAACGGTTTATATTTATTAAATTAATTACACCTATATAATTTTTGCGTGTTCGTAAAACGTATTAAGTGAAGTTACATTTTAAAGCCTAGTGATAATTAGGTAATGACAATTAATGAAAAACTAATAAAAAAGAACTTAAATAAGATTTGAAACTTATAAAGGCCTACATAAACAATATGTCGATTTTCCGGGTTGAATCCTGCGTTGTGTTTTGCTGTTTACCTCAACACTTCGCCATCCTCAGGAAGATTCCTCGTTGATGTTTCAAGATGGAATAATTGTTACCTTGCCGATGCCTGTATTTATACTAAAGTTCAAGTAGAAAGATGTGTTCCTATTGGTTCGCGGTCGAACCGTGTCTGTTCTTGTTGATCAACGTTGACTTGTTTTCTGGTAGTGTCCGATTGCTAATAAAAACGTGAAGTGCCGGTTTCCAGGCCGGATAAAATCGCAGGCCTCGTCTTGATTCTTGAGAGCGTCCGATATTTTTTACTTTCTGTGTTATTAATTACTATGAGTAACTCCAAAACTACCGTGTCGTCCAGTAGTTGTTAATTTAATTATAATTAATTGATATTTATATTAATTTATATCATATTTAATTATATGTACATCACAATTGTATATTACACTCCTAAAGGTCAAACAGTGAATAGTGACAGCTACTGTGAGCTACTGCGAGATCTGAAACCCAAAATCAAAACAAAGAGGCGAGGAAAACTTTCAAAAGGTGTGCTTTTGCTTCAGGACAATGCCCGTCCTCATACTGCGGTGAAAACGATCCAGTGCATTCAAGATCTTGGTTTTGAGCTGCTGGAGCATCCGCCGTACAGTCGTGACCTAGCTCCAAGTGATTTTCACCTTTTTGGTCCGATGAAGGAGCACCTGCGTGAATCCAAGCTTTCGTCGGATGACAAGGTTGTGGAGGCGGTGCGCGAGTGGCTGTGCACGATGCCACAGATCTTCTTCCAGGACGGAATTACGAAGCTTGTCAAGAGATGGACCAAGTGCATAGAAGCTGAGGGAGATTATGTAGAGAAGTGATGTTACTTGTCATCTTGTTTTCACAATAAAAAGTTCCTTATTAAAAATTTACCTTTACTTTTTGACTTACCGTGTATTAATTAATTATACTTATAATTTAAGTAATTTAAATTTAATGAGCATAATCTATCCTAGCTTGATTCCTAAAGCCTAACGGTCTGTATTCTGAATGTTTAGAGACTCAAGACTGTCGTAAAGTTGTATTGAAGGTACGTGGGAGACGTTAATCGATCCATAGTCCGTGTCATCACTCTACAGAGACGTCGTCCGGTCTCGGAGTCCTTTAGGTTATTGTTTGTAGATTTTGAATTTGTGGGTAACTTAATTGGTTCAGAGATTATCGCTGTGTGTGTACTTTATTGTTCAATGCCGATATTTTACTGGAACTAAGACCTGGTGAACCAAGTTTTTCTACAAGTCTCTCGCGTTAAAATCTTGTTACGAACTGAATTTAATAGCCACATAGACTTCCTGAGTTCCAGAACCTGCTCTCTCTATTGAACGAAATATATTTTTTATCAGGTAAATTACAATATTGCATAATTTTTAATTACCATAAAAATTATGAAAACCCTATTAATCTACTATTTGTTTAGTAAAATAACAGTTGTAACGCAGAGTCTTATAATTATCATTAAAAATTCCAAACTACTTAACTGTTTGTTTACTTAAATATATAACCATAATGCCTAAATGACAAATAATTTATTCCTACATTTTAAGTTTAGGAATATTTCTATAGACATCTACAGGTCTATGTCAAATATTTTTTACAAATATACATAACTGATAACAATATGTAATTTTTTTGTGAACAAAGTTACAAACGTTTTGAAGGCGACCGAAAATTTGCAAGCAGTGTTAAGAAATATTAATTTTGACAAATTATTAAAGATATGGAGATTGTATTTTGAATATAATTCCTCATAACGTGATTCACCATGTAGACTTTTACATTTTTCTTACATTTTGAGTTTAATTTTTTGGCCCGTGGTGACCTAAAGTTCAACAATATTTATAGTATCTGTGATGCGAACCTACGTTCACATTTGGGTTAAAATTCGCTACAGTTTGACACCAGGTTGGATTTTACAATTTAAAAAAGTTTTTGATCCTTTTCCTTGGCCCCGGTGTATTAAAATTTTGAAATTTTATTAACTGTACACTGCATTGACATTTTGGTTTATATTCTCTATAACTGAATCTCCCATATGGATTTCTGAGGTTTTTTGTCAATTTTTGCCCTTCACATTTTTGCCTTCTCACCCCCTATTTTTTTGAGGGATCAATTTCTAAACAATAGGATTCAGTAGGGTAAAGTATGAACACGCTCGCCAAGCTTTACAAAAATAGGTTAATGCTTTCAAAACGTATCGTGTGACATACCCCAAACAAATCGACAGATAGACAAACAGACAACTGCCAGAAGGTCGAGTTTAAACTGAGAACTCGTTTCTCTCGTTCAACAACTTTATACTGAATTCCCTGTTTTCTGATGGATCAGAAATGACCCTCTCTCCTACACATGCACTTAGAAAGTTTTTTTTGAGGACGAAATGGTTTCTAAAGACCTATCTGACCTATTTTACGGCTTACGTAATATTATTACGTAAGAAATTCATATATTAACAGTTACGGAACCTATTAGGTATTTTAACAAAGTTTTTCACCCGCCAATCACACCTTCCGAGGGTGATTCCACATTCTCAGGTACGAAACGTCAAGTGTAAATATCTTACGTTGAGGAAAGTCCGAGCAGAGGGTTGACCTGACAGATAAGTCACCTCCAACACTCACCATTGGCACTACATCCAAACAGTAGTGGCGATATGCACTTTATATCGCTATGTACTTATGTAATGTGCTTCTACATTTACATGGCTCTTGTATGAATTTCAGGAATATACCTGATCAACAACATTTCATTATGTCATCTGTTATTCTCGGACATCACTGTAATTATTGCACAACTATATAAATTTGTATTGTCTACCTTAATTTTAGACCAAGATTTTATATCGTTTTATTAATTTTATCATTTATTTATTTTTATATTATTTAATGTCAAGTATATTAAGATTGTGATTGTTAACTTACCAAAATAATCAGTGTTGTATCAGTTGAAAACAACAGTCAGATCCCTTAATTTGTACGTATAGATAATTCTTTCCTAATTCATACATTAATTCTATCAGCTCACACCCATGATTGCTTTAAGTTTTAAAGGTATTATAGTATTATCTAAATATTTAACGTACAATTCCTGTAACAGATTTTTAATATATCTGTTATTTTAAACTGATATTTTAAATTGAATGGATTACAATTAAAACATACATATTGAAAATATACTACGCTGATACGATAAGCAACACAGGCGGTAGTATTACGCAAAGCTCGGAAGCCTTTGCGCTTTTCCACATGCGCCTTCTAGAATACGGTAGGTATGCCCATACGACGCCACATACAGACACGATAGCGAAATGTGTGACTACGTTACGCTTCGCACAGGCGGTAGGCGGTAGTATTACCAAAGCTCAGGAGCCTTTGCGTCTTCTAGATTACGATACCACGCCACATACCGACATGATAAGCGACTTGTGTGGCTACGTTACGTTTCGCACAGGAGGTAGGTGGTAGTATTACGCAAAGCTCGGGAGCCTTTGCGTCTTCTAGATTACGATAACACGCCACATAACGACATGATAAGCGACGTGTGTGGCTGCGTGACGCTTCGCACAGGCCGTAGGCGGTAGTATTACGCAAAGCTCAGGAGCCTTTGCGTCTTCTAGATTACGATACCACGCCACATACCATCATGATAAGCGACGTGTGTGGCTACGTGACACTTCGCACAGGCGGTAGGCGGTAGTATTTCGTAAAGCTCAGGAGCCTTTGCGCCTTCTACATTACGATGCCACGCCACATACCGTCATGATAAGCGACGTGTGGGGCTACATGACGCTTCGCACAGACGGTAGGCGATAGTATTACGCAAAGCTCAGGAGCCTTTGCTTCTTCTAGATTACGATACCACGCCACATAACGAGGTGATAAGCGACTTGTGTGACTACGTTACGCTTCGCACATTCGTACAGGCGGTAGGCGGTAGTATTACTCAAAGCTCGGAAGTCTTTGCGCCTTATAGATTACAATACCACCCCACATACCGACATGATAAGCGACTTGTGTGGCTACGTAACGCTTCGCACAGTCGGTAGGCGGTAGTTTACGCAATTGTAGGGAACCTTTGCATTTTTCCACATGCGCCTTCTAGACTCCGGGAGGGTCGGCCATACCACTCCACAAACCGAGGTAAAACAACAAGGATTCAGAATATTTAGTTGTATCTGTGATTTGGTGAGCGTCATCGGAGTTCTTGGCATTGTAGCTTGTGAATTATTGTGTGCAAATATCTATAATTTGTGACACGTTTACTTAGTGCGAACTTGTGATTAAGTGACACTTATTGTGCATTATAGGCCTACCACTGTGTATTGGAAGGTCATAATCTTGAAGAATTGTTATATACGACGGTTTTTTGTTATTTAACTTATGTAAACTGTAATGTAATTTTGTGAACTAAATAGTAGGCTATTTCACAAGGTGTTTCTGAGAGAATCTTGTAGGTCATTGAGAGACTGAGAAACCACAGTATTTGTTCATGTCTGTTTTGACTTCTTTTGTGTGAAGGAGCGAATCAGGTCTGAGGTTTAACAAACTGGGAAGTTCTTTATTCTCTCATATTTGATAGATGGCCTTATTTATAGATCAAATTGACGCCTTCGTGCTACAAGAATTCAGCAACTATTTAGTCCTCGCGTAGTGCTTTGTTGTTCGCGATTAAAATCTGTCTGATTTTTCCTTTTGTGGGTAGAGATGAGTCTCGATATTGAAGCATGTTTTCTTTGAAGGCTTACCTTGAATTTGGAGCGTTACAGTTGAGGAGTATCTGGGATTATACGACAGGATTAGGCATTTGCATTTGTCATTGTACGAAGATTTGCGGAGGAGTCTATTCACCGATGTTGCGTTTTAAGGATCTGTGTAAATTCGGGCGATATTATTTTCAAACTCTTGTTTTATGTGTGCCATCTGACTTTTGTTGAAAATGAGTTTCACCACGAGGACAAATTTTGCAGCCCATTTCCCCGCGCCCAGGAAGTCTTTCTTGTTTTCTTGGACTGTACTAATGCCAATTACTAATGTTGTTATTCTTACTTTTAAACCTAAAAATATTATTATTATATAACACGTTATTACTAAATCGGGTAATTATTAAACATTAACCTAAGAATATAGGCTAATCTACCAATATAAAGTAAATGTAGTAATGTTACATAATAAATGTGTTCCTATTTTGTCTAATTACAGAAAGAAAACTGCAATCGAAGAGCAGTGGGAGAAGAACCAAGGATTCGAGCTGACGTCGGTGGAGCAAGAGACGTACGAGAAATATTTTTACGGCACAGAACACTGGAACTATTTCACCAACGACGAGGATCTGGGGCCGGTTATACTCAGCATCAAGCAGGAAATGCTCAACGGAAGAGACCAATTTAGGTAAATTACACGGCCTTTAATTATTTCTTGTTTAATCACTGTAAAAATAGCTTTTACATATTCCACAAATTAGTTTTTCATTGTACGTACTTTTATTATAAAACATGATCAAAATGGTTAATAGTAAACACAACAATACCAATTTAAATACATAAATAAATTATAGGTGGAATAGAGAAAACCGTCGGTAACTTTAATATAGGTTTATGTACTTTTAATTATGTTAGCATGAATTCATTAAGTAATCGTGAGTCTTGTTAATGATCGTTCCTTTAACAAACTCCTTCGCGAGTACACTGGATGCTCCAGCAGGTATTATTGCACGTTTCATCCAACCTAGTAACTTACTAATCACACCATTGTCAACCGAACTACCACTTGATGCCGTAATTTTAAATTGACTAAAGTCCTCTTATGATGCGTGTGAATGGTAGACGTTGGCAGTAGGTATCCGTTCATCTGTAAATATGAACGGATATGTAAGTTATGTTTTCTTTCAAAAATTCCATTTCGAAATGTTGCCGTTCCATTCGAAAGTGCAATTACAATTATCTAATTGTCAGAGTTTGAGAAGTTAGTTGTTCTTTTTACGAAGAAATTAATCGTTACAGTAATAGTAGCAAACAGATCGGGGTACAACGAACCTAATAAAGTGTAAGTGGTTTAGGGGTATGGAGGTGACAGATGGAAGGCATTGTTGTCCTGACGGACCCAGTGACGCAGATTGCCCCCGCACTCGCTCACTGTCACTGTCGCTGTCACATACAGCTTTATTACTAAACAGATAATTATCCTAATTACTTGATACATTTAATAACAACGGGGCGATGGGGTATAAAATACTGATCAGCTCCGCAGGAGGCTATTGCGTAAGGTAAATTATGTTGGATTAAAAAGAATAAGTTTAGTAATTAAATTGTTTATTAATTGTTTCGTGCTTTCAAAGTGATTTATGGTATGACTAATTATGAATAAACAAATAATTACCGATATTATTTATTTAATTACTATGAACAAATAAAAAATTTAATGATTAAAATTGGATTATTATAGAAGGATAAATGTAATTTTGGCCATCAACAAAATTCTAGAACCCCATTTCTTCTACGTCTTATCTACTTCTCCTTCTTTTTTTTTTATTTATTATTCCGGATGTACAATACTTACATATTTTCCGAAACCAAAGAACACAGAAGTGATTGAATTCTCATTTTCCACTGCTGCTTGTCCATCCAAAGAACTTCTTCAATCTCTCGTTCCCTCAATATAGTCTGAATTTCATCTATCCAGGTGATAGATGGTCATCCTCTTTTCCTTCCTGCTGATGGGGTCCATTCCATTCCATTCCACTTGATAAACTTTCGTGTGCCATTCTTTTCGTGTGTCCATAACATTGTAATTTTTTTTGTTTGGATAAAATCAACAATTGAATTTTTTACATTCATTATGTCTTAATGACTTGATTTCTAATTTTCTTACATCTGTATATTCTTGCCGAAAGTCTTCAAAAGTCCATCTCTGCTGTCATTAATTTTGTTCTTGTGTGTTTATTAGTAGTCCAAACTTCTGAGCCGTAAGTCATGATACTTCTAACAATGATTTTAAATATCTTTCTTTGTTATTTTGAAAATAATTGGTTAATAAATTCCTTAATCATTTAGCAAAAATTGTTATCAATTTTTTTTTAGCTTTAGTAATGGCCATGGTTGAATGTCAAAATATTTCCTCTATTATTGGACAATACATGAATTTACTGTAAGGTGAGGCACAAACTTCTTAATACTAGAAGCGTACAAACACTGTCGGATTATGGTCTTACATGTCAACTTTGTCTTCTTTTTGAACTTTTTCTTCTAGATTACTTTCTTTCTTTTCGTGCCACTTCTTGTATTTTTCTTCTCCTGTGTTTTTCTACCTACAGTCTTCGTCTCCACATTGTCCTTCTTTCTTGTTTTGCTCTACTTTTTATTAACATATTCCATTGTTCTGTTCTTCTTTTTCCTATTCACCAGGTACTAGATTTTATGTCTACATATTTTTGAATACATGAAGATGGCAACTATTATTATTGATTAGACCTACTATTTCAATTACCTGTTCTTCTTACGGTCATGTGTGATCACATTTTAAATTCGTTATCTTTCAATCCGGTTTATTTTGTGACAGTTTTATTAAATAAACAGATTAAAATTAAAGCAGATATCGTATACAAATTTATGTAATTGAAAAAGAATATGAGGTTTACAGAGCCTTATAATTTAAAGTCTTCAATAATACGACTTTACACTACTCCGTGGAGAATATATGAAGTTAATATCTTACGTTAAATTTACATTAATTTGGAGAAAATGAAAAAACTTCAAAATTTTGTTTATAGTATGTATGACAATTTTTTTAAACGATAATTGTAAACCCCCATTGTGGCATGTAGTAGAGTCTACCTAGTGCACTCCTTGTATTAACGAGGATGAAGTGTATTAACTACAATCTAGAGGTGTATACTCTAAGTTCGTAATTATGAGCATTATTGTTTTAACAAATACATTATTTTCAATAAGTTGTTTCAAATAAATTGGTCACAAATTGTTTCAAATAAATTATTTAAATTTAATACTCTATAGCATATTAACAAAGATACAACGATACAAATTTTTTCAATGAAATTTTATCTGACTTTCTTTTAAAATGGAAACCTGATGTAAAACAATATAACGTTATATCTTATACTGTGGGCGTAAACTTTTAATCTGTCTAAAACTGAGTGGATGTACGTGTGTGAATGTCTGTCTCTCACATGCCTGGCAAAGTACATTTAGAATGTATTTAGAATGATGAGAACTATTTGAGAAACATCTGCATTTTTTATTTTGACTTCCTTCAAAATACTACTTTTCCTTTTAGCTACAGACTAAGAAACTTATTTATGTGTGAATAAATTAGTATACTAATGGGAGGAGTTAAAATATCTAATAGTTGGACAGTAAATGTAATGTACTAATAGCTGGTTAGCAAATTATTTATTTGTAGCAAACTGTTTATAGCAAAATTAGAATTAGTTTGCACATCAAAACTAGTAAAATTAATGAACACCAGAACAGTGTGTACACGAACCATAATAGAGTTTTGTCAACTGCGTGCATATATATATTCCTATATATATTGCAGCGTAAAAAATAATTATTTTAGAGATAGGTATAATGAAAATATAAACACAGAGTCTATATCTGGAGGTAGGAAAATTTATTAACTAACACAATTATTATTTCTGTCTCATTGAGTTTTACTCTACCAGTGTGTACTAATCTTTCTTCGGTATTTTCTCTATTCTACATATGAAGGATTAGTCCTTAATATGATTAGTAAAATGCTAAATAGGGTAGGGTGAATAAATCGTTAGTAGTTTTTCTATCACTTACACTGACAACGTAAAAATGTTTGTTAATGAATAATATATTCATGATTAGTTAAGAGAGACATTATTATTCATACCTAAAGCGATTAACACAAATTTTAGTAAATTGTTCGTTTTATGGCTGATTTTGTTTTAAAGAAAAAATAGGCTAATTTGTGTCAAGAGTATTTTATATTGTTGTATTTGGTTTCATTTTCAATTTAGATGTGGCACAATAATAAGACCGCATTTAATTTCAGCGCATGTAATATAAAATGTGTTACATCTATATTTGACATTCTATATGATATTAGCAAGGTTTGCCATCTACAGCCATTACCTTTCCTTAAATAAACCGATAGGGAATCAGCTGTAAAACCGAATTTTAAAAACAACGAACTTCAAGACAGCCTTGCCGTCTTTCGTTCAAGCCGAGAGTGTTTCTCTTTCCCACACATTTTATAAGAAGGTTACAGTACTCTCTAAGACTGTAGAACAATTACCTAAGATCTTTAGGTAAACATAGTCCGTAACATTTCTTCCACTCAGTTGTGCAGTTTGTTTATTTTTATTGTAGTTGTTTACTTACCTGTTTGGTTATTTACTTGTTTATTTTTCTACTTACGTGTTTCGTTTTAATTTTTTCTCGATATTTTTCGTTGCGTTACAGTATGGCTGTCATATGTGTGTGTGTGTGTGTGTTGTTCGATCGTGTTGTGTTTTTGTTAACTCATCTCATATCTCAGACATGGCCTTTTTCATGTAATAAACTGAGTTCCTCGACATGACGTCACAAATTACCATAACTGCGTTTACCACTGGCGTTCACTGGAGAACTATATAAAAGATATAAATAGCGGAAACGAAATACCTACGATTAATCTAAAGCGCGCAATGACGGTATAGTTACTAATATGGACATATGGGAAGAAGAACAGAATATGTAATCAAACAACTATTGAATAAATACTTCAGAAAGGCACAGAGTGAATAAATAAGTTAAAACTCAAAATAAAATTTGAAGTAAAACATAAGAGAAGTGTAAGCACGATGGTGACTTGACATAACGTGGTCAATTAACAACTAGAAGGTAAATTAAAAGCAATATATTTGATTTGACCCAAGTCAAGCAGGCCTAAAATGAAGATTTTAAATGTCATGGACTACAGCTGCTCGAGTTGAAAAAAACAGGTTTCTGGTATGGTGGGAGAGGCAGACTAAATACGCCGGGACGGATCGATTCCAAACTCCACTACGAAAAAATGCATTAATCACCATTGTACTATCACTCGAAACAATTAAAGCTTTAACTATGACAATTTCACTTTCACTTTAGAAATACACTTTTTGTTCATAACCTCCTTCGTTCCCCTATTTCGACCTCCGTCGTCTGAACAGTTATAAGTGTGTGACACCAAAATATCCTAACGATAGCCTACTTTCATGTTTGTCCTCAGTTGTGTTACGTATAGGCCATATTTTAAACGCTTCACTCTTTGTCTCTTTCTTCCTTTCACTTTATTTCTCGCTTATGAAAACGCAGTCCATATACAAACACAAGCTATGATAGGCCTTGTTATATAATTATATAAATTACAAATAATAAATTATGTTGTCAAATACAAAAAGTTTTATTGTTAATGAATTTAATAAAAAAATATTAATAATGTGTTATTTCTCTTTTTTTAATTGATCAATTGAATAATTAATTAATTAGTTATAATTTTTAATTATTTGAATGGTAAATTGTGTTATTTTGTGTGTGAAAATATTTGTTTCACAAGTGTTAATCTAGTTATGTTATTTGGATCAAGTAATATCTCTTCTCACTCAGCTTCTCTTCTTCTTCTTCTTCTTCTTCTTCTTCTTCTTCTTCTTGATAAATTCTTCTAAGACTTCTTATTTATGTTGAGAAGAAAGAAAAAGCTAATATTGCTAATACAAATAATAATAAACACGAGTATTTGAATAATTCTGATATTTATTTTTAAATATTTAAATTTGTGCGCCAATCTTACGCGCATCGACAATGGCATTGGCTGAGACTCACTCAGGTCGATTGTGATAAATGACAATAATTATAATATTATAATGTTAATTATTCGAGTTCTTTTAACTGTCGAAATGGTCAGAGAGGGCAAGGAACAAGATACAATACTTACAAATACTTTAATCTAAATTATTATTCGCTAAAAATAACAGGATTCTGAAAATATTGTCAATTAATAAGTAAAAATTCGAACCGTCTTGTAGAATGACGTCACTGGCTCGTGAAGGATGTGTTCATCTCGGATTCTCAGTATATGAAAGATGGCTGCCGTTCACCTCGATTTTCTGCTGCACACGCCAACTGCTATTTGGTCTGCTCCCTCAAATATAAATGCGGATTCCTTCCTCTGCGACGATGTAGTCCCACTGGATAATTGTGCGATGTGTTTTCTTCTCCTCGGCGATGTTGTTTGGTGTTAGGTTAATAGTGCTGTGTTCCGTGTTAAAAAAATTCTGTTGAGTTCGTTGTCCAGTGAATATTGGTTTTGTATAAATTTGCAATATGGCGGTTAATTTCTGGTGCCTCGTACTGGATCTTATTATTCCTGTTGTTCTGGTTCAGTTTTGGTGTTAGTTAAGTTGTCGTGTTGTTATTTTCCATTCGGTAACCTCTGTAATATTTTTCGAGGTTGTACTTCAACGTTTTGTCACCATTTATATTTTTCAGACCTTCCGTCCGTAAATTTTGATCTGCACACATTCACGAGTAACAATAGACTGATGACTTAAAGTCGTCGTTTTAGATGGTAATTTATAAAATATCTTATTCCTCTTACCATTGTCTGTTCAAATCTACATGTCTTGGATTTGATTTCAACTCATAAAAATACATGACAAGTTTTCCTATTTATTGCTGTAACTTAATTATTTATTAATTTTATGAAAATTTAACAATCTAGCAATATTCTTGTGCTAATTTTACATAATTCAATATATAACTGGGTCTGTTTTAAGTTCAAATAAGCCTAAAATTTACAATTTTTGATATTTCTTATAGGCCTTGTATTTTTTACAATATTAGTAATTAAATGGTTTACAAGTGATTTTATGTTAATATTTCCTTTAAATAATTTTACTCACTTCATGATTATTGTTTGTTGTTAATAATTTGTTGTTATAATACTCCAATATTGATTAATTTACACTTATTCTGAGTTGAGTACCCCTTAGGCCTAGTATTACATATTTCCAAATAAAGTTAATTTTATTCTTTTGTCATTACGTTTGCTAATATTTGCTTCTGTGCTGATTACATTTCCATATTTTTGTTTTACATGGACTAGTTTCTATTAATTATATACAGTTCTATTGAATTTATTCATTTGGGTTTGATTCTATGATAGTAGTTGATTTTGGTCTAAAATTCTGTTTTATTTTTCTATGGGGTTTGTCAATTATTTTGCCCTCTTATCCTTTATATGGTTTACTGTTTAATAATACAATATTCATATTATCTACTTGCCTTCTCTGCCTTAACAAACTTTATAGTAAAAAATATAGTAAAAAATAAAACCATAAAATATTTTTTGTGATTTCCACTCGTCACAGATTGACGAGTGGAAATCACAAAAACTATTTTATGGTTTTATTTTTTACTATAATTTACAATGGATTTTCACCAAGTAAAGGCATCAAGCATTAATTATTAACAAACTTTGAAATTATTGAACATTATTTAAATACAACATAACATCTTATATCTACTAATTTTATATATCCCTTAATTATAATAAAAATATCTTATGCCTATTATCCTTAACTGTCTTATTTAATTATAACAAAATACCCTATCTATTATCTTTATCTATCTAATATATAATTTGATTAAGAAAATGTACAAACATCTTATTACTAGTCATACTCTCAGTTATGAACTGTCCTTTGGTATTTATGTCCTTCTTATAACTTATTTAACTGTAATTAAAACATCTTATTAGTAATAATATTTCTTATATATATAATTTTAAACACTTTTATTACTAATAATATTGTCAGTCATTAGACTGTCTTTGATTCTTATGTTTTTTCTAGTATCATTCTACACTAATGGTAGTCCTTTTAAACTCATGGTTAGTCATTTTTTTTTATCTCCTTCAGTGAATATTTTTTATAGATTTTTAACTAGGTTGTTCACTACACTCACTGTAGTTTCTAACTTTTATTATATCACTTCACTTTATATTTTCTACACTATGGTAGTCTTTTTAGTGGTTTCTACTCTACGGTAGTCTTTTGGTTTGTTTTTACATTAGACTTATACTTAGTTTACAATTTAGTTTTAATTGTATTGTATCCTGTAACTTGAGTTACTGGCTCTAACATAATGGGTTTTAATTTACTTTCAATTGGGTATGTATTCCTTTACTAACATTTTGGGAATAGCGCTTCTTATTTCTATGTTCTTTTTAGGAACCTTGACATATTTTGTCTCTTCTTTCTTATTATATAAGTAAATTCCTTCTCTTGTGTTTTCAAGTCTTTGTGGCATTAATTCAATGCATCTTATTTGAATATTCGGTTTCATTTAATGTTTATTTACAGCTCTTTGTTAACTTGTTATTGGTTTTGTATCTTGGGGTTTTCTGCTTCTTAATTTAATAACTTTCCCCTTATTAATTTTTTATTTACTTTTTCCTTTTGTCTTCTCTTTTACTGCTCCTCAACCTACTGGGTATACTGATGTTGTACTGGGGTTTTATATAGTTGGTTATTTATATATGGACCAAGAGTTTTCTTTGTTATTCAGTTTAATTTTTATTAACATTTTATCGACTATAATGATCAGCTTCTTTAATTTATTTTTTAACCATTTATTATTCTCACTCACTATTGATAGTTTCTTCTTTATTAATGTTGTATTAAGTTAAATTTTAAGGTGATAATTCTGTTATGCTACAGCCTATATGTTACTATATTCGAATAAATATTTCAGGTATTTCTCCTAAACAGTAATGACAAGAAATTCTAATTACAGATCTAACCAGACTAACCATAAAAGTTATATAAAACCCCACACAATTGTACCAAACAAAAATCTCATCCCTCTCACTTTTACAAGTGTAACAAATCTCTAAACTGACAATGTTTTCTAGTTATTCGGTTTGTAGTAGAAAAGTACAGAGAATGAAATAGCCGAAAGCATTAAATTCCTTTACCAATTTAATCAAAATTTATTTGGATCAAATTTAAACTAAATGTGGAACTCCTTACCCTAGAGAAAAACATTTTCCTTATTTGTTCATATACAATCGTAAATCTGGAAAGCACGATAATTTTTCATGGAGTTGTAGAAATTTACTTACGGAAATTATGATACTAGCATTATATACCCATGCCAATACTTAAAATTGATAAACTCTAATAGTTAATAATAAGATGGCTTCGTGGTTTTAATGCAACAACTCGTTCACTTGTGGCTATGTTGTGACTTGGTTAAACGTTATATCAATCCAAGCGCACCACTCTACTCATGTGGGCAATCAGAACGGACAAACGGGACACACATCGCTCTGCGCTCTTTTACGCTGGCAACACAAGGACTAGTTACTTCAAACTTTCACAGGTTCCGAAAATGTAGGCCAAGTTCCATATCCCGAAATCACAAGACAGATTAGCCTAATGCTCGCAAACGGACGATGATGTTGATGACGACAATGATAAATAATACTACGACATGGAAAATAACAACAAACATTGTACTTCTTGGAGTACTATAATTGACGGAGTATTGAACACTTTGCGAAGTAAGCGTTGCATTTGCGGAAGCACGTGAAAGTCTGTTTACATTTTTGTTTATAGAAATGTAACATCTAACACTTAGGGGAACGCGGGGGTAGCACCGATCAGCGGGTAGCCTCGATCAGGTCGGTTACGAAAGTATAGTACGCTGTAGCGACATCTGTTGAGTGCTGAACTCTAGCCAGTTGCACAGTGAACTAACTAAAAGCGACCACTAACCATTTCCGGAATTGTACTTACAGTGAATTACAGAAGTGTATTTTAGCCAAATTTCTTCTTATTTCTTCACATCTTTAAGTGATATTTGCACTTAAATTTTGAATTATTTAATTGTACAGATGTGTTGTTAACGTTTTCAGCATCATTTGAATTTGTTATTTACGGTTTTAAACTAACTTACTGTAATCTCAGGTTATAAAACTCAGAAGTATGCGCAGTGGGGTAGCACCGATTAGGTGAGTGGGGGAATGACGATCAACTGTACTGAGTTACAACTGTACAACACCGTACTAAGTTAAATACTTTTAAATACTAATGCGGTGCCCTTACACGTTCGTGTTACTTTCAGTGGCGTAGCTAGGTATTTTGACGTCCAGGGCAAGAAACTGAAAGAGAGATAAAAGAAAACAAAAATAAAGGCCGTTCAGTGAAAAACGAACTTCATAAATGCAGTCGTGTAGACTTTTGCGTAAATGTCGTAGAACGTCCAGCAAACTTTTGAAAAGAATTTAATAAATCAACATTATGAATTAAAACACACAAAAATTACCGTTATTGTTTTACATAGTTAATAGTAACAGATACAGAACATACAAAATGTAATAGACCTAGTACAAAAAATACGAAGTCGGCCGACCAGGAGCATTCAGCTTTCTGATTGGCAAGCAAGCCATCCACATCAACGTCTAGTGGGTCTCCGTTGGCCCCAGTGACGCAGGGCAAAAAAACTCTTGACTTATCTTCCCAGTTGAGATGTAGCCCTAAGTCAAGTATTGAAGAGCTAATCCCAAAGCCACCTTCAGGAGACAAAACAAAGAAAAGAAATGGAAAACCCAAACAACATTCTGCAATTTTAACTGGAAATCCTCAGAAGAGGATTTTGGAGGAGAAACTACGGAACAAAATACCCCCTAAAGAAACTAAAGAAACAAAGCGAAACAAACCAACAAAGACAAAGAAAGCAAAGAAATTTCGCCGCAACTTAAACTTTGATTCAGATTCTGAAGGCAGCGAAATTAACATAAATGAAGATCAGTTGCCGGGCAATAAAGACGATGAAAAGTGCTTCTTCTGCGGTGAATTTGGGAAAGATGGCGAAGAGTGGTATTGATGTACAGGATGTGGCCTTTGGAACCATGCTCCTTGCTGTGCTGCTGATTCAGCTGTTAACTACTTTTGTGACATTTGTTTAAAAAAATAATGAACTATAATTTAAATAAGAAAACAGTGTTTTAGTTTTGTTTATAGAAAATCATACTTAACTGTATAATTAATTTTCTTAACATTCCTATATGTTTATTAATATTTGCGTTAAATTTGTATGACAACGTATATTCTAAGACTGTAACATTTTCTGCTGATTAATAATTTTTTTTTAATTTTTTTATACTTAGAATGTAGTATGCACCATTGGTAGATATAAGTAACATTCTAATGTATCTTTCATCAATTTCATTGACTTTTTATTATCTTTCAATATCTTTCATTTGCTTTTTACATTGACAATTTTTTTTAGGTTTTTGTTTTTTCCCATTTAATTAGTATAGGAAATCAACTGATCGTCATTACCCCGTGGGTGGGGGACTACCGATCACAGCCCATTTTTTATTTTTTACGCAATAAGAAAAGCCCCTTTCAACTTTAACGCTTACAGTGTATAACTAATAATTTGCACTGTTAAATCAACAATTTTTTACATTTGTTTTTAACTTTTAGCCAATTCTTCAATTTTTTTTCGAATTTCTCCCTTAGGTGATCAGGGCTACCCCACTCTCCCCTACTCATTGACAAATCTGAAAGTTTTCTAACAATGAATTATACCTGTAGGTTTGTTACCGCATTGGGAGCCGGAACTATTCAATACCCATTACCAATGGTGAGAATCAAGCTCCCGGCCATTTCAATAGTAACACTATGGTGTACGAGGATATTTTTTTAAAGTAAGAATTGTTTTGCTACATAAAGTTCCATACAAGGTCAGCTGTTCTTCACACTTCTTCCGCTAACTGTGAATCCAGTTTCACTGTTCTAGTACCACAAGGTTTCTTATAGATCTTTGCAGTGGATAACTTTTTAGAGACTCTCGCCTGTTGAGAATTGGGCTCTGCAGTAAGATTTTAAAGCGCAAGCAACCGTCGCCCACCCAAAAATCGCCGATAACTAGTCAAAGTGTTTGAGGAAGGTATAATAAACGAGACAAATGTGCGCAAAGTGTATCATTTGTTTAACGAAGTTACACCAGATTTGCACGATGAAGCAAAAAACAGGACGCTTGTTTGTCATCACCGAACAATTGAAAGTCTGTTCACACACACATTCGACAAAACAGGAAGTTCATAATTAGTATTTGACTTCATGTAGCTTTCTCTAATGTTTGTTGTCCTGTTGTTTATGAAATTGTCTTTGAACACCTTTGATACAAGGACCAAGATGAATTCCAAGAATATTGGCATCAGAGCAAAGACAGGACTTTACTGCTTTTCAGAGACTTCTCGATCGCTAGCGTAGCAAAAAGGGATGGCTTCTTAGATCGCATATTGACGGACGATGAAACATGGGTATCCTACTACACATCTGAGACTAAACGACAGTCTCCTCAATGGCACCAAACCTCAAAACCCAAAAAGTTCAACCTCATGTTTCCAATTAAGAAATTAATCACAATGGCTTATTGGTACCGAATAGCCAATTTTTGATTACCTGTCTAGAGTGGAAACCATCAATGCTGAAAATACTGTGAAACCTTAAAAAAAGTGAGGGTAAGGTATACAGAATTCTCGTGGCATGCTGGCTAAGGGGGCGTATTTGCTATACGACAAAGCGATCCTAACCTTGCTGAAAGCACAACAGAACTGTTATGAAACTTTCGTTCGCAGGTATTAGTTCATTCTCCACACGCTCCGAACCTAGCGCCATTTGACTTCATCTTTTTCTAAAACTAAATGACACTTATTTTAGAAGAAACCGCTTGCAGACCGATAACAACGTGTACCAAACTGTCACTGAATGCTTCAAGAAACAGGTGGCGGAATTCTTAAACAAGGGAATCGTCAAGGCCGTCTTCCAATGTAAAAAATTCTTAAAAGTGAAAGAAATGGTTTTAAGTTACAAAACGTGTCAGCAGTTAACGCATAAACGATTCTTACTTAAAAACTGACTCCCGTAACTCTAAACAAAAGTATATTTACCGTTTAGTTTTATATTTCACAAAATATAAAATGTCACGATAGAAATATTGTTGACCAATTTATCAAGTGAGTGAGTGTGGACCGACACTTTGTTGACGCAACGTGATCTACGTAGCAGTGGCGATACGACTGCAATGTTTTTTCATCGCCACATTCCGCGTGCCTTTACTATTCCAACTTTCTTATTTTGCTCGTAACGACCAAATTCCAAATTACTAATAAAAGTAACATGTTTATAGCATTCTCTAGCATTCAATACAAATTAACTTATTGTAATAGTCATTTAACAAATACAATATAATAAATTGTATTGATATAAAAAACTTAATAAATAAAGTACTAAAATAGAAATATGAAGAAAGCGTTTCTTTAATATAAAATCAAAATTATTATGATGTAAGATTACAAATTCCGATACAAAGAAACATAATAGGCTAATAAGAAAGTCTTAGACAATATTAAAATTCAATCGTCGTTACTTTGCTAAAAACCATCGTAATATCAAAACCCAGTTCAAATAATTCCCTGATTTATCATATTGAATTAATTAATTAAAAAATAAATCGTATAAAATGTAATTACAAGTGATCACAACGACTTGACTAAGGAGAGTGTCAATAAGTAAAGTAAATAAACATTATAAATTAGAAAATGAATGCAAAAACGTATATTAAAATAATAATAACATTACTCACAAGAAACGTCATAGGGATGCCCAGGTACTTAATCGAGTATTTTATAAACTTTAATAGTACCACAAATCTGGAAAAAATTAATTGGGAACTTGAAAATTACGTTTCTACCGGATTCAAGACTAATATCATCACGGATTGAGCAACTACATACAGTGATACGTCAGATAGACTGAAAATAACTTTGTTAACAACCTCGACCAAATTAGAACTGGTAAACACATTCTTTAGCATTATCGGTGGAAAACTTTCAAACATTACATTGCTGGGACTCCTACGAAAAGTAGTGCCTAGTGCAGGTAATTTCAAATTTTTAAGCATTACAAATGTTTTGTTTTTTTACTTTTGTTAATTAGATGGCATAAAATTTTGATCATATTCGCTTAAATTAAATATGTGACATTGTAAGAGTAAAAGAGTTTTATTGAATCGAAAGTAACAAAAAACAAAATCTCACTCCTCGCTTTGAAAGAGTAATTGTCAGGCTATGAAGTTAATTTATGATACCAATTCAGCAATTGCAATAACTTACTAGTATCTGTGTTTTATATATTCATTTACAAATAATTTGTACAAAAGCAGCACAATACACACGCGCGCGCGCATGCAAAACACTCACACATTCATATTAATATATAAAAAAGAGTCGATGTCTGTTTGTTTGAAATGCTTCGAGCTTAAACTAATGAACATGTTCATTTAAAATTTTGCACAGGTATTCCTTAAACCCTGTGCTAGGATACAGGCTACACTTAAGTTCACTACACTTTAGTTAAAGTTTTTTTGTTTGCAGTTCTTACCTTTCCTTTAACACCGATAGATGATGCCAGTTAAATTTTAAAAATACTTGAAAACTTGTATTTAAATGAAAAGTATTCAAATTCTAAGTATTTGAATACTTTTCATTTAAATACAGTTTATTGCGAATAATTCAAATAGGAATAATTATATTTTTAATTATACAAATATATTATATAGCTATTATAAAGCAAGAAAAAAAAAGTAGGTAGCGCAAATTGGGTTATGCACAAGAAAAGAATGTATCGGGTCATTTTACGCGGTCCTTAGATGTCCAAAATTGATAGAAGGGCAAGAAATATATGTTCTTTCTTTTATTCATGGAAGTTTTAATTATTGTTTCGTATTGCCTATTGTTAATAAGAGCAAATTTCAGCTTATTTTTATAATGCAAGGACATATTTACCATAACATCGGTGCTTCAATACCATGAACAAATCTGCAACATAAATTTTAGCAAGTAGCCTATACTTTATTGTTCACGACTTAGATTGTCCAGCATAAGTTGTATGGAAAGATAGTGTAATTTTAGTAATTGTGCTTTCTTCTGGAAGTATTGTTATTTACTGTGGAATTTTGCTTTAGAACCACCAGCAGAAAATCAGCATCGTAGTCTGTTGGACGCAGAAAATCATGCAATTAGTCGTGATATTGAAACTGAGTCCCAAAAAACTGCAGGCTTAACACAAGTGCCGGTCAGAAGGGTAGAAGTTATGCAAATCAACTGGGCTGATTTTTATGGCACTACATTTAATTACGTCTTCAATATAAATTACAAAATACATCCGTTAATGGTAGGACGGAGAATATGTAAAACATGTCGTTTTTCAAAGCTTTAAAGTGGAATAGGAAAACGGCAGGGATGTGTTGTGTGAGCGATGTGTGTGGTACTAGGAGAACCACCGGAGCCACTGAAGACATTGCTATAGTGTGTTACTGATTCTCCACTTCACTTTCTGAGCAATGCGTGAAAATATAATTTGTTTTCCAAATGACATCTATTGAGGTTGAGCACGAAATGCATCATGGTTGGTTTCAGTCTGTGTTTATAGCGCAAGAACAGATTTACCATAACACTGCTGCTTTATTACCACAAAGAAATCAGTGGAATAAATTTTTGCAAATATACTTAACGGGTAACGACTTGGATTGTCCAGCTCAAATTGACAAGAGTTGTCAGTATATTCCAGGTCTGCAACATGATACAAAGACAGTATTGCAACGCATGTTGT
Organism: Magicicada septendecula; assembly: GCA_034769895.1. Taxonomy (NCBI): domain Eukaryota; kingdom Metazoa; phylum Arthropoda; class Insecta; order Hemiptera; family Cicadidae; genus Magicicada; species Magicicada septendecula. The sequence continues at coordinate 510,548,625 of CM068368.1, forward strand.
ATGAATACAATATGTTAGTCAATGAGTTTAAATCTGCGTTAAAAAACATAAGTGAAATTCATTATAAAGTTGTAATATGTGCTGATCGAAAACCAGCTGGGAAACATGAGCGACAATAAAATGCACCATTGATGAATGAGGTTGCTGCTGTGATGACAGATAATGAGCTGGGAACATAAGATATTGTAACAACTTAGATTGACAAGCGTTGTCAGTACATATCAGGTGTGCAATAGGAAAGAGTAGCATTCCTATACATGAAATATTGAAATACATATTGAAATCTAACATACATATACATATACATATGACATATTGAAGAAATACATGTTGCATGAACACAACATGTGGTATATCGGATCCGCGATATCTCTGGGACGAACTTAAGAAGGAATAACTGACGATATATTCCAGCAATATTCCTCTAACAGCAACCTAGATAATTTATTGATAGTATTGATAGATATTGAAGATCGAGTTCAAGCAATTTGTGGTAAAACGTTTAGTGAATTAGGTACGAGCGGACCTCAACGAAAAGTGATTAAGACCTTAATTCAGACGTAAGTAAGTAAATTAATTCGAATTCTATTGAACTGCAGGATCAAGTGGATCAAATTCTGCTAACTCTAATGTCAGAACAATGAGCTGTCTTTGATATAGTGATTAATAAAGTAAATCCCAACGTACCTGCATTCTCATTTTTGGATGCTCCAGGTGGAACGTCTAAAACAAACCTTCTTAATGCAGGTAATTGCTCGAGTAAGTCGAAGTACGAATATAGCAATAACAGTAGCGTCATCGGGAATCGCAGCAACGTTAATATCTGATTTTAGCACAGCACTTATATTATTTAAATTACTTTTGAATTTGGCCCGGGAAGAACGCCCATTTTGTAATATTTTAACAAAAATAGTGAACGTGCTGATATGCTTCGTAAATGTAAGCTAATAGTGTGGGATGAAGCAACAATATCGCACAGTCGTGCGATCGAGGTCTTACACAGGACTCTAAGAGATATTCCCAATGTTCAAAAATTGATGGGTGTTGGTACTTTAGGCAGCATATTTCAGGCAAACTTTACCAGTGATACCCAGAGATACGCCAACAGATGAACTAAATGACTGCCTTAAGTCTTGAAATTTATGGTTGGATGATATAAAAATTAATATTTTCACAAATATGAGAACGTATTTGTAATATCTTAGCAGGAGTATTTTCTAGAGAGCTGATGAAAACTGGAGAAGGAAAAAATTACAGCTAGCAGTGACGTCAGATTCAACTTTCTCCTAATTTTTGTCAATTGGTGCGAAATGTAGACGAATTAATATCATGCGTCTTTCCTAATAGTAGTCTAGTGAAAATTATTCTTCTGACGATGGTTAAGTGGTAGAGCCATTTTAGCTCCGACAAGTAATATTGTGACAAATATAAGTCAACAGATATTGTAATTAATACCTGGCCATAAAAAGTATTATTCTTTAGACACAGCAATGGAGTGCAGAAAAACAACTTTATATCGAACGGAGTCCTTAAATTCACTGGAATTTCCATCACATCAATTACAATTAAAAATAGGTGTTTCAGTCATATTGCTACGCACATTAGATGCTCCCACATTACACAATAGCACTCGATTAAGGATCGTAGGTCTTGGGCACAATATGCTCCAGGCTATGTTACCCGTGGTCAAGAAGTATTTATAACAAGGATTCCCGTCATTCCATCAGATTTACCGTTTCAATTCTCTTGCTTGCAGTTTGCTGTGTCCATTATAATTTACAATTACAAACCATGAAATTTGCTGGAGTTTGCCTAGAACCTCCCTATGTTTCACGCGTGCAGTTGTACGTTGCGTTTTTAATGGTATCTGCCTGCCGTAATTTATATGTTTTCGCTGAAAATGGACAAACAGCTAACATTTTTTATGAAAGAGCTTTAATTTAATATGAATAAACTTCTTAATTTGAATTTTAAAAAAATTCAGAAGACAGTAAGAGGTATTATTCATTATTGGGAGCAGCGAAGCGCATGGGTACACCTAGTATACTATAATACACATAACATAATTCACGTGAATCTAAGCGTTATGTAGAAAACTGATGAATGTGATGCAGAAAGAGAGAGAGAGAGAGAGAGAGACGGGGCAGACAGATAGAACTGTCTGTGTTAACGGAAATTCGCGCGCGTGCGCGCGCGCGCGTGTGTTCTTTCTGATTGTCATTTTGTATATTGCTATTATGTATACCAATGACATTTTTAACTTGGTAAAGTTTTACGCCAATTGTTTCAGTTTAGGCTACAGTATTATTGTTGAAGATCAGTGACTTGGTAACCAGTACTAAATTTGGTGATTCCAATTTATTTATGTGGTTTCAACAATACACTTCGATACAGTATATGTCAATCGGCTATTGTACAGACGTATTACCTGTCTTCATATGCGAAAAATTACATTCTAAATATCTAAATATACATTTAACAATATATTACAGTAATGATACATTGTCACTTGGTATAGTTTTGTGATTCGTACACTCAGATTGTGATTACTGTTTGAATTGCTTTGCTGCACTATATTACGAAGGCTGAACAGATGAACTAATATGTATTTGAGAACGGTAATGTAACAGAACTAATCAGTGTTTTAAAACACACGTTCTGAAAGTGACAAATTTTGTATAAACGGTGGCAAAAATATTTTAAAGTCATGTCCTGTTAATTGACCGAACTCCAATAAACTTTTCGTTGTTTAGTGATTAATTCTCACTACTATTAGCGTCATTAATAGTAATCGTTATTAACATAATCATACCATAATAATAATTATAATAATAGTAATCATAAACATCTTTATTATTAATTTCATCATCGTCACTATATCTTCTTCCTGAAATCACCTGTCTCATAATAATATAACGCTGATAGAAAACCGTAGAATTGAATCTCGCATTATGAGTAAACACCTCTTGTTATCAACGCTATTGTATTGTTAACGCTACTGTTTGTGAGCGCGATCGAGGCGTAGAGAGGTGGAATTATTGCATTGTCACGTGAACGCTTAATATAAAAGCAGAACAGTGTTCATTGGTTCATAAAGCCGTCTCATAAATGCTCTGCCGCCATAACTTTATTAAACCACGCGTGCGCGTTGGTCCAGTGATTTTCAAAGTGGTGCCATAGTTTCACAGATTATAGCGGTAAGCTCTTCATGAAATAAGCGGAAATGGGTTAATCAGTTCCGAACGACGCCAGTGGTCATTTTCATTATTCTAGTAGATAATAAATAGCCGTTGCAAATTATTATTTTTAAATCGGTTTCATTCAACTTTAACTTTTATATAATTTAAGGTGGCGACCCCTTGCCATAGTTTAAAACTGAAAAACCAATAAATACCTTGTTAACGTTTTTATTTCAAGATTCGAACTTTGTATATTGTATGTTAAATAACATTAGTATATAATTTAATGTTTATATAATATAATAACAATAGTAATATAAATTAACATTATACACGACAAAAGTTTTTAGTTAAATAATGACAAAAAATGTACTAAAAAATATACATTTTATATGCTACTGTGTAGAAAATAAATTAATAATCGCTGTCAGAATCATCGGAATCGCTACTTGTCGATAGCGAAACATTTACTATTTGCGGCTTTTGTAGCAATATTAAAACCTCTTTAATCAAAGGTTCTTTGTATGACCGATTCCCTATGCACTGTGGTAATGATGATATAAGAGGATCCGATGAAACTAAAAGACGTTTAATAAATCTCGCATGGTCTTTTCTCGAGAAAACTTTCTTGTATAAAACTGACGATACAGTCTAAAATGTTTGTTTCGAGATTCCAGTGCTTCCTGTGAAAACATTCCAATAGGAAGAACAGCTGCCTTAATTATATCAGATCCATGCATAAGTATGCGGTGGATGCTCGATGGCATGTAATACCACGGATAAAGTTGTACAAACATTTTAGCTGTATCCTTTGCATAATCACTGAATGCTTCAGAGTTGATGGCAAAGCCACATGATATTGTAAGCAAAATAACATAAAGACGTTTTAAGAAATCTTCATTGAGGCCTGTTATAGAAGATGCAAGAGAAAACTCGCGAAAGAATCTGCGGGCAGTGTTTCCATCATTAGTTGTACCGAACCCCGGCTTAGGAATATCAATCAGTACATTCATCTCGATTGTTTGCAAATTAATTATTCTCGTCTTTCGTTCCTTGATCTTCTGCTTATCATTTCTATCACGAATCTGCCACTTTTTTAATTCGAGACGATAAGAGATATGTAAGCAACATTCTAGACAACGTATCCATGCATGAAGATTTGAAATTCCGTACTCAAATAAATGAGGTTTGACTTCAAGACTCCAAATTTTTTCGAGTTGATTCATCATCTTCGGAGTTGCCCCACAAATACCACAAAAACTCCAAATGTCTTTCCGTCAATCATAGTCATCTTTAACTCATTTTTCACAATTATTACAGTATTTAGGAAAAGACAGTTTGTAGGCTGGATCTCATTTATTTGGTTGTCAATGTTTTGGATTTCTCTTTTTGTTACTTCCATTGTTTCTTTTTCAAACATCAGTTTAATGGGTCTACAGTATCTCGTTGATGATGGACGTGGATTCTGCCATAATATATACCCATTTTTCGTGTGTAACTGCAGCGGAACAATACATACAGCAAACAAATTTGCGTCACTCTTGGATGGATTACCCGCTTCACTATACCCTTGTTTGTAGGTGGACTGACCAGCACTACCGTCACATCCCTATTTACAAACAAGAGTCACACCTTGCGATAACTCTGTCATATTTTGATTTAAAACTTCTTTTTGCATTTCTACGATTCTACTTGCCGTATGATTGAGGATCGCTTGCAAGTTCACTTCTGCAGATATATCCGACACAAGAATATGTTGTTCATCTGGATAGCATTTCTTTTTTGCCTCTAGTAAAGAATTATAGCTAGGGTATATATGAGCATTTCTAGATTTTGCTCCAGACTGCATTAATACATATGATCTCTTCGTATATCGACCATCAACATACAATGCGAGGGCCTCGTCTGCAGTATATTTTATAGCAATTGACCTTGGCGTCTGAAAACACTTTTTTATTGTAGTTGCTCAAGTTGCTCTTGTGGGAGAATAGTCGGAAATTTCTTGCACGATTGTAGCAGCATCTCGTCGACCAGACATTTGAAGACTTTTCCGAGTCGCAAAAGTCAGTTCTTCCTGGGAATAATTTTCGAACAAAGGTGCAACTCTTTGTCTTTTTCTTTGATTGCTGAGCTCACTAAAATCTTTTAGAGGTCGACTCTTCCTGCCATTTGAAATGTTTTCTGGTCTGTTCGCAGATCTGGTTGTTTCGAAAAATACTATGTCCTCATCAAGCCATCGGTTATGTCTTGCCTCAAATACTTTTAAAGTACGTTGACAATCTTTCCACATTTTGGCGACTTTACTATTGTAATTATCAATAACTTTCTTAACCTTGTAATATTGTTCATTTTCAGTCTCTTCTAAATCAAGTTTTTTCAAAACATGCTAAAACAGACAAGTTTTTTTGTTTTAGTACACTTTCTTCACGCCAAATATTGAATAAGGTCCTTCTTGATATCGACATAGCAACTAAAACAATTAATATTTCCGACCTTGGCACTTATTGGCAGCCAGTTTTAGGTTAAATAGAAAGCTAAGAATTTTTTCTAATAAACAAAAAAAAATCACTACGAATAAACACGAATACAGGTTTACTTCACAAGAAAAGCAAAAAAAAAAAAAAACTCATTTACATGTGCGATATTCAGTTCCCATTTCCTTGCTTTTGGTTAAGAAATAAAAGTAATTATTACTTACAATGTAAGCATAAATATTCAACACAAATATATAACAGAAAACATTATGAACCGAAAGACACAAACAATTACTATAACCTTTAATACGAGACGTACTAAACTCAACTAAAATAACTAATCAAAATGCAAAACATTTCACACCTAGGTATGACGTCATCATACATTGTTGCGCTGGATTTGTTTACATCAGTTACAACAAAAGTATCGAACTTTAATACAAAATGAAAATAAACGAAATTGGTGACGCTTTATTTTTGATATTATTACTTCCTAGAATAGCTCAATCAACATCTGTGAAGGACGTGTAGGTGAAAACTGCTACGTTGTTAATTTTTGATCGGACTTTTTATTGTTACTTGTTATTGATTTTACATAATAGTTTATGCGGAGTCAAAGATACTTTACAACATATTCCTACGATTCTGTCGTCTTTACTTCCGCCCAAAAATCATTCGTATATCGCAAAGGTTTACACAATCCGTTCCCGATTCCGAGCTACATCTCGTAGTATTCCGCATATTATCAAAACTACACGTACAAGTTATAGCCTATATGCCGTAATTCAGAAGAGTTCTATTATCTTAACAGCTTTTTAAATTCTTGTAACTGAATCTCTCTAAGCAGATAGACAGAACATTTTACCTCTCAGCTTATCATCAGATCATAGGAAGTAAATACAGGACGTAATTCGGCATGATGAGCTGAGAAGTTTCGGGAGTTTCTTAATTGGTGGTGTGCAACAGCGTAATTTCTGGTTGTCAGAGACGAACAGGTTACATTTTTTAAAGAAAAGGCCTGCTGCACTCGGCAAACAATAACTCGAATCCAAACTAAAAAGTTAATCCTGTAACGTCAAATTTACGGAGATCAAGTAGCAGAGATTGAGTTGAGGCTGAATTATTTGACATTCGCTCAGAACTTCGACAAGAGGACGCTACGCCACCATTGCTGTAAAACTTAGTCCTACAATTGATTGTGCAAAAGTTGGACTACGGACTACGTTAAAACAGGACGTCCTCTAGGCAAATTATATAAGATCTTTGCATACTCAGATGACATAGACCTGATGTTTGAAAATTAAAAGTGATTGATAACTCTTTTCTCTGTCTTTGAGCAAACGGGACTCAGAGCAGTACGGAGAAAACATAATACAGGAAGTAATTCAGCAAAGTGCGGTCCAACTTAATCACCACGATATAGCGAACGACCTTTGCAAATGTCACAGAATTTACATATCTAGATGTAATCTATGTCAATGGCATATACAAAGAAATGACTGCTAGAACTAATGTTGGAAACACTATTTCTAGCTTTACGCCATTTCTTCTCATCAAAAGTTCTGTCGCGAAATTCCAGATTAAGAGTTTATAATAGCTTAATAAAGCCAGTAATGGAAAATGATGTGTGAGTAATGGACGATGATGCTTAGACAAGAACAGAATTTAATAAGTTTTGAGAACAAAGTCCTAAACAAAATATTTTCGGGATACGACACAGAAACCAACACATACCGATTAAGAACAATGAAGGAATTAGAAGAATGAGAGGCCATGCGTTCACGGCAAGCAAATTACACATAAAATATTAGTCACTTTGTAATGAACAGAAAATAAAAGCGACATCACGAAAATATGTAGGCCTATGATCCAACCCACAGGAAACCGGACGCCAGGAAGACTACGAACAAGACTTATTGATAATATTTCATAATATAAAAAGAGACCTGGAAGATCTAAGAAAACTGGGAAATAACAATACGAGATAGGAGTAAACAGGAAGGCATTATCAGGGAAGCTAAAACCCTACAAGGGCTGAATGGCCATAGGAAGAAGAAGCAAGTCAATGGCCGTAGAAAAAACAGCAAATTACCTCGAGCTGTCGGCAAAATCATGCCAAAACACACTTACTTGGAAGGTTGTGTGAAGTCCACGTATCCTCGTCTGTGTGGACGAAATCAAGTATATTAAAGCCACCTGCTACTCTTCGACTGTTCGAGACCTAATGTTACAAAAAGCATTAGAAAAATCCTTTAAACACCACCGTGGAAAGTATTGCTATAAATAAATTAAAAGTGTGTAATATAGCAAAGAAAACTTGGTTGAACCAAAAACAGCGCGACTGGATTATGGGTGAAGAATTTTGGTTGCTGAAAAAATCGTCTAACCTTATAAGTTCGGAGACAATAAGAAGTTAAGAAGTACGGTATAATTTTGGATGTTGACAGACATATAAATATACCGAGTGAACTAAAACAACTTACCTGACATGTGCACATGCATAGGATGCCGAAATGTAGATGGAACAAGACTATGAATCTGCGACCAACAGAAAAAAATAAAACGACAGAAACTATCTATGGCAGATGGAATGAAGAAAACGTTTGTTGCAAGTAGAAAAAGAAGACTACTTAAATATTAGCAAGTAGAAAAAGTAGACAAAACTGGATGGTAGCGTGCGAAGACACGCAGTGGAATATTCATTGCAATTCATTCACACACACACACGCTCGCGCAATTGATACTGGATATAACGCGAAGCAATATCCGAACTCCAGTTAACATGATTTCATCATTAAGTTAACGACCGCTTAAACATCAATTATATGTAGCCGGACATAAAACTTCGCAATTTGTTGTGTGTGTGTGTGTGTGTGTGTGTGTGTGTGTGTGTGTGTGTGTGTGTTTGCTCAATAGATAATAATTAAGAGCTCTGCTAACGGTATTTATATGTTCGAATTTCCACAGAGGTGGTTCGTGAGATATATAGGCCTATCTATATATCTAATTTAATAATTAACATTACTTTTGATTACAATAAATTTTTGCTTTCTTTATAGTAAGTACGTATTTATTTACAGAAAATAAAGAAATAATTATTTCTTTTTTTTATTCTTTAATACTGTACTTAATAAAAATAATTTATTTATTTTATTATAATAAAGTGTTACCTATAAATTTACTTGAAAGTTCAATAATACATTGTTAAACTATTACTAAAATAATTAAAATGCTATTTACAAGGAAATTAATTATATGGCGTACTTAGAATAGCTGTTCTGAACAAGATGGTAAAAGTTCTCAAAAGCACTCTGCTTACCAAAATTCAAGTGTTCTTGTTTAGTATTCTTTATTTTTGTATTGCTGCAATAATCCAAATTACGTCAAATCTTAAGTAAATCTTGATGTGAAATCAGCAGGAGTGGACAAAGTGTAGTGAAATATGCGAAAATAAGACTCCAAAAATACAAGTAATGTGTTAAATAAAATTATCATTTTTTTCCACTGGTAATACCACAAAAACAGTAGTCAAAATAGTGATGATATAGGTACATACCTATTTAGGAAATACCGTGTATTTTAATAAAATTTAATAAAATAAGCCTTTTACCACATATAACTTAAGAGCAAAGTGCACAACACACAAATTCAATATTCATCGTGTCTACAACTACCTTGTGAACCATGTATTGATTAACCTTGTCTTATGTATTCCAGTATATTAAGAAATCACCCTACTGTTGTCTTCATCCTTGGTAAATTATATTAAATACAACATGTTTAGAAATGAATACAATCTTAGTAATAGCAAAACTGCATTCAGAACTAAAACAAAGACAATAAAAAGAAAACAGAATAACAGTTTTGTTTGTTTAATTATCATTATAAGTATACTGACTTCATTTGGAAATTATTGTTTTCGAACGTATATTTTGCATAGTGATATAAAAGCCTTACACACGTGAATTTATATTTCTTATTTTCTTCTTGCAGTCACAGTTTAAAACGTTGTGGAGAAATATTCGTGGGAAACGTAAACATCTGTTTTGGCGTTTTGCCTTCATCCATTATTACTACTCTTCCTTTTATCTACAGAACAAATAACTGCATTTGTACTTTGTGTTTGTGTTTTCATGACATTTTCTAAAAGTGCCTATAGCAAAGCTGTGTCTACAGTGTGTGTGTGTGTGTGTGTGTGTGTGTGTGTGTGTGTGTGTGTGTGTGTGTGTGTGTGTGTGTGTGTGTGTGTGTGTGTGTGTGTGTGTGTGGGTGTGTGTGTGGGTGTGTGTGTGTGTGTGTGTGTGGTAAGTATGCGAATATGTTATACGTTGTGTGCATGGCTATATTTCTTATTCTCACACACTTTTCCCTCCATCATTATTTTCTGCCTACACTAGTCCTAATTTAAAGAGCATGTTACGTATTAGGTACAGTTTTCAACGGGTCATACTTAAGTATGTTTTATGTAGTTAACCTAGAAAGCGTAAACTCTTTTTGAATTAATAATTAATCCATCTAGTCGTACATAATTTATTAAACGCACAGCCATATGTAAGTTATCGTTAATCATTATTAAATTATTATATCACATTTGTTTTAAATATTTTTAACGAATTAATTTTTGACTACCATGTGACTGGCTACTAGATGCCCCATTGATGCGACTGGCAGTGGTGCCACGACCAGGAGCGCAACAGGCTACAAGATAAACGCTTAGTAGAGAAGAAGAAGAAGAAGAAGAAGAAGAAGAAGAAGAAGAAGAAGAAGAAGAAGAAGAAGAAGAAGAAGAAGAAGAAGAAGAAGAAGAGTAGTTTTTGGAATAGTAATTAATATCGCCAGTACGTTGGGACTTGCATTTTGATATAATGATTACAACCTTGCAAGTTTATACATTTTTGTAAAATCTGTCCACTCTTTTATTATGATTCGTATATATTTCCATCAACTCTGCATTATCCACGGAACACGGTCACTCAGCTGACAGAAATATAAATGTATTGAAATCATAAGACAAATTTCAAGGACATGTTTGCAATCAAATTGCATTTTGCAGAAATACTTATTTTCTACATACATGTTCGCAAATATTCAGAAGGGTACGAACAATTTGTTGTAGGCTATATATTTAGCATAATGTTTCCATGCCGTGTAAGAACATTTACAAGACGTGAAACTGTACAGGAGGTAACTGGATTTCTAGCTAGTGTTTTTATGAATTTACCTATTAAGAAATACCGTCTTCGACAATTTAACTAGTCTTCTTCATAAGTAATGTAGGTAATTAAAACATTAACATGCTCGATGTACTGACTTCATGTATTCTTTGCCGAATATCGGGCCGCTTAAATAAATGTCTGACTTCACCTGCATTTTTCTGCAACCATTTAACTTTGTCGTTACCGTCATCTGGACTCTCGAGTTTGTTGATCCTCTTCGGTATCACCTTCTCTGTCTCTGCGTCGTTGAAATTCCTCGCTCCGTCTCCTGGATGCTGAGTTCTGACGTGGACCTCTGGTCGTGATGATGTACGGCTGGATGTAGCTGCATGCGGCTATCCCTGCGTCCTCTCGTCTCCTTGTACTAGTTCCTCTCCTCTTCTTTTCTTGTTCCTCGTAGATGTCTAGAAGTTCTATGTAGACTTCTCGAATTTCATCGTAGTTACAACTCTCGTAGATTCGTTAGTATAGTCTTTCTAAAATCACTCGTGTTCATTAATACTTGCACCGACGTAATGCCGGTTCCATCGCACTTCACGTTATTGAATACTGTTTAAAAACCTTATATGATTTTGTAAAATTCGCGGTTGCATGATGCGTGGATGTTACGTGTCAAAGTGAGTTCATCTGAGAAAGAGTGTGTCGCTCGCTGGGGTTTTATACTGCTCCCGTCGTTGAAATTCCTGTTGGAAACTGTTTTGACAACATTGAACAGGTCGGCGCGTCGATTTAATTGTTACTTTCAACCTACGCGTCTTTCTATGAAGCGCACACGTTTTTATAAATATTATTTCACCAATCGTTCGGTATAATATTAAACTGTGTTTATGCAAATTATGAATGCTAAGGTGTGTAAATTATGGCAGTTATGGCAAAATTTCACACGGTGGCTGAACGGTTCCCACGATTAATGACCACTTAACGCCAAACTGAAGCGCCAGGCGTCAGCTATGTTTTTACATATGTCGCTGATTCGTATGAGTTCTGGTTCTCGATCAGTACTTAAAAACTGTGTAAAATCTTCCACCCTCGTTTGCATAATTCAACCTGTCTGTCGTTTACACATGTACACATACACTCACACGCAAACTGATACACAAGCGGCGGCAGGTCGCCCTGACGTCACCTCTGCCGGTCATCGCGTGTCAATTTTCTCCCCTTCGTTGCTGTGTTTAAAACCACTAAGCTATTTGATTCCATATGCAGGCTTACTTACAATATTTGATTTATTTAAAATTAAATACTACTTTTATTTCTTATATCTAACGTATATTTATTATATTATTTTTATTAGTTACATCTTATACATTTCATACGTGCTTTCGTATGCTATCTTACCTCAGTCAAGGGTTGATACGTATACTTATGCTAAACGTATCGTTGCATAAATTCCCCTGGTGGGTAAAATAAAATTTAAATTTTATTAAAATTGTATTTCTTTACTCAGAAATTATTTATTTTATTATTTATTACAACTCACAATTAGTGGTTATAAGGGTTCTTACAATTTTTTTTCACTCTTTCCGTCGGTGGATTACGTCCATCCCATGGATTTATAAGTTGACTTTTTATTTATTCATCCATAGAATTTACGGAATACTGATGCATGGTACTTTCCAATAATCTTGCTTCTTGTCGGTTCGTAGACAATAAATGTGTGTCGCCCTTTCCTCCTTTGTAATAAGTAGGGTCCCTCGTGCAGTCTGAATAGTTTCTTTGCTGTATTGTCGATTCGTTTTCCCACTGGATTACTTTTTAGTAGCACTCTCTCTCCTTCATGGAATGTGATGAGTTTGTGAGTTCTGTTGAACCTCTCGATCCTCTTTTCTCCAAGTTTTTCCATCCTCTTCTTCGCATTGTCGTACTTGTGACTCAATGGAATTTGCAGATTTTGGTTTGGAGGTTTGTCAACGTTTCTCGACCAGAATCTATTAGGTTTTTTATTTGTTTCCAGTTCCACCGGTGTATATCCCGTAGCTTCACTGTATGTAGCATTTATAGCTTGTTCAAAAAATGGTATGTACTCTGCCCATCGGTTATGTTGTTCATTACAGTAGATGCGTAAATGTTTTCCTAACTCTTTAATTACCCTTTCAGCAAGGTTTCCTTGTGGATGTCGTATTGACGTTAACACTGGTTGTATGCCGTGCTGAGTTAGCGTTTCCGTCCATGCTTTATTTTGAAATTGTTTAACTTGGTCACTCAATATCTTTTTGATTTGACCATACTTCGGTACGTATTTGCGTAGTATGACATTCAGTACACTTTTTGTGGTGGGTCTTCGAATAGCGTAGAGTCGAACTGCCTTGGTGAACACATCTATACATACAAGTATGTGTTTTGTACCCCCGTGAATAGCTCTCCGAAATGGGCCCAGGAAGTCTACTGCTTCTAATTCTCCCTTTTCCTGTGTCTTGATATTTTGCATATCTACGTATGTGTGAAGATTTGGATGTCGTGCTGTTTGACATTCTTAGCATCCTTTTAAGATTGCTTTTATTCTTCTAAACATATTATTCAAAATGAAGTCTTCCTTCAAAGCTAAATGACATTTTAAAGCAGACGCATGTGCTAAACTTTGATGACATGGTATAGTTAGTGTTTTTAGCATCTCTGGTGATAGGACTATTTTCCAATCATAATTGACGAGTTTGTACAATATACTATTTTTTATCGTATATCTACTAGATATAGTGTTGATAACTTCATGTGACTTATTTGAAGATCTTTATTTTGTTCATTTGCTATATTATTTAGCAAATACTTTACTCTATCATCTGTTTGATATGTAATATTTAATATTTTAACGTCGTTACACTTATTTATACTACTTATTGTTCCCCCCTTGTGTAGAACAATAGGCATTTGACAACATTCTTTCCTGTTGTGTATTGTTTGGGGTGGCACGCAACTCATGTGTGAGCAGGTCGTTTAACAAGCCTGTCCGTACAGGTATTTTGTTTGTGTACGGGTCGTTTTTAAAACCTGTTCGAGCTGGCATTTGGCTACCCTCCTGCAGTCATACATCTTTCTTGTCAATTGTTTTGCTATCACCCCCTCCCTCTTTGGAAGTTGACGGGCGTGTCGATTGTTGCACAATTTTATTTTCATAATTATTTTTATTATTATTATGATTATTATTTGCATTAATGTTATGTACATTTGCATTGTACGGTTTAAGTGTTTTTTCGACGTACCTGGATGTGAGTACGCTCCTTTATTTGGAGTTAGATTATATTTTTCAAAGGGTTGTTTATATTCTTTCCACTTATCTTCTTTCTTCTCGAACTGCGTCGATTTGTGTTGTATTGGATTTTGTGTAGATTACTGCTGCTGCTGCGGCTGGTTATCTCTTCTTTCGTATTCTTTATTAACAAATTGTGATGATTGCGTTACAAGAATGAGAAGTTCCTCAATGGTTTAACTCCTTGGGTATATACGGCAAGTCTAATTTGTCTGTCAAAATGATAACTTAGTTTTAATACTAATTTGTGCTCCGTGAAACTTGGTCTAAGATGCTTACACCGTTCGACGAGTTGTATGATGTAGTCTTCCATGGAACGTTTGCTGTTGACGTAATACCGCCCATACTCCAGCTGGTCTCGTACCTCCCTCTGGGTTTGTATATTCCAGTATCGATTTTCGGAAGATGCCTTGAACTGTTCATAAGTTTCTGTTTGGTCTCGAACAATCGTATACCATTTGGATGCTGTTTCCTGGAAATGTCGACTTACAAATTCTATACGGTCTCTGTCGTTTAGGTTGCTTCCTATAGTTGCCATTTCTCGTTCACACTTATGTAAAAATTCTATGGGGTTCTCCCATTTATTACCTTTAAAACTGATCTTCTCTCGATCGTCTACCTGTGCAGCACACGTCATTATAGCACTGGGTCGTCTCTTGACTTCCGCTCGTAGTTTTTCTACCTCCTCTTGTAGTCCATCATTCATGTTGTTAATTTCCATGGAGTGGTGTGTAGTTTTTCTCGTGACCTCCTCCACAGCTATTTCTAGAGTCTCGGTCCTCACAGTGAGTTCCTTTGTTCTATTAGTGTTGACCAGGATGCGCTCATTTACGTCTTTTGTCTGAGGTCTTGCTCCTGCTTAGTAATTTTAAATTTTTCTTTCCACTGTTCAGCCAGTTGTCGAATGTATTCTTTAGTTTCACGTTTTGTATATTCACGCTGTTCTTTAAATTTACTATCAATCTTTACAGCTTGTTCATTAAGTGACTGTTGAACTCGCTGTTCGACTACTTCAACGCGTGCAGTAAGCTCTGTTTTCAAAGTATTACTGACGAGTTCTATATTACTTTCTAACTGAGTTTTCACTTCTTCAATAGTAATTTCTAATCTGTTACGACTATCTTCTATTTGAGTTTCTAATCTCGTATTACTATCTTCTAATCTTCCTAATTTATTTTCTACTTTTTTAATTTTTCACTTAGTTCTGCACTGCTACTCTCTAATTGAGTTTTTAGTTCTGCACTATTAGTTTATAATTTACTTTCTAATTTTTCACTATTCGTTTTCAACTCTTCTTGAAGTCTTTTAAACATCGTTTCGAAGTCCATTGTTGGTTGCTTCGCCGTTGCAGACTACGGTGTCGTAACTGATCCGTTATATGAATTATATTTTTAATTATTGGTCAACCGTGACTCTATATTTCTTTATTTAAATTAAATTTTATTTATCAGTATTAATTTCACAACTCTTTTTCTCTCTGTACTTAATATAACAATTTGTAATATTATTTATTACATAAATTGACAATTAATTTTCTCTACAATATTTTTTTTGCTAATTATTTATTAGACTTTTTATTACCAGGGCGCCATTTACTTGTAACGATAATTAACATTTATTCTTATTATGTCGTAGCCCTACGTTGGCAGCGACAATTACTATACAACGTTATTTTTATACACTTAATTTTACACATATGCTCTTACTCATTTGTGCGCACTTATAACGTGTTTAAATCTTATTTCTTATATTTCTAAGACATAGTATACACATACATAAATCATATATGATCTGAAATATTACACAGACATATAATACATAACACATATAATTATTATAAAACGTGATTAACACGTATAAAATTTAATATTCATCTTGTCTTTGCAAGTGTGGTTTTTCTAATATATACCATTTAATACAAACTTTTATTTAATTAAATATTTATTAAAATATTAATAGAGAACATTTATTACTTTAATTGGTTCTATTATTTACTGTATCAATTAATTAACAATCTTCTAATTACGTAATTCTCATATTTAAATTTAATTATCTAATCAACTACAAAAATATAATAAAAATATGGTTCTTCCTTGACCATTTATTTATGAGATTAGTACAGTTATATTCTATATTATCAATTATAGTTTGAACATTTATTTATTCATTATGCAAATTTTAAATATACTAATTTCTTTGTAAACTTGTATATGGAAACTATAGCTTTTTCGATAGACCTCAGGGTCATTTATAATATTAAATAAATGTTTGACTTCACCTGCATTTTTCTGCAACCATTTAACTTTGTCGTTACCGTCATCTGGACTCTCGAGTTTGTTGATCCTCTTCGGTATCACCTTCTCTGTCTCTGCGTCGTTGAAATTCCTCGCTCCGTCTCCTGGATGCTGAGTTCTGACGTGGACCTCTGGTCGTGATGATGTACGGCTGGATGTAGCTGCATGCGGCTATCCCTGCGTCCTCTCGTCTTCTTGTACTAGTTCCTCTCCTCTTCTTTTCTTGTTCCTCGTAGATGTCTAGAAGTTCTATGTAGACTTCTCGAATTTCATCGTAGTTACAACTCTCGTAGATTCGTTAGTATAGTCTTTCTAAAATCACTCGTGTTCATTAATACTTGCACCGACGTAATGCCGGTTCCATCGCACTTCACGTTATTGAATACTGTTTAAAAACCTTATATGATTTTGTAAAATTCGCGGTTGCATGATGCGTGGATCTTACGTGTCAAAGTGAGTTCACCTGAGAAAGAGTGTGTCGCTCGCTGGGGTTTTATACTGCTCCCGTCGTTGAAATTCCTGTTGGAAACTGTTTTGACAACATTGAACAGGTCGGCGCGTCGATTTAATTGTTACTTTCAACCTACGCGTCTTTCTATGAAGCGCACACGTTTTTATAAATATTATTTCACCAATCGTTCGGTATAATATTAAACTGTGTTTATGCAAATTATGAATGCTAAGGTGTGTAAATTATGGCAGTTATGGCAAAATTTCACACGGTGGCTGAACGGTTCCCACGATTAATGACCACTTAACGCCAAACTGAAGCGCCAGGCGTCAGCTATGTTTTTACATATGTCGCTGATTCGTATGAGTTCTGGTTCTCGATCAGTACTTAAAAAACTGTGTAAAATCTTGTAGAGTCGGCTGCCGGCCCAGCGAAATCCATCGCTGGCGCGGAACTGAAGGGCGAAGACGCAAGAACGCCGGTTCTATTCTTCGGCCGTTCCTTCCGGCTGACTCCGCGCCGATGTCGTCCGAGATAGGTGAGGGTGAAGTGCGTCCGATGGCGTGGCGATGAAGTGTGCGCAAAATTTTCTGCCGGCCCGAGTTTTATTAACTAACCGGGATCGCTGATTGGCTCGCTCCGAATGCTGATGCCGGATTGGCTCGCTGTGTCCACCGCTGGTACCAGAGAGCAGATGTTCGGGAGACATTGACAACGACACTTCTGGACCAGCTCTTCAACAGGACAGACCTCTCTCCGGACTGCTCTCTCCTGCCTGGACTGGAAGCTGCTTTGCTGCATTCGCCCACCTCGCCGTTGGACGAGGATTACCATTGCCTTTCTCTTCGTGGGAAACGGACCAAGGAGCCAGCTGCTGCCGGTGAATTAAGTAGCCGGCACATTGGTAGCTGGCCGAAGTTTGACCTTATTAGGACCACCTGCGCCGGAAACATCTTGGCCGGACAGGAAAGAAGAGGAGTGCTCTGGGCTCACCTGGTGAGTGCCGCATCAGTGCATAAACCCTAACTTGCTCACGACTATTAGGTAGTGCTGCCCCGGACGATCCTTGCAAGCCCCCACCAGTGGTAAGCGAGCTAGGATATCGCCGGGGTAAAAGGGGCCAGTGGACACCAGTCTTGGTAAGGACTGGTATTCAACGAAGCTGGTCGTTAGCCCAGCTCCTCCCGCATCGTCGTGAGCAGGGAAGACGCGCGGGTAATCCGGCTTCGGCCGGACCCGAGATCCCTGGCGTCTGGCAGTGACTGCCTAGCAGTCTCAGCCCGGCAGCCGCCGCACCTGGCCAGCATGCCTTCTACGGGCAACGGCCAAAGTGCCGAGTCGCTCGGCTCTGCCTTGCCCCATCTGGGCGACTCGCCTGAATCGCCTCGGGCGATGGAGACGGACGATCCTCTCCCTAACCCGCTTCCCCCTCTGCCGGCAGACGAGTCGGGCAAGTTCGCGACCGTTGGTCGGCGTAATCGCCCGGCTAAGAAGCCCAAGAGGACCCATACACCTGGATCCACTTCCTCTCAGACCTCGGCCATGGACATCGGACCTTCTCAGGGCCCACAGGCCGCGGTTCCGACTGCTTCGACAGCAGCTCCGGCTGCTGCCGCTGTTGGTCGTGCGCCGCCCCTGTATGTCCACAGCGTGTCCAATGTCGCCGCCTTATACAGACGGCTGATCGCGGCCCACGGCCTGTCGGCCGACAAGCTTGACCTGAAGCTGCTTGGCGGTGATACGGTCAAGATTGTCGTCCGCCAGCTCGAGGACCATCGCCTGGTCGAGGCCTTCCTCCAGGCGCACAACCTTCAATACCACACCTTTTCTCCTAAGCGAGTCAAGCTCTTGTCTGTAATTTTGCGAGGGCTTGACGCGCACACCGATCCACAGGAGATCCTCTTGGAACTCCGAGAACTCGGGTACCCAGTGCAGACAATTTTCCGCCTGTTCACGCACTCAGAAACCAGAGTACCTCTCCCGCTCGTTCGTCTCCAGCTCGAGAAGGACGAGGCTGCAGACAAAATTTTCCACCTGACGCGGCTGTTTGGCTTCCGCGTCAGGGTGGAAACCAGTCGTCCCCAGGGCAAGCTCGCGCAGTGCCACCGGTGCCAGAGGTTCGGCCACCATACCGACGTCTGCCGCAATGCCCCGGCCTGTCTACGTTGTTCGTTGGGACATTTAACTCAGGCCTGCACTGTGGCAGACAAGTCCAAGTTCCGC
Source organism: Magicicada septendecula (assembly GCA_034769895.1). Lineage (NCBI taxonomy): Eukaryota > Metazoa > Arthropoda > Insecta > Hemiptera > Cicadidae > Magicicada > Magicicada septendecula. The sequence continues at coordinate 510,567,706 of CM068368.1, forward strand.
TGCATTAATTGTGGCCAAGGCCATGCAGCAAGTAACGTAAACTGCCCGGTCTACAAGGCGGAGCTCCTGCGGAAGCAAAAGCCGCAGGGGCCCCTCCCGAAGCCAAGGCAGCCAGCTATGCAGCCCCAACCTCAGAGACAGCCTAAAACTCAGGCAAGGCCTCAACCTCAGGCACAACCGGCACGGCGCGCGCCCTCTCCGGCTCCACCTCCAGCCCCTGCAAAGGCAACCAAACGAACCGCGTCTCCTTCCGAAGCAGAGACAAGCCCAGTAGCCGTCATCTCGGTTTTGGAGCCGGAGAATCAACCCTCCACCTCCGCGGAACCTCCTACTCCCGCCTCTGAACCAGAGGTAGCCTCGCCTCCACTGCCACCTCCGCGATTTCCGCGAGCAGGCATCACAAAACCCAGGAACAAAGGGATAACCACACCGGATGCTCGGCCCCGAGCTCCTGCCGGCCCACAGCCCAAGAAAAGTCCTGCTTCCCGGTATAAGTCCGACGAAGCGCAACAGCGTACTTTCCCTGCCGCTGATTCAAAACCGTCTGGCCCTGGTCCTGTGGCTTCCACCACGACCCGATCTGCCGTTAAACCTGGTCGCTCTTACGCGGCCTCAGTTTCCAGGCAAACCGCCCAGTCCGTCATTTCCGATGACGCACAGTTCGTCCGCGACTTTCTGTCTGGCTACGACCTCAAGAAAGTCGCATCTACCTTCAGGTCCATCCGAGACCGCCTGGAAACTGCTGACCCAACTGAGAGATTCATGCTCTTGGTGGAAGCCTGCGAAGTCATAGGTCTTCTATGAACCGAGCCCTTAGGCGAAATCTCTCGCTCGTAGCCTGGAATGCTAACAACATCGGTTCCAAGCATTCCGACCTTCTTGAATTCCTGGCTCGGTTCAAACCCGACGTACTTCTCCTCGGGGAAACCCACCTGACCCCGGCGAACCGGTTTCGATTACCAAATTACGTGGTCTATCGGGATGACCGAGTTGGCCGACGAGGAGGCGGCACGGCGATCGCGGTGAGGACCTCCATAGGTCATCATCGTGTCGCTTTGCCGCAGCTTACCAACCTAGAGGCCACCGCCATTGAGGTCCACGGAGCTCTTGGCGGCGTCCTCGTGGTTTCAGCTTACAAGCCCCCACAAGCTGAACTCCTTGTCGGCGACCTGGACGTCATCTTCGATTCCCATCGAAGGGTAATTTTGGCCGGCGATCTGAATTGCAAGCATCGCGTTTGGAATAGTCGTCTGACTACTCCGAACGGGAGGCGCTTGCTCAGTTTTGTTGAATCGCGCCGGGCGATGGTGTTTGGTCCAGCGCAACCCACGTTCTTTCCGTCAAGGCCTAACGCGGCTCCCGATGTTCTGGATATCGCGGTGACCCAAGGAGTTGTCTGTCCGGTCGAGGTATTCTCACTTACGGAGCTGACATCCGACCACAACCCTATCTTGGTCCACGTCGCTACCCAGCACGCCTATGCGACGGAAGAACCCCGTTAGGCAACTACGTATCGGCAGAACGTACTTGCGCTGGTCCAACGAGGTCAAGTACCTCGGCTTACACCTTGACCGTCGGCTCACCTGGCGTACCCACGCACAGACAGTTCTTAAGCGAGCATCCACTCGCCTGTGCGCACTGTTTCCACTCCTGATCAGCTCAGCCATGACCAGGAAATTGGGTAGGATGATCGTCGGCGCGTATCTGCTGCCGGTCATTACCTACGCCTGCCCGGTCTGGGGTTACCTCGCCGCAATGCATAAAAAGAAGTTGCAGAGCGTCCTCGACAGGGGGCTTCGGCTAGCGGCCAAAGTCCCCCGTCGCTTCTCATCTCGCCTTCTAAGGAGAGGACTTGGCGTCCGCTCCTTAGACGACACTTTCAGGCGGCTTGCACGCAAATTTTATGCACGTGCGGCGAGGTTCCCAGGCAATCCTCTAGTGACTGGGCTGGGAAGGTACCGTATACGCCCAGGTGATTCGTGGAAACGCCCTCGGTGTATACTGCGCTAGCGTAGGCTAGCACAACAGCCGAGAATCGGCCTGCTATAGAGGACGCGCCCTACTTGGGCAGGGCCACGAGGCAGGAGCTCCAGAAGGTAGCTCGGAACTCAGTTACCGTGCGGTTCGTCTCTGCGACGCACAACCGCAAAGCCCAGAGCGAAAAAAAAGCAGATGTTCGCATACCGCTGCCGTCACAATATGCATATACATGGTCTCTCACGTGAAGAGCAAAAGTACATTTTTAGCACCAACATATATAGAAACATCAAGAATATTCTTCTCAAAACATCATATTCGGATCGCGAGAGGATCACATTTGAATGAGTGATTCTTTCACTCATCAAATCACTTATCAAAGAATCACTCATTCAAATGTGATCCTCTGTGTAAGATGGTCCGTAAGCCTGTTGTATGAATGAAAAGATCTATATCATTTGAATGTAAGCTTTAAAACTCTGTGGCTTGAAAAGACTCAAGGTTTGGCAGACAAGAAGAATGGTTTGACACCGCCTTTACAGTCAGGGTAAAGTCGAGGGTGCATCGTGAGTCCGTTGAAATCTATAAGTATGGTTCCGCTGCTATGAATCGAAGGGCCGTCAGAGCTGTGGGGATGTGCGTCAGACACGTCCCTGGGTTACAAATACCCAACTACCGATAGGAGTTCTTGCCTTGTGGTCCAGTCAGTAATGGAATATTAATGTTAATTTAGGGGCTGTTACAACGGCATGTTCGTACTAGGCCGTTGTAGTACAGTATTTGCCGAGGCCGTTTCCAACGTGGACTGTACTTGTCAAGACCGGATATGAGGTTTGTGTGAGTCCTTGCCGCTCGTACGTAAAATCTACGCGCAAGACGCTGCACGTATGAATCGAAGGGAAAAACCTCCTATTGAATAGGATTTAGCATGCTGTGCTCCCGAGACAATCAGGTGACAGATGATTATGATTGGGCCATGATGTTTTCCAGCTTACATCGGGCTGGCTATGAGAAATTATATAAGGAACCCTTCTTAGAGCGAAACCATAGTTTCCCTCTGTGGTGACGTGTTTCCGGCGAACAGCCAACTCTTTGCCAATGAAGATGGCCTCAGCTGATGAGGCTCAAACGTTTGGTTCTGCAAACATGAAACCACGGCCTAATAGCCCTGCATTTAATCGTTTTAATAATATTGACACCCGCCGTGAAAGCCTAAGAATTCAGTTACTTTTCAATTTTCACTAATAGTATAAAAAATAATTCAATATAAGTAATGAAATAATTCAATATAGTTTAAGTTTTTTTTTTAAATTCATGTACTTTAAAGTGTTTTCTATTGCAAGAAATATTACAAAGCTTTGTACATTTTAACTAGCAGAGAGTGATAAGATTCTAAAATATCAACTTCATTAATCAATATCATTAGAAATATAAATTTATAAGCTTACAAGTCATAAAGCAGCAACAATTATTGTTATGATTATGCTTTGTTCAATATTTAAACACAATTCATAAAAAACAAAATTAATTGTGTTATACGTATTATACCTTATGTCTAGAAAAAAAAGATATTTAAAATTGAATTGCATGCTGTGATAAAAAAAGGTTGAATTCATTTAGTGTAAAAGCTTTCAACAAATTTCTTTCTCTTGATAGTTGAGACTGTTATGAGTATCTTTTAAAACTAAAACAAATTAAATAAGAATTGCATTACAGGATGTTGCTAAAAGGATGGTAAAGGTTTCTAAAGGTTTCTTGTTGTTTGTAGTTTTCGTTTGCCTATACTTTTAGCACAAAAGAATAATAACTTTTTCCTCTATTTGATACAACTAAACACAGACTTCTACAAAATCACATCACGTCTAACTTAATCGACTGGGGAAATATTACAGGGATCTATGTTACGCTTATCAAAAACAAATATAGTCTAACCTGTAATTAGTTTTCTGGTTTATAAACATGTCTTAATAGGTGGATTAACAATTATATAAAATCCGTAAATAAAACTGAAATTTTCTACTATTGTACATTATGATAAAATGTTGTGCCTTAACATAACAAATTGAATCAATATAGTAACTAGTCAATAATAATGAAAGTAATAATTTTATTTTTTATGTTAAATATGGAAACCCGCCAAATTTTTAAATAATTTGTTCATTTTTTAAACTAACGATGTGTTTACAATACATAAGATACAATAATGTAGACTTTGGAGTGTTAAAACTAAAACTTGTAGTACGCTATCATACTATTTATTCTCAGATTCGCTCACACACTCACACACACACACACACACAATACTTATTTTAATATACAGGCCTACAGGAAATATATATTATACTGCTAGAAAATAAAACAGTACACATAACCAGTGTCAAAAATAAGTAAATTTATTAATTTTTCGGTGAAGGGTTTGTGAGGATCAGTCAAAAATATAACACAAATTTTAATTTATTTGTGTTATACTTTTGACCGATCCTCACAAACCCCTCACCGATCGATTCGTTGATTCATTGATTGAATTCATTGACTGACGGTCACTACGAATTTAAGGATTAAATTGATTAAATGTATAAAAAAAGGTTTATGTTTGGAAAGTAAACAAATTTTTAGCCTTTTAGACCATATTGTATTTGTGAAAGGTCTGAAAACGTTTAATAGCTTTAGATAAAACTAAAGCAATTGACTCGGTTAACACATTAAAAACCATCTACTACTGTTTAATACAAACAATATAATTTCAAAATAAACACTCAAGTTCAAGTAAAGAAGAAAACTACATTTATACTTAATTGGAAACTAAATATAAATCAGCTACAAATTGAAGAAGTCAGCCATGTTTGATAATAGAGCTAGTCTGTAGTAGTGCTGTATTCGTGAAATTACGTTAGCTGGAACCAGCAATAATTTGTGATTTAAATTTAAAATAAGATTAAACAGTAACATAATTACTTTATATTAATTACATAACTCCAAAGGAGCTTGTATTGTTTTATGTTTGTTTGTAAACATAATTTTCAATGTCACTTGCACTGAGACTAATAGTCAGTATAATCATGCTTTAAAATAAAGTTCCAATTTCAACAAGTGTATGTATGTAATAGTAACACAATATCGGTACTTTTATTTATTGGAAATACTTTACATATAGTTCAGAATGAAACAGCAATAATTTGTGATTTAAATTTAAAATAAGATTAAACAGTAACATAATTACTTTATATTAACTACATAAGTCCAAAGGAGCTTGTATTGTTTTGTTTGTTTGTAAACATAATTTTCAATGTCGCTTGCCCTGAGACTAATAGTCAGTATAATCATGCTTTAAAATAAAGTTCCAATTTCAACGAGTATATGTATGTAATAGTAACACAATATAGGTACTTTTATTTATTGGAAATACTTTACATATAGTTCAGAATGAAACAGTCCTATTTAAAAGGTATTTTGTTGTTCATTATTTACATATTTTTGATGTTAGTTGGTAAATTTTCAGGCAAAAAATTATTTTAAGAGAAACTCTGTTTTTAATAATAAAAGAAGTCAGATACATATTAAATGATATCTTGTGCCTTATCATTTTGAGAGGGAAAGAGGGGAGAGACCGCGAGTGGGGGAACAAAAGTTTGCCAGTGCCTTTTAAGTAGGGAAAGAGTGATGTGTTTAATATTAAAGTCAGTTCAACAGAGATTTTTATGAAAATTTTCTGAATTATTTATTCAGATCGAAAGTAATGAATCTTTCCTGGAAGTTGGTTATAGCGACGCACTGTAGGCACCTTCAAAGGCAAAATTTCCTCGCATAGATGACACTCAACTTTTTCGTTTTATGAGATTGTGTGCATCTTCGTCAGCACACGTGCATATGTGTTGCGCAATTATGTTCTCAGAGGCCAAATAAATAAAAACTGTAACAATACCAAAAACAAAATTCAATTTTATATTTCTTCAATTTCACATTAAAAAATTTTATTTTACTTCAGAATAATAATTAACGCATATTTCTATATCAAAACATATCAAAAACTAGTGTGAATAGAATTATATTATTAGTAATATGCCTTCGGCCTTTTGACCTTGGTCAAACGCTACTGTACAGAGGCTACCGAAAATGGCATTTGTATCGTGTATGAACCGATGAATGCATTTCGACTAATTTTTTTCTCTATAAGTGATACAAGGCGACAGCCACAAAGATACCGAAGCAGATAAGAATTCCAACATTGTCAGAGATCCCATCAGTCTGCTGTAATCCATGTCTAAAGTCTAAACCTATGAGACTTCTTTTCATCTAATTGCTTTTCGTTACGGCGGACTCGTAGCGTTTCGAAATCCATGAGTACTGGCAGATTTTAAACAATTTGCTCATGCGTCTTACCGTTGCATCCCCTTAATAGACCGCCTTCAAATTTCTGAATTTAAAACAGAATTTCGACAGTACGACACGACAGTCTTATATATAAATTCAGAAAATCCGTTCCCAGACTAATAAGTCCATTGGCTTTGCAGCTTACTAATTAATAGAATTTCTTGCTTACTGATCAGTCAGCTCTCTTTTCCCACATTGTTGGTGTGCCTACCGGTAACGTTCTGAGACACTGATTCTTCTCTGGTTACGTCAAAAACATAATCAAGACACTTGGTGTTCGACTTGGTGTCCATATTTTCTGAGGACATGGTTGCGTACGCAGTAAATTGTAGCATTCATGTGTCCCCAGTCCGGCTTCAAGGCTACCTGGATGCGTATACTAATTGGGCCGCCAAACAAAATGTCTTCATCAACACCATAGTCGTGGTCTTCTCCGACGCATGAAGCTCAAACGCCAATTGACCACTGGCTAAGTGTTACAATATTAGGCTGCCAATCTCGATAAAAATACTCATCAAGGGAAGTCAAAAAATCTGTTGCACACGATGAGAATCGGTGTGGCTATGAATCATGCATAGGGAGAAAGACTAGAAACAATTGCACTTGCAGATTTTAAGGCATAATACTGAAACGGACGTAGAGGATATCAATGGAAGAGTTCACTAATAATTGACAGACTGTTTAAGATGCTAAATAAAATAAAAAATTTTGAAAAAGCTTCATCAGAATAAAACATTAATGTTTCAAATATTTAACTAGGAACAGTAGTTATATAAGTCACGTATTTCTTGGAAAGTTGATGAAAAAATGCTAGTAGGATAACATGGAAAGGCTTATTTGACCATTCTGCTAGATAAAATGTTTCAATGTATTAAATAATTTTAAACAGAGGACAATCAGAAAAATGGCTTACTATTTCAGAAATGGTCACTTTCTTTCCACTGAACTGATGTTGCAAAAAAATTAATACATGAAATTAAGGGTTATTTTGTTTTATTCATTTCTAAAGTAGGTAAATACTGATTTTATATCTAACTCTATAACACGTGTAGTCTTGACAGTAGTTCGGTAGGAAATTAAAAAATTTTACGCTTTATGTGGTTTTATAGAATTATGTGTGTCATTTTCTATATACGTAACTCGAAGTATCTTGCAGTTACGTGCATAAAAATAAAACTTCGAATTTATTTTTTTATTTCTACTAATAATTTTATACAACCACTATGTTGTCTTTGGTATTGACGAGCGCTTTCGGCACTCAAGCCATCTTCAGGTCATTTACCAACCTTGTCATTTACCTAGGTTTGGCGCTCGTCAATACCAAAGACAACATAGTGGTTTGTATAAAATTATTAGTAGAAATATTTGAGACCACTAAAACTCCAATACAACAATATATATTTTATTATTTTTTCGATTGTTATTAATTTACTTACAAACCTCTGATGATACTGATATTTTTCAGTGAAACGTGCGTCAGGTGTTAAAAGAAAATACGAAATTTTACTACTTGCAGAAGAAACAAATTGAATAACATAACAACATTATAATTATGTGTGTGTAACGTTTGTCCTAAAGGGTAAGTTATTTATTTAACGAGGACAATAATCATACATATCGGAATGTAGTCTTTCTTATAGTGTTAAGAATAGAGTACACTTTTCCCTGATTTAATTCCAATGTCACTGTCTTACTCGTCGTCTCAATCTTCACCTTTTTGAATACCCAAACAAAAAACACATCGTTGTCTTTAATAGTTTATAGTAACTTCTTATCGTTTCCACTTACTTACATTCTCCTTTCATAGAATACTCTTTTCCTTCCCTCCTCACGTCTTGCCGTAGTGTGGTACAACCTCATCAATAAACGAAACGTAAGTTTATGAAATGTCCTTACACTGTACGTTTTACTGACTCTTCTTATTAGCAGGCAAATAACTCTTGCTTTTGTTTTATCCACTACTTTCTCTTCGCTTTTTGTTTGTAAAAAAGCAAGTGATGCACGGGTTAGTCGTATGTTTTGTTGATGTATTTACAGAAAAACTTAAAGAAAGTTCTGACGAATCTAATCACAGGACCTCCCAGCCTAAAAGCTGAAGTTGTATCTCAAACAGTTTACTTACAATGTAGCTTTAGAACGAATAAACGACTGAAGGTATGTTTGTACATACTTATATTTAAAAATGTTGATGTTTATTATACAACTACCTGTATAAAGGCAATAAATTTCTTTTCCTCCTAATACCCTTGACTTGGAAATGTTCACTACCCATTTAAGTTCCAAGTTTATTTCTACATAAAAACTGAGTAAAAACTGTTGGCAAAGAAGTGAAACACGTCTCACACAATGACGAGCTTGGCTCCGTTGCCTAGCAACCATGTCAAACGTAATAAAATGTAATTTATGGCCCAACAAAATTAAACCGTTAAGCTTACTGTTTCCATATCCATATCACATTCTTATATTGTAGTTTCTCGCCAGTAGGTGGGGTTATACAAGTTAAATATACATCGCCACTTTGTGCCATAAATTTAACACAGTAGTTTAATGACATGCTTAAATTATTAATTCTTTATTGCTGTCATAAAGTTACAATATTTTTCTGTTGTGTCAATGTAGTTGATCACTGTAGTATACAAACCGGTTTTATTGTAGCATATCTGACTACGTACCTACATTTTGTCGTGTACCATTCGTTGTCAGCAATTCTAGGATAAACATCGCGGTGTCCGGCCCACCATCTAATTCTCGGTGTCTCCACATTTATAAACATCGGTTGGTATTTCAAGGCTTGTTTCTTGTTTTGGAATCCTGCAGTACGTCGTTTTCTTATATGATCTGGATCATACGTTTTACGTTTCTGGATATATTTTTAATAAACAAAATTCAATTTCTGTCAAACGAACTCATTCATTATTCAGACTCCTATAATGCAGCGTATTACGTTTCTTAAAAATTTCTTTTCAAATTATTTTAATTCCTATATACTCGTACTCGTTTTTTGCTCTTTTCCAGTATCTCGGTCACATAAAAATCTTGCAACTGTCACAAATTGTAAACTTTTAGCTGAGTTTATTTTTAATGTATTTTTCTTAAGGGTTACTTTAACTGTACAACACACTCGTTGAAATTTGTCTTGTCATTCAAGTCGCGGCCTTCTTCATACGATATGTAACAGAGTAAGTACTAAAAATGTAACACCTGGTGGGTGGCGCAGAAACTAAACTTCAATGTCTGAGAGGCTAGATAGTGTCAGTTATGATATTTGGCTAAAAATGCACTATCCTAAAAATTCGGCAGCAAAACTACTAGAGAGTTTCAAGTGAAATTTTAAAATTTCTTTAATTTCCTCCAAGAATACTTTATAAAATTTAATTTGTAGAATTGGTAAAGCTCTATAAAATTTTAAGTAGTTTGTAAAGACATTAGTTTTACCTATTACATTACAGTGCAGAGAGACTCTATGGTTGGTTGGACGGTATTCTCAAAATGTGCGACGGCAGGAAAAACAAAAAACAATACTAGAGGACACCAGGCATCTCGTTACTTGAAGGCAGGCTTAAAGTTAATTGCCAAGTGTGTTAGAATACCTGAGACACACCGCTCACGACGAACAGCAACGCGGAATAGACTTATATGTAGAAGACAAAGGAAAATATAATATGAAAATAATATGATGATTTGGTATTATTGCTGTTTCTTCTGCGGCTCCTGTTTATACATGAAGATGATGATGATGATGATGACGACGACGACGACGACGATGATGATGATGATGATGATGATGATGATGATGATGATGATGATGATGATGATGATGTGTTGAAATAGAATTCTTATAGCTACGTACGTAATAGTCCTGTGAAGAAATTTACAGGTAAAACTATCAAGTTGGACATAAGAAAAATCCAAGGATATCAAGAATACAAATTTTGGAAAACTTTGTAACATTATATTAGCATCCATTGTGGTAGTAAGAAATATAGACAAATTGTACTGGCAGCATTTATATAAGTTGTAGAAATGGGAGCATTAACGTTGCAGCCTGAAGAAGCATTTGCATAAACGGAAGTCTCGTAAGGTGGACAAGAGACTTCCATCACTGTCACATGCTTCAGTGGTTAGAAGGGATTCCACAAGCGCGCAATCTGCTTTGACTATTTTTCACATGCATCACGTTCCAGCCGTTCTGGAACCTGAGTTAACACCTGGCTAGATGGGAGTTTAGAAATGTACTTTGTGAATAAGGAACTTATGCATAAGGATAAATATTATCCATCACGTGCATAATGTACAGAAACCTGGGGGAAAGCCTGGGTATTTGGGAATGTTGAAGTGTACTGTATGGGCAGGAGACTATTGTCACGTACAGTGTCTAAGGTAGCATCAGCCTAAGTGTGACTGTACTCTGTGAACCCTTATATGGTCTGTTGTCACGTAACATTTAGTTGCTACAAGTGCCACCTGATTAGTTAGACACACTTTTCTACCCTAATTCCGTCATAAAACGTTACCAAAATGCTGTCATTTATTTCGTCATGATGTTATCACAATACTAACTTTCACAGATTGAGTCGTCCTTGAGATTAGATCTGCATCCCGATATTATATAGCCTTCGAGAGTTATAACTGGAGCTTCTATTTTAGTAGCTAAGCTTGGTAAACGTTGTACTACTGTCCCTCTGTTCAATACTATTCTCATTCATTTATTAGTCCGTATTTCATAATCGAATGTTGGTAATCCATTTATGTTAAATATGGCATCTGTGTCTGTCTCAACCGGAACCAGTCTACTACTTCACGAATCAGTTGTTCTAGCATATAGCCTGTTATCCTTCTATTAGTCCATCCACCGACTTGAATATGTTCCACGTTATTCCCTTATTTTTTTCGTTGACATATTACCACTGAACATGTTTTTGGAAGAATTTTTCCAGTAATTTAAATCTATTATTCCCAATCTTTATGACACTGACTTCACTATTGAATTGTCAGTTTCGCTGTAGATAAGCCAGTTTTGAACGCCATACTTTTTCCCGTTCATCACTATACTAGCCAAAACATAATCTTACAATTCAGGCCATGATCAACATCTGTTTCGGCATGCTACTTGACGACAAGCTTAAATGATTTCTCTAGCACGTTATGTTATGGCGAGCTATGCTTTGAAGCTGTTCATTTCCCTTAGGCTTTCAATGTTTCATATTTGGGCCAGTTATTAGCAACGTGGTAAAGACAAAGGGTTTAATTTATATTGCTTGTAAATCCCTTGAACTAACAGTCTTGGGATGCAATATTTTGATAGATACAATATTTTGATGTAGTATTAGTAGTAGTAGAGGTAGTAGTAACTTAATGTTTTAATTTTTATATTATTAATCATTATTGTAAATATTGTTTTTATTTTTACACTTATTATTAAGTAAAAAAGTATATTGTTATTATTGTTACAATTATTATTAAGTAATATTCTTCTTCCCTTTATTATTATTTTTATTATATACTAGCCAGTTTTTAATTACTATATGCAAATTAATCTTAATGACGGTCAAATCTTAGTTCATATGGATAAACCAAGGCAAGGAGAAGTTGTATGAAAGTGATTCAGGTAATAACGATCTCGATTCCGTTGCCTAGTTACGCGTCGAACGCAATATTATGACCAGCAACCAAAAACTATATTGTTAAGTGTACTGTTGTTATTGTTTCCGTACTGTTATATTTCTATTACATTTTCTTCGCAGTCTGTGGTAGAATGTATATACGAACTATTTACAACGTGGATATTAACTCTGTATAAGATAATATCTAATGTATACTAACACTAATAGTTTTATGATGTGTTTAGATTGCATTTCCATTAGCGCAAACTTAACAAAGTACAGTATTCTATTACCCTGATTCTAATAAGTTAATAGGCTAGCTGAGCCAAGATCTATTCATTTCGTTGAATAAACTTAAAATTATAAATTAGTGCGATTATGTTTGAAGGCGTTGTGTGTGTGTGTGTGTGTGTGTGTGTGTGTGTGTGTGTGTGTGTGTGTGTGTGTGTGTGTGTGTGTGTGTGAGAGAGAGAGAGACCAAGTACGCCCATGATTGTTTTGTGCTTACCCATACGCCTTAATAAATGTGATGTTGAATTCTCTTACATTCTTAGGCTTTAACCATATATTTATGAATAACTTTTAAAGTGCTCTATCTGTAACATTAATTTATTTATTTCTCCTCCTCCTCCTCCACCTCCTCCACCACCTCCTCCTCTCTTCTTCTTCTTCTGCTTCATCACCCTTCTCTTCGTTTGCTCAATTGTATACTCACATTCTTCTTTATTTAGAAGCTTCTCTCTAGGTTTTCAACCCCTATTGTAAGGGACCTATCTAAATTAACGTCACTTTAATGGTTTTTGTAGTAGTTTCTTTGTAGTAAAGACTTTCGATCTCTACTTTTGGCGATACATCTTCTTTTATAAATTTTTTGCAACATTGATCTTTAAACTACTCTTCTTTTTTTCCCAATTTGTAACAGATCCTACAGATCCTACAGAGCCTTATCATACAGATACCTTGTATCGGAAAACAATAAAAAGATATGATATGTTCAAAATATATTTAAATTACATTTTTATTATTATTTAATAACTCAGATTATGATGTTCTTCCGTCTTTCCTTTATTTACGTAGTCGTCTGTCCCTTCTCCTAATTCCTGAGTTCTTCAACGTTACGCACGTTCTCCTGCTCCAGTTTTACCATCCTATCCTTCAGCATTTCATATACATTACTTTAAACATACCTATTACTGGTTTTCCGTGGTTCTATTTATATTATTGGTTGTATTCTAATTTATATTATTTCTTATGCGTTCTAATCTTAACAAAATTTTACCACCCTAGGGAATTTCATCTTTGATTATTTCACCTGTAGGGACACTTTCTATGTGTCTGGGAACTGACTCAGTTCATCTCAATAATGTGTAATTTGCCATCTTTCTAAAATTTTAATTATTTTAACAGTAAAATGTTAGCATTTTGGCCGTTTACCCGTTAATTTTGCATTTAAAAAACAACGAGCAAGAACTACCAGAAAAGTTCTATTTATTTTTATGATTAGATACACTGCAAGAAACGTTAATTATCAATAATAGATGTTTACCTACATGCCATTTTAAGAGTTCCTGGCAATAATCTGACTAATGTTTGTTATAATAAAATAGGACAGGGCTCACTAATCTGACAGGAAATTTAACAAGCCTTTTGATTTATGCGGATCACTTTTTATGTACGACCCTTAATTTTAAGCCAATCAAAAACAGATAGTGAGCTTTAAAGAAGTGAAGGAGACCTTAAAGTTGCAAACGCCGGTTATTTTTTTGTACGTAAAAGGAAAACGTAAAATTAAAGAGATTATACGACATAAACTTTACTTTTAATATTTTTGGTAAATTTATTTTTAAAATTATTAATAATAAATCAATATTTAATCTGTTGTTATTCTATTTTAACCTTAACTTCAGAATTTACATAATGTGACTAACTAGTGCCCTTAATAGTATGTAGCTTGAAATACAATTGGAAAAACTTTGCTTCCATCAAATTTTTCTTTAATATTCTATTTTCATCTAATTTAGTCATAGTAATCTATTTATAAAGAATAATTTCATTATTTTGAAAACGCGAATGTATTAGGACGGCTGCAGAATTGAGGCCAGCAGAACTTTTCATCAATACAGCTAATTACAACACTTTACTACAGAATAAATATAACACAAATTTTACATTTTAAGTAAAAGCTTGGTCCGCAGATAGAATCAAATGTTTTTCACAATCCTGAGGTACAAACAACATGACAGATTTAGAAACACACGCTTTCAATTCCTGGTATGGTCAGTTAGTCTTCTAGTTAACGTCTCATTCATCTTGTTAATGTCTCATTCATTTAGTAAATAACAGTAAAATACACAAAATCAGACGCTAATTTCGGTTGTAGTTACACAAAAAATGAGTTTAGGAAATTTCTTTATATTATTGTCCCAAACCCTACAACATTTTATAATGTACTGGCCATTACTAAACAGAATTTTAATTTCAAATTTATGAAAAATCTGGCAGTGATTCACGAGTTAATATGAGTGGTGGTGACTTTAGCATGTGTTTGGCTATCCATAGAGTAAAAATACATTTTTCGTTGAATACTTACATCACTTTATGTAAAATTTCTATAAAATTAATACAAAATGTTTACAAATTGTCGAACGGCACCTTAGTAAACATCGTTAAAGTTTTTTTTTGTTCGTCAAGAGAATTTATTAAGTGTGTCTTAAGATAACAGGTAATTTATGAGAACGTCAAGGCAAATATTTTTAATCATCTCCTTTCTTGTACAAAACTCATAACATCTATCATTGCCTAATAAAATAAGCCATTGCCGTAATGTATTTTATGTGTGGTCATAATTCTTATATACATTTAATCCTCTTCCGATAAATCGTTTAGTATAAATCGTCACTATATTCGGTAAATTGAGAATATTAGTGACTTTTTTAACTATGAAAACAGATTTCATACATTAAGACAGTACGGTAATGCGTGACGGATGACTACCGTGTGTCAACAATCACTCGTGGATGAGCTTACCGTTTTCAAATTCTGTACCAGGCAGGCACGTTGCTCGTACGTGCGCGTGATTGTTCTCTTTTGTCACATAAGTTTTATTAGTCGATTCTTGAAAATTTCTCTCTGAATTTGTCTTGAAAACGTAAAATACGTCTTACGTCGCCTTCATTAAGCGAGAGACATGAACCATACTGAAACACAGAGACATTGTTACCAACTGTGAAACTATAAGTATCCCTTCACGTGAAGTGGATTACTGCGTGGCAATTACAGCCAAGTTCTCCTATACTTAGATATACGTGTTACGTTTGACAGAATCTCTTGACTTGCCAATGTAATAGGGTTTCTTCTATATTATATTTGTCACCATTCTTATTTTCTAACTGCTGTTTCGTTGATGGCAACGAAATCGACTTAATCAACGCACAGGTAAAGATTAAAACAGTCTTTATGGTCATCAATATTTATCACTTAATTTTATTTATCACTATTAAAGAGAAACCTAATTCTCTAAAATAGTAGTTTTTACAAGGTATGAAATTACTTTAGGCGTACGCTATTAAATTCTTTGGCGAAAATACCACACAATAATTCTAAGGCAATAATTACTTTTTAATTCTGAAGTAATGAGGAGTCTGAGGGTAATGTCCGACATTGGCGTAGTGTTTATTTGGCCTGATTATGTAATCAGTTTGTCTTGATGTCTAGTCATTCCAAATTCCCTCTTACTACGGACACAAGCATTACGGTATTATGTCCTCCCCCCCACCGCCAACATTATCAGGGTGCCACCAATACAAGATTTTACGTATCGTATTCTACTTGGTGCCAGGACCAAGTAATTCAAGGCTGGCTTCCCTAGGGAAGAAATTTAATCCAAAATTTTCACCATAAATTGCAACAGATCTTTAAACCTATTTTTGAAACATTGATGATGATGATTACAACGTCAACGGCTACGATGACATAACGACGACGACCGTCTTATTTATACGTGAGACCGTTGCGAACGACTTGAAAAATTATTTGAGTGGAAAATACATTTGTTTCGAATAATTGAATCCTTTTCATCAGGAATACAGGCTACTTTAACTAACGTACACAGTGTGGGCCAATTCTTAGTTTAGGATGTAAGAGATTTGATGTATTTTGCATTTCTCTTCGCTCAATTTACCATGTTTCCTCTTGAAGTGTGACATTTATACGCAATTCCATGACACTGGCTACGTTTCCGTGCTGGACATCTGACAAAGTGATCACCGAATGATGTTTACAGCTATAAATGAAGTGGCATATTTTGATAAAACAGTAACAAGCACTTGTGACGATTTAAATTCTAACTGTAATCGTAAATAAAGAAAAATTAAGTTTGCGAGCGATTAAGTATTTTTAAATCGCACTATAAACCTAAACCCCCGTATTAACTCAGTATGAGAATGAGAAGTGATTAAAAATATACAGAAGCACTAAATAAAAAAGGCCGAATTGTAAAAAGTTATTATTATCATAATTAACCCTTTGCTAGTCATCATGCGGTGACCTGTTAATTCCGGACTCAACGTGTTTATCGAGTCGTCTGTAATTTAGGAAGATATAAAAATCATAATGTTTATAATTAGAAATTTGAAGACACAAATAGTTGTTAAAATAACTCACTTAAATTATATATGTATAATTAAGGTATGGTTTTTGGTAATAAGAATGTTAACTTAAATAAAAATAGGAACTATATTGTCGCGGAGTAGTTGCCCCTCTCCTTTGTTAAGTACCAGTTGAATCGAGCAAAATAGACTCGCTATGTTGCCTTCACGCCGTACAGACGTAAGAGCGAGAGCTCTACCAAAATGTATTTGATTTGTTTGTTTTATTTAACTGTAGTATATTAGCTACCACTGCTAAACGTGGAAAGCATTGTGTCATGTATAAATAACATAAATATGTGTTAAGAAGAAGATGTAAAATGTAACACAAAAACAGAACTAGTGGTAAGCAAGATGACGTCTCCCCTTAAGAGGTAACTCCAATTACAACATCACTCCTGAAGATGTGATCTGCAGAAAATTCATAAAGACACGTATACGATGAAGAAGACGCTGCCTAGGACGTCCGTGAATCTACATCTACTTACACCAAAGAAACTTCAATCTCCGCAGTAAAAATCCGACCTAATTCTTACCGAAGACACGACCCAGATGACGACGCCGACTACAAGGATTCCCAAGACGGACACCCCAGGACGAGGTTACTACGTTCAATTGTAAAGGTGACTCGATAGCATTGCTATCGAGAGTTAATCATATTTGATACACAACTCACTTCTAAAAGAGACTTTTCAAAGACGATTAATTTTATTTAAAAATTAAAATGAGACAATCTAAGAGTTTACTGTAAAATTCAATTATCATACGTTGTAACGCCTTAAATGTAAAAGTAATTTATTATCACTTCAAGTAATAATGCCATTCTTCAAATGGTAAAAGAAGTCTTGCAAGCTTCTAGATGAACTGAAAAGAATAAGAAGTCTTTACTATAAATATATATAAAGTAAACTCGGATCCGAGGTATAAGAATACATAATCAATTTGATCCCAAAGTTTTATGAAGAGCATTTAAATATTTTAGTTTAATTAATGATGTCATGGGATCTTTTAGTAACTGTTGTTAATAAAGAGAAGTCGTCTTGTTACACCTGAAAATGAGTGCATAAATCAGTAAAATACCTTCCCTTGTTTCCTTATACTTATAGTGAGTAATTTGTTCAATTAATTTGACTTTAAATACAGTTCGTTACAACGTAGGCAGCCCATGTAATTGGCAGACGTCAGTTAAGATGGGTTCCCTGGATTTGTAACGCGGCAATACGTTACAAAATTGCGCCACTCTGCTCAATTTATTAGTAAAGTAGATAACTCACGGCATTCAGTTATTGATCTATGCACTCAGAGAATGTAATTAATGTAACTTTAATTTTCAAAAAAAAAAAAAGAATTTGTTTTGAGATACGTAAATGATAGTCAGTATAAATTGAAATATCATTGTATGAAGATATATGCATGTACCTACTTGCATACATGAATTGTAATGCTTGGGCAACTGCTCAGTCTTTAACAGGTTTATATTATGACAATCCAAGACCTGTTGTTTCTTGAATAATGCAGGCTTATTCAATCTGCATAGTATGTGTTAGTGTATGTCTGTTGTCACGGTAAGGAAAAAAATTTGTTAATAATAATGCTCCTGTGTAAAGTAGACCCGGTTAATTACGTGGAAAGAATTTTGTGACTTGAAATTGTTACCAAATAAATAATTGATTTAATTGGGGATAGTACATGAATGAATAAATTCAAACTGTTATAAACCGTAATACAAGTGTAAGTTGAAGGCGTGCGTTGTTGAATAAGATTCACCCTAACGTCTGAGCTGGGTTTTTCCGGCTATGACCTGTAAAGGAAGCAATGGGTGGCATTGTGTAGAGAACAATACGTGAGCGTAAACACCTCATTCTCACGGACACACTGACCCTACCTTTGTTTACTAAATAAAAGAGGGTGGCCTATATTCCAGAAAACAGCTGATCGGCTATTTAATTTTGAAAAATATGTGTGTGTGGAATTTCTGTCTCTCCCTTAGAAGAGAAATTGTTCTTTTCTGAATTATGCAAATTACTTACTCAAAAATTTATCTTATATATGTGATTAATGTATAGTATAGTAGATCAAGTATTTTCACCGTGACGACAATTAAATAATATAGTGACTTAATAATAATAAATTTATAATAATAAATAAAGTGTGCTAAATAAATATGGTAATTAAATAGGAAATTAATTCTAGGTAAGTTTCTTAAATCCCCCCAAAGTAAATAATGAATAAATTAAAAGAAAAAGGTAAGCTTCTTAGAAAGAAAAGAAAAGAAAATAATAATAAAAGTATAGTTGCATATTGTAAACTCCCGGTGGTGGCCTGTTCTAGGAAATAAAGCGTGTTAAGAATTGTAGTAAGCAGCCACTCACCTTCCCCCTTATTGTACGAAACGGTAGCGTCCCTAAACAATTGAAAACCACCCCTGTATTACATTGCATTGTGTAAAGTGTCTCCCCTTCCGCATAGTTTGTTTAAGAATTGTTAAAGAGATAATAAGAATTATCTTCGTGAAGTTCCGCTTCTCTCTGTAGCATAAGATGTTAGGATTAGCTATAATCTAAAGTGGAGTATGGGATCCTCTTTAGATTATATTAGAGATAAGTTTATGATATATAATTGAGAATTATATATGTGTAACGTAACAAGTCACAACGGCGCCGACTGAAAAGGGTAATGATGGGGCAGAAAGGTGCCAAAAAATCATTAATGAGTGCTGAAAGCTAACTGGTGTAGTTAGAGTAAGCCGATGTCAGTCGGGCCACGAGATTGTGAGTTACGGATAAGTAGGGATCTTTCCAATCTAAGGTTTGGAAATTAGTATTAAGACTTAAAATATAAGTTAGCGTGTTAAGAAATGAGAAAAAAGGAATTTCACGGAGGAGAACATTTAAATGAACAAGATCATTTAAAGAGATATAGAGAAAACAAACCGTGCATTAATAATAAATAATAGTAATAATAAATAACTTCACACACTGACACCAAACATACTCCAAGTCCCCAATTGTGAGTTAGACTCACAAAAACCCCCGTAACGTGAAACTTAAGCGGTGGAGTATGTGACGATTTAAATTCTAACTGTAATCGTAAATAAAGAAAAATTAAGTTTGCGAGCGATTAAGTATTTTTAAATCGCACTATAAACCTAAACCCCCGTATTAACTCAGTATGAGAATAAGAAGTGATTAAAAATATACAGAAGCACTAAATAAAAAAGGCCGAATTGTAAAAAGTTATTATTATCATAATTAACCCTTTGCTAGTCATCATGCGGTGACCTGTTAATTCCGGACTCAACGTGTTTATCGAGTCGTCTGTAATTTAGGAAGATATAAAAATCATAATGTTTATAATTAGAAATTTGAAGACACAAATAGTTGTTAAAATAACTCACTTAAATTATATATGTATAATTAAGGTATGGTTTTTGGTAATAAGAATGTTAACTTAAATAAAAATAGGAACTATATTGTCGCGGAGTAGTTGCCCCTCTCCTTTGTTAAGTATCAGTTGAATCGAGCAAAATAGACTCGCTATGTTGCCTTCACGCCGTACAGACGTAAGAGTGAGAGCTCTACCAAAATGTATTTGATTTGTTTGTTTTATTTAACTGTAGTATATTAGCTACCACTGCTAAACGTGGAAAGCATTGTGTCATGTATAAATAACATAAATATGTGTTAAGAAGAAGATGTAAAATGTAACACAAAAACAGAACTAGTGGTAAGCAAGATGACGTCTCCCCTTAAGAGGTAACTCCAATTACAACATCACTCCTGAAGATGTGATCTGCAGAAAATTCATAAAGACACGTATACGATGAAGAAGACGCTGCCTAGGACGTCCGTGAATCTACATCTAGTTACACCAAAGAAACTTCAATCTCCGCAGTGAACATCCGACCTAATTCTTACCGAAGACACGACCCAGATGATGACGCCGACTACAAGGATTCCCAAGATGGACACCCCAGGACGAGGTTACTACGTTCAATTGTAAAGGTGACTCGATAGCATTGCTATCGAGAGTTAATCATATTTGATACACAACTCACTTCTAAAAGAGACTTTTCAAAGACGATTAATTTTATTTAAAAATTAAAATGAGACAATCTAAGTGTTTACTGTAAAATTCAATTATCATACGTTGTAACGCCTTAAATGTAAAAGTAATTTATTATCACTTCAAGTAATAATGCCATTCTTCAAATGGTAAAAGAAGTCTTGCAAGCTTCTAGATGAACTGAAAAGAATAAGAGGTCTTTACTATAAATATACATAAAGTAAACTCGGATCCGAGGTATAAGAATACATAATCAATTTGATCCCAAAATTTTATGAAGAGCATTTAAATATTTTAGTTTAATTAATGATGTCATGGGATCTTTTAGTAACTGTTGTTAATAAAGAGAAGTCGTCTTGTTACACCTGAAAATGAGTGCATAAATCAGTAAAATACCTTCCCTTGTTTCCTTATACTTATAGTGAGTAATTTGTTCAATTAATTTGACTTTAAATACAGTTCGTTACAACGTAGGCAGCCCATGTAATTGGCAGACGTCAGTTAAGATGGGTTCCCTGGATTTGTAACGCGGCAATACGTTACACACTGAGAAGCAGACTAAGTGGGCTATTGCCTGAAGCCATTCCTAAAAACACGATGGACTTCTGAAAGTACGGTTTCCGTTATTGTGTTTAGTTGCGGAAGTTGTGACACTTTCTTGGAGTGCCATTTGCTCAGAGAAACAATGCTTTTTTGTTTTTGAAACAAAGCTTTTTTGAAACAATGCTCGGAGAAATTCATATGATTTTTAAAGCAATCACGTTTGTGCGGAAGTAAAAGATGAAGGTTTAGAAAAACCTCTTATACGATCTACACATCTACATAAAGCCAATAATGTGTCTTTATTGCAAATAACAGTTAAACGAAACTGAACATTCAACTGACGACAATTAATTATCATGCAACATATTTGCACTGTTTGCAGCACATGTAGCAACTCCTGATAACAGTCATATCATTCGTCAGAGTAGCTTTCCTCCCTTAGCAATGTAGGCCTATGTCCTCTCCTGCTCATTAATGATTCAGGTTAAAACGAATTTACTACCTAGTACAGAGCGAAACGTTTCAAGTGGTGTTTGTTCGTGTGTAGGCGATCAGTAGTGATCATTGATTAACTCTTTTGTTTGTGTGATGATCACTTTATTAAACTTGTGAGGCAAGGAATTTACCGAGACCAGTAAGGGAAAGCCTTTGTTAATTTGTTGATATACAACGGTCACCAGTACATAATGGATTATACTAACAACCAACAAGTAACGTACTTTAAATGTATTGAACGTAAAAAGAAGCACTGTAGCACTTTAAAGGAACACTTTCTACCCAGAATAAAACCGTTTTAAGCGAAGTGGTACATGTTTGTCTCCCAGACGATGCAGCGAGTGAAGTGAGAAAGAATCTGGTGAATGCCAGAAAGCGGGCGACGGAAACGGACAGCTCGACATCGCAAACATGTGTGGAAGGAGTAGGGCAGCTCTGTAATAGAGGATATGATTTTTTGACAACGATGTCATAGCATACAAGTATAAAACAATCGCTGCATCGCGTTCGGGGGAAGAGTAAGGGACCTAGAAAAGACTCTGTCAATTCGGATGGTATAAATCTACAACTGAATTGGATATGAATGATGGAAGCGAATTCCTACTGCACGACGACAATCGGGCCCTAAAGACCGAATATTAATATTTGCCAGTGAGAAAGGAAAATACACTTTATCAACGTATTCGTCGTTCATCATCGACGGAACGTGTAATGTTCGAGCAAGCAGTTTGGGCAGTTATTTATCATCCACGCCGATCTTGGAATTCGTGGGATGTAAACAAAACCATTACAGCCGTTTACGCATTGCTCCCGAACAAGAAACAAGAGACTTATGGTCGTTTTTTTAGTGCCGTTAAAAACAAATTGCCTGGATGGGATCCTGAGACGATTATAATGGACTTTGAGGTTGCCATTATTCGCTCAATTAAAGTTTTATTTCCTGCAGCTACCATGCGTGACTGTAATTACATTTTAATCGGTGCCTATGCAGGAAATTACAGGAATTCGGCCTACTTCCCGAACATAGAGAAAACGAAGAAGTTAGACTCTACATCCGTATGTGCTCTGCTTTGGCTCAAGCTCCGCTAAATATGATCGATGAAGGCTAGTTGTGCATTCAGGTAAGTACGCCCGAAAACGCAAAACTTCGAGTATTTTACGACTACTTCGTCGTCAATCAGTGGCTAGGTGACAAATATATGCCAAAAAAATGGGAACTGTTCCGGCAGGTGGCACCGGACTAACAATTTTCTGAAGGCTGGAATCAAAAAGCTTTGAAAAACTTGAAGACGATAGGAAACTAAGACTTTTGCTTACAAATTTGGCATATATCCCAAAATTGCAGGAAATACCAATTTTTGAATAAATTATGACATTTAATTTTAAATTGACTTGAATTTACAAACATTTTAAATTGTAATTTGTTAATTGTACTTGTAATAATTAATTGAATAAATTGTAAAAATGACAAAAACGTATAAAAAATTCAATAAAATATAAAGAGAACACACAAAATTTGGGAAACTATGAGAGACTACCTCCTCATGGTCTTCCATGGTAACGACATTCTGTCGGCTACGTGTTCCCATACAAAATAATAATAACTTCAAAAAAAATAATTAAAATAAAAATCTAGCACGCCTTTTCCGTTGTCGTCTTTTAACAGTTTTCAGTCTCAATAAAATTAAAAACAATAATAATTTAAACCTGTGCTGACAAGCCTGTGGCAGGCATGTCATGAGTTTACATTCAGCATGTTTAAACACGTTTTGAGCATCAGGAATTTTGCTCATCGTAAGCCACTTTTTGTTTCTAGTCTGCAAAAAACAGCTGACGAGAGAGCAAAATGGCTGATGCTCGAAACATGTTCCAAGTAAGAAAAAACCTCTTGAATGGAAACTAGTATCACACACACACAGGTTATGTACTTCACAAATTTTGTACTCCTGATATTGAAGACTTCACGAGTACTTTTCAAGCGTATCAGCGTTTCTTCAGAATTTGCTTCTTTTCAGAAACATTGTTATAAACGTTTACCAATCAATGAAAACTGTGGAAACTTGCAAAATTCCACTAAAAAATATTATGGTCACACGTTTGACAGGATATCTCTAACCTTCAAGAAAAGAAGAGAAGAGACTCTGTTCGGAAGTTAGATCAGGTTATTTCTAGTGCTTGAAAAACATGAAAAAAACGTATTTCAACTTCTAACCTGCTGTTGTCGTCGCAAGATTCAATTTAGAAAAGAATATTCTTGTTATCCTGGCGTTGTGAGACTATATCATGAAATTGTAACATGTTGATATACCTTTTACATGTTTTAATCATTCTTTTTTTACTCTACACGTTGTAAGAGTAATCTGAATTGTAAATATAACATGGCGCATTGCTGACGTCCTAAGCATTTTGAACTGGAAACGTTCTTTTATTGATATATTAGATGACTCCTCATAACTGAATCCCGTTCATCTGATATTGTACATATGGAGTTCACTGACACTAATGGAAAGCTTTTATTGATTTCCAACGGTCATCAGTACATGGCAGATGTGACTGAAAAAAGGCAACTTATTGTTAGTTTATAAAAAATTCTGTTAGGAAGAATTTATCCTAAAAATCTTAGGCTCCTAATCTCGTTTTAGGCGAGGCGGGAGAAAGGAGCGGTAGAAACGGCAGTTCGTGTTGAAAACATACATCGGAAAGTAGGGAAACTCTTTAGTAGAGGAATTTTGTGGCTATAGTATCATTACACAGAAGTACAAAACAGCAATTGCATCGCGTTCCGATGAGTGTGGGATGAGTGAGTTCGGGGGAGTATGGAAACTTTGAAGTACTTATTTGTTTGGTGTATACCTGCTCGTGCAAGCCAGTGAGTTCATGAGTTCGTGTTTTATCGTCTCGTTGATAACGCACGTAATTTCCGAGAAAATATCACTCAGAGCAAATGTCACTCCGAGCATGTGTTCGTACCTCTTAGTTGCGGTGTGCCTTATCAGAAGTATAAAGCAGACTGACTCCTCTGTATTTACTATATTGATTTACATACCACATACTTTCCGTAAATCTAGGTATTCAGAACAAATTGATAAAATTTAGGAAACGATCATGAATTAAACGTATCAATGTATGGTGCATTTCTATTTTACATTACTTGTAAAATAGTTAACAGTTTGTCACTATCACTGGACCACACATTCAGTATAGAGAATGAAACAGCAAATCAGCTAATGGTAATATACAGAGAAAGGTACAGAGGAGTTTATATTGTAAGTAAACGTCGTTTGGGGTTCTGGGGTGCTAACTGCCGTTTATTTTTGTTTAAAATTTGTAATGACTTTTGTTTAATACTTGATTATTATTGACTTATCCGGTTCAATTCAACCTAGCGTTGAATGCAACTTGAATAAGTCCGGTTGATGCACTTGAAATTATTTATCGAAGTAATTTTCTACTTCGGTTAGTTTATTTGTACGGATGTTCTTCCGTTGACTCGTTGAAATGGCGGTGTATGTTCCGTGCTGAAAACACTAATATGTAGCATTAACAATCACTTACTTGATGAGTCTTGTCGAACTTGCAGGGTCGCTATCTCAATCCAATTGTATATGGACTTACCGTGTTTGTATTCGCCGCTGCTTGTTGAGTTGACCAATGAAATTCATTCACCTGTTTTCAACTAGTCTACTGAAATAAACTGACTGACTCTGTTAGTTCGTGTCAAATAATATTTTATTCAATTAATAGCACATTAATGAATGAGCAGAAATATCATTTATAATTAAATTCAGAATAAGTAGCATGAGACTTTGAGTTTTATATAATTTGCCTCAGGGTGGCAGAACTGTTTACAAAGTTAATTTATCGAAATGATCTTTTTGGTTAAAGTAATTTAATACCTTCGTGGATTCTTTGAGCTGACAGAATACCAAATCATTGAATAGAGCTATCATTCAATCGTTATTAAACAGTTTGATATTGACTACAATTCAGTCATCACTTATTATTAACATACAAAAATAATAACCATGTGTCTATTCTGGACATTACAGGTTAGCAGAATTATTAAATTCAATTGATAATAAATGGTTGAAATAAAGTTAATTAAAGTCAAAGTAATTCTTGACAAGATAATTAAAAATGAACAATAATAATATATATTGAAGCAGTGTCATTTAGTAAAACATCTGATTCATTGCTTGGTTCTACATAAATATAATTGCATGGCTGTAAGTAATCATGTATCTTAACAACCATGGTTATTATTCATAGCAAGAAAAAACATTGAAATGGTTATAATAGTAGATTCTTTTCCTAAATCATAAAACATAAATAACATTGAAATATTATATTAACTTTCGTTAATAAATCAATCAGTTGACAAACCTCGGTCATTGGTAGTTATTGGTTAATTCAATTGATATGTAATAATTGACAACTGTCATTACGTGTGGTTAATTCACACGGAGTATTCGTACATAAAAATTAATTGAAAGTTTAATAAATTCATAAAAATAGAATATTCAAATCTCTGAGGATTGTCATTACTGTTGATTAGGTACTATTATAAATACATCTTAATCTAGGGTCATTGTTTGAAAATGTTTCGACTATATCGTTTTTCATTTCTTAACTAAGAATGTAATAATCACTTGTACTCCCTTTTATTTATAACTTAAATCCCGGAATTGCTCTGGATTATACACTGAGCAATCCTTGTTACGCACTGTTACACTTCACACCTCTGATACTAAAGTATTTACGCTATCACAATTTGAGGTTAGGTTGCACTGTTTACATCGGTGACGCGCACAAATCATATGATCAGCTGACTTTTTGCTCTCGGTTGTAGCCGTCTACTCGCTTCTGATGTTGATTAAAAAGTGATGAA
Organism: Magicicada septendecula; assembly: GCA_034769895.1. NCBI lineage: Eukaryota > Metazoa > Arthropoda > Insecta > Hemiptera > Cicadidae > Magicicada > Magicicada septendecula. The sequence continues at coordinate 510,594,294 of CM068368.1, forward strand.
AAAGCAGGTCTCGCTCTGCCGTTCCGTTTTGCGATCGTCCAAAATGTTGTTAATTCCTTGGATTTGATTGGTTGACGATCTTTAATTTGATGCACATGCCCCCTAGGCGAATTATTTCAATTGTTGAAGTTGGCGTGGGGTCTTTGGTGTCAAGAGTATAAATGTTTTCTCAATTTGACATGAATTCCTTATAATTGTAATAACTTCGTTAACATGGCTTAGATTTTAAATCTGAGCGTATCACTGGATTGGTAACACTCGGCTCTTTATTTTGAGTCCACTCATGGTGTGCTTTGGTTCATTATCAAGGAAGTTAATGTTTTTGATTATCACCATTCACTATACACTAATATTTTATATTTAATTTTTGATTAACACTATTTAATGGCACTCATACCCACTTGAGGGCATGCCTTCTAAGTTCTCTTACACTCCTTAGTTGCTATTTACTTAAATCTACTGACAAAATACGTTTCTTAAACTACCATTGTCTTAGCCTGTGTTCTTATATTTGTATTTACATATTTTACATATTAGAAAATATCTATTTACTTTCTCTATGGCTCCAGTTGATAATAACAAATGGTTACAACTATTGAGAACCTTTGCTAGCTGGAATATTATGTATTCCTTGTTATTTCTTGTTAATAAAGTGGTCTCTATTTTGCATTATGAGATGCATACTTAATGTTACTCTTATTTGGTATTTTTAGCTCTTTTCTCATTAGTATTTAGTTGCAATAGTTGAACAATAACAGTATCCTTGTAATTGGCTTGGTGTTTTTAGTACACTAGTCTTTCCCATATTGTATATGACTAAATAATATTACTTACACCTGGTGTCACATGACAGGTGCACTTAATTACAATTATAATATATTATATCCTTTCTTATAATCTTTTTACACTAGTACAGTAGTGGTATTACACTCTACTTGTGGTATGGACATTAACCTTTTGTTTCTATTCGGTTTTATAATATGGTTTTATACAGGTTTTGCATAGTGAATTCCATTTTGGTTGGTTTTGGTTCACTTTATTTGTTTATATTCTTATTTAAAACTTATCCTGGGTATCTTATATTGGTACCTATAGGAAGATTATTATTTCTCCTTAGTTTTACACATAAAACATTCTGGTTTGGGTAGGTTTTTCTTACTGCTAGTTGTGAATTTAGGTGAATAGTACCTACATCTTAGGTTATGTGATTTTGTCATTTGTGCCAACAATGTGCATGTTAGGTTGACACAGATTGGTATTCTTTTAACCTTATTTTCATAAGTTTGGTTTCACTTATGATAACTAATAACCTTTTAGTTATTCCCTTTCTTGTCTTACATGATTGTCAGACTATTTGACTAATATTTGCTATTATTCTGAGACAAATTTAATACTTCTTATTGTTACATTGGTGCTGTGCATAACATGTTACTATGCTTTTATTTACAGCTTCTATTCAATAAACATTATTGTTATTTTCATTCTTTTTAAAACATATTTTACCCTATTCATTTATAACATTATTTGTTGTATATTGATCATCTCAGTTAGTCAGTTCTTGTCCATCTCTTCAATCTGTAGGTTGATTAGTTATTGCATATACGGGTAAGATGTTGATCTATAGTTGACTGGCTCTTGGAATCTGTACTTTATGCCATGGTTGTTAGGTGTCCTTCTCGTAGCAGGTTTCTTCCTTGTCTTCCCTGGTTCTTCATTGATTCTTCCTTGGTTCTTCACTGACCGAAAACTATTGGGTTGTTGGTTCCTGTGGTACAATCATGGTGTGGTGCATCTTCTTTTCATTATAATGTCATTTCACTTGCTAGTTACCATCAGTTCATTAACTCTTATTGTTGTGAGTTTATCTTTGGTGATGGGTAGCTCATGTAGTTTTGTGCTTGGCATGTTAGATAAATTACTTGGCTTGTCTCTTTGACTCAATTATTGACATGTGTAAGTATTTTAGGTTGCTGAAATCTTAGGGCACATTTGTCATGTTACACTATTCAGGCCTCATCTGATCAGTGTTTGAAATATGCCTGTTTTTTTATCACGTATTGTTCAAGAAATATCGTCATCCCATGTACGTATTCTTTCTGTAGATTTTGATCGTACTTAAAATGCTTTTAATGTGTATACTGATATATATTTATAACTAATGGTAATGTGTATTGATAGTTTATGTTCTGTGTACTGATTCAGCCGAGTCTTGTACAGGTGATTGTACTGCTGACCTGCTGTCTCCGAATGTAGCTATCCAATTCGGACGAAACCTTAAGCTTCTTACATCCACACGCCAATTCTGAGTTGTTCCATACTTGTAACTTTTTATACTTTACTTGAGACAATTTAGTAACTAATATGCTTCCAGCTCTACTTTCTGTCTCGGAATTCTCTCATAAACGGACTGTCTTGCCAGACTGAAGAATCCAGTTTTCCCTGTTTTAGATATTCAGAAGGAACATTAATGTCGTTCCTACTGATTTCCCACATTTTGTGTCGTTGACCAATGAAAGTTGATTTTCCTTTAGTGGAAATCTGACGCCCCAAGAGCAAGATAATGTTGATGACAAACTGCCACTCGGTTTCAGAGCCGCGTAAGCACCCATATGTGTTGCCTATCTCTCAAAACTCAGATGTGCTTTGGTTATTTCCCTTCACCAAGGAATGGAACCGTAAGGCATTTCTCGTAGTCTCCACTCCTTTAGAGGCTCGGTCTCAACACTAGCTACTAAAATTATAACCATTCTAACCTTGGAGGCTCCTTCACTAGGCTGTTATCACAACTCATAGTTATCTGATAATACCAACGTTACCTATTCAAGCTAATACGTCTATATTTCACGTACTCACAGAAAACATTTAAAAATACCTGTTTTGTTATCTCCAAACTTAATTTATCTGAAACAATATGTCTTACTAGTATTTGTACGAACATGGTTGCAATGAATCACTCGCATCACGGTTATTCTTATACTTTTGCCTGATTACCGATTTTAACATGTGTTTAGTTTAAATCCTAATAATTTTGAGAATACATACTGTACTTCCAATAAATACGCACGTCAACTTATACTATACAGGTCAGGTAATACAGGGTGACGGTAGGTTGTTTAATTATTAAGACGTGTTATTCATCAATAGTGAGAAACGTTCGTTGTTCCACGTAAGTAGGATAACTCTGGAGGTGAGTTGTGTTGAAGTTGTAATTAGTTTGTAGTATCAGCAATTGAGTATGTTTACATATGTTATACATAGTGTCACTACATAATCCTAGACTTATCACTCTATACCGTTGTTTTGTTGTGTGTGTGTGTGTGTGTGTGTGTGTGTGTGTGTGTGTGTGTGTGTGTGTGTGTGTGTGTGTGTGTGTGTGTGTGTGTGTGTGTGTGTGTGTGTGTGTGTGTGTGTGTGTGTGTGTGTGTGTGTGTGTGTGTGTGTGTGTGTGTGTGTGTGTGTGTGTGTGTGTGTGTGTGTGTGTGTGTGTGTGTGTGTGTGTGTGTGTGTGTGTTATTGTCTGTTGATAGAATTCCTCTGTAGCAGTACAATGATGACGATGTAGGGGGATCCTGGTGAATTTTCCGCATGGCGTACATGTCTGTACTCAGCGAGTGGTAGTTCTCCGCGGGGGAGGGGGGTAAGCATTGATATACCACCTGCTGCTGTTTCGAACAGCTACGATCTTACATTATTAAATCCTCTGTAAATCTTATCTCGCTACAGAAAACTGATTATTATCGGTGTCTTCGAATTATTATCTCCTCTAAGGAACGTCATTGTCTGGCACTTGAGTGCCGATATTATTATTATATTTTAATATTGTTTTTCAATCTTTCACTGCAACTACTTTCTGTTCATTTTAGTTATTGATAAGAAATTAAATGTTTATTTAGTCATTTCAAGAAACTGTTTGATTCCGTTGCATAAACAACAAGGAAGGCATACGGAGATTGCTATTCACTAAAAAACGGTATTCAAAGTTAGCATTGCCGTCATTTTCCCGTATCTTCTTTACACTGTACGCCATTCTTTTCCGGATGCTCCTGGTATGTACTATCGTCATAGTCGTATAGCTATAGGTGTGCTTCATAGCTCTACGGTCTTTCATAGGACAACTCCTTTTCAAACAAACAAAAACATCAATCTCGCCAATCTTGAACCATCCATGAGTAGAATATGCTCTCTCCGCCACTACTATGTATAACGTTTGACTTTACAAAAGAATAGGTATTTTTGAATCTTCTTACCTATAACGTAATGTGTTGCGTAATGTGTTGACATTAATATTGCAAATCGTCTTTGTTATTACGTACTTATTCTGTATTAGGATAACTTTTATGTTATCACATAAAAAGTAAGTATATTTCTAATTTTTCCTCTGGTTGGATGAAATACTTCATTAATGAATAAGTTTTTTGAATAACATCAACGTTAGGTGATTTACGGCTACTAGTCAATTTGCAAACATTGCACTGCTTTATAGAAAAGTCTTGTTGTAACTGCAAATCTCATAATAAAGAAAATTTCTGACTCAGTTCAACTACTGTCTAAGTGTTAGATATAACGCTATATCTCTAACAAGGAGACAACAATCTACAATATACACTGCGATGGATCTGTACTTACAGAGATATGTATTTGTTTCTAAGAGTTCATTAATTATTTCTCTTAATAAATATAAACTAAACTGGTTCTTTAAAATAAGTACAATTTAGTAATTATGGGCCCGTTTACGCTCATTTTCAGATCTATATTTTTTCTGATAAATAAGGTAGTCTCATCTTATTCTGTGTGTAACTGTTTTCCTTTCCGCATGTTATTTCTAATTCTTTAAAAACTAATCGATAAATTTAATTAAGAATTGATTTTGCTATTTGTTACAGAATATTGGTACGAGCGATCAGTTACACGGTTCACGGTCTGATTCCAGCGTCATGTGTGTTTGCTGACCGCTACAACAGGGAGGAAGTCGTACGATCTTTAGGCAAAGAAGTAAACCTCAACCCGCCGTTGACGCTGGGCCAGCTGCCCGACACTCCAGAAGAACTGCTGAAGTTAGATCAGGTGAGTCCACCAACAACCAGATTCTCGACGTATTTCAGTTTTTTTTCATTATTCACTTATTAGTCGTTAGTTTGCAAGATCTGATTTTGTAGCTGTACAATGCTTAATCTACCGGCTTGGACACAGTCTATAAACCGTTTTATTCCTAACACATGCCCATCTGTATTCATTGGTCCGTTTCACAGTTCCAGCCGTATGAATAGTCTAGCCGCTTACATACGTTAACGTACTTTACTGTGTTCGTTTCAAAAATCGTGCATTATTTATTCGCACGGTTTCTCTTCTATAATTATGTAAGTTTTCGTTTCTGATAAAACGGTGGATTTGCCATGACCGTATAAAATTTGTGCTAAATGTCTTTCTCTACAACCTTCTTATTATAGAATCAAATACATTTTAAAAGTTTGTAATAACAGTAATCATCATAATTATTTATTTATTTTCTCTGATGAATACACAAATACTCCCTTTACTCTGATACTCTTTTTACAGCAAACTGAACTTAATATAACAATACGAAATACAGTATGGTATAACAATTGATAATTCTTAGATTTCCGTTAAGAAGAAACAACAGGAGCCTACGGTTTCTGCCGCACTAGGGATTCGATCACTGGCATATACTGACAAAGAAAAACACTGTGTTTCTCTGTATACCACACATGCTACACAACATAAAATTATCTATAACAACATTACTTTATTAAATACAAACTAATTTACAATTAAACTTTTAACAATCTATGTAATATGCATATAAAAAAGAGGAATGATTTACAAAGGTAAAGTCTAAGTACATAAAAAGTTATATTGTTTTCTTTGGATACTCGAAAATTCTTCCGCATCACCTAAACCTATTGACCATGTTTTCACACTTTTAAAAAGCATATTTTTGTTATCTACATTTTTAATTTTCTTAGGCAGACAATTTATTAAACACATTTTCCAAACGTTTTAGTAAAAAACAAACTTGTATAAGATTGTGGTACCCTAATACCACGACAATTTCTTAAATTTTCCTGAATTTTTTTTCAAAGACCTAAAGCTTGTGATGTAAAATATATGATAAGAACTTTTTTCAAGTCGGAGGATCCTAACAATAGTATTTTTAAATTCATAAAATGTGGTTGCAAGTGATACCTTTTGTTTCTCCAAAATCGGTTTTACAAATAATTTTTGAATTGTCTGAATGAACTTCAAAGCTGCTTTATACAGCCCACCCAGCATACAATACCGTAATCTAATCTGCTATGCACGAGTGTTTGAGATGTTCGAACGTAGATAATACTGGTCATAACGTAATTGTTTCTTGAATCGTGTTCCCATTTATTTTACTAAATCATTTGTATATAAGTCGTGCATAAAACCAGCACTTATTATTTTCAGACTTATATTTACATAAAGTGAATAGAGTACGCTATTCGTACACTATTTTGATTTTTTGTGACGTTGGAATATTTTAATATTTTGAATTCATAATGTATACATAATTAATAATAATAATTATTATTATTTTTTTATAACCAAAGGAGATTACCTACGTATGGCATTGGACTTGCAAAATATATACGATTGCAAACACTACGTTTTTTATGTCCATTATTATTCTAGAATATTATCCCAGATTCTTATTTACGTAGGTTTAGTCAACCTAGGAGATGATAAATAAAATTTTATATTGTATCTGACAATCCGCAACCTCTAGATTGGTATCACCTAAACTATCAAATGCTACAAGAACTCCACTGTAATTTCTTTATTTCTGTATTTACAGGTTATACATTGGTCATAATCAGTGCCCCGATTCGTTAGTTTATGTAGGCTTTCACGTCCGGTCTCAATAGTGTTACACTTTCCCAGGCTGTATGGCCGTTATTCGACGTTGTATTTGTTCCCAACCTTTTCGACTGCCAGAGGCGTTAGAGGCACAACAAACAGTGTTTCAGTTATACCATCAAACTGCTGCATTCGTCTTGAAAGTTACAGGTGACCTATGTGGTAAAAATGGAACTATGTTGGCAGATACGAAAAATTCGGTAGCGTCTGATACCAGTACAGGATCGGATTTCATCAGGGGAGTATACAGAGTGCCCTGTTCGTATAGTCAAGTTTACATTGGCACGACGAAACTTGGGCTAAAAACGCACATCAGGGAATAAGAACGAAATTGCCGTACGAATGAACCGCAACCGCTGCCATTGCAAAACGTGCTTTAACGCATGAAAGACATTCCACCTTGTCTGAAGACTCTCAGATGTTATCTTCGTATTGCATATTTTGCGCAGATCGAAATAGGGAGGCAATAGAGAGCCAGAGGCACCAGTAGGAATAATGGGATTCTGGTGGTCAGCAAGGCTTGGTCCCATGGTACGAAATACTAGAGTTGCTACACCAATACGGAGATGTGGACATGGCCAGATGAGCACTTTGATGAACCAAAGCATCAAAACAACGCCCAAGCAGAAGTCAGCACTGAGCGGCAAATGCGTATAGGAACGAAGCCTCCGAAAGTGGAATCGTTGTCGTCCTTGATCACAGCAGTTGGATCGTAGACACTGAGACTTCTACAGCACCATTGAAGATGAATTCTATCCAAAAAAAGATCTTGTATATCTACCTCCACAAAGATCTTGGCAACTAATAGACCTCCACACTAACACAATAACACTTCGCCACACTTGAATAAATCGCCACTCAATCCGCACTAAGGAAAATCGCTCAACGTAACTGTTATCTAAGCGGCAGCTGACGCCTATTTATAGTCTGCAGGGTTCCAGACTAATGTTTCTTAACAAGTACTGGAAAACTCTAGAGGACAGTTGAGCGCAGCAATGGTAGAAACACACACCTGCCGGGAAACCCGTAGAACAACACCTTCCATTGTTCGAGAAACACACACCTGCCGGGAAACCCGTAGAACAACACCTTCCGTTGTTCGAGAAACACACACCTGCCGGGAAACCCGTAGAACAACACCTTCCAATGTTCCATCGTTGCAATATACATAGAAAAAGAAAATAAAATACTTGTGATATAAAACGTATTAGCAAAATACGTTGGTTGCCATCGACAGCATCCATTATTAAAATTTCCTGAAAAGCTGCTGTTATTTAAAAAAGTGAAAACTCGAAATCCATTATCAGCACCCATCTTCCATGTTCTGATTCCTTGGTAAAGTAAAGATTAAAATGTATTGGGGACACTGCACAGCCTTCACAAACCATTTGCGTTATCAAAATCATTCTTTTAACTTATCCTATTATACACTTTGATTCTAATATTGAAGCCAGTATATACGCTTTTGCACGCACTTTTTAAACGTAAAGGTATCTCTTCTTCATTAAAAATGTTTCACCATTTACTGCAGTTACTCTGGCAAAAGGTTATACGTAATCAGTGAATAAATATGTTAATCTATTATCTTATCTTTTTTTATTATTTGTTTGATCGTAAAGATACTATGAATACAGTAGTATCCTTTGCGAAATCGACTCTGTTCATTTAATAGTAAGTTGTCTGTTAGTTTTGTTAGTCTTGCAGTAATTATTCTAAAATAAATTTTATGTAACCAAGCGAATGCCTCTACAACTATTACAACTTTGTTCCTATCTGCTTTTCCAAATTACCATCCAAATTAATCATTCTTGAGGAATACGTTTGTTATGCCAATACAAATTATATATGTTTAATAATCCATGTTTCACTTTCTGACATAAATATCTAATAAGCTCAAAATTTAAGCTATCAGTCACTGGTGATCGACAATTCTTCGCACTATTTAAACCATCCTGAAATTCTTCAAAGTTGATATCAACCACTTCCTCTCCATTATCTGGCTCCCAAACAAAACTACTGCCAGTAATTTTTAAAGTATTTCATAAGCTATCAAAATGACCTTCCCATTCCCATTTCCATGAGCATCATGTTCTGTTTCCAAATATCCCAAATTTTTATGTATATGACATATATCTCTTTTTGCAAATGCACATTTCTGTTTATAAACTATTCTATCGTCTACAGATTTTTTTTTGCAGGTACTTCAAATGTGATCTTTTTTTATGATCTACTAATTTTGCTATATTTGCTTCCTATCTTCTTTGCTCTTAAATTGTCTCAGTCTTACACTGGAAAATTGGATAATTGTTTCCGATTCTGTTTAATCGCTGGAAACCGCTTAGATTACGTGCATGGAAGCAAGACGTACATCTCTTCCTGCTGCGTACCAAACGTTATAATTGAGTGTGTGGGGGGGTGCTCCGTACAAACAAAATTAACTTCATTGTACACACAAGTGTGTAATACAAACAGGAATTGTCAGCATATTCTGTACTAATGTTGGTTGAAAACCTCAAGCCTGAGCGTGGGGAAACTGATTATTATCTGACCGATTCCCGTATATAATAATGTAATGCGTGTTTTTCGTGCGTCTGTAAATAAAAATAAATTAATTTTCATGATAATCATCACAAAATAAACATCATTATTAATACCGACTAACGTTATATGAAGTTTGGTGATGATTTTTAGATGTAATTTTTTTTAATAAAACCCAGCTACGCTTTGTTGTTATGACATAACAAATAAGATAGGTGATCAATCATTGGGCCCACGGCGGGAGCAGACAGCGTGCAGCCGCGGTTTACAAACTTCACTCAATTGTTTACTTAATTCTCCCTGATAAATTTTCAATGGAAAAATGGAAAAAATTGTACGTTTTTATTTTCCTTTTTTAAGTCATGTAATGAATCTACAACGTTTACGTAAACAATAATATTATTTACTGACTAATATTTCAAAAACCATTGCTTTGTTTTTATTTCTTTTTATGAAAAAATTTGATGAATAATAATAATTATACTTAAAAATTGGTAAACAAGTAAAATATCGAACATTAGGTTGCTTCTGTAAGTTTTTTTTTTAAATAGTGCATTCAATACATTAAAGTTAGGACACTTGTTTAAACCAATTTTGCTCAAAATACTTTAAAGACTTTAGCATTTAGTTTTTGAAAGGAAGTAATTAACTGATAATGTGGTTTTATGGTAAGATTTTAATGTGTAATTATAATACGTTATATATTAAACTACGTAATATATTTCAAAATTTAAGTCATTTATTTGTGTGTGTGTGTGTGTGTGTGTGTGTGCGCGCGCGCGCGCGAGTGCGTGCGTGTAATTTATATTTGGCATGCCCAGTACAAATCAAACTTATGAAGAGACATTAAACATTGAAAATCCTTTGTGTCATTAACACAATACATCCGACTAACAATGAGACCGCTTTACTGTGTCAAATTAAAGTAAAATACTGTGTAAATAAATGTATTTTTAGATGCTTTCTGCACCTACACATAAAAATTGCTTTAATTTGCTTACTTGGTCCACATCGATAGTTAACTTAAATAACATTAACCGTAGGCAATAGCAAATTTTTTATATTATTGAAAATATAAACTCCTACATTTAAAGTTTATAGGATAATTTTAAAAATGTGTTATGGAACATTATTAAATTTTAAAAATAATAACCGTACAACCAATCTATTGTGTAGTTGTATTAAATATACACAATCACATAGTTGTAGATGAAATCTGATACAATTGTGAACAACGCGCGTACGAACAAACAAACAAATATAGATTTACTAAACTATAAAAACATTTTTTTATTGAAGAAAATTGAAAGTTACAATTTTACAGCATACACACGCACACATCGATAACAATAATTTTAGCCTTTAGTTTTAACTTTATTATTGATTTAAACATTCTGAAACAAATGCTTTTTGTTTCACATAGGTATAAATAAATAAGAATATTTGGTTAGACATGTAGGCTATATGTTTGAATCAATGCTACTTCATCACTCGTTCACCCATAAGATTACCGAGAAAACGTTATCGAAACTCATCAGTATCGGAACCCGCATCAAGAAGTGAATAATGTAATACTACTGGCTTTTGAGCTTTTAAAAATTGTTTACGTTAGAAGACTAGAAAAGTCTTTCCTTTTGTCTAAGAAATTTTTCGATAGATGTCTTATTGTTTCCAGGAAAACAAACAGAGCAGGCGATCTAGAGTTAGGTAACTTTAAGAATACCACTCTCTTCTACATAATCTACATTTTGTAAATTTTTTAAGAAAATCTAGTTTTGCTGACACTAACACACGCTTCCATATCAACTAGAACAATCCGTACGTGCATAGTTGTACTAAACATACTCCGCATATTGCTTTCACCAACATCGTTTAGTGTTGTTTAATGAACCGGTTGTTTGAATGATTCCAGTTTGAGATCTTAAGCTGTACCAGGACATAGGACTATTTATTAAACAAAGAACCATACTTCCTGTAAAAAGTCAAGAATTGTGTTATTGCAAAGTCTCCTGAATAACAACTATTACAGAATTAGAACAAACTTGCAACTGCAATAAATGTGCATTAAATACTTAATAATTTGCTACTAAATTGGATGCTGAAACCTTTAATTTAAACGTGCGACTATACGCGTATGTGTTTGAAAGTAAACGTGCGTGCGTGATAGTTACTATACCAATCTAAGCTCTTCGTTTACAATCTATTCTTAACAAGTGCAGTGTTACAGTTGATGAATGTGCGTGTGTGTGTGTGTGTGAGACAGAGAATACGTAAAATATAACCGATATATATGTATATATTAAATTAATATAAATATATATATCATTTTCTATATACGTAACTCGACGTTTCTTGCAGTAATTATATAAATTTGTGATGTTATTCACTTTCTTTCTTCTGCAAGTAGTATAATTCGTATATTCTTTCACAAAATTTACAGGAATTGCACAAACGCAATGCACAGAGAAGGGCATTAAAAATGCTTCAATAAATCTAAAAAATATATATATTTATGTTCATTCACCAATCAATGAATTCATTCTTCATTCACCAATCAATGAATTCATTCTTCATTTACTAATGTACAGATTATAAGTTAAATGTAGTCGCATTCATAAGCGAAGTTTTATATGTGTACTACGTTATTGACAACAAAGAAGTAGTTTCTATGGAAACTCACCGGTTCCCATTTTCGATCACGCACCAGCAGTCGTTTTCAAATGTGCGACACGTCCTTATAAACATTTTCAATGTTAAAAAAATTTACGTGTAACAAAATAGACAAATAGTTTCAAAGAAATCTCGCTAACTTATTATAGTATCACAAATCATTCCGTTTATCTGCGAACTACGGAAGAAAGGGCGACTTCTCTGAAACAATAGTTAGATGTATCAATCTGGTGACAATATCTGCAAATTGCGGCCTCGGTCAGCTGCCGCTAGGGCCCAATGATTGATCGCTTATCCTGTGACAGCAACAAACTGTAAACTGAAAAGCGTAAACAATTAATCTGTCCTACAAAACACGATATACATGCATGCATTATACATTATTGTAAATATTCATACTTTTCATGTTGATTCTGATGATAATCTATAAAATTACGTTTAATATTTCTGTATACGATAAAATTACAAAATTTAAAGAGTAGACCTACATTTGTAACACGAGTACAAGTACATACACGAGCACGATAAAATGACTGGAATAGATGATTATCACAACTTACAGGCTTATAAAACCCACTAACTAAAGCTAATCGTATAGTCATATCTGTTTCCCCGAGGAGTTGTAAATTATACATTGAAATATTGTTATGAATTTAAATATTCTACATTCAAACTTACTTTCATTTTTAAATATGTTTTAAAATTATTGTTAAAATAATGGTATTTATTTTACATATTATAACAGTAGAATCGTAATGTGTAGAATGAAATTCACTGCAAAATAGATAAATGATGTTCTACTTGGATATGTTTTAGCATCTCATAAATAAAGTCAAAATTATGTGTTATATTATTTACTAGCAAAATACCCGTGCTTCGCTACGGAGTTTCACGTTGTACGTAATTGTACAATTATTGCTCGCTTAATAGTATAGGATTAGATAGATTGTACAAATTCTCAACTCTTAGTTTGTTTATTTACATTCATAGCAACAGCTATTTATTATTTATTTCGAGAAAATCGTTAGAGCCGTTTCCGAGAAAAAAAAGGACATACATTTATTAATTAATTGAACTTCGAAATTTTCTCGACTATAAGAACCTGCAAACAACGAAGTTTTTCAATTTAAAACAATGATTAAAAACTCAGAACTAATTGTATTCGGGGTTTCCAATAAACTGAGATGTCAACCACTTCATTTACAAAGTATGTAATTCCCGCGATAAATTTCATTATTTGGTTTTTTGCCCCTTAGGAGTGAAAGTTTTTAAAACCGTTTTTTAGTGAGCACCTAAGACCTATGATGAAGCTACGTTCAAAGTTTCATTGATATCCATTCAGTGGTTTCAGAGATATCGTGATCAGTGAGTCAGTCAGTGATATTTGGCTTATATAGATATCTATATCTAGCCGATTTACCCAGCGTTGCTCGGGTTCATAATTTATTCATAGGCTCATAGGCACCTATTCTTGTTCTAACGTTATATTACTTGTATATTGTATAATCTTCCTTATATTGTTACGTTCGCATTCTCACTGGAGGAATACTCTGTAGCGCACCTGTTTAAGAACATGTCATAAACTGTATTCTTATATCTGGAGAAGAATTCTGTTGCGCGTGATGCTCCTGCTCGATTTCTAACTCTGGGAGAGGGCGAACAGCTAAATTAGTTTTAAATAAAATGTCTACAGTACTTGCACGCGCTGCTTATTTACTGTCTTTTATAATTCATTGTGTTAATCTTGAAATAAGGCATTTGTTAAATTAGTGTCTCCTAAACTTATTCTAACAATACAATACCTCTATAGATTTCAGCTTATCAATTTTTAAATTCAAACTGAAGCAAGTGCATTTATATTGTCTGAACACTATGATCTGAATACATTTGCTATCAAAACTTTGTTTTTTATACTCGCTTATAACTTACTTCGATCTTAACTTATCCACTTTTAAATTCAAACTGAAACAACTCTGAATTCACACACTGTTAAGAAGTTTCTTAAGATGCATACACCACCTTTGATATCATAACCTATATCTTTATTTATAAGAACCGTGGACTCTGGCCCCGCCGTCTTTCGCGGGATCCGACCAAAGACTCCCGGGTTCCGTGGATGAACTCCGGGGAAGGCCCGTCGGACGACTCCCGCGCTATTTCCTACGCGGGAGACTTCCACCGATGCTATGGTAACCAGAATCTATTCTATTGGGTTGCCATAGTAACCAGATCTAATAGTTTTTAAGACCCAAAGGACCCCCCAAAGGATCGTATCGAAAAAAACACTTGTCCTATGTTGGTTTTCCCGTTGCGTAAAATATTTGTGCCAAGTTTGGTTGAAATCGGTCCAGTGGTTTAGGAGGAGATGTGGAAGATCCCAAAGGACCCCCCGAAGGATCGTATCGAAAAAACACCTACCCTATGTTGGTTCTCCCGTTGAGTAAAATATTTGTGCCAAGTTTGGTTGAAATCGGTCCAGTGGTTTAAGAGGAGATGTGGAAGACCCCAAAGGACCCCATCGAAGAAAACACCTATCCTATGTTAGTTCTCCCGTTGCGTAAAATATTTGTGCCTAGTTTGGTTGAAATCGGTCCAGTGGTTTAGGAGGAGATGTGGAAGACCCCAAAGAACCCCAAAGGACCCCATCGAAAAAACACCTATCCTATGTTGGTTCTCCCGTCGCGTAAAATATTTGTGCCAAGTTTGGTTGAAATCGGTCCAGTGGTTTAGGAGGAGATGTGGAACATACACACATAGATACATACATACAATGGGGGGGGGGGGTTTGCCCCTTAGGAGTGAAAGTTTTTAAAACCGTTTCTTAGTGAGCACCTAAGACCTATGATGAAGCTATGTTCAAAGTTTCATTGATATCCATTCAGTAGTTTCTGCTCTACGTTGATTCTATGTCAGTTAGTCAGGCAAACTTCCCTTCCCTTTTTCCCCCTTTAAAGGTCGAATTTCCAAAAATCCCTTCTTAGCGGATACCTACATCACATAAGGAACCTACATGCCAAATGTCAAGTTTCTAGGTGTTATAGTTTCGGAGATTTCGTGATGAATCAGTGAGTCAATGAGTCAGTGGTATTTCTCTTTTATATATTATTTATTTGTTTATTATTGAAGCGAACAATTTTTAAGTTTACTCTTGAAAAACATGGAACAAATTAACTTAATAAAAGTATTTATGGATAAGCCTACGTCAACATAGTCTAACTAGTCCATCACTAAAAAAAAAAAATAATAATTTCATTCTTTTACTCTACAAAAATACAGTAAAAAGATTACACCTTGTAACGATGGAAAGATGAAATCAACCTCCTAAAGTTAAGACAAATACCACAACAATCAGTTAGTTTGGTGACACACATTGGTGACAAGTTGGGAAGAGGGAAGAAACTTAACGAAACATATCGGTAATCTTTTAGTTTCTAAAAGGCAAACATCTGCCCAATATTCAGCGCAGTGTTTAAGTTACAAGTCCCGTGTAGTATTCAGCGTTCTCGAATCGAAAGCCTACAGTAAGGGCAATTCGTCGTTAGCTTGCTACTCGTTACATTGCTTGTTTATGGTTAAATTAATTTAGCCTATCCCATGCTCACTCCATTCAATATACAAAACTTAAATTGGAATAAGCATGTAGTTAACAGTTTACAAAACTTGCTAATTTTTTAGTAGGGTGAAGAAACAAAACTGTTATCTAGGACTTAGAGATTCTCGCAATGTAGGTTTAAACATGTTAATCTCAAATCGATTTCCTTCATTTTTGAAAACTGACAGAGTACGTTATTGCTGCCGTGATTGTATCTAAATAGTAATTATTCCTAATAAGAATTAATCTAAATTTTAATGCACTTAAATAGGTATTTTTAGACAAGTATTTAAAATCTAAATCATGACTTCCATGTTCTGAGATTTATATTGAATATCGTTTAAATATAAATTGAAAAATTTGCCAAGTTTGACAAACTGAAATGAAATATTTGCATAGAAACTACTTCTTTGTTGACGATAACGCAGCACACATAAAAAATTACACCCTCCCCCTTCAACTATCATTTTCATTTATATAAAATTACCCATTCCCCTAACTACCTATTTCATTTATAGATATTTCACCTACCTTTCTACAGTGGATTATTATGACCTTCGTTGCAGCATACTTTATTTATCAAAATTTAGTACTTTACTTCTTAGTACTTACTTTTAAAACGTAAAACGTTGCAGGTAAACTACCCCTTCTCCTCAACCGAACTTCAAGTTAGGAATTAATAAATACCTTTTTCTTTATCCGTGCTGCGACTACGTCTTTGATGTCTTAGACATGTTTCGGGAACACGTTCCCATCATCAGGTAAAATTTTTGTCTTCTAGTTCATAACGAACGTGTCAAGAATATAATAATTAAAACACATCAACACATAAACACATAACACAATGAGTATGATAGAACTCAGTCCACGTAACAGTGCTCACTGCCGTACTATAACTCATAATTAAAACACATCAACACATAAACACATAACACAATGAGTATGATAGAACTCAGTCCACGTAACAGTGCGCACTGCCGTACTATAACTCAAGTTAGGCCTTGAGTCCTCTACAACTCGGGCACATATGCAAAAATTTATTTGATTCGGTTTGAATTTGCGGCAGTAAACTTGGCGGACTGTTTGTTTGCCATAGAAAAAATTCTGCACACCGCCACACAGATAGACACACACACACACACACACACACACACACACACACACACACACACACACACACACACACACACACAAACCCACACCTTTCAGAAAATGACTTTTCTTCATGTTTTGAGGGTAGTACAATCAGAATCAGCCCTTATGTCGAACACGAATTTTTTCGCCATCACCATACTTATATTTACTTACGGAACATGAAAGTAAAAATACTACATTTATTTCCACGTTCTGGTGAAAATAGAACCAATACTTTTGGAACGAAAATTGATGTTTGATGCTACAAATCTGCGACCTATAAAATTTGAAGGCAATTGCTTCCAAACTATGTGCTCAAGTGCGCGTACGCGTGCGTGAGTTACACACACACACACACACACAAACACACACACACACACAAACACACACATATATACTGTTGTATACCGTCGGATCAAAATTGTGCTGCTGCAAAAATAACTTGTGAAACAACTGATCACGTAAAATTGTTTAATCATTAAGTCTAATTATCGCATTTATTTTTATAACTTATTATGCACAATTTTGTCCGTAAATATCTCAAGTAGTTTTAGTACAGGTCTAAAATACCTCTTTTATATTTTTCACTTTCAAAAAGAAAATATTTGAAAGTATCATTATATTAGCTGACGTCCCCAGTTTATCCACATGAGACGAATTTTTCAAAAGATTTCTTAGCGAGTACATATGACAAAATAGTAACTTCGCTGCAATATTTCAGCTTCTTACATCATAACACTATCCGTAGAGGCACAATAATCAGTCAGTGACACTTCGCATTTATGAGTTTCCGTCAGTCGTATCATTAGAAAAAGTTATATACTTTGTAATATTTGAACGGGTTTTCCTTCTATAAATTGGTGGAAAGATTTACAAATTTTAAATGTATTTATAGAATAAGTAAATAATAACAGATTATATAAATTTATTGACATAGGCCTACAGAATTTTTGAGTAACGAATAATAGTTATTTATAAAGTTAAAATTTCAAATGCACCTAGAACACCATCATTGTTCTTGTACAATAAAATAAAAACAAATTGTGTTTTTTATATAGGCCACATTATGAAAGTTGATGAATGTCTGTAATGGAATATAATTCAGCATTTTGAATTATAACTTTAATGTATATATATTTTTATCTTACATAAAGAGAAAAGTGATGTGTTCTGTAATGTTACTTATACGATAAGAAGTCCGAACCAATCTCACAATGAGCGATTAGATAAGTCGTCTTCCTACCGAACTACTAAAACCTGTTAGAAATTCCTGTTTTTAAAATTATGAGTCTACATTTCGTAACATATAAGCCTTTGCTCGAACGACAAATGTGCGTGTACGTGCGTGCACGTGTGTTTGTACGCGCGCGCGCGCGCGCGCGCGTGTGTGTCTGTAAGAGACTATACACATTATAAATAATAAATGTTATTACATTTCTACATATTAAAGTAAACGTGGCGAATCGTGTAGATATACAGAGTTATATAATATTGGTTGATGAATGTGTGTGTTTGTGCAAAGAGGTTAAATGAGTAATGTTTGTATTACACTTGAATCGACCGCTCACTACACAGTTAGCGCTCTCCGTTGTTGCGAATGTAAACTACTAGTCCAGCAGGCGGCGTTGTTATTGTAAACGTTGTTACTTCTGGTACGGCGAGAAGTGTGCAACAGAAATACTTCAAACAATTTGCGCAAATCAACCGAGTCTGCACAGTTATTTCAGTGTCAATTCACAACAATCCACCAAAAGAAGAGCTTACTTCTTTAAAATAAATTATTTCTGCTATCTTTTGTAGAATTCATTCTTAAAAATGAACAAAGAATTAAACAAATAAGTAATACGTGCATTATCTCTATGCACTTTTTTGAACAGGCCACAAAGCATAGAGCATGGTGTTTCTTCACAAGAATAACAACAATTCAGGTAAATCTTTTAGCTAACGTAATTAAAAAAAGAGAGAGAAAACATGCATTAATACACTGATGATTAACGCTAAATAGCGCAATTGCTTTTCATAATTTGGCCGTAATATGCCTACACAGCCATACCGCAAACTATTCAAGTAGTACCAATACCAAAACAACATCTACGACGTCTGGTCAAAACATTTTTTATTTGTTTGAATAAAGATATATTTTCAAAATATTTTTGTTTATGTTTTGGTGACAACACATACTTTCTGTATAGTTATTAGGTAAAAATATCGAATAACAAGAGAGAAAATGATCTTGCTTTATAAACAATAATAAAACCAGTTTATCTACAGTAAAAAGTTAATACGATCTTTGTTTATTTAAAATATTATTTTTCTTTCTCCACATTTATGTTACGGAGAATAAACAGAATTAAATAAAACACAATTGTGTCAATGTTTTTCAGTCTTCATAACATTTGTTGACTGAACGTCCTAATATAACCTTAAGACTTCGATAGTCGCAAAACGTTCCCTTTTCATAGATTTTTTTTCTTAAGAAGAATAAAAGATTGCATGGTTACGTGCCTGGTGACTACGGTTACAGTGTCATTACGATGTTTTTTTTTTGCTGAAATATTTGAAGAAGGTGTAGTGTGTGTATGCTGATGATATCGTATTGTAACTTAGATAAATGATCCTACTATAAATCTCGGCGTCTTCTGAACAAATTACTTCACATGAGGGACGTAAAGTATGAAAGTAGTAGGAGTACTCTTTATCGACTGTAACACCTAATTACAAAATTTAATGGAAGCAAACCATAACCATTTTCATATTATTGTTAAAAGTGAGTCACTCTTCACGACTGTGTTTGACGTTTTTGTACCTACCATTTGTATCATGCATACCAGATTCGCCAAAAGCCTTCTGCATCACTTTCTCCACTTTAATCACAGCACTTTCCTCATTCTATATACAAAATGTAATGCAAATTCTTCAAGTTTGCACTATAAAAGTTCCAGAAATTACCTAATACATTGACTTGCACAATTATCTCTTAAATCTATTTATGCATTCACTATGACTAAAATCTTGACAAGTTGTTACAGACACGTATACAGACTCTTGAAAAATAACGGTTGTGAATCAGGCATTTTAAGCACAGGAAATTCAAAAATTGCAAAAACGTCGTGTAAGCTTTCTGTCTAAGTACACAAAACTCGAGAGTACAATTATTCATTTTAATAGATTCCTAGGTCACAAAATTGTTCGCCTCAATTAATAATTAAATTCCAAATATTATAGAAATATTTGACAATTTTGGAAATTTTCAGTGGAAGGAAAACCATTTTACTTGTGGGAATGTAATTTAATGTAACTTTTAATGAAAAATAAGTGAGATGTAAGTTTTAGAGTTTTCTGAGGTTGGTAAAAGAATCTCCTGAGTTCATAAGTGTATCTCATTAATCAATCGGCCGGCAAGAAAACGTTTCGCATCTTCAAAAACAAATTAAAGCGCTTTCTAACGTCTACTGCATACGCAAACACAGATGCCTACGTGCGACACGTACTTCGTGCATTTATTACTACAGTGGATCGCGCGCGCATTGCGACACGAATTGTAAGTAAGTAATACTTGGAATTCTTATAGAACTACTAGAACCATTAATACAGGCAAAGAGCTCATGTTTTATATCTTTCTATTTTATTTGACAAATTCTCTTGTACGTACTGACTAGGTGTGTTTACGTACGTTTGAGTTGGTTACCGCCAAAATGGGAAAAGCTATGTTACAAAACTTAATTAGTTTAAGTGTTTTAAAAATTACAATATGTGACTTAAAGAAGTGCGTGTCTCAACAGCCTCCAAAAGTAATAACTGATGATAAAGTTAGTATTAACTTAGTTAATTATTATAAAATCATTATAACTTGTTTAAACCTCATAAAATCATCAGAATCATCATTATAATCACCATTCTCACACAAAATTGGCTATTGACCTCAGTTGCTCCTGTGAAGTTACGTCAGTCTTATGGTTCGTGTGGTAACCTTTTCACACTTTTTACCTATTTTTGAGATTTGTGGATGTTTGATAAATTTATGCGATTTTTACCTCTATTGGACTCTGGAGTCCATCCTATTACTTCCTAATCCTATTACAATTATTCTGCAGCACGCTTGCTTTAGTAACTCCTGAGCTCTACGTTTTCTTGTAGTTATGTTATTCTCAAGTAGTTCATAATTCTTCTTCTTCTCCTTCTTCTTCTTCTTCCTTTTGTTCTTCTTTTTCTTCACTGGAAGGACTAGGTTCTATAAGCCTGTTGGGGTACCCATCTTATCCTCGGACGACCCACGTCTCTTCTACCAACTGCTTTATATTTCAGCGTCGCTTTTGGCAATCGATCCTCCGTCATCTCGCAAATTATCACACCATTTTCTCCTATAAGATGAAACGATTGTATCTCTATGTCTAGTTCAGGTCTTATATCCTCACTCCTTTTTTCTATCTTGCAGCTTATAGCTTAATGTATTTTGAAGAAACTACAATCCACACTCTTAATCTTATCGCATTCCTTTTTCTTCATGACCCACAATACTTTTTCCTTTCCCAATTCACAACCCTTCATGACATTCTGTTTTCTTCATTCGCATATGTCAATGTAGGTATTACAATTGTCTCATAAAATTTAACTCTTATGCTGTGTCTTGTTTTATTTTTAAGATTTCTATGAATCGTTCCACAAATATTCCTAAGTTTATTTATCTTGTCTTTTGTATTAGATTCAGACTCATAGCTTAGATATTTAGATAAATACGTACGGGTTAGCGGAAGAGGTGTTTGGTAGACAAAATTTAATTCAAACAACACAATTTTGTTCGATAAAACAACAATTATGTTTTTATTGGTACAATTTTGGAAACTATACCGTTGTTACTGAGTTTTAGAATTACCGGAAGTGAAATGTTGGGAATATTCAATCGCTACACACGCAAGGTAAAGGTATCACGCACTTCAAGCTGGGAACATGGATATTAAGTGTATAGAAAACTAAATCGTTATGATTTACGAAACACTATTTACAGTATCCGTTGTTAAATTAATTCTTTTCTCCAAATGTTTAATTTTTTTTGGTAAGTAAAATTATCTGAAAAAACTTGTTTTATATCTCAAAAGAGACATCCTCCGTACAGTTACAAACACGTACCACCTACATTACGATACTTACCAGTTATAAGTAATACAACAAACCTTCATTAGCAACTGCACATATTCTTTCAGAACGCCTCATTGATTAAACTACCGTTCAATATTTTTGTCAAAACAAAATATTTTTGAAACAATTAATCGAGTGTTGAATTAATATTATAAACACTTTTCACTAGCTTCGGTGGGAGATGCCAATAAGTGCTACTAACAAACAATACAAGTGTATACGTTGTTATGTAGCTATGTTTTCTTAGCAGTAATGTACAGTGATCCCAAAGGACTGAGTCCACAAACTACGTGGCCCATTGAACTGCAGCATTCCCAGCATCCTCACAACCACCGGGGAATCACACTCTCTTATTCAGGGAACCCTTGTTGTTCCTATCATCTCAGCACCCCAAATCACGTTTTTCGCCGGATGTAAACGATTAACATGCAAAGGAAGTCTATCAACATTCTCTCGGTCTCTGAAGGGATTCAGGAACCCATTACGCCATAAACCAATCGCTACATTTAGCTTAAAAATGAGTAGCTAGCCATTTCTACCATCCCTCGGATATCTCTAGTCTGTTCACACACTCCTCGTCTTCGCCACCATCGCTCAGAGTTTGTGCTTGTATCGTAGTCAGACTATAAGACAAAACTGAATGTAAGAAACCTGTTATATCTATATTCATATAAAAAAACAAACGTCTCCGGTGAACTAACAAGTTCAAAAACCCGATTAGACAGCAGATTACCATTGTTTAGTTTGTATGTCGTGGAATTCTAAACATCAACTATAGGGCCTACATGTAAACGAAGATATTTTAGTCTCCATGTAGAATCTTTACATTTTAAAACATGGTTGTGCTAGCATTCTTCTGAAAGATAATTCTGTGTTATGCCACCTTCGAACAACAATTTATGCAATCTAATACAATAATTTATATAATGCATATTGTAGCATAACGGAAATTTTGCCTTATTTCACAATTCAAAACAACATAGAAAAAGAAAGGAAGAAGCAATCTGGAATGAGTAGAATAAACCTAAGTAAAAGTAACATAAAAGAAGTAATCACAATAATAAATAAAATGCCTTAACAGTGCTATAAAAGCTCTCAATCCAAAGAAATTAAGCACATTCAATTCAGAACAAAAGTATTAAACCATATAGGATTATTATTAGCCCAGTAACATCATCAATATACCCAGCAAGATAAGGGGCAGTAAGGAAATACAGCCAAGAACAAATTGATTAAAATGAAAAAATCTCCAAGGTACCAAAACCTATTTTAAAGACAGAACACTCTGTCAAAGTAAACCAAAATAAATAAATGAAATTAAACTATAGTTGTTATACAAATTTAGAAACCCATATGAAAAAGTAAGAGAATACAATACCAGTAGTCTGATCTAATGTGAAGTTACTTATGAATAAAACAGCGTATATTGGTATTCAATACATACTATGTTAATATTAGTATATACTAGATGTTAGAAAATAAGTGTTTATTGTACTTAAAGAATGTTAGTTTATGTCAGAATTTTGTTAAGGAAGGAAAGGCAACATATTAATTCAAATGTCCTATAAATAGTATCTCAGAAAAGATAGTAATAATAATGTGAAATAATTATAATGTTAATAGGAAAAATGAAAATTGATAATCATGCCAAATTCAACTTTGACCCTGTAATTAAATCAGAGGAAATAATTTAGTGAAAACCTGGACCAAAATAATATAAATTATTCCTTTTAGCATGCAAATACTTTATTATAATTATCACAACAACCTGCAATAGTAATTAAGAAAGTCAGAGGATAAAATTGACTTAAGTAGTGATTGTACAAGATAAGGCCTAGGCAATGAACCAAGTATAAGTAAAATGTAAGTAAATTAGTAAATGTTTAGTATAATGATAAAGTAGTGAAGGCAAATTATAATGATTTAATTAGTGATCTTATTTAAGGACAATGGTAACATGAAACATACTGTAAACCATTTAATGGGTAATTATGTGAATCATGATAAGGCCTAGAAGTAAATTTCAAGGATTGTTAACTTTTGAGTTTAATTCAAACCAAACTAGGTCGTGTTTAATATTAACTTGTAAAAAATCAAAGCAGGAATATAGCCATGTAATTAAAATTTCATAAAAATACTAAATAACTAAATTATAGCCAGTAAAATATAAAAAATGTCATTTATTTCTATAAAATTAAATCGGTAATTAGGCAAACAGCTGATAGTGAACAATGAAAATGCAACCAAAAATCTTACAGAATTTTCTGTATGAAGAAACAAATATAATTAGTTTATTGTTAGACTCCAAGCAAGACGGACGTGTCAGAGTATTTAAAAAGAAATCTGAATTAAAAATTTTAACTAACTCAAGCCAAGATGTATTATGGAATTATGAAAGAATGAAGAATATACAGTAAATTAATAAATCCAATTTAAATAGTCATTGGAATAATAAAACAGAATTGAAAAACACTGAACTAACTCCCAGAACGAATGGTCACGACGGAATTATAATCTAACCTAATATACGAACAGCGAAGTGATTGAATAAACCGTTCGACACAATACACGTATTACCGGACGAAATCCAGTGGAGGACGAAAAACAAACACCACAATTTGAAGACCTTGTAATAACTACATCACAGAAGAGGAATTTATCAACTACTCCACTTTATTGAAGTCAAATCTCAGAGACAGATTCTTAGCGTGGGACAACACATGGGAGCAGCCATCTTTTAATTTCAAACCAGCCCGAGGTGAAGAAGGCGTGACGTCAGCATACCCAGCCTGCGGTTCGAATATCTTTTTACTATATACTATATTTTTTTATTATTATCTGTTAATGAATAAGTTTTTTCTAATTGTAAGTACTGAATTCTCTTACTTGCCTTTCCTGACTATTTCGACAGTTCAAAGAATTCATGCTAATTAATAATTTAATTTGAAATAATTTTGGAATATGTATTAATCGACCTGAGAAGTCTCGACTCCGAGAGCAATAGTCGACGCAAGTCGAACAATCGCATTGATCATAATAAACATAATTATTTGTTTTAAATTGTCGTTTTATTGATTAGTTAAGAACTAAATTAAAATACGTTAATTCTCAATCCATAAACGAGGATTTCTGAAGGAAAAAGACGAGCAGAAGAAAAAATAAAGACACTGAATTGACCGCTACCTTCAATCGATTTGGCTACGACAATCTATTTAACGCGGAGAAACAAATATTTCTTCACCAAGTCATACCTAATTACTAATTATTATTTTAATTAATTAAATAATAATAATAATAATAAAAAGAATAAAAAATCTTGAAATAATTAAATAATAAAATTGATAAAAAATAACTAAAAATAAAATTAAAAAAATAAAAATTTTATTAAACAATTAATAAAACACAAAACACAGAATTTATTTGTATTATTACAATATTCACTGAACAACAATTTTCAGTAATGGATAAATTAAAAAACCCTAACAATTACGGTTTAAAGTAACTGTAACAATTAACATAAACGTTCTTTACAAATAAAGTTAATACGCATGCCAAGCTGTTGATTGAATATTGATTATTCACGGACTTCAACACTCGCTCTGTTATGATGACTCAACAAACATGTGATCAATCATTGGCTATATCTGACAACGTTTAACCGCGGTTTGCAAACTTCATTCCATTGTTAGTTTACTTTCCCAAATTTTCAACGATAAAACTTGATCAGTGTGCTTGAAACTCTCATTCATATTCATTTCGTGGTACATATTTAATTAACTAGGCTCGACTTCACTGTTGTATACTAGCGAAGATTATGATTAAATTTTTGTTAATACACTAACAATCCACTTTTGTCTATAGTGTCAAATTATAGTGTTATGTTTTAATATTAGCCTATAGTTATTGATTACACTCTACTAACATAATTATCTTGAAGAAGTTAAATACGACGGTAATATCAACAGTGGACTCAACATAACACCGGGTGAAGAGAAATTGGAACGAGTGCGAGTATGTTGTTACCTAAGTAGCACAATGACTGAAGATGTTAAAGCGAGGTAGTTAAAAGGCTTTCACTGCAAAAACAGTCTTCTGACTTCCAGTGAAGTAAACCTTAATGTCAGGAAGAATTTCATCCAAACGTGTATGTGCAGTCGGCACTCTACAGTTGTAAACCTGAACCATTTCAGCGGGAGAGAAAAGAAGATTGGATGTCTTTGATACTTGGTACTAAAAAAGAATACTGCTAATCTTATGGGTAGAAAAGTATCAAATGAGGAAGTTCTAGCGGGACCGTAAGACGTAGGAAACTTTCGAGACAGATCCAATTTAGAAGACACAAAACGATTGGACCTATATTAAAGCACGGCGCACTAATAAATATAGGATTGTATAATATGTACAATACGTTTTTATTTCTAATCCGGTTTCCTTTTCTGTTACCTTTAATATACTCGTTAGGTTTGATATTTACTTAGCGCTTCTTTTAAGTATTCCCGGTTTTTTATTTTCTTAAGCACTGAAGTTTGATGATTTAATTCAAGTTCAGATAAGTAAGTTTAAGTTTAAATACGGAAGTCTGAATTTTTTTACGTAACTAAAAATTTATTGAAACAAATAGTAATAGCCGAAAACGCATAGCCGCTATTAGCAGAAGCTGGCAACTCTGTGAAGAGCTAATATGAACACCAGGTAATTTCTTATATGATACTTTATTTTCTGAAATGTAATATCTTCACGTCGGTACATTAAGTATAGTCCTTGATACTAAATAAAATACCTCTCTAGCAGTTTCTCTCTTAAAAAATTCTCAGTACGTGTAAACAATTAAAAACACTATGCAGCAAATAAAGAAAAATCGATAAAACCCTTTCTGAAAACAGCAAATTTAAATAAAAATTGGAAGGTAAATATTTCTACTTGTTTCCAGACTTCAACTAGAAAATCTCTGTCATCTTCTTTATTACACATCACTAATTATATATATATATATATATATATATACAACTAGTTCCCCTACTTTTTTGACTAAATGTAAATTCGGTTGGCTTCCAGTAAGCATAATCGGTATTGACGTTTCCGCAGGAGTGATTGTTTCAAGGTCCTTTGTTACAAATTAAACTTCCTAATATTAATATTCATAGAGTGTGGTTTTCATATTGTTACGACGGTCTACTTGATCGTCGTAGGTACAGTGGAAACAAACTAAGTACAAGACACCAATTAAGTCACTAATCACCAGCTTTGATTTTTACAGTTAAACAGTTCGTAATTAACAACACAGTCTACTACAACAAATCAAATGAAAATTGTTCACACGCAATAAAATGTCACTAATATTAAACACGATTGTATTACAATTATACCGCCCGATTATAAAACGCAACACTAACTTCACTAATAACTACTTGAACGCACACAGTAATCTCGCCCGATTACTACTCGAACCGCACTGAAAATATATCGCTGCTGTACTGAACTGAGCGTCCCTGAGTAATTGTATTTATAGCCGCCGAAAGTCTAGATGATTCCACATACTACGTATTACCTTTAAAGTACGACGTAATTGCTTGCGGCAGTGACACAGTGAGAGCGGCCGCGTGAATTCTCGCACCGTCTGGAAAATGCGTTGACAAGCACGTACGCCACACGCGTTACATCGAGATTCTTCTGGCACATTCGACAAACACGTAGATTGTTCTGTGATGTCGGTAACAATATATTTTGTTCACAGTCATACATCTACGCCTCACAGGAAGTATTACAACATTTATGTAGTTCTTTAGTATGCTGAAATTTTGTAATTTAGCTCTGTTAACTTATCGATTGAAAGTTAGAAAGTTATATTTTAAATTGGTTGTTATGCGGAAGCACATCAATGAATCAGGGCGGACAAATTTGTAGGAAACATCGTGGAGGCGTCTTATGATCAGTGTGTAAAAAAACGACTTCAAAGTTTTCTTCTCCGCAACTTGACATGTGAAAATTAGATAAGTTTTCCGTCTGATAAGATATTCAGTGTAGACCGAACATGAGTAAATACCACGTCGCTGTCAAACTCTCTGATTGATCACCGTCTGCGTTGTGCTGAAGTGGTTCTGTCTGTAATTTATAAAACAATTTACGCTTTACATAATCACTCATGCAAAACTCGTAGTTCACGTGTAATTGCTTATTTCTCTGTTCCATTACATTAATACTTTTCGGCGTCCACAACGGCTCTTTAAAGCTAGAAATTTGGTCTTGTTTCACACACTTCTACTAGTTAACTTCTCGTACATTTTTATACATTTTTATATCTATTTGTTCTCAAACCAGTATAAGAAGCACTCGATTCAGTCTTTGTATCGTCATTTTAAAAGTTTTTCTGACCTTAGAAATTGTTGTTACTATGTTTTCGTAATATAGGCCTACAAGGAAATTTGAAAGTTGTAAAATAATTTATTCCTCTTCTGCCTTTTTAGGGTCAGGCAGTTTTGCATGTAACGGCTTCACCATCTAGTCTTCCATCTTCCCATGCTTCTTCTACCTATCGAGTGAAAATTCAAGGTCTGTTTTCGAACCCTTTCTTTATACATTTTGAACATATGATGATTTATTAACTATTGAATTACATTCGTTTTCTTGTAAATACTCTTCACTGATATGCCTAGGAATGAAAGTGGATTACAAACTAACATAAAAACACACACGAAGAATAGTATAATTAGTCTATATATGAGTAGCCCAAAGGATATGTTGACATAAGAAAAATCTGCTACATCCCAAAAATTTCGTTTTTTGAGATGTTGGTAACCTTGGATACGCTTTTTCGCTGCCTACAGATTTAAAAGTATATTGAGCTGCAAAACAGGCTGTAAACCTCTAAAAAAATGGGGTAAAAAAGTCCATATATTTGCAAAACCTGCTTTATTTCTTCCTGACTAGAATGTATATGTTTAGCGCAGACAGTGAAGTTATTTTATTTCAAACAGAGTTATTTTACTTTCGTAAATTGGCCAAACTACATATTTCACAAACAAAGCTGTTTATTGTTGTTCAATTGACTCAACTACCAAGCCTGGTTAATAAATTTGTATTCTCCTTTTTGAACGTTTTGTAAATGTCAAATACTCATGAAAGAGACATTCAAAAAACTTATAATTGTACAGCTACGTCATGTGATGAAAATACTGTTTCAAATAATGAGAGTGACAGTGAAATTGTCATTGAAACCGGGCCCTCAACTTCAAGAAAATACATAGATGCTCCAAACTCTGGAAGAGGAATCTAGCTAAGAGAGCAAGGTAAATTAATTTTTGTAATATACTTTATCATAGTATTTCTTTCTAAGAAAAGAAACTTGACTTCTCATGTTTTTGTTGACATAATTTATGAACGAATACAAATCGCAAGTCTACAATGAAATTAACTTTTTTCTTTGTAGTCTTAGCTTCTCGAGTATACTTTTGAATGTTGGATTCAAAACTACACTAAAGATTTTTTGGAAGGGTGTTCTTGTGAAAGGTGACCCATTCTACAATACTGATACAGAGGATCATAAAAGCATATGCAAAAGAGGGAAGAGTTTTAGACAAATTGGCGAGATTGAAAGCCTCGAAAAAGGAGGTGAAGTGAAATCAGCAAAACTGAGGGATATTAAAAGACTGCAGTGTCTTCACTTTGGAAATAACTGGACTGAAAACGAGAAGCTGAAATTTTACAATTTTTTTTAAAAGAGGTCGGCCCTCAGATGATGTCAGTGATTATGGTGATAGTTATGTAAGTGGTAATTTTGAATTAATGGAAGAGTATGATGTGGGCTTTATCATGAACATCGTAAAATTGCTGTCTTTAAAGTTTATTATTGTAAAGTATTTTTCTGTAATCTCGTAAAATATTATATTTTTATATTTTTTAACAACTACTTCATATTAATTCATTTTGTTGTATAAGTAAATGAAATATAATATTAACTTTGTTAACAAATAAATTAGTAGTATTCACATAATAGCAGTTCGGAATTTTAAATAGATAGTTAGTGAGTTGAAAACCTGCTACGTGATATAAAAACATAATTTTCTGATTTTGTGTAATGATGAGCTTACTGAGCTATTTAAAAATATTTGTGATTTGTTTGTGACTTTTTAATGAAAAAAATCAGTTTTAAATCGAATCTGTGAAACTTTTAATCAGTTTATTTTAATATCCACACTGTTTTTATGACGTACATAGTACTGTAGGTTTTGCAAATGGGCTACTCATACTTAAACATCTGTGCAGGTTTGCGTAAGGTACACATAACAACATAAAATATACTTGCAGACAAAATTTGTTTCTTTACCAATAAAATATAACAACATGCATGCGCGTTTTATGTTAAGGAAGTAAATTTACAAAAGAAGGGTTTGCGCGCGCGCGCGCGCGCGCGCGTGTGTGTGTGTGATAGAGAGAGAGAGAGAGAGAGAGAGAGAGAGAGAGAGAGAGAGAGAGAGAGAGAGAGAATATTTTTTACTATAGATGTTTAAAGATGATATTAAATACAGATCTAATAATCTACATAATATGTATCAAGACTTATACTTTATAGATCTTTTTTTCTATGTTTCGGTAAGTAACACATTTTCTGTATAGTAATTAGGTAAACATTTCAAATAACAGTAGATATTAAAATATTAATGTATAAACAATTTTAAAACTACTTTGGTTACATTTTTAACGAATGATCAGGAAACTAAAGCGTCATTTGTTTATTTACAAAATTATGTCCAATCAACGCGGTCCACATACCATCTTCTTGGAATGGATTAACGCTCTTTGGCGTTCGCGTTGTTGTAAGCACTAGGAAGTGGTCGCTCCACGAGTCTGTGAGCAAGGCTCGGACTACAAATTGAAAGATCGGTAGCCGAAAAAGTATGACTTTTAACTTTGAAATGTGTGCTCGCACCACGCATAATGAAGATGGTGATTGTTCGACCGAATCCTGTAATCTTCTACTCGCCATGTAGAATCTGGTAAATACATGCAGCTGATCGCCACCTTCAGAGGCTGCAATAAACTGATAGCTAGTGCTTTCAGAAGGTAGCGAGCGAAGAAATATAGCAAACGCCTCCCCTAGCTCTGAAAGCTCTGAAGTTCGGTATCTCACCACAGTAGAAGAACTCATATCCCATCAAATTAAAATGTTCTTTTGACCAGAAATGTGCTTCCTGCAGGCACACACACATCGGTGCATTTCTTGCCCCGCCTTTTATAGTGCTCACTGGTGTACTTGGGAAGACGGGGCAATGGACGGCGATATCCTCTTGCCGTTTAGCCTCCACTGGAGGTGACTACAGTTGAAGCCATAAGGTTTGTGCCCGCCCTTCTTAACGGGAGAAGTATGATTCCTCCAGCAAAGCTGTCCCCACTTTCTCCAGTCACCGTCTGTACGTCTGTCTCAGCCGCACTGTTTTTTACCTTCTGATTTCCTGTACACTTCAGAAAATTAGCGCTCAATAAACTGTGTTACTGTAGGCAATGTTTTCTTTACACTAGAGGCTATTGGTTTTACAGCCTCTGTGTAATGTATTTTGTCCTGGTTGATTCGGCATACAAGTTTCTTTCCATCGAAGTAGCTAACTTTTTAAAAGATACACCTCTGCCTTATGAACGGGACAATTCCAAGATCTAGATGAATGGTGGCCACCCCAATTGACACATTTAATAGGTTCAGCACAGGTATCGTCACCATGGTCAATTTCCCACAGAAGCATGTCTTTACCCGAGCAGATCATGACGCAGTTACCCGAAATGCTTTGGCTGAGGGATGAAAGCTCTTACACTCAGCGCTCAGCTTATGAATGCCTGTTCTGATCTTCTACGTCAGTTTTCCCGGTGAAGGTTATAACGTGGTACGTAGATGAGAGTGTCTGTCTATCTCTTCCCACCGTTAGCCTCCGACATGCAATAACGCCTGTGGGGCAAGATCAATCGTAATTTCCTTGTCTGTGAGGTTAAGTAGGTCCCTGTATACTACCACCTCGTCTGTGGTGTTTAGGCGCGAATTCTATATATGTCCTCTATCTTCTGCAGTTTAAGAGCGTGCACGATCTTTCTTTAAGAGTAATCCACCTGCAGCGTTTCTGACGTCTGATCGAGTACAAACACTGATAATCTTTTCTATCATGAAGGAACTCACTTTCGCGAAGTCACCTTCATTCTCTTAAGAACTGTATACTTAAAACCGCCGGCACATTGACGGACGATGTCAGAAAACTTTCGGCATCAACCAAAAAGTAATGCCTTCTTCTCTTCACCCTCCGAGGAGGGCTTTTTTCTGGACAAGGGCATTTAAGAGATCCCTCAACCTAGAAATATTTGGCGAGACTGAAGTTTTGGTTCCATGAGTACCGAAGGAATGACCAGACCACCGTTGCTGAGCCCTCGAGTACCGCAGCTAGGACTAACAGGGGCCTCTCCCCTGGGGGCATCGTTAGCTACTCACTAACTCATAACTATCCACCCTTGCGTAAACTTTTATTTTGAAGCTGTATGCACAACTCTGTTAATATTCTGTTACCAGTGCTCTGTTAGTCATCTAAAGAGTGACCACTGTTGCCCGCCCCCCATGAGAGCAAAATGTTGTAGGCTCGGGCGTAGAATTAAATTTCTGGGGGTATTATTAATATTATTATCATTATCGCAGTAGTCGCTGTAGAAAAAAGATGACATCCGCTTTCTTATTGAGATACAACAAACAGGACACGTTATCAATCAGGGGGGCCATGGCAGCAGCTAACAACAAACTTTACAAACTTCAGTCTATTGTTTAGCATACATTTAGACCACTAAAATGTATGCGAAATTGTTCATGTTCCACCGTATCCCGTCGTTTACAGGAGTAATCATAGCGAATTTAGCTTTCAGCCCATATTTTGGTACTTACTTTACAAACCAATACTTTTGTTCATGTTCCACCGTATCCCGTCGTTTACAGGAGTAATCATAGCGAATTTAGCTTTCAGTCCATATTTTGTTACTTACTTTACAAACCAATACTTTTGTGCGTTATTTTGTGTAGTCCTACACTTACGGTTAATACTAGGCCTATAGGTCAAATGCTATATTACTTTTAACTGCACTGGAAGGCAATGTCTAGCACTTCATCCTTATGTCTTCCGTTGATAAGTTCAGTCACCAGGCACCCTTTAAGGATTCTTGTTACCTTGCGATTATTAATTTGCCAGATTTGTCAAAGTTGTAATTTGTAATTAAACGATTAGAGTTGGAAATTTCGTATACTTAGTATTGGGGCTCCACGTGTGTATCGTTAACATGATACAAATACATCGTTACTTTATACAAAATTATCTTAGTGGAGAAACTGAAGATTTCTTATTTATTTTCAATTTACTTTGCGTGTGACGTCTCCCAAATTATTTGTCGTTTTTTGCATCACTTTACGCAATTCGTCTTACACAAAAATTTGCAGAAATTTTTAGTTTATTTACTTGTACATAAGTAAAGAAGCAAGCATAGGAATTGAGTACGACTGTGACACGCTCCTCCAAAGGTCTTCACAAATTTAACCTAAAATAAAAAAGCCTATAAACTTTTTTTTTAATTGAAAGCCGCATCATTACAACATATCGCAATGTATTAAAAAGCGTCAATAAACTATCAACATTTTCTAAAGTTTAAAAACATCAATCGTTTGCCCTTAAATATTAGAACGCTTACGTTACCTAATAACCCGTATTAAGATATCGTTCCACATAAAATAAAATTGCGTCAATTGAGTTGCGTACATGTCGCAGAGCACCGTGAGGGACAAAACTCAAATAAAAAACAACTAGTAATACTTTGCGGCTGGAGGGAATCATTTTGTCCCTACAGTCAGCAACAGGTTGCACCAAACTACACTAGGAAAGAAGTCTCTTTCATGACTTACCCTTTTGTCAATATATCCTGTTGCAGTGGTGACTTTCTACATAAATTATAGTAAAACTAATTTATACAATTATAGTCCAAGTAAATTGTTTATTTGTCTAGTCAGCTGCCTATTGTTCAAAACAAATTAGTGTGCTTATTAAATTGACCGTAAAACTATTAAATTTGGACCTACTATTTCACCTTGATACTATAAAATTTATAGTTACAGTTTATTCCGGACCTACATAAAACGACACGCAGCAAAGAGCAGTAACAAGTTTAAAACGTCTAACTTTAAACGTTAGACCTACTGCAAACAATCTCTGTTAAAAGAAAAAAAGCTCTAAATTTAAAACGTAATAATTTTTACATTTTTAAAGATAAAAATTAAACACGTACACCATTGTAATCATAATTTATTTGTCAACTTGACTATAGAGTTTTAAATATTTTGCCTTTTTTGAAATTTACAATAGAACGATTCTTTAAATTTACAAGTCACTAATTCTTTGTTCTTCAATCATAAGCACAGAATTTGTCTAACTATAATGAGAAAAAGTAAATTTAGAAAAATATTTTTCTTTATAATTGTGTTTTACATACTACAGGAAGTTTTTATTTTTTTGTGCTCAATCTTTCAGAAGTTATTGATTTTAATGTAAACATCTACTAATTCCGTAATAATTACTCTTTAAAAGTAATTTTGCACTATATTGACAAAAATTATATTAATTGTGTTAATACACAAAAAATGTGGTAATCATATCTATATATATATATATTGTAACATCACAGAACGTTCCATAAAGGAAATTATTTACATAGCAATTTATCATAAGAGGAAAGTGAGGTGAACAGTATCGAACCCTAGTAGTCCTAAAAATTTTGTAATATTGTCTAATAATTAATACCATTAACATGAAAATACGACCAGACTATGACTAAGACTTAAACCCCATATATATTATTCAAGTGAAGAACAGTGTAAAACCATAATATACTATAATAGAGACAAATAATATCAGTAACAACCGAAATGAGGTCATTAATTATTAAGTTTTGTAACTCTGAATAGGGTATAAAAAACTATTTATTGTGAATTAATGGGCAAGATCCATTATTATACTACGTAATGTAAATAAAATAAATGTATTAAATGATCTGAATACATTATTAGAAAGGATCTAAGTTAAAATAAAAAATATATAAATGTTATGACAAAAAATATTAAGGTGTTGGATTTGAGACCAATCGCTCAGATTTCATGAAAAAATTAATTATTATCAAATTGAGATAAAAACTATATGCAATTGTCAAGTAGACAAAGATGAACAATTTATCTTAAATAAAGAAAGCTGTCAAATGAACAAAAATCAGTTAAAATAGCCAAAAACAGTATTAACTGAAAACATGTAGTAGACCTATAATATTGTAATATTTATGAATTTAATGTTGACAAAATGCAACCAAATTGCATTATAAAGTTTAAATACAATATAATGTGACTATACTAATATATTTGACTAACTTAAACACTTGAATAGTCGAGTTAGGAAACTATTTACCTATGCCATATATGGCTAAGGCCAAGCAGCCATCACAAAAAATAGTCATATTTGACTAAATGTTTGCAAAATATTAACAAAAATAAAAGAAAAGGGTACAATACTGTAGTGTACCATGAAAACAAACATACTCAGTTGAAAATTAGATCAATTATTAAAGAACTTGACTTATGAGAGTGAAATTTGTCACACCAAGAAAAAGGACCACTTAGGCAAACCAATATGATGCTAAGTAGGCTTACAATAAAAATAATATGTATCAGGATAAACCAGGTATCACAAAAGATAGACAGTATAATAAACTCTCAGTGTATACTAGAAAAATCCCATATATATTAAGGAAAAAAGACTAATTATTGTATTCTAACAGTGACAACAACGTAGGCCATAGGCATGGACCATGTAAAACTGAACTTATTTGTATATTATATGTGTTAAACTTTATTTATTTTGTTATAGAAAGATGATAATATTATGTGTTAATGTTGTAGAAGAAACCAAACAGCTTCACAACAATTTTTTAGTTAAAAAATTGAATTTTTATGGAAACATTCCAAGGTAAGAGTTGTATGTTGTGTTATTTTATTATAGTTAATTTATACAAAAACCAATCGTAATTAGTATCATTAGATTCAGTTGAAAGCAGAGAATCCAAATATAGTAAGGGCATGCAGATTGTAAGTAGTTATGTAAAATTGTTTGACAAATACCAGAATAATTTTTGTAATATCCTTAGTGTGAAGAATAAGAAATTTTTGTTCTAAAGCTTCTACGGAAGTTAAATTTGTTCCATGAGGTTCCATTTCATTATTCTCGAACGTTCTAGAAGGAATTTTTACACAAATACACCGGAAGTTTATGTCGAAAAGCTAAAACAATGAGCCTTACAGAGTATAAAATGGAGACCAAATTCGACCCAAAAACACTTCATGCTTTGAATCCAGAAGAGACGCATCACCCACGACACTGATCATCACAACCGAGGCGAAACCGAAGACGAGAAGTCGACACAAGAACGAAGAAAGGCTTTTCCCGTACATTGACAATAGACTGACTTAACCTACAAGAGTATACGCCAATGTGTTGCTGAAATAGAGCAGCAACACGGCACATTTAATAGAACACACGCAGCCAGAATATCAGCGGCCCAGGAGGGACCAAAATTTTAATAGAGAATCAATTCTGCTGTATTCGCTATGACAAACTGACTTTGACAAAAACTCCCAATAACGTAACGTACACACAGCCTTTTCGCCAACTGCAGGAGGAGTATCAGCGCTGTGGCGGCTAATTTGAGAAACAACGCGGACAGCTGATCGTCGGCGGCGGGATTCAAGCATAAATTCACTGCCAAACTGTTTTACGAAAGTGCGGAAGTTTTAAAAAAATCGTATTTTGACTTTAAAGAAATTCAGTGCACAAGGAACGTCAACACGAAGAGGCGAGATTGAAAACTACCCGAGAGAAGTGTCCAGTGCGAGAATAATTACCCATCGGAACGTGAGTTGTTCAAAGTTAAAGTCATTTTTACCTGGTTACATTTGTCACACAGTTGTACTACACATGCCACACACCTTCAAATCACTTAATTTTTGTAAAGCATCTTATTGATCTGTCTTGGTAGTTCAAAGGAGTCACGTCCTGAGTATAAAGGTTTTTCATATATTAAACTCATGCTTTTCAACTGAGTAAAATAAAATATTTGTTAGCCGATACTTGATTGGAGAAAAAACTTGTCAATAATAATAATTTATATTTTTTTGTAACTCTGCAATTTTATTTTTTCACGAATGTTAGTCCTTCAGACGATTTTTTAAGATTCATTAAAACATACTTTATTTTTTCAAACTCAAACTGTCTTGTTCACATTTTTTCATAGAATTAAACTAACGTCTAAGAATTCAAAATTTTAATTTTAATAACATTTTCTTGGAACAAAAGATTCCAAGTGGCGCCCACAAACACATAGTAGATTAAGTTGTTTTGCAGGACGACATCACCGCAGAGGATCCTGTCATCAGTAAGTAATAAAAAGTGCGCGGAGTGTAACGCCCGACATAACACGACAAACACAAACACGAACAAACACGACAATACGTCTCTTTCGCTAATTTATTATAATATATATATATATAGATATATAACAACGTTACATATACATACATATACATGTGGGCATGTCAGGCCTCACGTTCAAGGGATACAAACTTATACCACGAATTTATATGTAATTCATGCAGGTGGTATAATTATACCAGGTGTATTTATAATAAGAGTATTTTTATTTATCGGTATTTAAAACTCATATTTATTATTTATTCATTATTATAAATATTCATAAACATCATTAATAATTGTCGGTCACGATATTGCTCATTAATAAATGTTTATATCTTATGATATGCAACATTACACATATTTAAAAAAAATCTCTTATATCTAAACATGTTAATAATCTTATATCTAGACATGTTAAATAATTGGTTCATTAATTTATTATAAAATTAAAATATTTTTATATTCAAATAAATTGTCTTATCTCAGATCTGACCTCTACTCGCTCAGTCTATACCAAGGTTTAAAATTCAATTTATATTTATATTAATTTCTTGTAGACTAGCCTTGTTTTAATATTCAACTTTAAATTAATCTTTTTATACTTCAAATATCTAATCACTTTACTATCCATTTTGATAATAAACTCTACTTCCTTTACTTTAAATTCTCTTTCATTTATTAATGCTTTTATATATATGCGATTGCTCATTCTTACAACTAAACATTTATTTACATTTTAACATATTATTACAAAGTATAAACTTTTCTTTGTTTTAATTTACTGTCTTTTGAAATCGCCTTTATGAGCTCTTTTTTTTTACAAATCATTTAAAATGCATTACGCATGTCATCTCGATTTCTGATGATCTTACGACTGTTGTCCGGGGTCCAGCGTTGTCCAGAGTTAGTTTTCCATTCCTCTTGTCCTGTCGTGGTCCTGGATACGTGTAGAGTCCAGCGTCGTTCTACAGCAGCATGTATTCCTGGATATGTCTAGAGTCCAGCGTCGTTTTACAGCAGCATGTTCCTGGATACGTCTAGAGTCCAGCGCCGTTCTACGGCAGCTTTCCCGTATATACTCTTGGTAGACTTACTAATGCGGTAATTACTTTTTCCGTAATATTGTCGTGAATTTAACGAACGTTATTTCGTTTGTTACTGCTACTTGTAATAGAATAAAAATAAACTCTTTTGCCGACGGACAGCATGTCCGTCTGCAACTGTGTCTTGAAATGAAGAGAAGGGTTTTTGGTCGAACCCTTAATTTATACCCTCTCGAGATTCCGCGCCAGTCGGCTCCAAAATCGTCCTGTCGATACCTGCATATCTCATGACAGCCCCCACTCCCGAACCTTTTCATCTATTTGCAATTATTTGCAAATAGCAATATTTTTCACGGAAATGAGATAGCACAAATCATAGCTAATTCGATTAAGCACTCACTATATTAATTTGAGCGTCTTAGGGTAATTTGCGTATTTTTTGGTACGTTTATTTTGCACTGTCTTCGCATAACGTGTTCTATTAACGTCATCTTTTCACTGGGGATAACTATAAATTTCACACACACTTTTGTGCCTTTGGTTTGATCATACACTAATTAGTTTTCGCAGAGTGAATTAAAATAATTATTTTATTAATTACTTGGGGCGAGTTGCTGAGATTCCTGTCTATGCCTGCATCACTAACACACACAAGATACACGTGTAACACACATACAATTGAGCAGGTGTTCACTGCTTGTCGAAACAGGTTAATTCTCCCGTAATCTAACAATGAAATATTTTTGCAATCTCAGACCTGTCCATTTACCCGTAACTTATACAAATTATACAAAATTTACATTTATTTAAATTAATGCCTAATACAGCGTATGGCTGTATCGTTGCAAAAAAAAAATATATATATATATATCATTTTCTATATAAGTAACTCGATGTTTCTTGCAGTAATTATATAATTTGTGATGTTTTCAATTTAATTCTTCTGCAAGTAGATAATATTGTATATTCTTTTTAACACCTGACGCACGTTTCACTGAAAAATATCAGTATCATCAGAGGTTTCTAAGTGAATTAATAACAATAGAATTAATTCGATTGTTCTTAGAAACCTCTGATGGTACTGATATTTTTTAGTGAAACGTGCGTCAGGTGTTAAAAAGAATATACAATATTATCTACTTGCAGAAGAATTAAAAAAAAAATATATATATATATATATATATATATATATATATAACGGAACTTTACAGCTGTCGCCGTTTCTCCGTCCCCAACTTCCATTGTAACCTATCGTAGCATGTAAGTTCTTCTAAATTTCTTGCAACCATTGCTTCCGCTACGTCATCTCGCCAACTCCTCCGTGGACGTCCTCTTTTCCTCCTCACCGGTGGTGTCCATTCCAGTATTTTGCGGGGCCATCTGTCATCTTCCAATCTCTTCACATGCCCAAACCAAGTCAATTGTCTCCTTTCTATTTCATCTATTATTGTCCTGTCAATATTCATCTCGGCTCTAATAGTCTCATTTCTAACCCTGTCTAATTTTGATCTTCTACAACTCCTCCTGAAGAAGTCCATTTCCGCTCCTTCAGTTTTTTCTTATTTACGTTTGAAACGTTCCAAACTTCAGCTCCATAAAGGATTACACTTTGCACCATGCTATTATATAATGTTTGTTTGTATTTCTGGTTATAGGCTACTCCTTTCCCATAGAAGCGAATTCAGCGTTCTTATAACGGTTCGCCCCTTGTTAACACGTTCTTGAATTTCATCTTTGCTGCTTCCCTGTTTGTTGAAAATAACGCCTAATTATTTACTTTTTTCAACACCTCTGATCCTGTCCACATCCAATTTAAGTCCTTAATTTCTTCGTTGCCCACTATCAGGTACTCACATTTTGCCATGTTCATCGTCAAACCAGCTGCGTCATATTCCTCTTTTAACTTTCTGACCATATACTCGAGGTCTTCGTCATCCTCCGCTACCACAATCTGGTCATCGGCAAAATATAGAGTGAACAGATTGTCATCTCCTACTCTCAGCCCCATGCTTTTACACTTATTTGTCCATCTTACTAGAGATCTGTCTAAGTATATTTTAAAGAGGGTAGGGGACAAGCAGTATCCTTGTCTTACGCCTTTTGTAGTTTCGAATGGGAGAGTGAGTTTGTTTCCCAGTTTGACCCTGGTGATATTTTGTTGATAATATCTTCTGGTGGCTGCAATCAAATTTGCATTTATGTTCAAATTCTCCATCTCCTTCCATAACTGTGAGATTGGGACTCTATCGTATGCCTTTTCTAAATCTATTAAAGCTATATGCGTTTCTCTATTATGCTGTACTCTCTTTTCAACTGCTATTTTGATTGTAAAGATGTTGTCTACCGTGGATCGCCCCGCTCTAAAACCTGATTGTATTTGAACGTTTTATAACATTCTCAAAAATTGAAACGATGATGTATGCCTACTATTAAACTTAAGAATGAAAGTATATGAATACAGCCAACAAATAAATATGATTCTGTGTTTTCCTGTACTTTATCGTATCTCTCACTGTATTAATTCGCATACTGTATCTGTATCTGTATCTATAAGCTGTGTAACATTATCATTTCTGTTCGACCACAACAAAGTTTCGTATACCATATCGGTAAAATTAGACAGAACTGCATATACATACGTAGATGGATGGGTAGATTGAATTAAAGTGAGGTAAGCAACCGTGGCTTAGCGGTATAACTGATATGGCGACGGCCTAAACAAACACCCCAGAATTCCAGCTCTGTGTGTGAGTGTGAGTGTGTTTGTGCAAAATCGATTTTGCTATTTAAATGCAAATTAGCGAGAGAAGCTAGCTGAGGGATAATATTAGGCGTACCCTACAAATTCAGGTCGCACTATATGCATAGATTACTTGTACCACATATCCACATACAGGTGTTTTGTGCGTATAACACATACAGACACAAGTCTGTAGTCATACATACTGAGGTTACTTACATACAGATATTGTTACAACACAAATAAGCCAACCCAGTACCAGGGATAAAAAACTATATTTATAAATGTAAAAATACTTCATATCAAATAAACTGATTAATTCAAATAAACTATAAAGAATATGACTCGACAAACGACGACTTTGACCTAACCCAAGTGATTGACCCAACAACAGGAAACAAATGAAGAAGGGAACCACACAAATAACCAACGAGAATAAGAGAAGAAAGTGATAAACCCAAACAAAAAGGAAACAAGTTCATGGGATTAAACGACCCCAAAATACCCAAAGAAAAGGATGGAAAAACCAAAGTATTAATCAAATAATGAAAATGAAGAAGGAGGGAGATAGGTAGAAGTGAAAACCAATAATGATTCACAAAACGAGTAATAAAGCATAGGAGAAGGAGAAATAAAGCACTCAAGAAGAATATTGGAACCAAAACAATGGTTATCCTGAGAAAGGAGAAAGTAACGGTTACTACCCATTAATGGACAAAATGATCTAGAGAAGAAACACTATTAAGGATTAAGGTGATAAAAAAGCAACCTAAACCACAAATAAAATTGTTATTAATTATTAAGTATTAATTGTTATTAATTAATTGTTATTAGTATTAAGGATATATTGTAATGAAAGAGAAATAAGTATAGGGATCACCCACTAAAAAACACATAGTATAAACAGTGATGCAGTGCAATAGTGTAGGTGTAAAAACCCCAAAGTGAAGTGATAAGATACGCTAGTTAAATTATAATTAACCATAGATAATTTAAAAGTGAAGGTGAGATGTAACTGGGAATAGGGTAAGATTTAGAATATAACTATTATAAGAAATAGTGAATAATGAAGAAAGTAGACACTTCATAAATCTGTGAAAAAACACTAAAGGTTTAAAAGTGGAAAAATAACAGTGAATGAATAGCTGGTGAAAAATAGTATTAAGTGTGAATTGTAGAATAAGATATGATAAACACTAGAAAGTGATGATGACATTATTATTTAAGAAAAGATGTTTAATAGAGTTAAGTTTAATTATAGCCGGTAGTAAGTAAAAAGGGAGGATTCCAAGAAAGAATAAATTGAAGGTGTTGACATGGAGAGAATGTAAAAATTCTTTAAAGATTAAGAAATCAAAGACAGTACAAAGACACCCATGTTATAAGGGACTGTTATAAATTTAATAAAAGTGATGTTTATCACAATAAAAATAATATGTATTGTAAACAAAAAAAAAATTAGCAAATAATGATAAGTTGGAAGGAAGTGATGATATTTCTCACTCAAAATAATAACTCTAATAACTTATAAAGAATTGTTCATGTTAATGTTATGAATAGGATATGGCTGAATGAAATTTGCAGTCCATAAGCCTAATGTTATGTTTTAAAGATTAAAATAGAGAAAGCAATATTGACATGTAATCAACACACCAACAGACTCAAAATACAACACAACCAATAAAAATAACAAAGTAAAGCCCATAGGCTGAAACAAAATGTGATTTAAATGGAATAAGTAAAATACTATAATGGCTACTCAGGCCTAGAAAAGGCATAACTGTCAGAACCAAACAACCAAAAATTATAACAAATTGAATAAGAATTTAGAAAATCTGAGGTGAAGGAATCACCAAGAATAAATTGTAAATCATTTGTAACACAAAATATTGTAATATGCATTTTTATACAAAAAGAAATGTAATTAACAAGCATTAACATAATTGTAAAAACATAAAATCTAAAATTACCCAAACTTGTGGGGTATCAAAATAATCTATGAAAGGAAATAAATACTATAGTGACAATATTTAATAACCAGGAAGGAAGATGGAGGAATAACAGCAATCAGAAGAAGTACGAAGAATTCGAATTTTGATAACAATACATCATCTCAAAATCAACCAATCGGAATCATACAGTTACCATGGAAACGGCAGTTGAAGACGAAATTACCGTTGGAATAAAGGGAGAAGCGAAGCGTCATTAAGCGAATACAGATGCCAATATTTGGAAGAACGTTTTTTCAGTGAAAATCATGCAAAAAAGTATTAAAAGTTACCAACCATGATAGTTTGAGAAGCAGATGACCGTTTGTAGCAGCCAATTCAAGACCCAAGGCCAATTAAACGGAAAATATACTTGAAAAGAACATCTAGACCCATGACGAAAAAGACGCTCAATCCATTGAAGCCCCAAAATCCATGAAAACTGAACTTATGCAGCCACATCCTACCCGATTAAAC
Organism: Magicicada septendecula; assembly: GCA_034769895.1. Lineage (NCBI taxonomy): Eukaryota > Metazoa > Arthropoda > Insecta > Hemiptera > Cicadidae > Magicicada > Magicicada septendecula. The sequence continues at coordinate 510,638,027 of CM068368.1, forward strand.
TAACGAAGAGAACGAGACGCTGAGGTGTTAAGTACAATCAGATTATTTATTTTCCAAAAACCCTAATCACTTTAAATATTTTTAAAAGGTAAATTTACCTCACTATAGAACCAATATTTCTCTTTCCTAGAATATTTAAGCAAAATAACACTTAATTAAAACTTGTTAACGTTGAATATAATCTATGAATTAAACACGAACTTACAAAACACTTTTACGACACAACAGAACAGATTGTAACAGCACACATTATTATTATGTACACATAGAATAAGGTAATATATATTTTTATTGTAACCATTGGAGTTCTTTAACTCATAGTCACAAGAATCCACGATTTGGGAAACCAAAAATATTTGTAATGCACTTTAACGTAAGCAGCAATGCAAGTTTGAATGGTTCCTAAATCACATCGCCAAACCCCAGAGGCAAGATCTCATGTAATCAGTCGGTGCAAATTTATTATTGTATTATTGTCAATGTGAATGTTTTCAATTATCACCTATTAAAAAATAACTATTACAGGGAGTAACCGTCGTTATCATTTCATAGGGAGTGCTATATATAAATTACTTGTGTTTAGTTAAGAATAGATTGTACGAGCAGCGAACAAGTTGTCATTCACGCAGCAGTAGCGACGATTGTGACGGCCGTGCGAGCGGGAATTATTTGAATGCCCAATACCGCAACGCTGATAACTCGTCTGACATTAATTTTAGTTGTTTTATAAAACGACTTGGCGCCACCCGGGATTATCACACCCCTATAAATAACAGGTAAGGTTACTGCCGTATTATACAGGTGATTACATCAACGCTACGAACATCGCTAGCCACAACATTACTGTAACGACCCGGTGCGAGGCGAACGCACTAATTATAATAACACATACAAAACTGTAGACATTTTGCAGGTACGCACGCAACAGCCTTTCATTTATTCGTTACAGATTGACGACTCCAACGTGAGGCTTAAATAACACGGACGACCTCATTCCGATTCGTTACAGATTGACGAATACCACGTGAGGCTTAAATAACACGGACGAGTCTTTCAATTATACGTTACAGATTGACGAACACAACGTGAGGCTTGAACGAAGACGAGGACGTCTTCTATTATTACGTTACCGATTGGAACCCATCGTGGGACTTTAAGTAAGAAGGACGCCCACTCTATTATCTCGTTACAATATACATATTGTACTGCTGATAAAAGCAGTTAGTACATAAACGACAGACCATATTATAGGCTGTGTTGAATACTTTAAAACAAACCTATAGCGCTATACATCTAAATTATTTTAAAACAATCTAAGTGAAAAATGTTTCTAGAAAACAGGATTGAATTATATTATTAAATAAAGGTTAATTTGTAAAAATAATATTTGATGAATGTATAGTGTACAATAGGTGACTGGTTTTACTCTAAAGTGATTAATACGTAAATATTAGCGATGAAGAGTATTGGAGTATACCTAAAATTCTCAAAACAGCATGCGGTATTATTTATTTAATACTTAATTTCAATAATGAAAATGTCTGTAAAATAGCTAATTAGACTACACAACATAAAATGTAAATAACATGTGCAGAAGTGAATTGTAATACTAAATTATTATACAAATCGTATATACTAGTATATTAGAATGTCCAAAGCTACAGTTCAAGAGTAAGGAATATGACCATGCAACAGCAGAATGGGCGTATTGAATTTTGATCACTCTAAGATTATCCATTGAGGAGTTTAGATCAGCAAATAAATCACTACATCACTCGGAAAAACTAAGAATTTTATAATAATTTCAACCATTCACCTACATATAAAACATTTTGACATCTGAAAAACAGAAGGTCTGTTAGTCGTTTATATAAGTATACGAGTTATAAACACACCATCATACGATACAAATTTTAATAATACTGAGCAATGTTTTGTATTAATTGTATATTAAAGAAAACTCAATAGTATACATAATGTATTTCTATAAATACTTTATTCTGTATTTAATTCAATATGTATGCATGCTTAAACATTTATTAGCATATTTTACGTTACTCTCCAGTGAAGAGCTTTAGTAATTTCTAAAAGGATCTGTTTCAAAGTATTCTTTTTCATTTCGAGCTGCAGCTTATGTTATAATTGACAAAATACGTTAAAGGCGCAATCTAACTCACTTTTCTTCAAAACGTGCGCATTATAAGTAATTACATGCGCATTGGGTTTAATTAAGATTTCAAGAAAGGTTAATCTGTGTAGCTAATAGGCTACGTATATACTATTCCTACTTAGTCACTGACAGTATTCTTCAGGCGTTTGTAATAAGAAATGACATTATTTCTCAAAGCGTTTCATTTCATTTTTACAAATGTACTGTTACAACGATCGAACCAATCGTCGTGTCTGAACAATGGAAACTAATAATTCAACACAAACAAGTTGAATTAGAACTACTTTAATTACATTTCTCTTCAGTAAAACAATTTTCCGTACTCTTGGGCAGTGGACCACTTGTTATAGATCCTGATGTTTCGACTACAGCTGCGGCAATCATCCTCAGTGGATCTTCCGTTTCCCAGCCTGACGACACCGAGTCCAAGTCCAAGTCTAATTGTTGGGGCAACAACCGGACGTGCCCCAGTGGTCTCAGTGTCCGGGCGAACGGGCGAACCCGACGACTGCCTGACACAACAGTGAACCTGAGTAGATATGTGCATGTAATGATGGGTCCTCTTGGCTTTATTGGTGGGACGGAGGCTCTGGTTTTCTGTTCTGTACCGCAGAGCGATCCGAAACGATTTTTCTGTTTACCATGAACATTAAATCGGATATCTGATTGTTTGGTCGACTAGAGAGAGGATGGATGGTTAAAAATTTGTGTGTTTTTTACCATGAACAATAAGAGGAAAGGCACTTTTTTTGGGATTGCTGATTAGTGAAAGTATGGGTGATCAAACGTCGCAAGGTTGTAGAGAGGTGGCGGAAGCTTTTTATAGGGTGGGGAGTCATTGAACAGGGCTCGGGGGCGCTTGTCTTCATGGACGTGGGCCTTCGTCTGTACTAAGGCAGCAGACATCAGGCTAGGGAGAAATAGAGTCACGAGTTAACAGTTTGAGCGCAAGGGAGCGGACAAACTCATCAAGAAAAGGAATTTTCAACCCTTGCGTGATAGCGTCATTGCGGATGCACCAAGGAGAACTGGAGATGTAAAGGAGGGTTCGGGATTGGATGTTTCCAAGCGTGCAATAACATAGGGACGAAGCAGGGACCAGAATGCCGGCGCTGCACATGTCAGTGTGACTGAAAGGTAGAGCAAATAAGTAAAGAGTTTACTGCGCACTGGCACTGACTCTAGATGAGATAAGAAAGGATATAGTTTGCTGGAGACACCAGACTCTTTCGCTTTATGCAGATGACGCCATGTACCACTGTAGATCGGCTGACCTCGGTTACGAATTTCGAGCAGTACTGCTACAGGGGAGTGATGTTTTTTCTCGGCGTCCGTCAGTTGGGTTATAACCTGACGAGTTTTGAGGGTCGTCTAGTGCTTATTGTGAAAGCCAAACTGCTCCTGCTGAATGAAATTATCCACCAGAGAGACAATCCGAGCATGCAGGAGCTGCTCGAACAACGTTGAGATGACTGGCAAAAGAGAGATGGGGCGATGATTTAGGGAAGGATACGCAGTTTTCGTGGTTTGAAAAATTATGATTTTGCACGTTTTCACAGGCTGGGGAAGTAACGGACTCGGGGACATCCACTGAACAGCTTGTGAATTAGCAAAATGATACTATGGGGAGCGTGCTGGAGTGCCGCCGCGCCGATACGATCCTGCTTAGGGCAAAGTCGACAAACGGCCTTTCCACATTAGCCCGGTCGAACGGGGTAGGCGAGTCTTCAGAAGCGCAGGAGAAGACCCAGAAAGGAAGTCTGCAACCGCAGTCGAGTGGTCGGGGGCACAGACGCCTCTGTGAACGGTAATTTGTTCTTCCTTGGAGTTTTCAAAGATCTCAGCCTTGCCTTCCTCAGAATACACATCCCGTCCGGAGACTGAAGGTGATGGCGGGTTTTTTTTCCGGTTTGCAGAATGCCAGACTCTGGCCTGACTTTCGGAGACTCAGGTACGTGTCCCATCGATATCATCAAGCAGCAGCTGCTTGGCGAGGTAGGATTGTCCTATAAACCTGTGTTTTACGATAGGGTCTCGGGTTTGTGGCTATCTCCGACGGAGTTTGCGGATGGCGAGAATCACTTCTTCAGGGAATTGAAATCTTTTGGTAGTCTCCGGGACTAGCTAGGTGTTTTCGTCCATAGTGGACGTGACGACTTTCTGAAGATACTTGGCCAGGCTGTCGCATCAGCCGAAGTGGCAATGCGGGGTGGCGGGTAGAAGGCACTGTTCTGTGAAGTTTGTTGTGAAAGTCCCAGTTGACTTTCTTGACATGGCGGAAATGTTGGTGAGGTGTAGTCAACGTAGTCCGTACAGTGACGAGTACCAGGTGTTGATCAAACGAGAGATCTGACACTGCATCTACTGTGAAGTGACATGCCAATTTCTTGATAACAGCAATGTCAAGAACATCCGGAAGTCCCCAATTGAGAACGTGGGATAGGCAGGACCAAAAATTTTAAACCTGAGGATGACGCTGAACCTAACTACACAGCGAGCGACCACGCGAGTTTGTAACTCGGCTGTTCCACAGGGGGTGCTTGGAGTTGAAGTCTCCGGCAGAATAGTAGAATGAGAATGGTCGAGAAGGGCGTCGAACACTTTTTGCGGCCGCTAACTAAAGTCGTATTCCTCTACTTCAAATATGGTAGGCCACCGAACAACATCTTGAAATTTTGCTTTTGTGAATTATTACTACTGATCTTCTTAAATTGGTTTTGTTCATAACAAAATTAAATTGATTTTCTTTTATTTTTATTTCATGAGATTTTTCTTTTGCCCATCAGTTGCTAATAACGAATTTATTCTTACCGAGCCTACAAAATACTTATATTTTGACTATGAGTTCGTCTGTAAAAATTTACAAACACACAAACTCTTCCTCCTGCTTGGAATATTCATATTTTCACTTTGGCATTGATCGTAAGCCGACCACAGAGAGTAAAGAAGTCGAGAGCACCTTGTTCTGCCGTCAGATCATAATGATGATAAGACCAACATGGTTCTAAAATTTATACACAATAAATCATTAATTTCATAGCCCTTTGGAAGAATACTAAATGTCTTACTAACTTGAAGTGAGTGAATTAATCGTACAATTTCAGATTCTGTTAATTCCATGCAGTTTTGTACATGTTATTCGCAGTTGCCGAATTCGGACATTCCCGAAGTTTTTACTCACTCCGCTAAGTGCGAATCTTGTTTTACGCAAACCGCGGAGTGAGCATTTATTTCGGGCAATGGGCGAAATAAAATACCCACTCCGCAGAGTGCGTATTTCTATTTGCGCAATACCCAAAGTAAACTTTAATTTCTCCCACTGCGTAAATCAAAATACCCAGTCCGCGAAGTGAGCATTTCATTTTACTCACTCCGCGAATTGCGTATTCTGCTTTTATTCAATAGCCGAAGTGACCGTTTCCACACACTCGTGAACATGTTCTGACATGTCGCCTCCCCTCCACTCAGTGCGGCGCCTAACACACGTCAGTTTGTTATTCCTAGCAGTGTGTCTCTACTGTTGGAACAATCCGTGTCGCAGTGAATCGTTTTTACCGAGGACATTGTTATTGAAAATGAAGGCTCAGTTTGAGTGCAAGCTTCTAGAGTTAATGAGGGAGAAAGAAAGGCCTTTTTTTGTTAAGTGATGTACAGCATAAGTATACTATTGAGGAAACTAAAGAAGCAAAAGAGAAGAAAGAAAAAGGACTAAGCCTGACTTCTAAAGATTACCGTCTAAAGAGATTCGATGTCATGAAAATCGGAGAGCGGGAGCAGCTGATCCAAACATCAGAGGGGTACCCTTACAGAGATTAAATATTTTTGTCCAGCAAGCGAATTGTTTGAAGTTTTGAAAGCAGCGCATTTGAAGTTAGGCCACAAAAAAGAAAAGGCTATGAAGGTCGAACTGAAGAATGACAATGCAGATCGCGAAGAAGAAGATTGCGACCCGCAACAAGATCATGAATATGTGTCAGAGAACATGGAAACCAATACATCCGACGTCAGAGATGGTGTCAAGATATGCCAGATCTGCAACATTGAGTACAACATAGGAGAAACTTGTTTCGGGAGCTCCGAAGATTTCCACTCTGAATGTGTCAATGCTTGTTTTTCAGAAATCCCTCTGTGTTCACTGTGTGCAAAAAAAAAACGCTATTGAAACAGAACGCAAAAACTGCAAACTTGGACTCCAAAAACAAGCTAAAAAAATGATATCCAGCTCTCAGAAAAGTTGCCACCTCTTTCCGTTGGTGATAATGTCTTAGTTACCATTCCAGTTGTTGACCGTGGCCGCCTGGCTCCACAGAACATTTTGGCCTCTACAAATGTGTATGTCCTAGGAACAAAACATGGGAAATTGGACAAGAATTTTACCAGGAACCAGTTTCAAGCAGCTCCAAATAAATTTTTAAAGACTGAAGAAGTCCCTGCAAATCCTGTCACTGTAAGGAAAGAAACAATGATGTCGTCAGGTTCGAAACAAGGATTTGTACGTTGTGGTTGTAAAAAGAAATGCATAAATAAATCATGTACTTGCTTAAAACTCAACATAAAAAGCAATTCAAAATGCCATAATAGTGCTCCATTAACAATAAGTAATTAGAACTGGATTTAATAAAAATCAGTTATAGACATTAAAATTTTAGTGTTGAAAGCTTCCTTATTTTAATGTTTAACAATTAGGTCTCTTAGATTAGCTATTTTTTCATTTATATTCTGTTACGTTGTTTAAGAATAAAATGAATATAAAAATAAAGATTACCGCCCCTAAGAACTACTTAAAAAATAAGAAAAACAAAAATAAAAAAATAAATACAATAAATGTACATGTGAAGACGCGTGATTGTGTGTGTGTGTGTGCGTGCGAGTTCGCGCGCGTGCGTGCGTGTGTTTTTCACACAATCGTCACTGCGGCTGTTGAGTAAAAGCAGAATACTCGATTCGCGGAGTGAGTAAAATGAAATCCTCACTTCGCGGACTGGGTAGTTTGATTTACGCAATGGTCGAAATTAAAGTTTACTTCGGGTATTGCGCAAATGGAAATAGGCACTCCGCGGAGTGGGTATTTTATTTTGCCCATTGCCCGAAATAAATACTCACTCCGCGGATTGCGTAAAACAAGATTCGCACTTCGCGGAGTGAGTAAAAATTTCGGGCAATGCTCGAATTCGGCAATTGCGAATAACATACATATGAAATATAGCAATCAGGAGAAATGACAGCCTTCGTGGGTCCGCTATCAGGAGCTTAGAAATTGAGGTAATAGGGAGTGGCTATTACTTAGTGAAATTACGTATGCTGTTTATTGAGGAAACGATGAAACTAAGTACCCCTTATTGAATTACTCTAATTCTGACGAAGAAACTTTTGAAACAAAATTCCTTAGTTGGATAACGAAGTTTGTTATTGTTACATTCACCGTCAGAGAATTTATGATCACTGTCAAAACTCATTCAGAGTCATCACCAAAGTTATAACTCAATATTATCACTCAGTTATTTTGATTATTTTATATCTCTTCTCATTAATTATTAATAAAATTGTTTCTATTTTTAATAGATTTACCCAGCGCTTGAATTTGTCTTTTTCCTATGTATTTATGAAAATCTAGTATATAAACGCTTTTAACATTTTGCTAAGTCTTAAAATAACAAATTTAACCTTCCACGTGACTTGTGGATCATGAAAATTGCAAAATTTTTATAACAATTTATGTATAAAAACAGAAAACGCTAAAATTACTACCTACCTTTCGTACATATTTTAACATAATATAAAATCATATTATTATGCAATATACAAGCTACTATGACCCCTCTGTGTTATAAATACTACTTGTTCCTAACCTCAAAATTAATAAATCCACACACTAACCTGTTTGAAATAAAGTACGTCCATTATTTCCTCTATTACGTGTCATTTCTTTTAATATTATTATTTTGTTACTTCATAAGATATTTATTTTTAGAAGGTAAAATACTAAATAAGAATATTTTACAATCGATTCTTATGACTACATATGCGTTCTACACACATTTTTGTAATTGTTAAACTGTATGTATTACTATATATATATATTGTAGCATCACAAGATGATACCAACAAATAAACCCAACTGAATTATCAAACTAGATAGGGAACTTGATCAAATAAACAATTAATTAGATAAAGGAAGAGTTAAATTAACTAATTCAATGAACAATGAATAAATAAAGCATAATTGTTATAGATGCATGAATAGATTGAAAACATAAAGTAGCCTTGAAGGCCAATATCATAAATAACTTGACAAACAGACATCTACAATGACATGACCAAACAATATCTTTGACATAATAAATTACCCAATAGATTAGGAAATGAGTGAAATATATCTTAATATAAATATTGAAAAATGTAATGTTTAGCATATAAAAAAAATGTAATTAAGGTTAAGAAAAATCAGTTTGCAACAAGCTTAACAGCTAGGTCTCAGACCTAAGACTACATTTGTAATTATCATAAGTATAAAGTTATATTAAAAAAATAGATAAGTATGAACATAATTATATGTATTATAAAGGAAAAAATGATAAACATTGATAATTAAACTGTGCAAATGGCACAGGTTAAACAATAATAACAAAATAAAGTATTGTAAACAAGTTTGACCAGTAACTGGAACATAACCTTAAGAAAATGTATGACAGAAACCTATAAACATATATTCTATATCAAATATACTGAAGGTAGAGATTCTATTATATCTGAGTTTAAAGAATATACACTTATACAACTTAAATAGAGATCATTATATTGTAAAAATGTTGTAAAGGTTTTATTTTTGAATAATAATGTTATAGTGTATGATGGGAAGAGAGTCTACTTTTGTATATTAAGGAATGATAAAGATGTAAAGGAGAGTGTAATTTAACTAAACTAGTAGTATGAAGTGTGACAAATAAACCGACTACTAACCAATAATGTTAAAGAAACCAATATTGTTGTTTATGAACAAATAATAACATAATTGTTAAGAATTCAATGTAAACCAAAAACCTACATATAATTGGTAGGTGATCAGAGCCAATATAAGGCACGAAAATTGTAATAGCCTATGTCCAATATGTAAAGAAATGGCGTATGTGATTAGATTAAGACATAAGTAATCGAAAATGCTTATAAAATACTAATAATGAGGTAATTAACAAGATGTCTACTTGGACCAAAAAACCCTGCATATTCCGTAGAAGATAGATAGGGACATTACAAGATACAAAGCATGTTTTAAATAACAATATGTATAATAAAAGATCGTGCTGTATATTAGAATTAAAAACCAATTGTTACATGTTATAATAATTAAGTCATTTGATTGTAAGAAGTAAAGAATTGTCATAGGTACACAAAACAATGTTAGGCTTATTATATCAGTTAAGAGTTTTATAGGAAGTTACGGTTTATAATTATGATTAATATTATTAAAACGTTTATTAATAGCATAAAAACATATTTACGAATGAGAAAACAAAAATTGTAATAAAAATATAACGTTTAAAATTCATGTATTAGCATAGGCCAACCATTAAAATTGTTCATTTTATTATTAACGTATGGAAACATATGTGAGGTCTTGAATTGATTAGAATAAAGCAAGCAATGCAATGCTAATAATATATTGACGATTGTAATTAGCCTAAGAAACTTATGTTAGTTTTAAGAATTTTGTTAACTATGATATAGAAAACAAATGTGTCTCCAACCCGAAGACCCACGCGATCGTCGATAATGTCTTAGCTACCAACCAATCGGAATTTTTATGTTTGGAGTGTGTGGACTCCGAAGGAATGAGTCTCAAACCCAAAAACAGACACCAACAAGCCAAAAATTATAAGCCACGATCGGAGTCTTGCATTAGAATCCGGAGTATAAACAACAGCTTCTCCGCGTCATCTTTAATCTCGAACCCATATATCTTTAATCTCGAACCCATGCACTTTTAATCTCGAACCCCTAATTAGAATCAACTTCGAATAGGTTAGGTGCAGAGTGTACACTATAATATAACCAAGAAAAAATATAAAGTGTTGTGAATTAGTGATAGCATAATAAGGGCAATATAGTGAATTATTAAGTGAACAGTGAATAAGAACAAGAGTATAATAAAAGGAAAGTATAGTGTGAATATTTCAAAAATATTAAACCAAATTATAAATAATCATATTGATATAACCTCACAACTATATGTACACTTATGAACTATATATCACTGCACAAGAACACTTAACACCTTAGTAATTTTTAACCGTTTTAATTATTAATCCGTCGAGTTTCATGTTTGAAACTGAATAATATATCCAAATATGGGTAACCTCAAAATAGCCACTGTTCGGCGTATACGAACTTTCTATTATTGTTAGATATAAGTTATTATTTGTGTATACTATGATCAAATCATTATTGTGAAGCTTTGTAATTTGTGACAGTCAATTTCGTAAAATATTATTGTACTTCAAAAGAATTCACGACTGAGGTTAATATAAAATAATTCTTATTAAGTTTGAGGGAAGTAGAGTTGCCAACCACTGAGCGAAAATTATAGTAAGCCTGATCAATTTATTATTAAACCAAATGTTAGCTATTTGACGTCAGAAGAGATAAACAAAAGTCAAAGTAAAAATAAATGTATTATAAATGAAATCAATTTAGTACGAATTATTATTTTAATAATTGATAATTTTTCTATTTGTGAAGGTTAGAGTTTTCAATCCACCTTAATGATTACGTTGGCAGTACCTACTTTTTAGGCGCCAAGTGTTATTTAAATTCTTAAACAAGAAAAGTGAATTAACATAAAGGTAAACAAAAATAATATTCAAATCAAGAATTTCAAGTAACCAAATAAGATAGTGTTTTCACTAATAACAATACCTTTATGGAATGTTAATCTAAGGTTCCATATGGCGCCCAATTTAATTAAAATCTACCAATAAATAAATTTCGGTAGTGGTAATGAAAATCAACCACAATTTAGTTAATTGAATGAACCAAATAGGATAGAACTTTCTCTGAATTAACAACAACAACGAGAGGCGTTTAAATACTCAACAAGCTATTATAAATATTCGTAACCAAACTAAGAAAAGAGAGGTACGAAAGAGTATATTACATAATGGCGCCCAACGTGGGGCAAAATGTAGAATTAGAAGATAGAAGATAACCTAGTATTATTTATTGTATTATTTCAATAATTCTGCTTTAGCGGCGACTACAGTAAAACTAAAATGCCAGAACAATCAGAGAATGTAAGCCTACAGGACATGATGAGGGTCATGTTTGAACAATTTAGTAAGAAGATGAAAGAGACAATGGAAGAAATAATAAATGATCGTAAACAGATGATGGAAGAAATAATAAATGATAGGAAACAGTCGATGGAACAATTAAGCCAGAAAATGGATGATATTAATAAGAAATGGATGATAACAATAAGAGAATGGATGATAGTCACCGACAGGGGATGGAACAATTAAAAAATGATAGGGAACAGTCGATGGAACAAGTAAGTCAGAAAAGAGAAGATAGTAGTAAGGAAATAGAAAATAAAGAAGACAAAAGTGCATTGTTCTGGGAACTCATGTCCCGTGTTTATTGCATGTGTGGCTAAATTGGATTTATATATTTCTGTTTTATTGTATGTATTTAGATGTTCAAAATAACGTTTTTTCAGCTGTTTTTTTGTTTGTCCTATGTAACATTTCTTGCAATCTTGGCATTCAATTTGACATAATTTGACATTATTAGACATAACCAATATGATACTAATAAAACACATACCACACAAAGGGACCATAATGAACATTTGGGAAAATTTACAAATAAGTTATACAAACATAAAACACAAAAAAAAGTAATACCCGAACAAATACAAATCAATACAAAACAAGACACAATTTTTAAAGCACTCAACATCGGAAATACACAAAATACTAATACACACACCACAATCACACACAAAAATACTACTTTGAGATACCAGAAACCAACAGGAGACCACAATGGCGACAAACCAACACATAGGTACTTCACTAGAAGCAGAATCGCGAAGGCTGAGGATGAGAGCACAATAGCTCTCGAAACATGTTCCTAGTAAGGAGAATAAAATATCTTGAGGTAATTTCAGTATAAATAATATATATATTATATAAATCAAGAAGCGGACTGTAGCAAAAAGAGTTTGAAAAAAAAATATATATATATATATCTATATATATATATATATTGTAGCATGACAGATAATCCACACAAATACATTACTCAATGATCATTAATAAAGCTCTAATATATGGAATATCCAGATGAGAATTAATTAAAATGCACTGTTTAATAATATATTCACAAGAAAGGTTGAATAAAGAAAATTTCTGCAAATAATATAATATAATACAAATTTAAAAACCCAGAAGACTAAAAATAATAATAACAAAATTACCCAGGAAAGATAGAAGCAGGCAATTAATATACCCCGTCAAAGAAACCAGACCAGAACAAACAAAGATACAGAAGACAGAAGAAAGAAGAATAATTAAAACTACTATTACTGAAGAAAGAAGAACAATCAAAGATACAGAAGACAGAAGAAAGAAGAATAATTAAAACTACTATTACTGAAGAAAGAAGAACAATCAAAGATACAGAAGACAGAAGAAGGAAGAATAGTCAAAACTACCACTACTGAAGACAGAAGAAAGAAGAATAATTAAAACTAAAGAAGAAAGAAGACTAATTATAACTACTACTACAGAAGAAGGAAGAATAGTCAAAACTACCACTACTGAAGACAGAAGAAAGAAGAATAATTAGGACTAAAGAAGAAAGAAGACTAATTAAAACTACTACTACTGAAGAAGGAAGAAGGAAGAATAAAGAAGAACCAAACTCAAAGAAGAAAGAAGAATAATAAAAATAAGAACTACAGAAGAAAGAAGAAGGAAGGATATTCCAAAACTACAGAAGAAGGAAGAATAACCAAACTCAAGAAGAAAGAAGAATAATTAAGACGACCCATATAAAACAAAAACCCCATAGGGAAAGAACCCCCAAAAAACCCCAAAACCAATAAATGCCCAAAAAAGAAAGTATAACACATTAAAAAACCATATCACTGTAAAACTGACAAAAAACTAAAAGTGTTAGCTGTAGTAAATATTAGTGCATTCAAAAAGTTATTGTGTAATGTGCATAAACAAATCTTCACAGTTCCCCCATGGTTGAATATTTCATATTAAAAGCTAGAAAAAGACTAGTAAATATAGTAATAATTCACCATGGAAAAGTGTAAGTGATCAAATTATAACTAATAAACTTTAAGAAAGGTGCATGAGTAGCAGTACAAAGTAACAAACTTTAAGTTTTGTGAACAGTGCCTACTTTGATAATGAAGTAGTAATTTTACTAATAAAAAGCTACTAAAACTGTATGAACATTCCATAGAATGGAATATAACTTAGATAGCCAGGGTTATACTTTAAGAGGGGGCATAAATCTTATAAAATGGGGAATTACAGAACTAACTGTTTATGATGAAGTTGTAGAAGGTATTAACAACTATGGATATTATTATATATGGATCCAAATGTTGGGTTCCAATTAAATATAGCATTTAGATAAGTAAGGGTTAGTCATAAGAAATATTAGTATTATAATTGTTATTTTATTGTTCATGTTAATTTAGGAATGCATTATCTAAAATCAGATAACATTCCAATGTTGTAGAAATACTTTTTTATTATGTTATTTGGTGATATACCAAAACAATGTTATTAAGAACACCAGTTTTATATATCTGGGTGTTATATTTTAATTGTATAATCTATAATTACTGTTATGCCAGATCAGAGAACTAATTTGTAATCAAATATATCAGAGTCAGAAGTCAGAGAAGGAAATAAAATAATTACATTAGTAAAACATTCTGCAAATAGCCACAATTCAAATCTAGGCAATATAATAAAGTTAAAATGCAGAATAATTAATAAACCTAATCTTATAAACCAGGCAAACTGACAATATTTAGGCAAGATACACCCAACATATTAAATACTATGTAAATAAGGCTTTCTAAAGATATGGTCATTATATGAGTAAAATTATTTGATTGTCTAATGAAATACCATTTGAAACTGAAATAGGTTCACTAACTTTATCAGAAGGGGAATCATATACAACTGAATTATATTAAAAAACCATCATTAGTATACTAAATTGCAATAAAATAAGTGAGAATTGATAATTATACAAATTTCAGATTTCATAGAATAATAATTATATTAGTTAAAATGGCTATTATTTACATAGAAGACAGGGAAGTATAATTTTAGGCCTACCTCCCAGAAAATTATAAGAAATAATTTTCAGATAAAACTTTGTAATACTAACTTAATTACTATCAAAATAAGTAGAATAGAATAGTGAAAACGAATATGTATTTTATATTGCAAACAGTTAACTAATAACGAATTTATTTTATGAACATAGTGTACTATTTTAAAACGTGTCGGAAGTTATGGCAATTTTTAACAATGTCTGAACTATATTATATAGGCTAAGATTTTCATGAGATGATGGAAATACAGACAGTTCATTATTATACCTCGAAGAGAGCACTTCTCGTGAATATTTGTTTGAACCAACCTTTAATGGACGTTATGCTACAACGGAGTTCTGAATCATTTTATGTAAATTAAATTTTTAACTATTTTAATGAAAGTGAAGTGGTGAAGTTGACCCACGAACTACATAACACCTATAAACGAAATCACATATAACCAATTACATTGAAATAACACTGAAATCGCATCAAACACCAAGTGAAAATTCGAGGTTAACTGACACATAAACACCAGTTGATATACTTATTTAACAACATTTTTACACCAAGTGAACGTTTCCATCTAACAACAGTGACAATAAACTATACCCCAGAAGATCATATACCGTAGTGAAGAACATTTAACCAAAGAAGGGACATATTATCTCAACAAGTACGTTGTTTACATTAGAAGCTTTCAACGCGCATGCGTCAGGCGGCCATTCTGATCCCATTCCGTCACCTCAATTAGAGACGACTAGGCTGCTTTCTGGTTTGAACAAAATTATATATAAACTTTTATTATTAATAATTACCAGTATATTGTTTAAATTTAAGACCTTTTTTTTTTTTTTTTTTTTTTTGAATTGTAAGTGTTATACTTTCATGTCCCTGACCTTCTCTGGCTTTTTATGTGAATAACCGTTCAAAGAACCTGTTTAAATAATACAATTGTAAAACTTCTAATATCGACCTTGCTCAGGCAAGAACTCGATATGGCTTGTAACTTCGATTAATTAATCGACCAACCTTATTATTGTATTTAATAAACGTATTTGTCTGTTTTTTTGGTAAATTGGAGTTGATTTCTCTTATAAAAGGACATAATCATTAATTAACCAAGAAAAATAGATAATCTTTAAAGGCAGTATATGCGAAACTACAACATTTCAAGAGTAAGAAGAAGAGAGCCGTTTTCGCCTAACTTGAAGTTAATTGGATTATCTTTTTAACAAATTTACCGAACAGAAATTTATTACCAAATTAAACACCTTACTATTATAATTATAATTACGATCCACAACCTCAATTTATTCCTATTATTAAGCACATAAATACCTCGAAAATATTTGTTCCGAAATTATTTTTTTTTATAAATATAAATTTTAAATTTATATTTTATTTCAATTTGCTACACAGCAAAATACACTTTATTTAATTGATGGTAATAACATCCCAATTACCAATAACAAAGACCAGGAACTTTACCAAATCGACGATTCCCAGAGCGGAACGTCACTACTGAACATACACACCATAAAAATTATCCTGGATAATATTATACCAGAACACTATACAATTACAATTATAGTAGGGTTGTATTACAAAAGCGAAGGTCAACAGTGGGAGCTTAGAAGACAAGAAGATATTAGCTACGTACTACACATATTATAAATTAAGCTATATTTTGCAATATCGTTTTATTACAAAATCAGCTAGCACAACCAGTGGGACTTACAGGAGAGCACAATCTACATACAGCAACCTTTTATTTTATTTTATTATACCCACTCAATCACCGTTATATTACATAATTTGGCGAGTCCAACTTGTGGGGCTCGATTACCGCAGAATACCAGAACAAGCAACACTTTATAAATTTAATTATAATTTGTAATTTCACAGTTATATTACAATATATATAAATCCAAATTGGCCATACCCAAAACACAAAACAAACTAATAACTAAACGAATAAAAATCAACACAAAATATAACACAATTTTCAAAATACTCAACATCGAAAAAACTCAAAAAACATATATAGACCACACACACACACACACAAAATAATAACAATTTAAAATACGAAAAGCCAAAAGGAAAATATAGCAAAAACTAACCGGAACACAAATATTCCACAAGATCAACAATTAAGGTGGCTGAAGATGGGAATAACAGGATTCCCGAAACCTGTTAGAAATAAGGAATAATATATCTTGAGATAAAACAGTTATAAATATGAAATAAATTAAATATGCATAAAGACATTAACTGTAGCAAAAGGTGTTTGAATACACATTATACACATAATAAATAAGACTTGTTTTACTAGAATATATTATATATTTTTGTATATTTACAATGTTTCAAAAGTATGAACTATCATCATCAGATTATTTACTAATAATAAAAAATACACAAGACTAATGTGGGAAGATATGAATGTAAATATACATATCTATCCCATACCTATTTACAAAGTTTTGACTCTAATTGTTAATTTGTGAAACACCGAAACAGTATATAAAGTTAATTCCTACAATCGTCTTGGAAAATTTTTTGTCGCGTCTTTGTACATTAAACCATATTCTCCTCGAACTTCTGACAAGTGAAAATTAGAAAAGTTTACCAGCCAAAGAGCGGTTTAGTGTAGCCTGAACATTTATAAATATCACGTTCCTGTCAGTCTCTCTGATTGATCACAGTCTGTACAAACAGTTTCCAGTATACAGAACAATTTATACTTTTATGATTACAATAAGAAACTCCTAATTTTATAAGCGCTACAGTTATAATTATAGATTTTAGAGCTTAACCTTTAGAAACTACTGGCTTCATTCTTTCAACTCTAGTAATACATCCTTATACAAACTTGTTAGAAGTCGTTGGTTTGACTCCAGAACTTCCCTCTGAATCGACTTTATTTATATTTCGACTTTAGTTTTTATTTATATGGCAATTCTGTAAAGATAATTCCAAAGAAAAATTGTAACATGAAATAATTTAATGTATAAGTTAACTTATAAGATATTTGAAAAGAAGTATGGAAGCAATAAAATAGAATTTTAAATACAACTTGCAATAAACCGAAGGCCTCATGACTTGTATTTCACTTGGACAACATTTCTCTATCAGACATAATGAAAGACTATACAATTAAACAAGAATGTTTCAACTCGAAACGTCTTATCTATTTATATACTGGAATAAACAATGACGTCACCACTTGTATTAGTGAAAATTATTACTGTAATACTTGAAACTTTAGTTAAAAAATGAGTCATTATGAACAAGATGCAAGGAATGCAAGGAGAAAATGTATATGAAATATTCTTCCTCTTTTAGAAAGTTAGAAGGGTCCAAACAAAAGGAATATAAAAAATACAACATTGGCTACAAAACTGGTAGCAAGGCAAAATCGGTTACATCTTAATATCGAAGCACGTGTTTATTGCATGTTCTGGAGATTATTTACATATTTGTCTTACATTAAGTGCTTTTCTAATTGCTATAACACCCATAATTGATATAAAAAGCTACATAATAGCTGAAATTGAACTGTTATTCCAAAACGCATTGTTCGTACACTTTTAAATTACAAAGACGCTTAGAAGAAGAATATATTTACCTTACGTATTTTCCCCTTGCATCTTGTCCATTAGTAACATAATACAAAACACTACTTTGAGATACAAAATATCTAACGTATATCAAAATCAAACAAATCTGAATTCTTAAAATCCGATAAAATATAACGCAACAAATTGAAACATTTTTAACTAAACGCGTATGCGTTCAGAAAAGTTTGCGCAAACCAATCCACAAATGCAATTATAAAGTTAATTGTACGACTTTTAAGTCTTCTGAGGCTAAGTTAATTAGAAAACTTAAATACACTGGCACAAATACCAGGCAAAATTAATTCATTTCAAATTATGAATGTAGTGTGAGCGTTGGAAATTCCGTTCTAATGGAATATTTCAAGTTCTAGTATACACATATACTGTAGTAGCAGTGAAATTGTATACGACGAACATATATACATTTTTTTAAGTATCTGTAATGTTTATACTCTATTTATTTGTTTGTTTTTTGTAAATGTGTGTATTGTTACTGACTGGCACTGTCACCCTCAATTACACACACAGTCTTTGTATACATGCGTTTATATGTAGACATGTGAACGTAATGAAATTACTGTTAATAATAGTAGTTACAAGTGTAAAATGATAAACAATTGGACGTTTTTATTGAAAGATTTATTTAAAGTAAGTATTGAACTAATTCAAAATTGTGCAGATTTCATTATCGAAGTCTAGTTCATAGTTCGTTTTGTTTTTACGTAAACTTAAGTTTGAATTAACACGCGCGCGCTTATACATATTGTAATATTTTCAAAATTTTAATATAACATATCATACATTAGTTTCACGAAATTTAAAAAAGATGTATATTTATATTTGAATGTAAGTAAAACTGAAACTATCTTACGTTATCATATTAAGCCTGAAAGTAAATTTCACGTTATCTTATTAAAGATATAACAAGAAGATAACAAGTAGATATAACAAGTAGATTGCACAAATAAAAGATGCTAAGAAACAGGCTTATTTGAAACATCTAGATTTAAAAATTGATCCGACAGGGTCTTAATATAGGCTCTTTGTGCCATTGCAAGGCAAGTAGTAAGACAAATCAAACGAAATATTTTGGACAAATATATAAGTTATATAGAGCACGATGTATAGGGCAGACAGGACGCGGTTTACAAAATATTACAGCATTTACATCAAGCAGAAAGAGACAACCTAATACTAAGTAACATCACAGAGAATGAGTGACTCAGATATTATGAGCGGCTGTGCTCTATAATTCTTAGTTGCTCTACAATGCTGTAAAAATAGAAAATCCCCGGGCACTGATGAGCTTATAAAGTATGGGCAAACCTTGCTGCATGATCGTTTATTGAACAATATCAATCTGTTCTGGACTACTGGTCATATTTCCGAATGAAAAATATATTATCTCATTTTAACAAATTGCCAAAAGTTCTATATGACTCGTCACCTTGATACTTTGTTTAATCTTTTATTTCAATAAAAAGTATTTGACATTGATTTATTTAGAAATTACTTTATAATACTTTTGTGAATCTTTAACCATTCTCATTTAAAATAAATTAGGGCCAACATAATAAAATGTACATGTAAGACCATTAATTTCCTGTAAATAATTTCATTTACCCAACAAAAAGACAACAAATCCATGCGGCCCCCGATTCAGCAATTCGGCCCTAGGAATTGCCGAACTTTGTGCACTCTCACAAACTGTTCACATACTGTGAACACCAAGTCCAGACAAAATTTATTATCTCTACGGATTTTTAAGTTTCTTTACTTCCTTGGACAAACTGGGCATACCGGGTGGGCTGTTGGAGCAGACAATCTCATAATGCTATGCACCACTTAGGTTCATGTTTTGTTGCCCGGGTCATGTATGTATTCAAGATAATGAAGAATCTGACGCTGAGGCGAAATACGTCGCAAATAGCCCTGAAATAAATGCAACTGCCATACGACCGGAGGATGCAAAGGTAGCTACCACTACCACCATTATTAATGTGTGGCGGTAGACATGGAATTTACTGCGTAGAAAACTTTATGCAATCAAACCAAATGTCCATAAATGGTAAATAGCAGATGATAGTGGGACATATACGGTGAATCAAATAATTGATGACTGTAGCGCTTTTGCCAAACTATTCAGTTAGATAGAAATGCGTAATAAAAAGTAACCTGAGAGTCGATTTTTGGGAATGAACAGTTAGCGACAGACAAAACTCTGTTCTTCCTAAAAGTAGCAAGTTTACTGTATCAGTTCCGGGAGGTTCGGTACGCAACTGTGCGAATATTGTTTTCATTAACAAGCTTGTACGCTGGTGAGAAACAACTATGATACCAAATCAATACTCATTGACGACGTCATGAGGCTAATGGCCTTAGTTACCAAGCCCCAAACATTAAAAAATTGATAATAATACTAATAAATTATAGAGCAGAAGCAGCAACAGTGGCAATTTTACTAGCTGCGTATTTTCACCTATACAAACACGATAGAAAGTAGATCAGGTGTACGAAATATCTAATTCATTCTGTATGACAGGAATTGTAAATGTTCAAAAATCGTAATTGTGAAATATATGGTTAGCTTTCTAAAGTGGTAAAATAAAATAACAAAAATCGGATGAATGGCGAATATAGTCACAAAACGTTCCATAAAGAAAATTAATTGCAAAAGTGAATTATCCTAAGAGGAAGGTGAAATGAACAGTATCGAACCCAAGTAATCCAAAAAATTTAGTAATATTGTCCAATAGTTATTATCAATAATATGTAAAAACGACGAAGACTTTGACCAAGACTCAAACCCCATATATTGTTTAAGTGAAGAATAGAATAAAACTGATATTGTATAATAAGAGAAACAAATAATCTCAGAAATGACCAAAATAAGGTCATGAAATGTTAGAAATGTAACTCAGAATAGAGCATAAAAACCAATTTATTGTGAAATAATAGACAAGATCTATTATTATACTTTATAATGTATATAAAATAAATGTATCAAATGATTTAAACACATCATTAAATAGGATGTAAATTAAAATAAAAAATATGTAAATTTATAACAGAAAATCAAAGTTTTAGAGTTGAGACCAATCATGAAAATTAATTATTATGAAATTAAGAAAAAAAAGACTAGATGTAAATGTCAGTTAGACAAAGACAAACAAAATACTATAATAAAGAAAGCTGTAAATTGACTAGAAGTCAATGAAAATAATCAAAAACTGTGTTAAACTGAAAACATATAGTGAACATGTAAACTTGTAAAATTTATGACTTTAAAGTTATCAAAATGCAACAAACTTGTATTTTAAAGTTGAACCACTATATAAAGTAACTATACCTATAAATATGACCACCTAAAACACTTTAACAGTCAAGTTATAAAACTAGTTACATAGACCATACTAGGCTGAGATCAAAAAACAGTCACAAAACTAGTCATATTTGACAGATTAATTGTTTAATATTAGAAAGAATATAGAAAAAGATACAATTCTATAATGTACAATGGAAAAATACTTGCTCAATTGAAGACAAGCTTAATTCATAGAGAATTCTTAAATATAAAAGTGAAAATTTTCACACACATGAAATAGCTCATCTGTACAAAGACAGTGAGATGCTAATTGAGATTACAATAAAATTAAAACGTATTAGGAAAAACCAGGTATTCCCAAAGATAAACGATATAACAAACTCTAAGTGAATACCCAAAAAATCCTAGAAATAATACCAGAAAAGACAAATTACTATAAATAACAGTGACAAGAAAACTAGGCCATATGTTATGCCAACAGAAAATATCGGTATGGAGAACCATACATGACTTCCATATTCTAAGATTTATATTTAAAATCATTTTCGAAATGAAATTTTTTTTTTGATAGGGAAGTGTAGGGAGGGGGGATTGTCCCGTGCTGTACACAGAGCGTTGAGGCATGCCTCACTTCTGTGGTCCAAACAGTTAAGTTAAAGCGCCTGTGTTGTTTCTAAGTGTTTATTTTATGCGGTTATTAAAAGTGTCACTGTTATTCCGCTGAACTAACAGATGATCAAGATTGTTATTTGAATTATTTGTAACATTAAACATATATATAGAAACTAATCAAGTTTAAAAATTTGAAGTTCAATCAGTTGTATTATTGTGTATGACTAATACAAGGATTGTTCAATAGAAACACGTATAGAGCTGTAAAGCATTTTTTATTCAACGATTTTAAAAGAAGTCTCCAATAACATTAAGACATGAGTTCCACTGTTGCGCTAACCTGTAGATTCCCTGCTAGTAAAATTCTTACGGCTGTTTGTGGAACCATTCGGTTACAGCAAACTCTACCTCAGCGTCCGATTTGACCCACCGTCCTTTTAGTGATTCCTTAAAAAAAATTTAAGATAAGATTTTTGCCTACCCATTCATTAACTACTAGCTTCGCCAGTAAGCAAATTGATGTCCATTTTTTCGGCTTGCACGCGTTATGTGGGTGTGGGTTTCGGCACTTTCCATTTAAAAAGCGTGCAAACGTAAGAAAATAAACATGAGTGAGGCCAGAAATAACGTGAATTGTGTGTGTGTATGTGTGTGTGTGTGTGTGTGTGTGTGTGTGTGTGTGTGTGTGTGTCTTACCTGCCTTTTTATTGCCGTATTAAATGAAAAATATTATATTACATTAAAATGAAAAATTTTTAATTTTATTGCCTGGCAACAAAATTATTTTATTTTTAACAATTACCATTGTTTCAAAAAGTTTAAATAAATTTTCAAGTACTTTACTCTTGTTAAAACGTAAAAGGTTGCAGGTAAACTACCCCTTCCTCTTAACCGATCTTCACCAAAATCGAAAGTCCTTGAGACCTCTACAATTCAGGGACGTATGCGAAACATTATTTGATTCTGTTTGAATTTGCGGCTGTTATCGTTTGCAAAAAAAAAAAAATTTCCCTTGATAAAAAAAACCGTTGCAGGTAAACTACCCCTTTCCCTCAACCGATCTTCACCAAAAACAATAGGTCGTGAGTACTCTACAAATCAGGGCTGTATGCAAAAAATTATTTGATTCTGTTTGAATTTGCGGCAGTTATCGTTTGCCATAGAAAAAAAATCTACAGACACACAGACAGACACACACACAGACACTTTTCGGAAAACGACTTTTTTTCATGTTTTGAGTGTAGTAGAATCAGAATCTGCAATAATCTCGAACACGATTTTTTTTGCCATCACCATACTTCCATTCCTTAAGGAATATGGAAGTAAAATGAAGCTATTTATATGTTATGTGCTTTAATATTTGTTTGTTTTCTTATGTAAACCTAATTATATTATGTCTTAATGTTATAATAAGAGCCGAGGAACTTAATAACATTTTATTAATAAAAAAACTAGAATTTTGTATAAACACTACAAGGTAAGGATATGTATTTTATATTAATGTATTAAATTTAATTTATTTAAAACCAATCACAAATGATATCATTTTAATCAGTTGAAAGCAGGGAATCTAAAAATAATAATGACATGCAGATTGTAAGTAGTTCTGTAAAATTGTTTGACAAATACCAGAATAATTTCAGTAATATCCTTTAGTATGAAGAACAAGAAGTTTTTGCTCTAAAGCTTCTACGGAAGTCGAATTTGTTCCATGATGTTCTATTTGCATATTCTCGAACGTTCCAGAAGAAAATGTTACTAAAAAATACCGGAAGTCATGAATAAAAATTAAAACAATGCACCTTACAGAGAGTATATAAGCGAGACCAAAATCGACACAAGAGGACTTTATGCTTTGAAACCACGAGAGACACTTCACACACGAATTCGAACATCTAATCCAAGGCGAACTCGAAGAAGAGGAATCCAACCAGAAAACTCAAAAAAGGCTTTTCCCCGTACCAGACGAAAGACATACTTAACCTGAAAAGGAGTATATCGCTAAATCGCTAACGTGCATGTTGAATAGAGCAACAGCATGCCAAATCTAATAGAACGTACACAGCCAAATATCCAGCGGCCCTGAAAAGGACCGATTTTAATAGAGAAAAATCAAATTTTGCTGGTATTAGTGACATAGACAGACTTTGACGAAGCCCCAAACAATTTACTAAACGCAAGCCTACATTGAGTTCGTAACTAGCGCTGAGACGGCAGTATAGCGAGATCACGGAACGCAGTCAGCTGTTTTTCGCCGGCAACGATTTAAAGCATAGAAACAGTACAATTTTTATTTAAATTGTGCGGAGTTTTCAAACCGTAATTTGACTTTTAAATAGTTACAAGTGAGTGAGGAAACGTAAATACGAAGAGGCGCAAGATTGGAGTCGTCCACAAGAACAGTGTCCAGTGAAGGAAATACTTACCCATCGGAACGTGAGTTGTCCAAAATTAAAATCCTTTTACCTGGTATCTTTGTCACACAATTGTACTACATATATCAAACACTTTCAATTCACACGAATTTTGTAAAGCATCCCACTGATTTGTCTTGATAGTTCAAAGGAGTCACGTCCTGAGTATAAGGTTTTTTCAAAGATTAAATTCATGCAATTCAGCTGAGCAATAAAATAATTATTAACCGATACTTAATAAAATCTTGTCAATAATTTTTGTAACTCTGCAATTTTACATAATTTTACTGTTAGTCCTTCAGACGATTTTTATGAAAGAAAAGTCATTAAACATATGTTATTTGCAACTCAAATTGTCTTGTTTACATTGTTTTCTATAATTAATTTAACAATTAAAAAATAAATTTTAAATAATCACTATTTCTTGGACTAAATATCCAAGTGGCGCCCACCCACACATATTAGCATAAGTTGTGTTTGCAGGACTACATCTACGAAGAGAAACAGGCAATTAGTAAGTATAAGTGCGCGGAGTGTAACACCCGACAAGACAAATCTCAAGCGTAACAAAGTGACGAACCCGACTTTCTTCTTTGTTATAAATTGGCAGCCCAACTAGTGAGGCTTGAAAGGAAAGGAACAAGCCCGGCAGCTATCAACAAATCAAGATGCCACAACCAAAAGGAAAGAAGGGGAAGAAAAACATAGATCGCGAATCAAGTGTGGAAGATGGGGAGGCAGTCCAAGTTGAGGAAATAGAAATAGAGCCGCCCACACCAGAAATTGAAAAACCCATGCAAACGGGAGATGAACCAGAGGAACAAGCGGGAGAAAGACCCATACAAATGGGAGACCAAACAGATAAACCCACTCAAAAAAGGGATGAAACAGAGAAACCCGAACCGGAAAAAGCAACAGGGAGCGTCGACATGAATACAATAATGATGATGTTCCAAAGAATAGAATCGTCCAATGAAAAAACGGAGAAAAAATTCGAGACGTTAATAGAATCCCTAAAGGAGGAAATTAACAAAAATACAGTATCCCTAAAGGAGGAAAATAACAAAAATATAGAATCTCTGAGGAGAGATAGACAAGAAGATAAGGAGGATAATAATAAAAATATACAGGAAGATAAGGAAGAATTAGATATAATTATAGGATCTTTAAGGGAATATATAACTAATAAAATCAATGATAATGGAAAAAAGCTGGAGCTATTTCAGGAGGAAAATAAAATTATAGAGTCCCTGAAAAAGGAAATCAGTTCAAATTATGAGACGGTGAACCAAAAAATCGACGATAATAAAGTCGACAGTGACAGAAGGATCGAAACAATGGCAAAACAATTAGAAATATTGCAGGAAGGAAATGATACCCGTTTCGAAACCATGGAAGAACGAACTGTAGAAACGAAACAAAGTGTTCAAACTCTCGATAATAAAGTCAGGCAAAACCAGGACGAAATTATGAAGGAGGTAGGAGAAGTCCGGAAAGACGTTAGCGAAAGGATACAAAGAACGTATGATATAGCTAATAGGTTAGACGAACAAATAAGAACCAATAAAAATAATATACAGGAAATTGATCAAAGGGAGAAAAACCTGCAGGAGAGGTTAGAAGCGCTAAGGGACATACCGATTTTGAGTACCCATACATGTCATAGCGAAAATAGGGAGGTAATTAATTTCCAAAATTATCGCCGGAACCCTATGAAATTTTTAGAAAGGATGGAAGAGTTCATAGAGAGAAATAGGGAAACAAGATGGGATAGAATACGGGAAATGTTAGATGAAACATTCCGGAATACAAGGGATAATTGGTGGATAGCAATACGACCCGAAATAACGAACCTGAATGAATTCAAACGCCAATTCAAGGAAAAATATTGGTCAGAAACGCCACAAAACAAGGTAAGAATGGATATATTTTACGGGAAATACGACGCATCCAAGGGACAATCCCCAACATCATATTTCCTGGGAAAAATATGTTTGGCTCGAAAATTAATACCGCAAATCCCAGAAGAATGTTTGGTAAGACAACTGGCTGGACACTATAGCTATGGTATTAAAGACGCGCAATTATACCAGCAACTCAGTAAAATCACTGACTTAGCAAAGTTATTAGAGAACTGCGAGTCTGCGGGAAAGTTTCAAGACTACCAACCCCCCAGTCGTAAGGTAGACTATTACAATAGTAACAACGGGCCAAATCGGAATGGAAGCGGAAATGGAAGTAGCTTCAATCCAAACAACCATAACAATAACATCCCAGTAAATAACCGCAATAATAATAATCAGAGTCCGAATAACCGTAACAATCCGGGACCAAATCGAAATAATTACCTAGAAAAACTCTACCATAGAAATAGCTATCAAGGAAATAATTATCGGGGCAACAATTATAGAGGAAATAATTATAACCAAGGAAATAATTATCGGAACGGGGGCAATCAAGAGGGAGGTGATAGAAGGAATCAGGAGTACAGACCCCAGGTAAACTATGCGGTGGCCAATAGTTAACGACCATACCAACATAATTTACCAACTCATGTGTATTACCCACAGCAAACGCAAACAGGTAATCAAAATATTACAACAAATAGCAGACCTATTAGTGGTAACCCAGAGGTCAGGCAGGAACCACAGGCAAGTCAGCAACCCAATGTTCCGGGAGACCGGGCAAATGAGACAAACACTCATTTAAACTAGACGCGGCAGTGAAAAAGGAGGACAGCCCTTCACTGATCCAATATTATGGGGTAACTGGACGAGAAAATAGACATGACAAAGACGGGACAGTGACATTGAGAACAAATAATTATCTCAAAGATATTAGGGAGGAATTGTTAGAAGAGAGATAATATAATTGAAAATAATAATAATGGGAATAATGGAATAGTACAGATTAAGGTAGATATAAATGGAATAGATGCCACCTTACTAATTGATACAGGATCGAACGTATCGTTAATAGACAGCGTGGAGTTGTAAAGAATTAAACAGAATAGTAATCTGCCCATACCCACTCTGCCTATAAATAATATTATACTAGTCGGAGCGACGGGAAGGCAGAATAAGTCTATAAAAAAGCAGGTGTCATTAGAGATGACCAGTAATGGGATAACGTTGCCAATAGGACTATTAGTAGCGAACAATTTACCCATGAATATTTTAATAGGATGTGATATACTTAGGCCATATAAAGCGATAATAAATTTAGACAGCAAGGTGATAATGCTAAAGACGAAAGAGGGAATTTGGACCACTAAGTTAATTGATAACCAAGGAAATAGTACAAGTAATGCACATTATCAGGCCATTGTAAATCATTATTATTGTGCCGATCGACCACTAAATATGCCCTTATATCAGGAGGATAACCCAGAATTATGGTTAGAGAAATTGGAAGAAATAAGGGAATTCCAAAGGACAAAAACAAAGGGTCAGATTAGCGAAGCACAGGCCGAACGATTGATTACAGTGTATAATAATTACCGACATATCTTTTCAAATGCTCCGGGCAAGGTCAAAAATTATCAATGCACTATCAAATTTAAAACCCCTGTAGAGTTCAATGAAAAATCATATCCGATTGCTTACACACTAAAAAATGATGTTAGGGAGGAACTGAACAGGATGATAGAGGACGACATAATTGAATATAGTCATTCGTCCTATACTAGCCCAATCATAGCTGTGCCAAAAAAGAACGGACAAGTGCGAATATGCCTCGATGCTAGGGAGCTTAACAAGATGATTGTTAACGACCGCACATCCCCTGGGGAGATAGAAGAAATACTAAAAAAGTTTCACGGGACAAAATATATAAGTTCATAGGATACAGTATGCGGCTACTGGCTGGTAGAACTCCACCCAGATAGTAGGAAATATATGGCATTCATATTTGAAGGCAGAAACTATCAATTCTAGCGATTACCCTTTGGTTTAATCAATTCAGTGGCGGTATTTGTAAAAATAATGGACAGGATATTGGGACAGGAAGTGCTGAGATTTACGACAGTATACGTCGACGATTTACTGGTAACTTCAGCTAATTGGGATGACCATTGCAATAGGGTTGAACAGGTATTAGAGAAGCTGTCCGAGAATAATATTACCCGCAAATTAGATAAGTCCCAGTTTATTGCAAACGAGGTAAAATTTTTAGGTTTTAATTTAACCGAGCAAGGGATTACTCCATCCAAAGGGAAGGTAGAGGCAATAAAGAAGTTCCCCACCCCAAAAAACAGGAAACAGCTTCAATCATTTTTAGGAATCTGTAATTATTACAGGAAGTTTCGGTCCAATTATTCGGAACTAACTGCCAGGTTTCAAAAGCAGTTATCAGCAAAAAACAAATGGACTTGGGGACCAGAGCAAGATGGAGTGCTCAATCTGATAAAGGAGAAATTTTAGAAGCGGTTATGTTACATCACCCCGACTTTACGAAGCCATTTTTTCTAAATTGCGATACCAGTAATGTAAGTTTAGGTGCAGCCTTATATCAGGAAGATCAGGATGGAAACCATTTAGTGATTAGCTTCGCCAGCCGCGTGCTGAACAGTTGCGAACGAAACTACAATACCACAGAAAAAGAGTTATTGAGTGTAGTTTTCGCATGCGGTAAATTTCGAACATATATATTAGGATACCCCATCACGGTTAGGAGTGATCACAAGTCAATCTCGTTTTTAAAACATTGCAAGTTAAATCATGGGAGGCTGACGAGATGGGTTTTGGCCCTACAGGAATATAATATCACGTGGGAGTATATACCAGGCAAGAAAAACATAGCAGCCGACGTCCTATCCTGCATCAATTTACAAAACCAGACATTTGTCGGCGAAAAAGAACAAATAGCGAAGGTATATCATATCATTAAAAGCAGGGAAAATTTTTAAAATATTTTAAAAGATGTGAAGGCACAACAAGATGCTGACCCAAAATTAGGAAATATTAGGAAAAGGGTACTGGAAGGCGATGAAGTTATATATAAATATTACTGTATACACGATGGTACTTTGTTTATAAGGAACACCCGACACCAAGAGAATTGGAAGTTAGTAATCCCACCAGGGATAGAAAGGCCACTAATTATTGATTATCACGATATATATGGACACATGGGTGCCCTCAAGGTAAGGAATGCGTTGGAAGAACAGGTATACATCAAAGGGATTAATAAAAAGGTGCAACAGGCGATACGGTCATGTGATATTTGTCAGAAGGTAAAATGTAATAACGAGAGAAAGGAAGGGGTTATGATAACCGTAACATCCACCGAAAAATTAGAAAAGGTATTTCTTGATATCTGTGGACCATTTCCACGCAGCGGTGGAAGGCACAGGTATAAATTCATCGTAATTATTTTTGACCGTTTCAGCAAATATACTATGCTTTATCCGATAACTAGGGCTACGACAAAGAAATTTGTAGAAATTATAATAGAAAGGTATATAATGGAAGTAGGCAAGCCACATTCTATAATTACAGACCACGGTACCCAATTTAAAGGGAAGGTATGGAAAGAGAATCTTATAGAACTCGGAATAAAGACGTATAAGACATCCATGTATCACCCAAATAGTAATCCAGCCGAGAGAGTGTTGAGGGAAGTAGGACGGTTGTTGACGACCTACTGTCATGATGAACAGAAGAGATGGCACGAATACTTAGCGTCGACAGAGGACTTTCTCAATTTATCCTATCATAATACAATAGAGGAGTCACCGTACACAGTTATGTTCGAAAGACCCCCACCCCGGGAAATAAAGGAGATTATTAGTTTTCCCAGCGAACCAGAATATCAATTTGAAGGAACCAAATTTTATAATAGAATACTAGAAAAAACAGAACAACAACGAAAGAAATATGTTCAGTCGCAACCAAAGGCTATTAAGCATAAAGTAGGAGAAAAGGTGTTAATCCGGAATAGAGAACTCCCCAGTACTATACAAGGTATAAAAAAAAATTATTACTTTTATATACAGGACCTTTTATAATTACGAAAGATAAAGAAAACAATACATACGAGGTAACAGACACTGTCAATAATAAAATAAAGGGTACATATAATCAGGCGTCGTTAAGAAGGTATTATGAATAAAAAATACAAGTCAACGTTAATTTACCAACTTACCCGTACTTATAGAAGGAGAGAAAGGAATAGAATATTATTAATAAATACAAATACGAGAAGGACACCTTCCACCGAAGGCAAAAAATATATATATAAAATATAAATTTATTTCCAACAGCCAAGTCAACGTTAATTTACCAAATTACCCGTACTTATAGAAGGAGAGAAAGGAATAGAATATTATTAATAAATACAAATACGAGAAGGACACCTTCCACCAAAGGAAAAAATATGTATGTGACAGGACGAATAG
Organism: Magicicada septendecula; assembly: GCA_034769895.1. Taxonomy (NCBI): domain Eukaryota; kingdom Metazoa; phylum Arthropoda; class Insecta; order Hemiptera; family Cicadidae; genus Magicicada; species Magicicada septendecula. Next base: position 510,668,920 of record CM068368.1, read on the forward strand.
TCACAATATGACAACCGTCACATATGCGTATAGCAAAATAGAAAATATAGTCCATAAAGCAATGCTCTGCTTAGTATAATAAGAAACAATGTATAAGATTAAGTAAATAGAGTTAAGAAAGTATAAGAATAAGAATTGTGTAATTGTGTATCAAGATTTCAAATGTAAAAACAGTTTAAAAAGAACCTATCAGAACGTGAACAACAACCCGTGACAGTGATAAACCAATAAGCGAAGAGTGTCATTAAACTAGCGGGCAAATACAGGGCGACGTCGCTAACGCGCTCAAAGCACTTCAGTCTACATTAAACCACCGGTTCGAGTAGTCCGCTTTAAAACCACCGGTTCGGAAAGTCTATGTTAAACAACCAGTCCTAGTAGTTGCAGTAAAACACTAGTACGGAACATCGGTTTTGAATTACTAGCCCGAGCAGTGCGTAGTGAGTAAAATCACGCGACACGTTAAACTTAAAAACACTCGAACTTAACGTAAAAGCGACTCCGTTCAAATAAATCAACAATAGCATCTGAACGTAAAAATTCCACATCAGGGAGGCAGTACAATTCCACAACAGGGAGCTGAGGACATATCCACATCAGGGAGGCTGTTCACACCAGAATCCAGGGAAGCTGAGAACACTCCACATCAGGGAAGCTGTACACATATCCACACCATGGAGACTGGATGAACAAGAAGAGGAACAATTGGAACATTCAAACCCAGAAACGCCCATGAGATAGACGCCGGAGCTACAATAACAAGTAGAGTATTAAACATTTAAGTTTGAATTCAAAAAGACAGTAAATAAGAAAGAGAACAATTTCAGAGACTATAAAAAACAAATTTATGTAATTAGTAAAGTAAGATAACAGAGCAAATTGAATTAGAGTCATTTAAAGAGTTAAAGTAAAATAAAAAAAAAGAACATTAAACACAACTCTTATAATAACTAAAGAGTAGCAGTATTTATTTCAAAAATAACACCCAGGTTAGGGAGTTATAATGTATCAAAGATTAAATAATTAACAATAAGGTAAAGGAAAGGAACAGGGGATATGGTAAAGATTGAGGCATGGATAAAGAGATGGATTAATATATTAAAGGAGTAGTACAGGAATCTAATTATAATTTAAAAGAATGGGATAATAAAGAAGCTAATAAAAGGTTTATATAGAAATGATAATTTCATCAAAACTGAAGAAATGTTTTTCCCAAATTATCAATTTTAACAAGGAGGCATATGTAACGTCACAAAACGTTCCATAAAGAAAATTAATTGCAAAAGTAAATTATCATAAGAGGAAGGTGAAATGAACAGTATCGAACCCAAGTAATCCAAAAAATTTAGTAATATTGTCCAAGAGTTATTATCAATAATATGTAAAAACGACGAAGACTTTGACCAAGACTCAAACCCTATATATTGTTTAAGTGAAGAATAGAATAAAACTGATATTGTATAATAAGAAAAAACAAATAATCTCAGAAATGACCAAAATAAGGTCATGAAATGTTAGAAATGTAACTCTGAATAGAGCATAAAAAATAATTTGTTGTGAAATAATAGACAAGATCTATTATTACACTTTATAATATATATAAAATAAATGTATCAAATGATTTAAACACATCATTAAATAGGATGTAAATTAAAATAAAAAATATGTAAATTTATAACAGAAAATCAAAGTTTTAGAGTTGAGACCAATCATGAAAATTAATTATTATGAAATTAAGAAAAAAACTAGATCTAAATGTCAGTTAGACAAAGACAAACAAAATACTATAATAGAGAAAGCTGCAAATTGACTAGAAGTCAATGAAAATAATCAAAAACAGTGTTAAACTGAAAACATATAGTGAACATGTAAACTTGTAAAATTTATGACTTTAAAGTTATCAAAATGCAACAAACTTGTATTTTAAAGTTAAACCACTATATAAAGTAACTATACCTATAAATATGACCACCTAAAACACTTTAACAGTCAAGTTATAAAACAAGTTACATAGACCATACTAGGCTGAGATCAAAAAAACAGTCACAAAATTAGTCATATTTGACAGATTAATTGTTTAATATTAGAAAGAATATAGAAAAAGATACAATTCTATAATGTACAATGGAAAAATACTTGCCCAATTGAAGACAAGCTTAATTCATAGAGAATTCTTAAATATAAAAGTGAAAATTTTCACACACATGAAATAGCTCATCTGTACAAAGACAGTGAGATGCTAATTGAGATTACAATAAAATTAAAATGTATTAGGAAAACCAGGTATTCCCAAAGATAAACGATATAACAAACTCTAAGTGAATACCCAAAAAATCCTAGAAATAATACCAGAAAAGACAAATTACTATAAATAACAGTGACAAGAAAACTAGGCCATATGTTATGCCAACAGAAAAATGAAGCTATTTATATGTTATGTGCTTTAATATTTGTTTGTTTTCTTATGTAAACCTAATTATATTATGTGTTAATGTTATAATAAGAGCCGAGGAACTTAATAACATTTTATTAATAAGAAAACTAGAATTTTGTATAAACACTACAAGGTAAGGATATGTATTTTATGTTAATTTATTTAAAACCACTCACGAATGATATCATTTTAATCAGTTGAAAGCAGGGAATCTAAAAATAATAATGACATGCAGATTGTAAGTAGTTCTGTAAAATTGTTTGACAAATACCAGAATAATTTCAGTAATATCCTTTAGTATGAAGAACAAGAAGTTTTTGCTCTAAAGCTTCTACGGAAGTCGAATTTGTTCCATGATGTTCTATTTGCATATTCTCGAACGTTCCAGAAGAAAATGTTACTAAAAAATACCGGAAGTCATGAATAAAAATTAAAACAATGCACCTTACAGAAAGTATATAAGCGAGACCAAAATCGACACAAGAGGACTTTATGCTTTGAAACCACGAGAGACACTTCACACACGAATTCGAACATCTAATCCAAGGCGAACTCGAAGAAGAGGAATCCAACCAGAAAACTCAAAAAAGGCATTTCCCCGTACCAGACGAAAGACATACTTAACCTGAAAAGGAGTATATCGCTAAATCGCTAACGTGCATGTTGAATAGAGCAACAGCATGCCAAATCTAATAGAACGTACACAGCCAAATATCCAGCGGCCCTGAAAAGGACCGATTTTAATAGAGAAAAATCAAATTTTGCTGGTATTAGTGACATAGACAGACTTTGACAAAGCCCCAAACAATTTACTAAACGCAAGCCTACATTGAGTTCGTAACTAGCGCTGAGACGGCAGGATAGCGAGATCACGGAACGCAGTCAGCTGTTTATCGCCGGCAACGATTTAAAGCATAGAAACAGTACAATTTTATTTAAATTGTGCGGAATTTTCAAACCGTAATTTGACTTTTAAATAGTTACAAGTGAGTGAGGAAACGTAAATACGAAGAGGCGCAAGATTGGAGTCGTCCACAAGAACAGTGTCCAGTGAAGGAAATACTTACCCACCGGAACGTGAGTTGTCCAAAATTAAAATCCTTTTACCTGGTATCTTTGTCACACAATTGTACTACATATATCAAACACTTTCAATTCACACGAATTTTGTAAAGCATCCCACTGATTTGTCTTGATAGTTCAAAGGAGTCACGTCCTGAGTATCAAGTTTTTTCAAAGATTAAATTCATGCAATTCAACCGAGCAATAAAATAATTATTAGCCGATACTTAATAAAATCTTGTCAATAATTTTTGTAACTCTGCAATTTTACATAATTTTACTGTTAGTCCTTCAGACGATTTTTATGAAAGAAAAGTCATTAAACATATGTTATTTGCAACTCAAATTGTCTTGTTTACATTGTTTTCTATAATTAATTTAACAATTAAAAAATCAATTTTAAATAATCACTATTTCTTGGACTAAATATCCAAGTGGCGCCCACCCACACATATTAGCATAAGTTGTGTTTGCAGGACTACATCTACGAAGAGAAACAGGCAATTAGTAAGTATAAGTGCGCGGAGTGTAACACCCGACAAGACAAATCTCAAGCGTAACAAAGTGACGAACCCGACTTTCTTCTTTGTTATACTATACATTACTGTGAGTTACAGTTACACTACCGTGAGGTAAGTGGCAGTTAGGTTGATTATATTAGGCGAATTTACTAGCGCCTCGCCGGCCAGTTAAGATGCAGCCGACTCAGCTAGCACGGTGATTGGTGATTAGAGCTTGACTGTACTAGGCGAGTTTACTAACGCCTCGCCGGCCAGTGAAGATGCAGCCGAGTCAGCTAGCACGGTGACTGGTGATTAGAGCTTGACTGTACTAGGCGAGTTTACTAGCGCTTCGCCGGCCAGTGAAGATGCAGGCGAGTCAGCTAGCACGGTGAGTGATGATTACACACAACTTTTTAACTCGCTCAGTTACCTACTGAGTTAGAGGCGTTGCATTATCTATCGTGTGAGTATGGGCTTTTGTAACGTATTGCCACGTTACAAATCCAGGGAACCTCTCTTAACTGACATCTGCCAATTACATGGGCTGCCTACGTTGTAACGAACTGTTATTAAAGTCAAATTAATTGAACAAATTGCTTAATATAACTACAAGGAAACAAGGGAAGGTATTTTACTGATTTATGCACTCATTTTCATGTGTAACAAGACGACCTCTCTTTACTGACAACAGTTACTAAAAGATCCCATGACATCATTAATTAAACTAAAATCTTTAAATGCTTTTCATAAAACTTCGGGATCAAACTGATTATGAATTCTTATACCTCGGATCCGAGTTTACTTTAAGTATATTTATATTAAAGACTTCTAATTATTTTCAGTTCATCTAGACGCTTGCAAGACTTCTTTTACCATTTGAAGAATGGTATTATTACTTGAAGTGATAATAAATTACATTTACATTTAAGGCGTTACAACGTATGATAATTGAATCTTACAGTAAACTCTTAGATTGTCTCATTTTAATTTTAAATAAAATTAATCGTCTTTGAAAAGTCCCTTTTTAATGTGAGTTGTGTATCAAATATGATTAACTCTCGATAGCCAAGCTATCGAGTCACCTTTACAAATGGGTCGTAGTAACCTCGTCCTGGGGTGTCTGTCTTGGGAATTCTAGGAGTCGTCGTCGTCATCTGGGTCGTGTCTTCGGCAAGAATTAGGTCGGATGTTCACTGCGGAGATTGAAGTTCCTTTGGTGAAAGTAGGTGTAGATTCACGGAGGTCCTCGTCAGCGTCTTATGCATCGTATACGTGTATTTATGAAGTTTATGCAGATCACATCTTCAGGAGTGATGTTGTGATCGGATTTACCTCTTGAGGGGAGACGTCATCTTGCTTAGCACTAGTTAAGTTTTTGTTTTACTTAATTACATCTTCTTCTAAACACATCTTTATATTATTCATACATTACACAATGCTCTCCACGTTTAGCAGTGGTAGCTAATATTCTAAAGTTAAACAAAAAAACTAATACATTTTGGTGGAGCTCTCGCTCTTACGTCTGTACGGTGTGACGGCAACATAGCGACTCTTTCTCGATTGAACTGGCACATAACAACGGAGAGGGGCAAGTACTCCGCGACAATATAGTTCCTATTTTTATTTAAGTTAACATTCTTATTACCAAAAACCATACATTAGTTATACATATATAATTTAAATGAGTTATTTTAACTACTATTCGTGCCTTCAAATTTCTAATTATAAACATTATGATTTTTATATCTTCCTAAATTACAGACGACTCGATAAACACGTTGAGTCCGGAATTAACAGGTCACCGCATGATGACTAGCAAAGGGTTAATTATGACAATAATAACTTTTTTACAATTCGGCTTTTTAATTAGTGCTTCTGTTGATTTTCATTCACTTCTCATTCTCATACTGATTTAATACAGGGGCTTTAGGTTTAATAGTGCGATTTAAAAATACTTAATCGCCCGAAAACTTAATTTTTATTTATTTACGATTACAGTTAGAATTAAATCGTCAAATACTCCACCGCTTAAGTTTCACGTTAGGGGTGTTTTGTGAGTGTAACACACAATTGGGGACTTGGAGTATGTTTGGTGTCAGTGTGTGGGATTTCTCTCACATAGTTATTAGTAAGCGCTATATTCACTTGTTTCTTTTCCACAACACAATATACTTTTATATTTTCTTATTAACTACCCTTTTTTTTACATACTATTCACACTTAATATCTACATTTTAAAACACAAAATTCTTTCTTATCTCTATCACTTAAATCTACTACCGGTTTTTTCTTTGGTTTTGTTACTCTCTCTCTGTAGAGTAATTTTCTAAATCTTTTGCTATTTAGAATTCAGTCTAGTTTTCATTGAGTATTCATTTACTTATTCTTCGCAGAACTGGATCTCAGGTTGATCAGGCCTCATTTCCAAACTCTACGTTTAACATTTTCCACGGTTTCAGAAGTATAATATACTTCACTACCTAGTATTACCTTTTCTATTTTTGGTTATACTACTCCTTCTCTTCTTCTTATACAATTTTAGCTGCGAAATATGTGTTCTCCGTACATATTTTCGAGTCGCAGGTTCGTACAGGGCTACTGTAACTGGAGTTAGGTATTTCTGGATTTGGTAAGGGCCACACCATCGGTATGATAGTTTAGAGGTGGTCTTATCAATTGCACTACTAGTGGGGTGAGTCTTATACATTACTAAGTCACCTATTTGGTACCTAATTGAATTGTTATGAATACCTTTCTCGTGGAATTTTCTGGATTTCTCTAAGTTCGCTCTTAAATTAGAGCGGGCTTTATTCCATATTTGCTTTATCTGCTTATCCGTTATTTGCGGAGGTAGCAGGTCGTGTATATTCCATTTTGTGGACAAAGGGTGGTTTGGTTGGTATTTGTACAGTAACTCAAACGGGGTCGACTTGTGACCTTCGTGATAAGCTGAATTAAAGGCGTATTGAATCCAGGATAGGTTTTGTTCCCACGACGTATGATCGTTCGCATGATAGGCGATTAACACAGATTTGAGGTTTCGTAGATACCTTTCAGCAATATTGCCTTGCGGTCGATACTCCGTAGTGGTTATATGGTCTATTCCTAACTTGAAACACATATTCTTAAATTCTTTCGCTTTAAACTGTGGTCCATTATCTGATACTATACGTACAGGTGTACCGTAGTCTTTAAATAATCTTTCCTGTAATATTTTTACAGTCGTCGACGCTAATGCTCGTCGCATGGGATACATCCAAACAAATTTGGTGAACGAATCTACACAGATGAGTAACATAGTATTACCTGATTTGGATCGTGGATATGGACCTGAAAAGTCTAGATAAAGTTTAGAAAAAGAGGTCTTAGGGATTTCTGAAATCAGTTGGCTTACCTGATTATTTCTGGCCGGTTTACTGATAGCACATAATTTACATTTCTTTACGAAACTGGCTATTTCGCTGTTCATATTGTTCCAATGATATTCCTTTCGAACACGATGTATTGTCTTATTGATTCCCATATGGGCTCCTATGGTAGATGAATGGAAGTACTCCATCAGCATGGGCTTAATTACATCAGGGGCTATTATTCTTAGTTCCTTTCCGCTTCTTATCTTATGGCATAGTACATTTTTACTCAATACGTATTTCTCGGATTTAATACCTTGCGCAAGTTGTTCTATAATAGGCTTCAGTAAGGGGTCTTGTTGTTGATACAGGGCAATGTTTGTAAAGGCAAGGGAGAACTCAGTAATTACGGCGTTAGCAAGTGCTATTTCCGGATTCTCCTTGCTTTCGGGAGTTTTAGTGGGTGACTGGAACATACGGGACAGGGTATCAGCGACTACGTTTTGGGTACCTTTAATATGCTGCACTCTGAATTTGTAGCAGTTTAACTTCAATATCCATCTTCCAATACGTCCTAACTGTTTAGGGTGATTCAGTAACCAAGATAACGCTTGATTATCAGTTTCCAAAAGGAATTCTTTATGTTCTAGGAAGGGTTTAAACTTCTCGAATGCAAAAACAATGGCTAAACATTCCAATTCATATGCGGAATACTTTCTTTCTTGGTCACTCAAGGTTCGCGATGCATAACTAATAGGTAGTCTACTGTTTTCTATCTCTTGATATATCACTGCACCTAACGCTACACTGGAACTGTCGGTCTGCACTACGAAAGGTTTCGTGAAATCGGCTAGTTGCAAAACTGGGGGAGATATGATACTTTCTTTAAGTTGCTCAAAAGCGTTTTGATGTAGTGAGCTCCATTCAAACTTCGCTCCCTTCTTTCTTAAGGAATTTAGGGGTGCTGCTATTTCGACAAGATGGGGAATATATTTGTGGAAATAATTTACCATTCCCAAAAATCGGGCTATACCTTTTGCATCTCGTGGGGGTGAAAATTCTCTAATAGCGCGGGTTCGTTCGGGGTCAATGCTTACCTTTCCATTCGCTTTCACGATGTGACCTAAGAATGAAAACTGTGGGACGGCAAAATTTACCTTCTTTGGGTTCACAGTTAATCCTGCTCTTCGTAACCGAGATAACACTTCGCGTAGGTGTTTAAGATGTAGTTCCATAGATTCACTATATATAACGATGTCGTCCAAATAGTGATACACATATTTAAATTTAATATCGTGAAATATCCTTTCTAATAGTCTACTACATACGGAACTTCCTTGAGATATTCCAAAGGGTACTCTAGTAAATTGGTACAAGTTAAAAGGAACTGCAAACGCGGTTAGACGTTTTGATTCTTCCGAAAGGGGTATTTGGTGAAAAGCTTGATTCAGATCCATTACCGTAAAGACCATAGCTTTCGTGAAGTAATGGAAAGCACTATGGATGTCTGGAAGAGGAATACAAATTCTATTCTTTTGTTTAATTGCCTGTAGTCCACAACTAGTCTGTGTTTATTGTGACCTTTCGGTACTAAAAAGGAGGGTGATGAATATGGGGACGTAGAGGGATCAATGACTCCTTGCTCCAACAACTTGTTGATATGGTTTCTCATCACTTCCGTCTTGGGAGGCGACAACTTGTACGGAGGTAGGCGTATTACTTTCTGATCGCTCAGATTAATTTTATATTCTATTAGTTTAGTGAGTCCTAGTTTAGGTGTAAGAACTGAGGAAAATTCTTTTATTAATTTCAGTATTCTCACTCTATCTCTACTTTCTAGATGAGATAAATCTGACTCTTGGTGTATTACATGTGCAGTAGATGAACAATTCTTTCCCTGTTTCTCATTATTACAATCAAATTTATATTTCCGTGTACGGTCGAATCGGAAATAATATTTTTTCTCATAGATGTCAAGAATCATTCCCGTTTTACTAATAAAGTCTGCTCCTAATATTAAATCGGGTCCTAATTCATTACATACTAACATTGTAAACATCCAGGTTAGGTTCTTGATTTTAACCTTAAAGGTAATGCTCAGTTTTATTATTATATTTCGTTTATTGGCGGTAGCACACTTTATATTCACCGGTTGACTCCGTTTTACTAGATGGTGTTTCGCTAATCTGTCCGCTAATTCTTGGCTGATTAAGGTTCTACTAGATCCCGAATCAATTAATGCGATTGTGGAGGTAACGCCTAGGTCTACTTGGATTAAGGGTAATAGACTTTTAGTCCAGTTACATTTATTTATCGCGTTACATTTCTCACGAAATTCTCTCACGTAGGGATCTATTTCTTTAGAACTTCTTTTCCTTCCACGTTGGTTATAAAATATTTTATTCTTTTTTTTATAAGTTTCTTTATGTTCACCAGAGTTCGAGTTGCTGCGGAAGACACAGGATTTCGGGTCTCCCTGCCTTACATGTTTTTTTTGGATCTGAGTGATTACTTTCCAATGGCTTGCTCTTGCAGTCTTTTCTTATGTGTCCATATTTGCCGCAATTATAACAGATGGGTTTATTGCGAGGAGGGTACCTTGTTTCCGCTTTATATGGTGTTACACTTAACTTATCAGATTTGCGCATATTGTGAGGTCTATTGAATACTCGCCTTTCATGCAGGGTTGTTACATCGGGCACTAGGGCTCGCAATTCATTTCTATTTGTTTCTGCGGGTTTCATTGTATGTCTATTTTGATCGGAGTACCATACATTTGACGAATGGATACTGCATTGTTCTAGATCTGCAATTGTGTTTGGTCTATTTATCAAAGCTAAACGAGATCTTTCCTCATGTGACAGTCCTGTTAAAATGGTGTCGACCATCTGTGTCTCATTCCAATTTACACGTAGTAGTCGAGATGACTCCCTGATATCGGAGATGTAATGAGCTAATCTCTCCTGATTTCCTTGTACTCGGAGTACGGTCTTTCTTTTAATTTCTTCATAAATACCGGTTGGAATAAAGTACTTTATTATCGAGCTATGTAGCTCTTCTACTGGAAGTGTAGAGCTTAGTGCTTCTATCACACGATTCTTTAACGGGGGTTTACATTTCGGTAGCAGAACTTGCAAAATTTGCCAGTCATTCAGCTGCTGTAGATCTTTTATCTGCAGGAGATAGTTAATGAAATTTAGTAGCTTGGAGACATTTAATCCATCGGTGTAAGGGATTTCAGGTAAGATTTTCTCCACAGGATGAGTAATTTTTCCGTATAGGTCCGCGTTATGGTTCAAGGTTGGCATTCCTTTAGGAGAACGATATGATGCATTCGGGGTGGTCAATTCATGAGTTCCGGGACGAATCTGAAAACGCTCGGGAGGAAGGGCATTTAAATCTCTATCAGTATTTTGCTCTTGGTTACCTTGCATTTGCGATACGGCGGGTGAGTTCCGATCAGTGTTAGGCGGAGGTAGATCAGTAGTAGGGGATTGTACTGGGGAGATGTGTAATTTCTTTAAGGACTTCTCTATTTCATCTATCCTGAACGAGTCGGATCTTCTTCTTAAGTTATTAATAATTGTGGGTAAGCGAAGTAAAGCTTCGTCAGCTAGGTTTTGTACTTCAGGAGGTATTTCCGTAAGATTAGGCCAGATCAACAAATTTTTCATTCGCCGGGTTAAATGCTCTATTCTCTGGGTGGTCCGCAAAATTATCGCCGGAGATTTCTCGTCTTGGAGGGTTTGAGACAATAAGGTTAGCTCACTATACTTGGCATTACAGATTTCTCTCTCGCTCTCATAATCGAGTTCGCTTAGGTTGCTTAATTGCGCGGGTGTATCAAATCCACATTCGCGTATTGACCTACGCAATTCCGCGACTGTTACATTCGCATGGGGTAGTCCACGCAAAAGAGCTTCGTAAGACAGCTCGTCTTTTAATAACAAATCCGGATTGAATTGGGCCATTTTTATCTTAGTTCTAACACATTAAAACGTACTTAAAACTAATTCTACAACACTACACACTAATTACATAGATAACATAAATTCTTGGGTAAATAATTTGCATAATTCAGAAAAGAACAATTTCTCTTCTAAGGGAGAGACAGAAATTCCACACACACATATTTCAAAGTTAAATAGCCGATCAGCTGTTTGCTGGAATGTAGGCCACCCTCTTTATTTAGTAAACAAAGGTAGGGTAAGTGTGTCCGTGAGAATGAGGGTTTACGCTCACGTATTATTCTCTACACAATGCCACCGATTACTTCCTTAACAGGTCATAACTGGAGGAGCCAGCTAGGACGCATAGGGTGAATCTCATTCAACAACGCACGCCTTCAACTTACACGTGTATTACGGTTATAACAGTTTGACTTTATTAATTCTTGTACTTTCCCCAATTAAATTAATTATTTATTTTGGTAACAATTTCAAGTTACGAAATTCTTTCCACGTAATTAACCGGGTCTACTTTACACAGGAGCATTATTATTATTTCTTTTTTTTTACTTTTACCGTGACGACAGACATACACTAACATCTACTATGCAGGCTTATTCAAGAAACAACAGGTCTTGGATTGTCATAATATAAACCTGTTAAAGACTGAGCAGTTGACCAAGCATTACAATTCATGTATGCAAGTAGGTATATGCATTTATCTTCATACAATGATATCTCAATTTATACTGACTATCATTTGCGTATCTTAAAACAAATTCTTTTTTTTTTTTGAAAATTAAAGTTACATTAATTACATTCCCTGAGTGCATAGATCAATAACTGAATGCCGTGAGTTATCTAATTTACTAATAAATTAAGCAGAGTGGCGCAATTTTTGTGACACTCTGTACACAATTACTCTTACAAGACAGCAACAACACAATACATAATTAATTATTATTTACAGCTAATCACAGCACAGCAAAGCAGAGTAAATTAGAGTAAAGCAGAGTGGCGCAATTTTGTAACGTATTGCCACGTTACAAATCCAGGGAACCTCTCTTAACTGACATCTGCCAATTACATGGGCTGCCTACGTTGTAACGAACTGTTATTAAAGTCAAATTAATTGAACAAATTGCTTAATATAACTACAAGGAAACAAGGGAAGGTATTTTACTGATTTATGCACTCATTTTCATGTGTAACAAGACGACCTCTCTTTACTGACAACAGTTACTAAAAGATCCCATGACATCATTAATTAAACTAAAATCTTTAAATGCTTTTCATAAAACTTCGGGATCAAACTGATTATGTATTCTTATACCTCGGATCCGAGTTTACTTTAAGTATATTTATATTAAAGACTTCTAATTATTTTCAGTTCATCTAGACGCTTGCAAGACTTCTTTTACCATTTGAAGAATGGTATTATTACTTGAAGTGATAATAAATTACATTTACATTTAAGGCGTTACAACGTATGATAATTGAATCTTACAGTAAACTCTTAGATTGTCTCATTTTAATTTTAAATAAAATTAATCGTCTTTGAAAAGTCCCTTTTTAATGTGAGTTGTGTATCAAATATGATTAACTCTCGATAGCCAAGCTATCGAGTCACCTTTACAAATGGGTCGTAGTAACCTCGTCCTGGGGTGTCTGTCTTGGGAATTCTAGGAGTCGTCGTCGTCATCTGGGTCGTGTCTTCGGCAAGAATTAGGTCGGATGTTCACTGCGGAGATTGAAGTTCCTTTGGTGAAAGTAGGTGTAGATTCACGGAGGTCCTCGTCAGCGTCTTATGCATCGTATACGTGTATTTATGAAGTTTATGCAGATCACATCTTCAGGAGTGATGTTGTGATCGGATTTACCTCTTGAGGGGAGACGTCATCTTGCTTAGCACTAGTTAAGTTTTTGTTTTACTTAATTACATCTTCTTCTAAACACATCTTTATATTATTCATACATTACACAATGCTCTCCACGTTTAGCAGTGGTAGCTAATATTCTAAAGTTAAACAAAAAAACTAATACATTTTGGTGGAGCTCTCGCTCTTACGTCTGTACGGTGTGACGGCAACATAGCGACTCTTTCTCGATTGAACTGGCACATAACAACGGAGAGGGGCAAGTACTCCGCGACAATATAGTTCCTATTTTTATTTAAGTTAACATTCTTATTACCAAAAACCATACATTAGTTATACATATATAATTTAAATGAGTTATTTTAACTACTATTCGTGCCTTCAAATTTCTAATTATAAACATTATGATTTTTATATCTTCCTAAATTACAGACGACTCGATAAACACGTTGAGTCCGGAATTAACAGGTCACCGCATGATGACTAGCAAAGGGTTAATTATGATAATAATAACTTTTTTACAATTCGACTTTTTAATTAGTGCTTCTGTTGATTTTCATTCGCTTCTCATTCTCATACTGATTTAATACAGGGGCTTTAGGTATAATAGTGCGATTTAAAAATACTTAATCGCCCGCAAACTTAATTTTTATTTATTTACGATTACAGTTAGAATTAAATCGTCACACTTTCTCTGTATGATTTGTGTTGTTGGTGGAAAGATCAAGTGGAACACTAATCAGATTGCTGAGTTTTTAAATATCTACCAGCAGTACTCTACTTTGTAGAACATAAAACACAAAGATTATTGTAATATCAAATAAACTGCTGGATGCGTATTTCTCACGTCTTCCTATCAGTTTTTTTACCCACACTTTTCTTTGGCTCAGTTTGTTTTTTTCTAACTCATTTTTAGTTACTAGAGCATGAACAATGCCCGCACGAAATACTTGTCGACATTTTGCAATCAGGAACCACTGAAAACTCGCAGCTGGTTTACTAACTACATAACGCCAGCCAGTACGATAAAAGTAGCCAAGCTTTCAACTTTACTCGCACTAGCAGAGCTAGTAGCTAGTTAACTAGTCAACATGATTACACAGAGCGAATTCAATAGTAGGTAGTGCCGGCGAGTAGCTAGTAAACTCGCCTAATATAATCGACCCTTTAGTATCGTGTAAGTTTGTTCTGAACCCTTAACTTTTCTAACGCTCTTGCACTTCTCAGATTATCGAGATATTTATTTTATAAGGAGCATGTTGTTCTTGTTACTTCTATTATTGCTTTTAGGTCCTTTATTTGACAGTATTTCCTCTACCGACCAAATAGGCCTAATTTTATTGGTAGGTCAAATATTGTATAATTTTTAAATATTTTTATTAGCTTAAGGTTATAATGTAATATATGTTACTTATTACTAATATAACATACGATTAAAATATTTGACATGTACTTTACAGACAACTGCCTTGCAAATTTCAGGATGACACCATCATCATCTGACTTCATCCAATGTTTGTAATGTTATAATCATCTGGCTGCCGCTGTGCCTGGCTCTTAGCTTCGGACCTTTCATCATTTTAGGATAATTTTCTTTGTTTTGTGTGTGTTATATTCTGACCCGAACACAACTTATATTGACTATGTTTTGTTTGGTTGTGATGAGTATGTTGTATGTAGGGTAAGACAACACCTTCACACCTTCCTAATACATGGTAAAAACGCATACTTATGAACGATATTTGTAAAAGCTACTTTGTTAGTGAGACTATCTAAAGACTCATTTTTTGTTACTATGAATATACAAAATTGAATGTTAAGATTGCAATAGATGTTACATAGGACAAACAAAAATCCATGGCAAATATCCAGTAAAGACTAAGATAGTTATAAAACAACAGGACTTTAGAACAAGTGAGCAGATTTAAATATCTCGGCTGTGGACTAAGCTATAAATCTGGATATTGTTTACGTAAACGAGAAGATAAATAAATTTAGGAATATTTGTGGTACGATTTATAGATATCTGATAAATAAAACAAGACATAACACAAGGATTAAATTTTTATAAGACAATTCCAATACCCACATTTTCATATGCGAGTGCGGGGTGGGTCATGACAAAAAAGGAATGCGGCAAATGCGGCAGAGTGCTGAAATGCAGTTTCTTCGAAGTACTTTAAATTATATATTTCAAGATGAATGAGGATATCAGAGCAGAACTCAAAGTAATGGACATAAATGAAATTATTTTAACTTACAGAAGACAATGATAGGATCATCTGCAAAGGATGACAGAGGATAGATTGCAGAAAGCGGCACTGAACTATAAAGCCATTGGGAAAAGAGACGTGGGTCGTCCTAAGTTAATATGGGTGCCGGAACAGGTTTATATAACCTAATCCTTGAAGAGAAGAAGAAGATTTTTAAATTATACTTATAAAATGACTAATGCGGAAAAGAAGATAAATGGAAAAATCAGTATGATTTTGTCATAAGGAAGGACCTAGGACCGAAGAGGACACGCTGCCTATTTACCACAACAATAAGGTGACAAACAACCATGTACTTGTAAACCGAGACTCACTCAAAGACAATAATTAACGAAGTAAAAAGAGAGACAATTCAATTCAAATATAAATTAATAATTTGTACAAATGTAAATATTCTCTGTATAATAATTAATGTAATGCTTAAGAATGTTTAACTACAATTTTGATCAGTAACTTAGAAGCTATAATTTGGAATCGATAATTTTTTATATTAAATTGATAAAGTAATTAGTGAATTTTTGTTAGAAAGCAATGCATATGCAGTAAATTCAAAAGAGATTAGATCAAGAGAAGGATTAGATAATTTAATCAGTATCATACTAATGAGCATGCTGAGAGCAATATTAGATAATTATAAATATGTACTAGAATATAAGGTTGTATAATATGTCTATGTGTAGTATGAATATCAATTATATATAATAAGTAGATGTGTGTTAAAACTACATACTCATACAAATAATAATGATTTTAATTCGCAACAAAATAAGAATTTTTATTTAATAAATATTTAAATGATTTTAAACCAAATTACATAGTGTTATTATTATTACGATTACACATATCATCATATATACACACGAATTTAATGTGTTGTAATGTTGTAAAAAATTTTCGCCCAAGAAGTTGGGCGTTCGCACATTAAACTCGTTAAAAGGGCTGTAAATGACTTCCAAAAACGTGGGGCTAATACATTAAAATCGTTAGTGTTGTAATATATATATATATATATATATATATTGTAGCATGACAGATATTCCACCAATAACTAATTCATTTAATATCATAAAAAATAATTAAATTACATATACTAAAAGAATATCAAATGAAATTCAATTAAACTTCAAAGGAAAAAACCACAATAAAAGAAGAACCATAATTAAATAATAAAAAATACAACCATAAAAGTCAAAGAAAGAATTAAAGAAAACTCATATTAAACAATCAGGAGATTACCCAGGAGGTTAGGAGCAGGAGATAAACAAGATACCCCAAAATCAAGAAAAAAGAATAAGATTAGGAGTGGAGATAAACAAATTACCCCAAAAACAAGAAGAAAGAAGAGTAAGGTTTATTATCAGGAAATAAACAAGATACCCTGAAACCAAGAAAGAAGAGTAAAGTCAGTATCAAAAAATAAAGAAGAAACTCCGAACCAACCATCAGACAAGATAACACTGAGTACCTTGGTTTACCCAAGAGTGAAACAAGAAGGAAGATGAGAAGAAAGGAAGAAATAGGATGGAAGAAACACCGTAAAAAACCTATTATTAACTACCATTGACCCCAAACCAATAGATACAGTTAAAGAAAGTATAACATCCCGAAACCCTATAAAATTGTAATTATTAATAAACAAAAGTGTTGTATAGTATGATAAGAGGTGCACCAACTAAAGTTATTATGTGATGAAAAATAAACAAATCTTCACAGTCCATTCTGACTAAAGGTCTAATCTGAGAATAATAAAACTCCCATATAAGTCAGAACCACCAGTGAAAGTGTACTAGTGTAAGTGTTTTGAAATATAATAAACTTGAAGTTGTAGTGTTACTATAACTTAAACTATATGCTATAAAACAACTTTTATATTTGATAATTAACAAATCATGAAATAATAAAATGGAAGGTATTTCCAATATTTCATTATTTTAGGTCACTTTGTTATCTCAAGACATTCATAGGAATGACAATAACAAGAAAGTGTGGGTGGAAAAGTTTACTATATAAGGGGATGTTAAATAATAATAGTACAAACAGAAAGGGCTAGTAATAGTTTACGTGTTAATAGAATTAAGACGTTTAAATGGCTAATATTGTTCAAAGCCATGAACTCCATATTTTAAAGAGTTCTTATACAATAAGGTTTATATATTTAGAGTAAGTTATATTAGTTAAATCACAGCACACATCCAAATTAAAATGTTTCATTATGGATGCTGTAGTAATTAACAAAATGAGTTAAATGTATGTTAAAAATAATTTCATCAAATATGTGCAACTTTACAGAATGCTGAGTGATGTTAATTATTATTTTTATAACAGTAGCATGAATTAGATGCTACACATATCAATAAGTTTGTAAACAATTTTATTTTATGTCATGTTAACTATTAAGAGTCAGAGGGGGAGTAGGATTAAATTTATTTGAAAAAACCATACATGTAAAATACTAAACTCTAGGCCAAATAATGAATTCATAAAAATCAATATAAACCAGTTAATTCACCAATGAATCATGTAAACTGACAAGATTTAGGTAAGGTAGGTCAATTAACAACTACTGTAAATGAACCTATGAGTTAAAAGAGTAATATAGAAAAATACCTTAAATTATTGAAAATTTTTGAAATGTATAAATTAACTATTTTTAAAGAGGAATGTTAAATTCAGAAATTATCACTAAAAACAGGTTAAATGTTAAATGTATAAGTAATTAAGGAAAATAAAGGATTTATGACCATTTAAAATTTATTATAATTATATTAATAACACTTAAAATGGCAGTAAAAGTACAGAAGGGCGGAAACAAGGTTTTGGGCCTAGATTTCCAAAAAGACAGAAATTTGGTAATTTTAACAAAAATCTCAACAAATATGGACTATGACATATCAAATTAAACAGAATGAGATAAATAAACCAATTATATGGTTAATAATTCATGAAAGCGAATAATAAACTAAAATTATTCCATATATAATGTATTTTGGAATTATGTATATGGGAAGTGACAAATATTTTAACAATACTTTTCCAATATTAACTTGGCAAGATTTTTACTAAAGTGGAGGAAGTTAGTTAGTTCTTTGTTAACGTTCAAACTGAACAGTCTATGCGGAATTGCGTTCTTTAAAACGGTATAATGAAGTGCTAAGGTTAAAGAAAAAATTCTGTGAGAAACGAGAGTTACATAAATAAACACTTTTCAAGTCAAAACATATAAAAAACTCCACGACAACAGTGAAAACGAACACCACACTACATAATACCAGTGAATTAAAACATTAAAACTACATATTAGTAATAATTCAAGCTGCCACAGAATAACCATTTTTTCGTAACGAACAGATATAAGTGAACACCTCTAATATCAAACAATTAAACAATTAACACCAGTGGACACTGAACACTCATCCAGACTACCCCAAACAACATACTAGACAGTTTACACAAGTTCGGGGATCTTTAAAACAATTATAAAGTGGATTTTATTGTGAGATTTTCTCGCGACGAATATTGCGAACAACCTCTTCGATTCAACTAGCGGCCATGATGGAAAAACGATGCACTGCCACCAACGTTGACTGACGTCATAGCCTACAGCATTGGTTCGAAACTCAACTGTATTAAACATTTTATATATTATTAAAAAATTGTTAGATACTAATTATTTAAAATTGTTTATTGTAAATGTTATACTTTCTCGTCCTGCCCTTCTCTGATTATTATAAAATAATCGCTCCAAGAACCTTTTATAATAATTATATGAATTTTAACCTGTATTAACATATCGATTTATCCCTGAGACGGAGTCGACAATTGCTCGAAATCGATTTAATATCGATTATTATTTATAAATGTTAATAAATCAATTCATTTCAATTGTGTGGATTAGTAAATTATTTCACATTGTACTTTAAGGTTTTAATTAAGCACGAGACTTCCTGAAAGAAGAAAATATTAACGAAAGGTGAGATACTGGAGCAGCAGCACGGAAAGCCGTTAATCGATTGCTGACAGGAGTTAATCTGATTAACTCCGGATTTTGTTAATATCTTCCAGAAGTGCGAATTAAACAAAAAATACCTTTCAGAATTTTAGAAATTTGATTAAAACAATAAACCAGAATTAATTCTAAATTATATACAACAAACAAACATAAAATTTTTTTTTCAGAAAGAAAAAATTTTATTTTTTTTTAAATAAAATTGTTTCTTTCTTTTATTTTGTAACTACAGTTTACAGGTCTTGTTACAATATATATATATATATATATATATATATATATATATATATTTCAACAGTACACAGGATATGAAAGTCATTTAAGTGGAATACTACTGTTATATAACATTTTCTGGTGGCCATAGACATGTTTTAAATTGATTTTGTTCCTTCTTTGTAAAGTAGGCATATGTTTTGAACAAAGCTGTGTTTTAAAAAGTAAGTTATGTTAAAATGTTCACAATTTTATTCTCTTTTATGTCATGTGAAATATTTGTGTGTAAGTGCGCGGGTGCGCGTGTGATTTACATTTTATATAATAACTTCGAAGAAAATTAACATTTCGTTCTGAAACTTGGACAGAGAATTTTCATGGTTATAAGCTACATTTTTCATATACTCAGTTCTCCACACCTATGATTTTTACATGCTTTTTTTTATGAAATCAATCTTCTTTAAATCTCTTTATCTTCAAGGACGTAATAAAATTTATAGATTAGATCTAGACAGGCCTTTGCAGAATCGGACAGAGTTTAAGCCTGATTTCAGTCTATCTGTGTTCTCATCTGTGACGTTGCTAATATTTCAACCAATCAGAGGGTCTAAAATTTATTCAGATTTGTCATCTGTCGAGAGCACTTCGGTTAGTTCCTTCCAAAGACTCGTTATAGAAAGACGCAATCGCTGCCACGAGTTTTACGTGACCAGACAGGTCGTTTTCCTGTAGACGTTGAAGTTGGATCACGGTTCGAGTTCTTCGTAACAATTACCACTTACAGAACTCAATTAAAAGGATCATCATACTCTAGTGCTTTTTGCGTATAGTAGAAGATATCCGCTAGGGACAAAATATCTACCGAGATATTTTGATACTTACGCGTGAACACTTCAAGAAGCTGGGTTTGTGTAAGCTTAATACACACAGATCTATTTTACCCGGTTTTAAAACGCTGAGATAATTTTATAAACAATGACAGTTCGTATCGCAGTGTGCGTGGGTGCAAAGACGTGAATTGTCAGCATAGGAGTCATCGGTCGACGTGGAGTCACAGCGACCCAGTCAAGGTGCGGGGAGCGCATGGTGTCGACGTAAACAGTGGATTTCAACAGAACAAGTAACATAATTGTAAAGCAAGCCATAGACTCAGTTTTTAAAGACAAATTAAGACAGGATCGCGAACCTAGGATCGAAGAAGACACGCTGCCGATTTACAACGACAATAAGGTGAAAAACAGCCATGTATTTGTAAAACAGAAAGACAGTATAATTAAGGATGTAAAAAGAGAGACAATCCAATTCAAAGATGAATTAATAAATTTTGCAAATGTATATATTTCTTGAATAGTAATTAGATTAATGTTATAAGAAATGTTTTAAACTACAATTTTGAATCAATAACTTAGTCATATTTAAATTGATATAAAAGTAATTAGTAAATTTTATTAGAAAACAAAGCAATGCATATGCAGTATATTCAAAAGAAATTAGATCATTAGAAAGAAATTAGATAATCTAATATTTATCACACTAATGAGCAAGCCGAGAGCAATATTTTATAATTATAAATGTGTATTATAGTATAAGATTTTATATTATGTCTATGTGTAATATGAGATTATCACTTATATGTAATAATTAGATGTGCGCTACGACTATACACACAAATCATAATGTTATTTTAAATTGCAACCAAATAAGAAATTTTTGATTAATAAATTTTTAAATGATTTTAATATAATTACGTTGTGTTATTATTATTACGATTACACCCATCATAAACACACACGAATTTAATGAGTTGTTAATGGGTTCCAGGAACGTCGCGGAGCGCACATTAAATAAATAAAAAATAGTGTTGATGTATAAAATATCGCCCAAGAACGTGGTGCGCGACCATGCCATTTAACTATTTTAAAATAATTTTTAAAGCTAAATGTATGCTCTATAAAAGTATGTTAAATAAAAAAAATATATTATATATAATAATTAATATAATATGAAAAATTATTTGAATGTTATTTCAATTTGTTGTGTATTATAATAGCACAACTGGGGCTCAACAGATAATTATTGTAAATGTAAGTGTAATCGTAATGGTAATATATCATACTTACGGTAATAATTACATATAGCGAGGAAGGATTGTAACTGTTTCTTGTTCTTGTGTGTTGGGAACTTCTGTATTGATTCAATTTTTTCTTGGGATGGGGTGATCCCTTGTTCTGATAGGTTGAACCCCAGGAACTGTACCTCATCCGCTTACAATTTTGATTTTTCGAGCTTGAGCATAATATGGTTTTCAGATAGTCTTTTCAACACACTTTCTACCCGTCGGCAATGATCATCCCAATTGGTTGAGGTAATTAAAATATCATCTACGTAGACTGTTGTGTACTGAAGGGTCTCTTGTCCGAGGATTTGATCCATAATTGTGACGAATACAGCTACTGAATTGACCAGTCCGAATGGTAGCCGTTTAAACTGGTAATTCCGGCCTTCAAAAATAAATGCCATGTACTTGCGGCTGTCTGGGTGTAGTTCAACCTGCCAATACCCGCAGACGGTATCCCACGTGCTGATAAACTTGGTCCCGTGAAACTTCTTCAATATCTCTTCGATCTCTCCCGGGGATGTTCGATCATTGACTATCACCTTATTAATTTCTCGCGCGTCCAGGCAAATTCTCACTTTTCCGTTTTTCTTTGGGACGGCTAGGATGGGACTGGTGTAAGGGGAGTAACTAGGTTCAATGATGTCCTCGTCTATTAACCTGTTAATTTCCGCCCTCACGGCTTCCTTCAATGAGTAGGCGATTGGGTAGGACTTTCTGTTGAAATTTACAGTTTCTTTAAAATCAATTTTACATTGTTACCCTCTTACTTTGGCTGGCGTATCTGAAAACACATGGCGATATCTGTTATATACTGTAATCAGTTGTTCGATTTGTGCGTTATTTAAGTTAGCGTTAGTTTTCTCTCTTTGAAAAGTACGGATTTCATCAATTTTGTCGTTCCGCAATTGCTCATTGTCCAACTCCTAAAAGATTTCGCTGTTTTGCGTCGGTTCCAGTCGATCTAGACTTCCCTGGATGTGATATACTGCTCGGTTTGGATTTGCGCTGTCACTGTCAATTAAGTCAGCTGTCCACTCAACGTCGTTTGTTTTCAAAAATAATTTAGATTTGTTCATGTCGATGACCGCTGAATATTGTTTTAACATGTCACACTTAAACCACTTAACATGTCATACTTAATTAAGTAAGGGCAATTTAGTTGTTAAGATTTTATTAGAATTGTATATCAGAAAGGGTATTAGCAAACTGAAATAATAGTAAACTTTGTAATTGAACTAACATTAAATATAGGCCAAATTGTAAATCTCACCATTATAATTAAAAGTAAATAAGAATGAAACTAATTAAATGAATGAAATTTGTTGAATGTAAATCACTAACCATTTATAATAAAGCTAACAAAACTTTGTGAAAGTAGTGAAGGAATGTATAAGATGATATTAGAAAAAATGCAAGTGTAATAACACTGGAGTCTAAAGAAAAGCCTAAATTGAAGATAGTATTCAAATTAGCTAAGTAAATCATAAAATTACTGAGAATTAAAGAAACCAAATCATAATAATTCAATCAATGATCTTGTTTAATGATAATTGGAATCTAACATAGATTGTAAACCATTTAATGTGGGAGGAAGTAAAGTAATTAAGGCCTACAACCAAATATACTGTAAATGTGACTTTTGAGTCAAAACATACTATAAAATATATCATGTATGGTATTAAATTATTCAGAATTAAATAAGGAATTTGATTATGTAATTAGAATTAAATAAGAATAGATAATAAATCAAAATGTAATTTATAATATAATGTAAAAGTCAATGCTTTTGTACAAAATCAAGCTCGAGACTTCAATCAGCTGACTGAAACAATGTAAATTTACTAATAAATCAGCCAGGACCTTTTGTATGATGAAGAAAAAAACTGGGAGTTGATTGTTATTATTACCATACGATTACATTATAATATAATTATCATATTAATATACCATAACACATCAGAAATCTACGTACAATATTCCATAAGTTTAGGCAAGCAAACATGCCCCTTAACCTAGACAAATGTGAATTCATAAAAACTTCCATCCAATTCCTAGGACACATCATCTGATCCTCAGGTATACAAACAGATCCTACCAAGATAACCAGTATAACCAATTTTCCTATACCCAGAAATCTTAAAGCTTTACGTGCATTTTTAGGGTTAACTGGATATTACAGAAAGTTTACAACATTGTATGCTGAAAGGACTTAACCTTTGTTAGAATTGACAAAGAAAGGACGAAAATGGAAATGGGAGAAGAAGCATCAAGAAGCCTTCAACCAAGTGAAGACATTATTTGTAGAAAACATCATGCTACATCATCCTCAACGAGAAGGGAAATTTGTGATTTATTCTGATGCGAGTGACTACGCCGTGGGAAGTGTACTATACCAGAAGGACTCCGAAGGAAAACTAAGGGTCATCGCCTAGGCGAGCAGAGTTTTGTATGACAACAACTTTTGTATATCAACCACAGCAGCAGCCGGAGGTTCTTCACAACTACTCATCACTTTCGTGAGAACACCTGTAACTTGAGGCCATGACGGGAGACGAGGGAGCAGCCTAGTACATGTAATAGAATCCAGCGAGGGACGAGGATCAAGGACTCCAGGACTACACGACTACAAAGTAGCATCCAGGATCGCGAACCTAGGATCGAAGAAGACACGCTGCCGATTTACCACGACAATAAGGTGAAAAACAACCATGTATTTGTAAAACAGAAAGACTGTATAATTAAGGATGTAAAAAGAGGATGTAAAATCCAATTCGAAGATGAATTAATAAATTTTGCAAATGTATATATTTCTTGTATAGGAATTAGAGTAATGTTATAAGAAATGTTTTAAAATACAATTTTGAATCAATAACTTAGTCATATTTAAATTGATATAAAAGTAATTAGTAAATTTTATTAGAAAACAAAGCAATGCAAATGCAGTATATTCAAAGGAAATTAGATCATTAGAAAGAAATTAGATAATCTAATATTTATCACACTAATGAGCAAGCCGAGAGCAATATTATATAATTATAAATGTGTATTATAGTATAAGATTTTATATTATGTCTATGTGTAATACGAGATTATCACTTATATGTAATAATTAGTTGTGTGCTACGACTACACACACAAGCAAATAATAATGTTATTTTAAATCGCAACCAAATAAGAAATTTTTGATTAATAAATTTTTGAATGATTTTAAACTAATTACGTTGTGTTATTATTATTACGATTACACCCATCATATACACACACGAACTTAATGTGTTGTAAATGGCTTCCAAGAACGTCGAGGAGCGCACATTAAATAAATAAAAAATAGTGTTGTTGCAATATATATATATATATATATTCGAGGAGCGATCAAAATAAATATTGCATAGATAGGTATAATGATAATATAAACACAGGGTCTATATCTGGAGGTAGGAAATTTATTAACTAACAAAATTATTACTTCTGTCTTATTAAGTTTTCAAACAAGAAATTACCCGTATTTATTTAATTATTTAGTCTTTCAAATAAAGAGTTTATCGATTGTTATTTTTGTTTCTGTTATCGATACAACTTTCTGTTACTTGGGTGTCGAATTCCAGAACTACCAACTACCAACGGTGCCCATCGATCCGCTGTTGACGATTCACTGCCCGTTGACCTTAGCGTAGCTCACATTGACGTTTCACACACGCTGCTGTTATCAATCTGTTATTGTTTATTCATTTATCTCAGGGTTTCGTAAAGGGTAATTAATAGATCTGTGTAGTAGGCTAACACAATCCGGACTCTTCAAGTGTTCTCGCGTCAATCAGTAAGACCTCGATAGGTATTGCTGTCCTAGGCGGAAAATCTTGCACTAACGCGAAAAGCACTAATATTGATCAATTATTAACTTTGTTGTATTTGAGTTCGTCGATTCAAGATAAGGTATACTAAAAACTCGTAACGTATACCTACGTTTTACGTCACTTATAGAATAGACATGTCCTGACACGAAAAAATCGCGACAGTCAGTACGACCTTCTATGACGAGACCTCGAAGCGAACTGAACGATGTGTTCTCTGCAAAGAACCGACTCAAATAATTTTTAAAACTTCTGATTGGTTGAAACCTTAGATACGTCGTAGATTTTCATCATGATAGACTGACTTCAAGTTAAAACTATGTCCAAGTCTGCAAAGGACTGTCTAGATTTAATCTATAATTTTTATTACCCTCTTGCAGATAACGAGTTAGAAGAAGAATTAATTTCATTTTAAAAAAAACCATATTAAAATTATAGTTTTGCAGTACTGAATATATTGTTACGACGGTCTACTTGATCGTCGTAGGTACAGTGGGAACAAAATACAAGACATCAATTAAGTCACTAATCACCAGCTTTAATTTCCACAGTTAAACAGTTCATAATTAACAACACTGTCTCTTACAACAAATCAAATAAAAATTGTTCACACGCAATAAACAATGTCTACTAATAGAGTCTTGCACAATTATAAAACACATAACACAATAATTCTTCACTTTGAATAGCACTCAATCCGCACTAGCGAAAGTCGCTCACGTAACTATCTTGACAACCCGGCTGCTATGGCTTTATATACGCCGCGCTGAGATGCAGTACAGCTTTGCCTCCTTACTGCACCCCAGCGGCTGAATGCGTATCTCTAAGTGTTCCTGGAACACACTAGAACCACCTACGTGAATGACGCAACACAAGCCTCACTGGACGGAGGGAGTAGAGAATGTTCTGGATTGTTCGGTACGCTTCGCGTAACACTGCCCTCTCCTTAAGCCTGTTCGTCCCGAACTGGCAAACCGTCTCTGAAGTAATATTTTGCCAGGCGATCTAGGTGGACGTCCTTGTGAAAGATAATTCTCCCGTCCTTCGAATTAGGTCTCGTGTAATCCGAACATCAAGTTCCCAGGAATACGAGTCTTCCCCACAACCGCTTGTTTTGCTGGAATCACTCCCGTTGCCTTATGTATTGATGACCTAAACACCATTGGCTGATCCAAGTCTGTTTGATTCTCGTCAACAACCTCGTGCGTAACTTCATCTTCAGCAACTTTTCCCCCGGGCGCTTCTATTAACTCACGAACAAACAAGGGGTTTTCCTTGACACC
Organism: Magicicada septendecula; assembly: GCA_034769895.1. Classification (NCBI taxonomy): domain Eukaryota; kingdom Metazoa; phylum Arthropoda; class Insecta; order Hemiptera; family Cicadidae; genus Magicicada; species Magicicada septendecula. The sequence continues at coordinate 510,695,838 of CM068368.1, forward strand.
AATAGTTGGCTTTCCAGTCGCTTCTTTTGCCGTTTCACGTATTTGTAATTTCTCTGCTAGTTCTTCTTCCATTTCCGCCTATAATAGGAAAGGTTCCTCTTGACCAGACCTGTTGACTTCTTCTTCGGCCAATGCCACTTGCTTAATCGAATGGTTGGTAGACCTTGACATTTTAGCCATGCAAAGCTTTATCTTCTCTTGGCCAGCCTTCAGGACATTCTCTCGCAAGTCCACAACGAATCCGTAGGCATTCATAATGTCCGTGCCAAGAATCACTTCATAGATAATGTCTGCAACGAGGATTTGGTGGCTAACCTCGAGAAGACCCAGGCGTACACGTACATCTATCTTTCCTAGTACCTTGACGGGGCTTCCAGTCACAGTCTGTATTGTACAAGAGCTAATTAGAGGTTGGCGGTTGCTGACTAAGTCAGGGCGCACAATGGACACTGTTGCACCCGTATCAACTGTAAATGATGTTGGTTTACCTTCAGCAAATCCATTAACGATCAAGTTTCCACTGGTCTTATGTAGCGTGGAAACTGTGTGCTGTTCTGGGGCTTTACTTCTCCAATTGGTGTGATCACTACGTTCTCTCGGTATTTTATTCTTCCAACAGTATACCTGTAGATTACCACGTTTCCCACAGTTGTAACACTTCGGTCTTCTGTCTTTATCCTTTGGTTCGAAAAATCGTTCTGGCGCTGCTGACTTCTTAAACTATTGTTTTTGAATTGTCTCTTTATGCCGGCTGCTATTACGATACTGTGGTATTGGATCCGTTTGGCTACAACGTGGTGGAATACTTTGATTAATGTAGGTCGCCGACTTGACAGCTTCAGGACAGAGAGCATGAACTAGAGCGTCTGAGCAATTATAATGCCGTGCTATTCTTAACACTTGTTGTAATTGACAGTCTCTGATACCTTCAATAAACACAATATGAGGAATCCACGTTCGGAAGGCCTCCGATTCGTCAGCTTAAGCCAATCTTGTCAGTCGGTCGATATTCGCTTCAAACTCTTGAAGACTCTCTCCTGCATGCTGTCGCCTCGCTTTAAGTTGAACACGGTACACTTCGCGTAAATGCTGGTCACCGTACCGTAATTCCAGAGCTTTTGTTAATTCGGCATATGTGTTCTGGCTGTCAGATGGCACTTTGTTTATTAGCTCTGCGGCAGGTCCTTTTAACGCAAGAATGAATGAAATGCCTTTCTCTTCTTCTGTCCAGTTATTTAACCAAGCGCCAGCTTCAATTTGGCGATGATAAGTTTCCCAGTGAGTGCTTCCATTAAACGATGGGGCCTTTGCAAAAACTGGCCCTTCTTCAGTTAATAGCGTTCTTTGAATTCTATGATATTTTGAATCTTCTAAATTTGACATACTTGTTTTCATAGTTGACACAGATTTTTCTATTTCAGATATTCTGTCAACTTGTTTGTTCAACTCACCTTGTAACAGGCCGAATTTTGCAGTGATATCATCTTGTACTAACGCCTTAACGTCGTCTGCTTGATGACTAAATTCTTCTTTTTGTTGTTCCTGTGTTTGCCGTAGCATTACTCGGAATGCTTCTATCATCTGACTGATATCCATTTTATTTTTATCAACTACCACTAACACCACTCTTCTACGAAGTGTCCTCTGTTTCCACTGTTAACCGTTCTCTCCAGTTCTGACACCACTGTTACGACGGTCTACTTGATCGTCGTAGGTACAGTGGAAACAAAATACAAGACACCAATTAATCCACTAATCACCAGCTTTAATTTTCACAGTTAAACAGTTCGTAATTAACAACACTGTCTCTTACAACAAATCAAATACAAATTGTTCACACGCAATAAACACTGGCACTCAATCCGCACTAGCGAAAGTCGCTCACGTAACTATCTTGACAACCCGGCTGCTATGGCTTTATATACGCCGCGCTGAGGTGCAGTACAGCTTTGCCTCCTTACCGCACGCCAGTGGTTGAATGCGTATCTCTAACTGTTCCTGGAACTCGCTAGAACCACCTACGTGAATGACGCAACAGTATCCACTTGCCAGGGGGGCGTGGAGAATGTTCTGGATTGTTCGGTACGCTTCTCGTAACAATATGAAAAACGTAGCCTTCTGTATGGTGCATACTCTCTCCAAGTTTCATAAAGAAATATTAATTATTAATGAAGTTATTCAATAAAATGTGAATCACACGCGCACCCGCGCACTCGTGCACTAACATTGCACTTGACGTGATAGAGAATAAAATTATTGGTGTTTTAACATAACTTATTTTTTTACCCATATCTTAATTCAAAACTTACATTTACTTTACAAAAAAGGAATAAAATCAATTTACAACTTGTCTATGATCGTCAGAGAATGCGTTATAGAATTAATATCCCTTATTGCTGACGTTCTTAGCACGTTCTGTAGCTTAGCACGTTCTGTATATATATATATATATATATATATATATATATATATATATTGTTACATGACATTTTGCCATGCATCTTGTTGACATAAATATACTTTATTACTCCTACCAAAAGTACCAAGAAACATGATAGTTTATGTTTCAAAAATAATTACTTAACTACTTAATTAAATACATTTTATTTTATTATTTTATTCATGTTAACTAAGACTCTAATAATTATGTTTATTACAGTTATAGGAATGTTAATAATAGTTATGTAAGGAGGACAATATTTTGGAAACTATTTACAGTGTCTTGTTGTATTTATAAAAACTGTATTGTATACAGAAAGTTAAGAAGAATTGTCATCTGTTACTAATAGTTATTAGTAATTTGTTTGGTTATATGGATTAATATTATAAGTAGTAATATTAATAACACAAATGTTAATATTAATAGGAAAGTACCAAAATAATAGTAATAGAGATTTGTAAAACTAGGCATATTAAGCTTAGATAGTTAAAGGATTTGGAATAAGAATTTATATTAAAATTAGAATAAACAATGTCAGGTTAAGTTATATTATTACTAATGGTGTCCAATAGTTTTAATAAAGTGAAAAGTACAAGAAGAAATAATAATAAATAATGTTGGGACAAATAATTAAAAATGTAAAATGGTAACTCAAGAAATATTTAATAGAAATTAAGCAAGAGTGGTATCAAAATAATCAGTATTTCATCAGAAAAACAAAGAAACTAATAAAGTGAAGATCAAAGATCTTATAAAAAAGTTATAACAGTTTAAAGAAAATGAAAGATAAAATATTAGAATTATATAATTACCTTATTATCCACTCTTGTGATACAAAGTTTCGTCAGTTATGACGCGTTTCGGGACTAAGTCCCATCCTCAGATAACACTCAATTTAATAAATTAATACATTAAAAATCGCAACCATGATACTGGTCAAGTCAATTAAATAAAATTACAAATCGCATGTGATATGTTTTACTAACCACGGCCGGAGCTCCCGCATGCGTTCACCCCCAACCGCGATCGTCACGCGACTGGTCAAAGATTAATCCAAACCGATTGCAGTACCGAACAAGTAGTTTGATGCAAAATTTATCTGGTCATTTAGTAAACTGTTTTTAGTGGTACTATTTTTTATAGCTTTATACATTTCAAATTCCTCCAGACTATCCATCCGTTTACCTTTTTTACAAAAATGCAACGCTGTTAAATTTTCTTCGAAGCTCGTATATTTATGTCCGCTTGATATTAAATGTTGTGCAAAATTGGACTTAGTATTACTTGGCTTGGGAATATGTTCTAAAAATCTTGTATAAAAACATCTGCCTGATTGACCGATATAGAACGCATCACAATCATCACATTTTATTTTATATACACTACATTTCTTTTTTAAAGGTATTTTGTTTTTGTTTTTGAAATAATTTCCCAAATTATTATTTGTTTTAAATGATAAAATATAGTTATTATCTTTGAGAACGGGTCTTAAAATATTTGGCATAATACCTGTGAAATTAGCAGAAAGATATTTATAATATTTATTACTTGCTTTTATATAGTTTGAATTTTTATTTTCTAAGCGTTTTCTATGTCTATTTATTATTCTGTCAACTATTGTAGATTTATACCCATTATTTATAGCTATTTGTTTGATAATGCTAACCTATTTTTAAATAAGTAATTAAAAATATTAGAAGTTTGTTTATGTTGAGGCTCAGAGAGCTCCATAGTAACATAAAATGTTACATTTCAAACCAATAATAGCTAAGATAGGCCTTAGCAACTAAAATGTTATAAATGAAATAAAAGGAGTACATTATTGGATCTAAACGAAAAAGGTTGATATTAAAATAAGAGTGACTAATCCAAGATATTGTAAATGTCATATCTGTGATCTGAAAGTAAAGTTAAATAATAATACTAAACCAAATTAAATAGAAGAAAGAAGTACAGTATCATTCTAAAGAAGTAAGCCAAGGAATCTATGAAGAAATACCATCAACCTATCCAGAAAGAGAAGTATTTTTTGATAAAGAACTAAACTGAACAATTTTCTTCAAGACTTAGGCCAAACTTCTCAAAGACATTGTTTACACTTTTAATCAAAACAATTTTGAACTTTCACTGTGAAAATAATCAATTTATTATATTATTTTCATTATAAAAAACTATTAATATAGAGTAATACTATCATCTAAAGTGAACTAGACCTTAAAAACACTTAAATCAACATAACCTAGACACTGAACATTGTAAACTATTAATATAATCTTGTTAAGACACTTCGTAATTTATTGTAATCCCATGTATTTTGGTACTTTTCCTAACATATCTGTCGTTAATATCGTAGTCAAAAGGACCTAACTTAAAACATTCTATTTGTATTTTATTTATTAAATATAAAATATGAAAATGTATATGCCCTGAGACATAAGAATTACTACTGCTACTGCTGCCACTCTGAGCATATTTAAAGAACAGCCGGTCAGACTTTGTTAATAATTATATTTGTCTTTTAAAACAATTTAAAGAAAATAAATAAAGGATTTGAGTTTAATAACTACAGATAAAAGGTTTTCGTTTCTTTATTTAATGGATACATAAATGTCTATGATATTATAAACACTATGTCAGTGACTGTTAATTTGCTTCATCAACTAGCTGAAGTTGGCAACACTCCCAACCAGGAAATATGGCAGCCTATTTGAATCTGCTTTGCTGAGCTTTAGTTATCACAATCGTCTATTAAATAAAAGACAAAAAGAGATTGAATTATAGCTGAAAAAGAAACCCTTATGATATTTAAAAATAATACTTAGTAATTTACAAATACATTTTATTTGCAACCTTTGATTGCAAATTGGCGCTCAACAAATATTACCCGGACAAAATACTCATCCTCAAAATACTAACAAAGTACACATTTAATAACTAGAATCCTATTAACGTAACAGATTTGGCAATCCCAACAGTGAGGCCAAATAACCTGAAGTAACCGTGGTGTTACAATATATATATATATATATATAAATATATATATTGTAATAAATAGAAATCCTCAGATGAATACTGGTGGTGTTTACTTGGTGTGGTTCTCGAGTCTTACTGGTCTGAAACTCTTCCTTTAGTTTCGCTGTTGACTTTTCCAAATTTTAACGAGTCCTGTTAATAATGTTAAGCTGTTGAAGATATATAGGTGTAGTATTACAAAATGTTAAAAAAAATATTTTGTGGCTTGTTGAAGAAATAAAAAAAATTGTGTTTAAAAAAAATTATAATAAAAAAAATTCCTTTTTATCGTTTAATTAATTAAAATCAATTAATTAATTAAGTTTCGTAAAGTTTTGAAATGTGTATCACTTCTCTATGAAATTTTATTAATGTTCTTGTTTTTTTTAATAACTTCCAACCACTTATAATATTGTCTCCAAGGACAATCGATATTTGTTTATTTTTTTGTTTTGGAGGTTCTCTTCCTTCTGAGGTGGTAAAATTCTGGTAGTTTATTATTAAAATTATATTAATTGTAACTTGTTATATTTAAGAAAGAAATAACTATTTTGAGGTGAAAAGTATAAATGTTTTATTGAATAATTGATTAATAGACTCTTATCGATTATAAAATCGATTCTCAGGGTATCGAACAGTTACAAGTTTTTAATATATAAAATTCAATAAGGTTCTTTAAACAGCTAGTTATGGTTAAAGTCAGAGAAATCGGGCCAATATTTAAAAAGTATAACGTTACAACAAGTAATTACTAATACTAGGTACATACATTGAATAGAAATTGTAATAAAATAATTTGTTGTCGAACCGTACAGCTGATGGAACTAGGAGGCGTTGCTCTTGGGTGATGACGACATGGATTGCAAATGGCTGCCGTGAAGTTGGTCAAAATGTCCTTCGTATATGCGACGTTCCAAATAAGATATTTTCTTGTAGTATTCACGTCCTGGTGTCAGAAAATGTTCCTTCTGATGTTGATAGTGTCTTGAGTAAAGTTTCTGTGTTGTATTTTGTATATCGGTGTATGTATAAGTTAGTTCACTTTATTGTCATTCGACACTAATTTACGGTTATTGTATATACTGTTTTCTTGTGTTTAATAGTGTTATTCGGTGTAGTTAGGTGCTGTTCAGTGTTATTTAGTCTTTAGTAATTGTTTCTGTCACTATGTAGACGTTCCAAAATGGTTTTACTCGACACTCGCGATTTTTCAAAAATGTGTCGTTCACTGACTCGCCATTACCGTACTTTTAGTTAGGTTAACTTGGTTATATTACGCTCGTCAAGTGCTCCGTACAAATTCCAATAATCCACTCTTTATTTCCTCCACTTTCGACTAAAATCTTAGCCCATACAATATTATTCTTTACATTGTTCAAATATAATTTTGCATCCTGTGCATGTTTTCAATTACATTATATAACTGCCTAAACTTTGGTTATTAATCAATTTTATTTGCTAGATGTAACTTAATTTAATCCTTCAGTTCATTAGGCGTATTTTAGTATTGAATAATGCCGTTTTATTATGTTTTTAGTCTAAAATTGGTAATTTTACTTTCATTTTGTATTTGGTAAAAGTTCAAAATTAACTTCCTGTCATCATGCAAATTCTGCCATTTTTAAGTTATATTTATGCTTAATAATCTCATATTGTATTAAAAGGTTTATATTCCCTTATTTTCTTGTAATTATTTGAATTGGTTAATTTTTAAAATATTATTTTGGAATATATGACTCCCCTCTCCAAATTTTTAACTTCTGTCATTTCCATTTTTATTTATAATTCTGGTTATAATTTTGTAAAATCTTTCTAAGTGGTATCTGTAATCATATGGCTTCATCTCTGGTTTATTTTATATAAATCCCTTTTGTTTAAATGCATTTAAGTGAGTAATTTCTCTGTTTTGATGAAGTTTGGTTTTCATTCTTTTGCCTAGATTTTTTAACAAGTTTTTTCTTACCAAATTTTTATAAAAACAATAAATATAGTGTTATATCCTCTCTGACTTTTAAAACATGGTATTATAAACTAAACATTTTTTCAAATAACACAACAATAATTAGTATTGGTTTCAATACAATAAATAGTCAAACAAATAAGAAATATTTTCAAAGATGGTTGTCTTCTACCATTCAGACATTTTTTTATAATCAACACTCATTACTAACATAGAAATATTATTTACAACGGAGGTTTTTTCCCAACTAACATCTTATTTACTTATTACTATAAATACAAGTAATAAGTATATTTACAGTTATGATGTTAGTTGTTCCAAACTTAAATAAATGTCCTTATACCTAATACATTTTTTAAAATCCTTATCCTATATTCATGAAACCTTATAACTATATTCTCATTTGCTATTTTTTTTTATATTAAGTTTGATTATGCAGTTTTTTAAACTGTCTTTGAAATATTGTATTGGGTAATAGTACCCTGTCACTGTATAATGAAATCTGTTTTTACTCATTCTATAAAACAAAAATGTCACTTCAAACAGATTTATAGCTTGTTATTACTAAAGGTAACACATGCACAATGGGACAAATTTTAAGTCACTGAAAGTTGTATGTTTCATTGTATACACAGTTTGTGGGTGCCAAGAATGAAACATAAGGTTTATTTTTTATAATACCCAAACTAGCACTGGTTCACTTTACACTTTTTTGATGTTATTTCTAAAGGGTTGTTTAGTCTTATTAACATCAATAAATTGGTTTGTGTGTTACAATGAATACTTGGGTACTATATTATTGTTTCATCTTGGTTCACTGGCAACTCTTACTCTATACACTTTTCTCTCTTAATTTTATTGTACATGTGGTTACTGTCCAAGACTATTTCGTTATACTTTTATTATTTGTGTTTTATTATTTATTTTGGGATGTGGGGATATGGGTGTCTTTTATAAGAGCATTCCATCTTCCTCAGGATGCTGCCTTCTTCTTCTTTCTTCAAAGGTGTCTTCTTTTCTTCTGTCTTCTTGGACTGGTATCTTCTCCATCTTCTTCTTGATGCCATCGGGTTTCTTGGGATTTCTTCATCTTCTTCATAAGTTTCTCGAAATACATCACGTTTATTGGTGGATCTTGCCTTATTCAGGGTTTCTTTTTAATTTATATATCCTCGTTGTGGGTTTAGTCATACTCTGTTGTTTCTTTGTTTACTTCTTACCTTCCTGGGTTATAATTTAAAAACCTTGGGATATTAGACTGGTTTTGGATGACTCATCACTAGTAACTTATTTTATTTGAACTTATACTTTTTATATAACAATGATTGTTCTGCAGAGTTGCTATGAATTAATTCTTTATATCAAACTTAATGCTTTTTTCGGATTTAACTGTTATAATCTTATTATTCTAATGATCAATGCCATTCATTATTATGCATTTATCTGTCACGCTACAATATATATATATATATATATATATATAACCTTAGGTTTTATAATATGGCCCTATCATAATATATATACATTCTATTAATTTCACATTCTATTATACAATATCTAACATATTTTTCAAAGATATAATATATCTTTGAATCAGTTCAACGTTGCACTTACGGGCAAGCGATCTCGCCTCTTCACGTTTAATGTGCGACTGGAATAGTAAGGCTAGGTCTACAATTTAAGCACAACTAACATAAACACATAGATTACAACTACAACTAAAAAAATTAGAATTGTAATGGTACTGCTAATTGTTCTCAATAAAAAGTCAGTTTATTATATCTAGTCAAAATATAATGATCTCACTCAAAAATATAATAATAATTACTGTATATGCACAAACACACAAAACATGTGTACTCAATTATTTGGAATTTATTTATTGAAAATTTGTTTTCATCCTGAGAAATGTTCCTACCAAAACAGCAAAGAGATAATTACATATGTTCCTTCCTAATTTACTATGTTAAACATATTAGATTACGTAATACAAATGTATAAGGAAATAGTAAATTTACGACCTATTCTCTCTTCATCCGTTTCACCTCACGCACCTGACTTTTGTACTCTTTGAATTGTACGTTCACAGTATCCTGAACACAAATAATTCGATTCTTTTTGGGGTCCCTTCTTTGTTTTCCTCCATTTATTTTTTTTTTTAGCACTTTATAATATACTTGTTCGTAGTACTCTCAAACGTGGAACAAAAGTTTCTTCTATTACAATAATTACTGTATACTTTATTGTTTTCAGATTTCTTAATACCATATCTTTAAATGGCATGAAAGCGTTTAAATGTCTTGAAGCTATTACAACATGATCACTTAAAATTGTATAACTTAATTATTTTTTCTTCTTAATTTCTCAGTCCATATGGTGGCACATGCTGAAGTCACCAGATTCTTATCACTTCTTTCTAAAATCTCTGCTTACTCAGCTGTCTGCGGCTATTTCTAACATTCCATTTATTTTTTCTACTGTTTTCCTTTTTCTGCTATCTTCCCTCTATCAACATATAATGCTGTCCTGCCATCAACTTTGCTACTGTGCCAAATTGCTACTGGCTTTCCTACATTACATTTTCTCGTAATTTTTAAACAATTCATAATTGCTCAGCTTATCCCTTTATGAAATCCTCCCCAATTTCTTTCAGTACGGTGACTGCTAAGTGTCTGTACGGCGGTAAAACACATCTGCTGCCGACGTGGACTGGGTGAGATTTCTACAAGCGCCCTGTTAATGCGCTTGTAGAATTCCGTTCACGCCTGCATTACTATCAGGTGTTCAAAAGTCATGCATATAACTCCAACAAAAAATCGCTCATATTTCGTTTCCGTTGATTCATACTTGTTTTGGATCATCCAAACTACAAATTGAAACAACAGAGAACAGATATAGCGGTTTAGTATTCTCAGCGTAATTGAATCAGATAGTTCCATGTTTTAATACCATTAACATGTTATTACAGTCTAACAAGACTGTTTTCCATTCTGCTGGAAAAATATACACAGTGCCGTTCGAATAAGGGTTATTCGCTATATACATGCAAATTAGACGCGAGATGTTACGAAGAGAGGTAATGGAGCGAGGCAACTCCTAGCTTCGCATCATATAACTTCTCTCTCTCTTTCTCTCTCTCTCTCTCTCTCTCTCTCTCTCTCTCTCTCTCTCGATAGTACAGGCTTGTACAGACGGTGCACACCATGCATGCACACAATCAATTCAACCGTTACAGTAGTTAATTTTAATAGCTCATATTTGTGTGTATCAACTCTATACATTAGTACAAAGTCCACATCAAAATATAATATACGTATACTTGCATGCATTTGTTTGTATGAACAGTTTTCAGCAGTAACTTATACTTTTAATTACTGTATAATAAATACATTGAAATTTTACATAAACCACACACATACATGAACTTGTATAGGCCTACAAAAAAACTGACTAAATATCCTTTTTTTTTAAGACTAGTCCCTCTTTTCCTGCCTTTCGACGTATCGTCGTAATATATAAAAACATATAAACATATGGGCGGGACTGAATGGGTGTGCACTATATAAAAGAATCTACAGAAAATTTTCAGAATTCATGTTTCCTGTAAATTGTCGTCTGTACGCTGTATGTTTGTTGTCTACATATTATGACTGAAAGAATTAAGTAAACAAGGAATTATTTAAAAAATTCATTTTATTAAAAAAAAGACTATTGTTGTTGAATTATGTGAAGTTGTATGTGAATTTCGCAATATAACTTACTTCAAAGTACGCTTATCTGGGGACTATAAAATTCTTATTATATTATAACCAAATTCATCACATGGCTAAATTTATCTAGCTGTGTGTTTCAATATGTATTTAATTAGTCTTATATATCGCAAAATTAATCATAAATTTCAGTTACTTGACAGTGGTTGGATGTATTTACTCGACACCTTAAAAACGACCGATTTAACAATTTACATATCGTTAGGGGGTTCGGTACATCGTTTCGTCGTAATAAGAGCAAGACTTGCCAGTTTTAAATAAATTCGAAAGGCTATCTATAGTGGGCGTCTAAAATCAAACTGCTGTTTCAGATTTACTCCCACAGGTGTCAAAGATCAGATACTTTAACGTGGGTTGTGTGTTGCAGCGTATAAATAACACGACAAGTTCAATAATTTATTAGATATTTGTTGCGATCTTGGTTGTGTTATGACAGCCTCATTAACATACGAAAGGAAATAATTAATCGTCCAACCACGGTCCTTTTTACCTTATGAGGGTTTGGTGGCATTAGTATGTACAGTCGAACTTCGGAATAAGGAACGACTAAGTAATGAAATCCTCTACGATACTAGTGTTTTATAGACATCGTAAGATTTAGTAAAATGTCGTTCTCAATAACGAAATTAGGACAATTTCCGTTTTTTTGTTGTTGTAGAAGTAATAAGGACGAAATCAAACTAATTCGATTCCATCTCGGTTGTACACCAGGCGATTCTAGAGATTCAGTACAGGTATTTAAAAATGTATAATTTGGTTTTGTGAAGATTTGATTGTGTTTTTTATAAGTTTATTCTGTTCTAGAAAGTTTCTATTGTAGACAACGGCGTCAAAGTTTTGTGTTAAGTAAGTTAATTTATGTGTAAAATTAAGTATTGTACTAATATGTACAGTCATAATTTTAGGAAACACACGTAAAAGCGATGACTTTTCTACGTAATATGAGTTGCTCTTTCTCGCTTTCAAGTTATCCTATGGCCTATTTAACCAAAATAAATTTATTGCTTCGACAAAGCCAAGTACTAGTAAGGTATATCAGTGATGTGGAATTCTTATCTGAAGAGTGTTTGGAGAAAAACAATGATCAAATGAAGAAAGCTGATTGATATGATGTCTAGTCTGTAACCTCGTGGACTTTTTAGGACTACACATCAGGGTTCTGTGTATTACCTAGCGGTAACATTAATATAGAAGTCAGTCATCAGGAGGAACTTACGTTTTATTGGTCCATACTTTTCCTTCCTTCTGGATGTCCGTCAATAAAACAATATTGCTACTTTAAAACGCTCTAAGATCTCCTATACCCCATCGCAGGGAACAAAACCATTTAGTTTTCTTAGAGAATGTACTCAATCCCTTACAATATTGACATTTTTTGCGTTTCAATGCATTTCTTCTTAGGAAATGTAACCGAAAAATTGATTTCATACAAATTCAGTATTCCATACAAAAACCGAAGTGTTTAAAAGAGACCGAATCAAAAAATAGGGAGTTAAAAACGATAAAGGGAATTGTAAGGAATAATAATTTTAACACCAACATAAATATGATATTTATGAAATATCTTGGATAAAGTTATGAAAAGGGTTAACATACAAAAAGCTAAAATAGAACCAGAACAAAAGAATTATGCAGGGTCATTGACATACATAGGTTCACATACTAGAAAAATTATAAAATGTTTCAATAAATACGGAGTAGATATAGCTATTAAAAAAATGTGAAACGGTATTTGATAAGATATGGAATAAAAATATAGAAAAAATTCCAGTATTACAGAAAAGCGGAATTTATAAATTAAAATGTAAAGACTGCAACAAAGTGTACCTAGGTGAGACAGGACGAAAATTCGTATGCAGGGTGTCTGACCACAAACGTGGAGAAGGTAATAGAACAACCAATTCGTTATATGCGAGACATTTCATAGAAGACAACCATAAGTTTGTTAATCCTTTGGAAGAATACGAAATTGTAAAAGTAGTAAATAACACAGTTGAAAGGAAGCTTAGAGAGGAGTTAGAAATATTGAAAGAAAGAGAAAAAGGGTTAGACAATTTAATTAATATTAAAAATTAAATTTGATAATGAAGAAATATTTTATAACATGATTAAGAAGTAATTGATAGAGGACAGATAGATAATATTAAGAATTATATTGCATAGTACTAATTGGATGTTTTAAAATAAGGGTGTGTGACTGACTCACGTGTGTGGAGAGGAAGAGGGTAGGTTTAAAAGGAATGTACACACACACACACACACACACACACCACTGAAACACAAGGAATTTGCTAGAAAAATATGTAACTGTACAGATGGTGGGACAGGGCTTAGGTGTTGGGGAAGGGACATTTGGATTATAGCTTGTTGTGTGTGAGCAGGGTGGGGTGAGAGGGGGTGAAGGGTTTGTTTTCACATAATTTCTTTCAATTCCGATCTGACGATGAGCTGTGAAGCTTGAAAGCGCTAATCGGGATAATTTTTATATAGTGGTGTGCAACTGTGATCATTCTGCTTGTAATAAAGAGATATACTGTTAGAGTTTTCTAATAGATTGGAATCCAGTGCCATGGATACTTCAATTGCAATGCTTCCGCATAATTCCAGTCTCACTTTTAATCAAAGAACATAAACTCTCACGGCCGAAGTTGTCCATTTAAAATTATTTTGTTAGATCTAAACTTTGTCACACGCGGGCGTTTAAACATCTCTGTTGCCCACCGCTAATGATCGCCGTCGTGGCCGTGGCTAAAATGTTTGACATTTCCGTATTGGAACTTATGGACTACGTTCTGACAGCCAGGATAATAATTATAATAATCTCACTTATGGTTTATATTTTGAAACAACTCAAATCACCGCGCTGCGCATATTAAAAAACAACTCTAAATTGCTGTAATAAAACATATATCGTCTGTGTTATTTTTGCATTTACTTACGTGTTATTAACAATAGACAAGCAAAGTTTTACAGTTTTAATTTAATAGAAAACGAAACATGAAAAAGCGACTCTTATTTTTGCATACAAGGTTAGTACGTTTTTCAGCTCGTGTAAAATATGATGGCAAACAGTAGGAGATAAAAAACGTTTAACTAGTTAAAGAAACGAGCGAAATTATAAAGGAAAAGGAAAACTCTAGTAACATAGCTACTTGTAAAGATAACATGGTGGCCTGTTATGTTATAGCTGTTTTTGTTTTGTGCATAAAAAAGAAGTGCTTGTAATAGACAGTGAGAAAGTAAAAGAGTCAGAGAAAAGAATTGATGGTAAATGTTAAAAATGTATCAATATTCTTTATACCTGTCGCCAGGAACAAAGGTGTAATCAAATTCAGTATCAATTAAATTGCTACAATAAACAGAATTAATTGTATTACAATTACTTGTCATTATCGTCTGCAGGGGGGGGGGGTAAATAGTGACAGATTTACGGTATACTGTTTATGCAATAGCACAGGCGTTACTTTCGATTACATCCCACACAAGCTGTACGCAATTATTTCCATTTTGTGGTGCCGACTTTTCATTACTATAAAGTTGAAATTATTTTCCATAGTAGTCGCATAACGGTTTAACACGGTTTTACGAACACTACATTTCACCCACTCAACAAAGTCTCATCCCACTATGGTTAGACTAAGACTTAGTAGTTGTCTGTAGTGGATGTTGGCGGGAAAACTGTAAGTAAAAGTATGGTCCTCTCAGTGACACTCCAGCCACTTAGAAATTGGACATTATCAGCTATATTATTCAATTGACTATTTGCAGATAAAAAATTGTATTAGATTAAAAGCAGTTGAAAGCCGTAAAATGTAAAATCTATTATATTAACATAAAAATAACCACCATAATGCTAGGCTTGTATTAGACCAAGTATAATGCAAATCGGAGTTTCGGTCGGCGCTCGTTTAGAGTTTGTCGCTTCTCTTATTGTGTCTTTCACAGAGTTGTTCCACCACAGTATCGTTGGTTTGGATAAACGACCACCAGTTCGTGGGATATACTCCGTAACTACTGGAATGTTAGCAGCTGTGAAACTGTGTACATCATCTTCTATATTTCCACAGACGTTCGTAGGTGCACAAGCAGTCTTAAAGTCTGTCCAATCAGCACGGACCCCAAGCGACAACTTTCCGGCGTGCGTATCATGCCCTTTGGTGTTTGCGCTCTTATCAGCTCTGGGAAGTGGTCGCTCCCATAAAGGTCTAGGAGCACTCTCCACGACATACGTGATGCAAGTTTCGGGTTACAGATATAAAGATCGAGAGCCAAGAAAGTGCCACTTCCAACGTTAAAATATGGGCTTTCGTCTGTATTTAAAAAGACAAGCGCGTTATTTAGCAATAGATCCTGAGTTCGTGATCCAGCGCTGTTCGCCCTAAGATAGCCCCAAGTAGGACTATGGGCGTTGAAATCCTCAACAAGGATTGATGGAGATGGTAACTGCTCGACCAAATCCTGTATACCTTCTGCTCGCCACTCAGAATCTGGTAAGTATAAGTAAGAGATCGTCAACTTCAGTGGCTGTGATAAATTGATTGCTACTACTTGTAGAGGCCTATCGAGCGGAATACGTCTAGTGGGATACGTGTTGCTAAGAAACATAGCAATGCCTCCCCTAGCTATGATGTTTGGAGTCACATCAGAGGGGAAAGACTCATGTCACCTCATATGAAAAAGTTCTTGTGGCCTCGAATGCGTTTCCTGCAGACACACTCACGTCGGCGTGTACCTGGTCAGTAGCATTTTGAGTTCGCAATAGTGCGAGGTATAACCGTTGATATTCCACTGAACAATACTCTCCATTCTTCGGCCAGCCTTTCTTCTTCTTTTTTGCAGATTGCCGAGTTCCGCCAGGCTGCCAAGGTCGGTGAGCTCACTGGCACCGGCAATCGAGCTGAACTCCGATCCGGAGCTCATCTTCTAGTCATCGAGTACAGGTCTTATCCCCGATTTTGGTTTCAAGAAGTCCTCCCTGGTGTACCTGGGGGACGGGGCAACGGACAGTGGTATCTCGTCGTCTCGCCCCCCATTGGAGATGGCTGCAGATGCACCCACAACGTTAATACCCGTCTTTCTTGACGGACGAAGTATGGGTCTGCTGGTAGACCCGTCAGCACTAACCTTTCGCACTGTATGCGTGTCCGTTTCAGCTGCATAAAAGGTAACCTGAAAGAAGAACTTGGAAACGAACAGTAAAGGATAGACAGAATTCTGTCCTTCCTGAAAGCATCAGTATTACTGTATCGGACCTGAAAACTTTGTACTGCTTCTTAATGTGTAGAATTTCCACTTTCGTTAACTAGAATGAAGGTGAGAGCAAAACTTCTGGTCGACGTCGTTGGCCTGAAGGCTTTAGTTGCCAAGCCTCCAAAACACACAAAAAAGTAAATACATTCCCTCCATTTCAGTATATACAGAGGTGTGAAAATTATTAGAATAATTATGATTATTTTATTTCTTTTGTTTTCGACTTTTAAGTAAAAGCAATATTTTATGACATATATCTGTTTAGTTGTTGATATAATTCATTTTTCATCTCTTAAGAATGATTTGGTGTATATATTTTTTTAATTTTGAGTGGTTTCAACGTATTTAGAAAAAATGTTCAGTAATATGTCATGTTGCCGTCACTTAATAGAGAAATCAGCTGGTTAACAGAAGATTTTCAAAGTGAGGTTATGTTATGTTTTGGTGTTGTGTCATTATTTCATGTTGTTACAGGTTACCAGGAGACTTTTTGTACAATTTTTGCAGTTTTAGCGTAAATTTTTACAACTTTTATGTTAAATATATAATAATATGTTAAAACTGATTAGAATAATTGGGAATTTTTGAAAAAAATCATGTAACATCAATAAAATATTCCTTTATGTAAAAAATAATGACACATTTAGTATTTAGTATGCATTCCCTGGCTCTTTATGAGAGAGTCAATGCGTTTTGGCATGCTTTCCAAACGTTTTTTACAAGAGTCTTTGATTTCATCATCATGGTGCTAAATTTTAATAGTTTCGCTATAAGATCGACCTTTGTTGTAATGCTAATTTTCTTCAGTCTCCTCTTCACAATGGACCAAAGGTTCTCTATAGGGCTCATATCTGGTCTATTTCCAGGCCATGGCAGGGTTTTTATATTGTTTTGTAACAGGGTTCTGTTACTTTGTAACAGACTTTGCTTTATGGCACGGTGCACCATCAAGAATGAATACGAAGTCATTATTTGGGAACCTGTAAGTCCTTCAATTGTGGTAATTACCTATTTTCAAGTACTTTTTTGTACTGATGCTGGTTCATCATACCCTCCACAATATACAAACGTCCTGTACCTTGAGCTGACATTACACTCCAAACCATCACCTGTGTAGAATGTTTCACCGTTTGTGCTATGCACTGGGGCGAGAATTCTTCATCAGCACTTCTCTTTACGTACTGGCTGCTTTCTTCCGATATTGCAAACATGGATTCATCAGAAAAACAAACCTGAAAGATAACAATATCTTTCAGTACAGTATAAACTACCTAAGCCAGCTGTGTTGTTGAAATTTTAGTCAATAGACTACTTTTCGATACTCTTTGCATGTTTTTATGGAAAAGTGAAACTTTAAATTTACTGATTAATTAAAGGAAACTTAGTATTTCTTACCTTGCTCCAGTCGTTTCCGAATTGTTCTTTTACTTCTTTTGCCCAAGCAAGCCTCTTCTTTGTCATAGCAGGTGTACAGGAGTACAGGGAGTCTAGAAGCGATCAATCTTCGACGTATAGAAGAATCACGAACATTCACTCCATACTGCTCCATACTCATTTTCAATCTTTGCTGGTGGCTCTTCTGTTTTTCTTAGCAATTTGAATTAGTTTCCTCACTGTTCTTGGGCTAAATTTATTCTTCCGACCACAATTTCCTACATGAGAGGGTGCATACTCAGAGCCAGAGTCTAAGGACTTCTTCAAACTACACACAGATGTTTTCAGAATTTTTAACCTATCTGCTAATTCTCCTTGTGTATATTGTTTTTCTTATGGCAACATGACATATTTCTGAAAATTTTTTTCTAAATACGTTGAAACCACTCAAAATTAAAAAATATATACACACAATATATATATTCTTAAGAGATGAAAAATTAAATATATCAACAACTAAAAAGATATATGTCATAAAATATTACTTTTACTTAAACGCAGAAACCAAAAAAATAAAAAAATCACAATTATTCTAATAATTTTTACACCTCTGTAGAAAATAAAATATCGCTATATATAATAATATTTACGATAAAATGCATAAAACCAAAAGTGCTTACTACTACTACTACTAGAAATATCCTACTACTAATAACAATACCAGAAATCCAACCCTACGCCTGGCCTACAACATCTTGGCTTCTTGAAGGGTGGGCAACAGCTGTACATTGCAGCTGCTAACAGGACTCTGGTAAGTGAGTCTGAAAAGATTGTGTGTACCGCTTGTAAACACTAAACACACCATAACCCGCGGTGGAACCGATCGTGCCAATGGGTGGATGGCTCTACGTTAGTGAGTCGCGAACGTTGCCTCGGGCACCAGGACGCACCCTGTTGTATTTTGTCCTAGCCGTAGTACTCGAAGTATCTGGCTTAGTGGTCTGTTACTTCCCTAGTACTCGTGAGAACCAAATTATAGGTTCTCGAATTAATTCTGCGGTTGAGGGAACCCTTAAATCCCTCGGCCAGGAAAAAGCCCTGTTCGGAAGGTGAAGAGAAGGAGACACTACACTACTGTAGATGCGGAGAAGTTTATGCCGTCGTCAGCCAGTATGCTTGCGGTGCCCAAGTATCTAGTAGTTAAAAGGAAGGACGGGCAGTTCACAAAAGTGAGCTTCTTAAAAAAATCTGACTGCTTGTGCTGGATCACCTGTCATTGACATTAGCAAAGCGGCTGGTATTCTGTTCATCGAGACCCTAACCGACCACCAAGGGGCACGACTACTTATGTTGAAGAAGAACGGTGAGATAGAAGTTGAAGTGAATTCCCACGCCACTTTGAATACCACATAGGGGTGTAGTGGTGTGCCGTGACTTTCTGAACTGCACTGAGGAGTAGATTGTAACTGAATAATATTAATAAATTAATTACCTTAATTATCCGCCGTGTGATTTCCTATGCTTCGTCTATGACGCGTTTCGGAGCATATACTCCATCATCAGATATTAAAAGTTAAAACAGTCACTCATACGAGATCGTTAAAAAGTTAAAATGTCAAGATATGCATATGAACCGTACGCGGATTTGGGTGCGCACCCGTTCAACTTCATTCTGCTACTCACTAGCATTCTAGAATGAGTAGCAGAATGAACTTGAACGGGTGCGCACCCAAATCCGCGTACGGTTCATATGCATATCTTGACATTTTAACTTTTTAACGATCTCGTATGAGTGACTGTTTTAACTTTTAATATCTGATGATGGAGTATATGCTCCGAAACGCGTCATAGACGAAGCATAGGAAATCACACGGCGGATAATTAAGGTAATTAATTTATTAATTCGTACAAGTGATTTGGTTACCATATTAAACATGAATATTAGAATAATATTAGTAATATTAGTAACTGATAAGTTATATTAGTATGGCGCAATATATTACTGTAGTGTTCATATTCATGAAACACACACTGTCGTAATTACTATTATATTGTTATCAGCTCAAACAATGGAAATACAATCAAGCTAAGATTGGTTAAACGTTTTTTACTTGTTACCTTCTTACCTGACTTTTAAATTGCTATATTACTTCTGCATACCATACAGAAATAAGTACGCACAACCATGAATAAACAGGAACGAGAGAATACAACTGTACGATACAGATGTCCATAGGCGAACCAACTATAAAAAGGAATTTAAATAAAAACGTTGTTTATATTGTAAACCATCATACATAAAATAACTAATTACAAACGATGAACCGGTACATGCAGATCTTGTGAGCACCAGTAAATATCCAGGCAAAATAAAAGAACAGTTTCATTAACGGCACATAGGCTTACATTCGAAGTATTATAGTGTATATCATAGATATTCCGTGACATACACTAAAACTAAATAATTTCAGACGATATTGATAGGCCGTTGGTTAAATTAATTCTAGGGAAAACAAGGATATAATTCTGTAAATAATTGCAGCATCCTATTAAACATAGTGCTGGGTGCAAACTAAAAGAGATAATGAAAAATTCAGACACTAGACATAAATTTGTAAAACAAGTAAAAGGATACACCTTATAGTCAGCGTAAAACCTCATTACACAGTTAGCTAAGGATGAGTAACAAAGTAAAAACAATATATTCACCGAATGGACGCAGGCAGATTTGTCAAACACGTTACACAGAGTCAATGGAGAAGTGGCACGGAACAAAAGAAAGCCAAGAAAAGGTGTTAGCTTGAATGAAAAGGAACAGCCGCTACAAACTCCATGTTGAGATAGAGAATTAATAGAGAATTAACAGAGAATTTACAGCCTTTTTAAGTAATTTTGTATAGTTACATAAATATCCCAAAATACATAAAAAAACTATGGATGAAAAAATAGATGAACATAAATGCACGCGGTCTCAATCAATTGAGGAGAGGCGTGTCTGTCGTTAGCGTGGCTAGTCTCGTCTCCATGAGTCAAGATTTTTGCAAATGTTGAAATTTGTACTAATTTCGAGTGCTCCTATGTGTTTCTACATAAAATGATATCTTCAGAATAGGAATTGGTTGAGTAAATCTTTTTTTTTTTTTAATAACTGACATTTTACCACATGTTCTCAAGACAGCATTGATCAAAATGCAATCGTGTTCAAGTCAGGTGTATGAAGAAACGAAGTAGCAGACACACGTCGACGAGAGAGATAAATTCACAAATAAGGGCGTCGACTTGTGTCAGTCAATGTC
This sequence comes from Magicicada septendecula, assembly GCA_034769895.1. Lineage (NCBI taxonomy): Eukaryota > Metazoa > Arthropoda > Insecta > Hemiptera > Cicadidae > Magicicada > Magicicada septendecula. Next base: position 510,716,940 of record CM068368.1, read on the forward strand.
AGTATTGTTTACCATGACGCAACCATTATTGTCAAAAAAAAATAACGACAAATACTAATTTATCAATATCTCAACACGCTACACTAATCTATTAGCAACTCAAACATTTAGTAGGTCTTATAGGCTGTAACATGAATTTTTAATTAATTTTTGCCCTCTAAATTACTTCTTGAATAATATATGTCTTAATTTTCGACGACCAAAAACTCTTAATACTTATTGCGTGACATGTTGTTTTCCAGTTCAAGTTATAAATTATATTTTCTTAACGTTTTTATAAAAATTGATATTTTTGTAATCGTGCGCATGTATTGAACTCGCTAGTCTGTCATTTTTTCATCAATCATTAATCACAATCGGCATCTATGTATACACTAAACCATACACATTTAACAGAAACACAACAATGTTAACAATTACTAATTAATAATTTATTCATTCGTTTTAAAAATCTTACTGACGGATCTCAGAAGCATGGGGGAGTCAGCCTTCCATCAGATGCAGCAGTCCCTCCTGCAAGGGCCTATTTCTTCAAAGCGGTAGCCGTTGTGATTGCAGCAGAGATTATCCTCTTTGTACTATTCAGTTATTGTTTAAATATTCCACTTGACAAAAGTCTACTTTTCCTTTAAGAACAACTCACGCAGAATATTCCGTAACATTTCTAAAGCAAATTTCTACAGGCTTTTATACATAATTACCATTATTACTTATTTATTTAGTATCTATGTACTTACTTTTGTATTTAGTACTTACTTAATTATTTATTAATTTAGAAAGTTCGATATAGAGATAAGGTACACATATTTTTGTAAATTAAATTCTCTTTCATGTAAGTCGACCCTTCAACTTACTCTAAAATCTTACATGGAAAATAATTTCTGATGTTTAAAAATAAGTGATGTATTTTTATTAAAATGTAGTTATTACCATATTTGTTGGTAACTAAACTGAGTCTCGCGTTGTTTCTTTATAAGTGGCCAGAATATTTAATCATCACTATTTTAAATGTTATTGTCTACTATAGTGTTTAACATTTAAAGTTAGGTACTATATTTCCTTGTTTAGCTATTAGCCATATTGATATTATAGTAAAAAAAAATTGAACTATTAATCTTTACAACACTCACACTACAACATGATATATTGATATAGTATCAGGTATCCAAGTACACATTGTTAAATTTGACAGTTATTAGGTACGGAGTTGCGCAGCCTCTCTGCAAAGAAAAGTATCCGTTGTGTTCTTTGTGTATAAAGGAAGTTACGATACTCAGTCAGTAGGTCCAAGTAAATGTCTTGTGATGGAATATCTAATATTTTATGACCAATGATATTATACCATTTAGTTACGTCAGAAATGTCTAGCAACGAATAATGTCTACTTACCGTGTTCCACAAACTTAATTTTAGGCTTACATATTGCGTGTAATTAAAGTGAACTAATATGACATTCTTAATTCACTAGGTATTTACTTATAATTATTTTAAATATTTAAAAAAACTGTGAATATGTCTACAATCCTTAAACAGATTAATGTTTCTCTTCTATCTCTTCGATTTGTAGCTTTAAGCTATAACTTAGTAACGTTATTTAAACTGCAATTTCCTCAAAATCCTTGTAAGCTTGATAATTTTTCTACCATTATTTCCTCTTGATTTATGATACTTGCTTCTGATTCATTTACTAACTTCTCTTCATTGGATGTCGCACTCGATGATGACAAGCCATAAGTTCGTTATTAGAATTGAGCCGCCTCATTGCCCCTTCTCAAAGTTTTAAGAAATTTTTTTTTTTTTTTAGAGAGAAAAACTATTTTTATTTTTTTTTTTGACAAGGGGAAGGCGACCCGTTTTTTTAGAACTAGGCGAATGGCCTAGATGAAGCATAAAATTCACTGAGCCCATTGTGACAGGACTTGCAAATAAAAGTCAGGAGTAACGTAACAATATTTATTTTCTCCCCTTACAACATTTATAAAGCACAGTGTACAACACATATACGGGCGTTTGTTTACAGGCAGAAATATTTAGTTATTAAGACTGAACCTTCCTGATGCACTCAGCAATTCAACATATCAATCATCATAAATCCATAGAATAATAAGTAGGCTATTACAATTAACAAATCAATTCCAGTGTTTTCAAAACAATCAGTTATTCACCCTTGAGTGAAAGAAAGAAAGAGAGCGACCAGCGATGATTAATCATTCGGTTGTTGCTTCAGGATCACACAGCAACCTGAACAAGTTCAATTAGAGCGGCACATGACCATCACCACCAAGCCAAGCATGGCTTTTAAGAAAACCCCTTTTAGTTGACCTTAGGCTTACCATAGTTAGCATACCCCTAAAGGTATAGCAACCATTCTATATAATGATCAGTCATTGCTAAGTCAATTTTACAATGCCTACTGACAAATAATCATAATAACAATACTCTCACAATAACCCAACGGGTATACTAACAATTAATGTTCGTACATTCATGAGTTCCTTTTAACATTAATGACTCGTGTATATCAACCTACAATAATCTTTATAAAATTAACAAACCATCAGCACAGCTAGAGTTCGCTCAGGCTGCAAGCATGCACACCCGATTAGACTGAGAAATCAAAGCTTAAATGAATCTAAATAAAATATGAAAATGGAAAGACAGCAAGTTAACATGAGAATTTACAAATTTAGAATGACTTCCGGATAGAAAAGGCGGACAGCAAGAGCTGACCATGCGTGACCATGCATGACTCTGGATAAACATTTAATCGCGTTAATACAAGGACAAGAATTAGAACAAAAGAGTGAAACAATCGCACTGTACATGCCTGCTAGTCCGGCATACAATTATTGACTTACAATATTTTAGTGATCGGTGCCACTGAATTATGGGCGTGCACATAGCGAACCGACATGTTCAGTTTTGATCAACAACTTTGTAAGGTAGTTCTAGTTCACAAAACGGAATGTAATTGTATTATCTTTTTATAATTCACTATATTTCAGAACGTGTCACGGTGTCGACTTTACGTAATTGAAACGGTATCACCTGGTTTAACGCTGTTATCACGTGCTGAGGCAGATGGTCGGCTCCGGTCCCGGTGGTAGTGAGTTGCTGTTTCAGGAAACCAGGAGAGTCATGCTTTATTAGCGGGCGGGTCCCATGTCTATCGCCGGCGACGAAATAGGAGAGCTTAATCAGCAATGCTCAGGCTGATGGCGACGGGTGTGGTTGTCGCCATCCTTCTATCTCAAGTCCCAGACTGGTGCGGGAACCCAGAGGTCCTTTATAAAATTATTTGCCCATGGCAGAAAGTAGAAGCAGCACAGACAGAAATCTATCCCGAGGCCGGCGTTCTGATGCAGCGGGTATGGAGACTGAAAAGCAACTGGTCAGCGCTCTCATATGTACAGCCTTCGGAGAGAGCGCAGTTACGACGATTACTCCATAGAGCGCGCGAGGATTCACAACTGACGGCACCCTACGATAGCCGGCGCCGCGCGGCCTAACTATCTGGGCGAAAATTATACATAAAATAAAACAAATAAACCTTGCCGCGATGTTAATTTACTAGTCGCGGCACAGAATCTAATCGTTTCTTTGCTCTTGTCCTATAAATTCCAGAAACTTCCGTTGGATGCGCAATTACCAGCATCTTCTGAAACTTTGAATGGTACCCCTCTGATAATCCGCTGCACTCTGTTGGCAACTAAATCAAAAATGTTTCAGACAGCAGATGGAAAACGTGGTGACCAGTTCGTCCCCTTCTTCTCCGTTGTGTCTCCCTTATTTACGTCTATTCTACGCAACTCGCTTAGTTCCACTTCATTACTTACGTTTTTCTTAATATAATGTCCGATCAGGTCCTCCACTTCTTCTGAATTTTCGCCTTTACAATATATTAGTTTTTTCTTACTTCTTATTGGACCTATTCTTACTCCTATTGGACCTTTAGTACAACTGGTATTTGGTAGTTTGTCTCCCTAGACAAAAATTTGATTTTTGCTTATTGAATGTTTCTTTTGTAATTTGTTTTATATATACAGATCTATGGGCTTTAAACCAGTGGTTACACATATGTTTAGTAAACGAAGTAGCATTCCTACACTACTTGTTCAATACTTGCTACTAGGGTAACTGACAAAGGTTAACATGTTAACTTTCTAAACGATAAATCGCATGATGAAATCTGATAACAGACGATAATAGATGAAATCTGATTTCAACGATTTTTAAGTTTAAATGATGTAATATACGCCAATACTACCTCCTCTATCCTTTAACAATAATTTGACGACACTAAACAACTGCTGAATATACCAGTCTACTATGACCTTACTTAAAACTACAGTCCTACTACTCAACAACTCGTATCAGTCCGCAAATTTTAAAACCTGGCATTCACTCAATATATAAAATCGAATAGGAAACTGTCAAATTAAGATGCAGTAATTTTTATTCGGTTACATGATGAAAACCGCCAACTAAATACACATTCTATAATCGTTTGACTCGATATTTTAAGCGTTCGTGTTTTGTGTAACGCATATGGTTTTGGATTGCAAAATCAAGAACTCATTCAATCGATTCGACAACCAACAGAATTCTCATGGTTTTTGTATGGTTTGACGGTTTGTTTCAATGCAGTGTACTTTAACTTCTTATATTGACAAAAACAGTAAATAAATGTCATATTACTTCTTACATTTACAGATAATTACAGTAAATACAAAATTAGATATCTGGTGGAAACAGTAGCTAGAATTAATGATTCCTAATAAAGATAAGAATATCCATGATAGTCTAACCATTATTACAATAGATCTATGTGACACCACATAACTCCACTACTTATACCACCAGCACCATCAGTACATCACGAACACCACCACCACTACTACTACTACCACTTAACAAATTTCTTTTGCATTTCTGTTCACGTACTTCACGTACAACACACAATACACAGCCGCATACTCACACACAGCACAGACGAACGCACACACATTCACAGAAAACACGTGCTTCATTTCTGCTTCAAACAGGAATACATATCAGTTCTCATTTCCTACTGGCATTATAATTTCCTCCCCTTCACAAACGGCCTCCATCAAGTCTGCTACATGGCTTTTCTTCATCCAATTCCACTCCTTCTCCTTCGCTGTCTCTTTCTCACTCGGCACTCTAATTCAGTTTCTCTTATACCACTCGCCTGTCTGCTCTTTACATTTTAAATACGATTTACTACATTCTGATAAGCGATCAGAATTAAAGATCTCATCATCTTTTTATTTCTTAATTTCCTCATTTATTTCTGTTTATTCTTTTCCTTTCTTTCAAATTTGACTTCTTCTAGATATCTGTCTGTTTTTATCTTTTTACGTACTCTTAAACATTTTGTTATATACACGTTCCGGATCCACAGGGTCCGGCAATGGTACAAATGGTACAAAACCTTCAAAGACAGCCATGCATTGACAGTTGAATTGACAGTGTTGAATTTCTGACAGTGATTTGAAAAGTATAATATGTGTTCCATGAATTTTGATAACTACAAAGAGTACTATTTTTGAATTTTATTCCACTTACTTACAGATATTCTTAGAAAACGGTCAGATTTATGAAAGGATGTTTGATGAAAATTTCTCCGATAATGCATCGGCACATACGCACTACATGTTCAAGAATTTAAATTAAAAACAAGTAATCATGCTTCAACTCCCGACTTTGTCAGATATATGCTTACAGAATCTATTTCTCTTCTCAAGGTGGAAAAGGGATTGCACGATTCTTTGAAGAAATAAAACAGATGCGGTGAGAGAGCTTAAGGCTATTGGAAAAAGTGGATTCAAGAAATGATTTGAAGACTACAAAAGACGTTGCTGTCCCGCCCTGTTAATCTCTTGTCTTCTGTAAAAGTCTAATGTTTGAATTATTTTCTTTAATGTCTTTCATTACCCCAATTTATTTCCTTCACTGAATAAAACCTGCGTGTCTCAAGACATAAGCTACATACTCGACTTTCTTCTTAACGTTGTTTTCCATAAACTAAGGCTTCCGCTCAGTCTTCCTGGAAAATCTCACATTATCAATCTGTCTGATTCCAAGCAACTTCTTTAAAAACCACGATTCAAGTGCGTTTAGTGTTCGTCTTCTAGTATTCCACTGTCTCTCGCTGGACAAAGAAGTTCGAAATGATTAGACACCTAATTAACAACAAACTGTTCGCATTTGGAGCTGAGTTAACTGAAACCCTTGCAGACAATAATCGTTGGAGCTAAGAAATCTATGTATGGCCCACCATCGAGACTGTGAGTCGCACTTGATTATAATTATGACAACAGCAACCAGGTAACTGAATAATCATTTATCTATTCGGTTTAGCTAGTGTCACAAAAAAATGTAACCTTGCAATTAGCAAACGTAAACAGGGAAACTAACGTGATTTATATTTATGTCGTCCAATCAGATGCAAGGAAAACAGTCTTTCTTATATTTCAAATATTCGTTTTTTACTGTAATTAACTTAAAACCGTTTTTTACTGCAGGTTTATTTCCTTAATTGTTTACACTGATGAACCTATATATTTAAATTTGTGGAGGACTGTAGCATTTAAATAACGCATGCAGTGCAACTGACTGCTGCACACTACGGGTAGGTTTTGTGGAAGGAGACCAAAGGTACTCGTACATAACGCAGAGGGCTGGGATCGCGTTCCAAAACGCCACAAAAATTGATGTAGCCGGTACACTGTAAAGGAGACACGTGATGTAGTTACAGGATACAATTAAAAGGTCAATTAACCGTTAAAGTTGCGCTCACGCTACTGTCTGTGCGCGTTAAAGGGTCAGTGTCTTTGCAAGCGAAATAACGAAGGAATGTAATTTTAAGGAATTTAGTTTCTCTAACAAGCCATATAACAATTTCACTTGTAATAAGCTATGAATATCATTTTCAGAATATCATAGAATCGCATATGAGACTTACGTGATTTTACTATTGCAAGCGTTGCAAAATGTAACTCCATTTTATCAAATCTTAATGATTTTATTGTTGATTACTGTATTCTGAATAGCAATATTTAAGAATTCTCATATTTGAAAAAAACGTGTTTTAAATGTAATTTGGACAACAGCCAGTAATAAAACTTTTCATTGTTTATTTCTCTGGTATCAGTATTATCATTTCCACGGATATTTAATAACACCGTACAGTTTGCAAATTAGCTGGAATTTTAAGGACAGCCGAACAAGCTAAGAGGAAAGAGATATAATGTAAGTAATGGGAATATCTCGAACACAATAGTCCACTCTGTATGTGTGTGTGTATGTATGTTTGTGTGTGTTTTGAACGTGCCCAACGAGGTCGTGGGATTCGATCTTATTCGTGTTACAGCCAAACACTATTTCACATATAAAAATTAATTTTGAAGAGAAGAGGGTGTGTATCCTGAAATAAAATAATCAAGATAGAATTGGAAAATAATAAAATTGTATTTATTATAAACAGAATTTTAATATATACCTAATATATATCGTTATCTATATATAATGATCATATTAAGAAATTGATTGTATAATTGCAGGTCTCATATCTTCTATATCTATAAAAATGAATGTTTGTTTCTTTCTTTCTTTCTTTGTCCCGTATGCGTTCCTATACCATTCATCCGATTGCGATGAAACTTCGGTGAGTTGTTGTGCGCACGCCCGCGAAGGTTTATGAATTTTTTTCAATGGGGCCCTTTGGGGGGTTCTTGGGGTCTTCCACATCTCCTCCTAAACCACTGGACCGATTTCAACCAAACTTGGCACAAATATTTTATGCAACGGGAGAACCAACATAGGGTAAATGTTTTTTCAATGGGGTCCTTTGGGGGGTCCTTTGGGGTCTTCCACATCTCCTCCTAAACCACTGGACCGATTTCAACCAAACTTGGCACAAATATTTTACGCAACGGGAGAACCAACATAGGATAGGTGTTTTTTTCGACGAGGTCCATTGGGGGGTCCTTTGGGGTCTTCCACATCTCCTCCTAAACCACTGGACCGATTTCAACCAAACTTGGCATAAATATTTTACGCAACGGGAGAACCAACATAGGATATGTGTTTTTTCGATATGATCCTTCGGGGGGTCCTTTTGGGGGTCCTTTGGGGTCTTTCACATCTCCTCCTAAACCACTGGACCGATTTCAACCAAACTTGCCACAAATATTTTACGCAAAGGGAGAACCAACATAGGATAGGTGTTTTTTCAATGGGGTTCTTTTGGGGGTTCTTTGGGGTCTTCCACATCTCCTCCTAAACCACTGGACCGATTTCAACCAAACTTGGCACAAATATTTTACGCAACGGGAGAACCAACATAGGATATGTGTTTTTTCGATATGATACTTCGGGGGGTCCTTTGGGGTCTTCCACATCTCCTCCTAAACCACTGGACCGATTTCAACCAAACTTGGCACAAATATTTTACGCAACGGGAGAACCAACATAGGATATGTGTTTTTTCGATATGATACTTCGGGGGGTCCTTTGGGGTCTTCCACATCTCCTCCTAAACCACTGGACCGATTTCAACCAAACTTGGCACAAATATTTTACGCAACGGGAGAACCAACATAGGATATGTGTTTTTTCGATATGATCCTTCGGGGGTCCTTTTGGGGGTCCTTTGGGGTCTTTCACATCTCCTCCTAAACCACTGGACCGATTTCAACCAAACTTGGCACAAATATTTTACGCAAAGGGAGAACCAACATAGGATAGGTGTTTTTCAATGGGGTTCTTTTGGGGGTTCTTTGGGGTCTTCCACATCTCCTCCTAAACCACTGGACCGATTTCAACCAAACTTGGCACAAATATTTTACGCAACGGGAGAACCAACATAGGATATGTGTTTTTTCGATATGATACTTCGGGGGGTCCTTTGGGGTCTTCCACATCTCCTCCTAAACCACTGGACCGATTTCAACCAAACTTGGCACAAATATTTTACGCAAAGGGAGAACCAACGTAGGATAGGTGTTTTTTCGATGCGGTTCTTTTGGGGGTTCTTTGGGGGTCTTCCACATCTCCTCCTAAACCACTGGACCGATTTCAACCAAACTTGGCACAAATATTTTACGCAACGGGAGAACCAACATAGGATATGTGTTTTTTCGATATGATACTTCGGGGGGTCCTTTGGGGTCTTCCACATCTCCTCCTAAACCACTGGACCGATTTCAACCAAACTTGGCACAAATATTTTACGCAAAGGGAGAACCAACATAGGATAGGTGTTTTTTCGATGGGGTTCTTTTGGGGGTTCTTTGGGGTCTTCCACATCTCCTCCTAAACCACTGGACCGATTTCAACCAAACTTGGCACAAATATTTTACGCAACGGGAGAACCAACATAGGACAGGTGTTTTTTTTTTATACGATCCTCTGGGGGGTCCTTTGGAGTCTTAAAAAACTAACTTATTAGATCTGGTTACTATGGCAACCCAATGGAATAGATTCTGTTCTAAATATATTATCGCATTAAATTGAAGACCACGCGAACGAAATCTTTATATATTATATATATACAAACACTTTCTTTCTTTGAGTGGCATTGCAACGCATGCCGGGTACTCGCTAGTTAGTATATAATAAAAATAGGCCTAAAATTTATTTTACAATGAGTTACCAACAAACCAAAATCAAAAATTATAAAGCACTGAGAACAGGACATTTAAAAATAAAAATCAGATTATTTAAAAATAATGGAAACAATATGCACCCAGTGAATTATTTAATTTATGGTATTTTTATCATCAATTAAACTTTATATAAAATTTGTTAGTTTCCATTCTTTTTTTAAGAATTGTTAAGAATTTAAATATTTACATTACCAGATATTTAAAATTGTTTATTTTCCAGTCATTGTCTCTGTTTTCTGTAATGTCTTCTTACTGCAAATAAATCAGTAAATCAGTGACCTAATGCTGTCGATCACTCTTCACTATGGAGTGTGTGCCCTTGGTGGCCCTCCCGAAGGCTGTGTGTGTGTGTGTGTGTGTGTGTGTGTGTGTGTGTGTGTGTGTGTGTGTGTGTGTGTGTGTGTGTGTGTGTGTGTGTGTGTGTGTGTGTGTGTGTGTGTGTGTGTGTGTGTGTGTGTGTGTGTGTGTGTGTGTGTGTGTGTGTGTGTGTGTGTGTGTGTGTGTGTGTGTGTGTGTGTGTGTGTGTGTGTGTGTGTGTGTGTGTGTGTGTGTGTGTGTGTGTGTGTGTGTGTGTGTGTGTGTGTGTGTGTGTGTGTGTGTGTGTGTGTGTGTGTGTGTGTGTGTGTGTGTGTGTGTGTGTGGTCGAACCAGTACTGGTTAAGCTACCGTCGCGTCGCGTGATGTCCCGAATTCCGAAATACGTACGACACTACACTAATGCAAGAGAGAGAGAATAGTCTACCAGAGTAGGTAAACATATAATCTGGCGTGCCATTCATGTCCAAGATTATTACACTGTTCAATCCAGCTCCGGATTGTCATCATAGGTTTGACGTCACTTTCAATCATATGAAAAATGTTTGCATATTTCGGAGATTATCATATCACTAAAACGCTTACGTAATATCCATTACTTCGACACGATTCACAACATTTTGCACTACATCATAGTGCTTTTATTATTCCGTAATTGTATAATTAACGGAATAATGAAAAACTAATTAATTCGTCAATATATGCGTAAATGAATTTGCACAATTTGATTTGTTAATAAGGCGAGTAGCTTTATGCACTACGCGTTGGTACACATCGCATTACCCAGTTTTGCATATTTTGCAAAAAACATCCAGTCTGCAGGTTTCACCTTACCGTACAGTACAGGTTTCACACACACAAACCATTGCACTGTGCATACAGATTTTACCCCCGTGACGTCACATCATGTGACACACTCCGGCCCGAGATTGTCATTTTAAATCGTAAACCTTTTCCACGTTTTGGTTGTTATTAGTTAACATACTCATCTTTGTACACATTTAATGTAATTTGATTTGTTGGAGTTTATATTGCCATATTATGGATAAAAACAGATACATAAACATTGCTAATATGGAATGACGGCTTATTGAAAAGTAATTAATTGAAGAATGATAGAAATGTAAATAAATGTTTCTGTGTCCGATTTACTTTACAAATTAGTCTAGTAACCAACAAATAATACATAAATTAATTGTCTATTAATAGTTCATTTTTATAGAGTTTTTAATCTTTAAAAGTTAGGCTGCTCAGAGTTTATGATTTGAATATAACATTAAAACTTGAACTTTGCTGGTACGATGTAGGTAGGTGGAGTCCGGTGACCTAATGTCTACAGTTGATCTCCGACAGCCGTGCGGTATGCCCGTAAGAATTTAGATGGTAAAGTCGCTCGGAATCGCTCTTGGGTTGTTATTGGGATCGATATTTGTATAGGCTAAACTGGTATATTGGGACCTACACCAGATTTGGTGCACTTCAAGTGTCTTTCAAAACCTGTGTGGGCAATCTTCCACTAAATGGAAAGCAATCAGTTTTAACTGCGGCTGAAACTACACTTGTTTGCAATATTAACGTACTCAGACATTGTCTTTCCAAGATCAGAGCATTCAGTGCGGTGCAATCGAGGACTTGTGGTCACTTCCTCTACACTTATCACTTGTAGAAGAGGTTACGTAGCCTACATCACTACTGAATAACCGATATGAACTGAACTTATACTCAGCTTCACTAAGGTCTTAAGTTCTGGTTGGTCAGTAGTTTTTCTTGCTTTACAGAAATCTAATTAAAGTGAAGGATTTACAATCAGATCATTAAATTTGATCAGACGCCCTCGGTTTATCATATTCAAAAATTGATTTAAACCTGCGGACAAATGATCTAAAACTGTGTTTTTTCAATGGTTTTTAAACTATGAGTCATACATAGAATTATTATAAAATATATATATATATATATATATATATACACACCTACCAAAAATATATTTAGTTACGGGAAATTGTTTGTTATAACATAAATTACATTCTTGCGTATAAGTTACATTCTTACAACCTTACTTAAAAGGCACTTTAAAGTTGGTAGGCGATACACGCAACTCGCACTCGATTATCGTAATCAGAACTTAACGAAAATTACGCACATTTTCATGTATCACACTACATAATTGCACTAACAGTGACTTACTTTTTAAGTCTAAATTGCAAAAATTGCAAAGTCTCTTTCAAAGTAAAATACAGTTTTACATGCAACTCTACACACTTCATATACCCTCTTAACATCATTATTTGCCTTATTATAAACACATATACGGTACATCCGATTGAAACATATAAACATAAAAAGTAGGATTTGTCGTTGCAATGTGTGTGTGCGCGCGCGCGCGTGTGTGTGTGATTATATTTCTTTCTTTCTTTGTTTCCTGTTTGTTTAGGGGTATTTTGTACATTCTGTTATATAAACAAAAAAATATATAATCTACAAAATTGCTTATGAAAATGGATACAATAAAAATACTATAAACAAAATAGAAAACAAAATCAAACATAAAATAAAAACTGAACATTTAAAAAATTATCAAATCGAATAACACATAAATAATAAAAACAATATAAATGGGCCATATTCACATACATAAATAATTAGATGATGAAGTTAACAAAACTATTTAAAAACACAGACATTAAAATAGCATACAAAACTAATAAATATATATATATATATATAATATTTACCTTATTTCTTCCGTCGTGTGACTTCGTGTTGCGTTCGATTGATTATCTTTACACGTTTCCAAACATATGTTTCGAAACGCGTAAAGATAAAATCAATCGAACGCAACACGAAGTCACACGACGGAAGAAATACGGTAAATATTATATATATTTTTCAATAAGTGACTTGGATACCTATTCAAACATGTTTTTCAAGTTGGAAGCTAATAAACATAATTTACAAAAACTAAATAACCTACATAACAAAGATAATACAACAACCAATGGTATATACAAAATTGAATGCCAAAATTGCAATAAATGTTACACAGGACAAACAAAAAAACAACTAAGAAAACGTTATTTTGAACATCCAAACGCCTACGAAAAAACAGAAATATATAAATCTAATGTGGCCACACATACAATAAACACAGGACATGAATTCACAGACATAACCAACATGACACTAACAGAACACATAGCACTCAAAGGCACCATAATGAACATATGGAAAATTTACAAATATAGAAACACAAAACAAACTAATACCTGAACAAATACAATTCAATATAAAACATGACACAATTTTCAAAGCACTCAACATCGAAAATACCGTACTCAAAAAGCTAATGTATACACCACAATCACACACAAGAATACCAGTATAAAATACCAAAAACTAACAGGAAACCATAACAACAACCAACCAAAACACAAATACTCTACAAGATATAAAATCAAGAAGGCTGAGGATGGGAACAATACGATTCCCGAAACATGTACCAACTAAGGGAATAAACATCTTGAGGTAAAGAATGTATGTACCTATGTGTGCAACTTTCCATTTTAACCGGGATGAAAGAAATAATACTCTCATTTTCTCATCGTTTATTGGTTTCTTGGACGTCAACGTTCCAACGTTACGTAATCTTTTTAAACGTCCCTCACTCTTCTCTCATCTGATGATTTCCAGTCCTAAATTCTGTCTGGCCATCTCTGATTATCCGATCTTTGGAAATGATTGTTTCTAACGATTTTATCCGTGGTATTCCCTTTTATCTTCATATTTTTGGCTTTCTGGTTATTCGGTTTTCTGTCTTTAAATTCTATCTGATCTGCGGAATGTATTGAAATTATTTGTGTGCAGACTAGTGACACACTAGGTAACTTTTATTACTGTTTGTGTCCAGCGCGCACTGAACAAGTGTGTAACTAAAACTATTGTAATAAGAGTCAGCTTTGTGTATAAAAATGGTAAAAAAATCTGTCTGTAACCTTGTGTGTATTTCAAAAATTTATTCAACTGTTTCTATGATAAAGATTAATGCGATCGTCTTAATAATATACTATACACATACCAACACATTTATCATACATCGTTTTAACCTCTTGCTAATATAGTGCTGTCGGAGCTACACAGCATTCCTTCAAAGTCTCATACCAACGAAATCGGCTGACTCTCTTTCCAAAACTGGTAGCTCTAAGATATAACTGTTGGGCGGCATTTATGCACTGAGGTATGATTTACTCCTCGTTCCGCCATAGTATGCCATAGTATTTTATAACTTACTTAATGAACCGTTGTTCTACGCCTTCTGCAGATCAATGAAGGTTAGATAGATGTGCTTCCTTGTTACTAGTAGGACGTTTGTTAATAACTGTTTTGAGACCAAATACAATATGGAACAAGAACGATCCGCTCAAATGCCACTCTGCTTTTCCAGCTTTTAAAATCTCCTCCTTGAAAAGTGTCTGTATTATTTTCCCTTATTACTGTCTCACAATATTCTATTGTGCTTAGGGCACTCAATCTTTTACAATTCTTTCAGTCTCTCTTTTGATGTTTTGTATAGCCTATTTGTACAACATATGCTCTCTTCCATTCGAAAGGACTGGCTCGCCCTCGAAGCACTTTATAAAATGTCCACTAACTGTTGTTATAATATTAGGCACCTCTTTTACTAATCCTGTCGGTATATTGTGCGGCCCGGCAGCTTTCTCATTATTTATCTCTTGTGCACACTTTTTAAATTAAGATTTTATATTTTTAATATTTTGCTTAAACGAAAAATTTGAAGCTACAAAATGTATTGCTTTTATTTGTTACATTTATTATTTTGTTACTTTCATTTATATGTTATATATATTTTGCTCGCGCGCGCTCGTTTTGTGTGTGTAATATATGATAAATATTGATAATTGTTTACTCCAGAACGAACAAAGCACAGTAATGGGTTTCAGCAACCAGTAGAACTTGTTGTTCGGCAATAACGATTTCGCAGAATGTTGTTTGTCAGAGCTCGTGCCCGCACCCCCGTCCACCAGGCCGCATGAAGTTAATGATTTGTAACTTCTTGTGCAAGTAAATTCGAACTGACGGGCGATGAAGAAGAAGAAGAAGAAGATAAATGTGTTCCGACTGTCTTTGTAATTTCTCGCCGCCAACTTTTGTAGAAAGTATTTTAAATGTGTTTCTACTAACATATATTTTCGAAACAAGAACTATCAAAGTTTTCAGTTTTTAGCCTTGTGAAAGTGAAAGTAAATTTTTGCCTTTAATGATTACTATGAAGTTTACAAAATATCTGCCCTTCTCCCTCTGTTTTCCCTCAGCTTCTCTTTTCTCGTCTTCGAACAACACCACGTCGTTTAGACACTTCTTCTAACTTCTGGCACTCATGACAATTATCGTCAACAATAGTACAGTCATTAGTTGTGTCTTTCTTTAAGTAAAAATTTGATTAAATATCTGGAGAATTAAATAGCGTCAGTACAGAGTTTTAATATCGAATCTTATCATTACAAAACTTATGCAATCATGATGTTATAATAACTTTCTCATATTTATGTATAACTAAATACAAGCATATAAATAGTATATTTCTTAATAGTAAAAATATAAATCGTCAGTTAAATGTATAATATAAATCGTATGCATTTATTAATAAATTATGCATGTACACATTATTATACACACAAATACACATAGGCTATACACACAAATATTATGCATATATTCAATATAAATAGTACTTTAAAATCTTTATACTATTACATGACTAAACAGCGGTAAGACTTAATTGTGTTTCTTAATCGAAATCTACCCTTTTTTATCCTTTTTTGTCCTAATAAATCTAAAATGTATTTTTAAAACTACAGTAATACATTTTTATTTGCCACTTCATTTTCTTCTATAAGCTTTCTTTAATAGTATTTTACGTTCCGCTCTTACTGTCCTGTATATTTCTGTTTCGTACTTCAGTAAGTATTGTATTTAGCTAATATACATACTTAGTGTTACAAATCTTAATTTTCTTTAATCCGAGAGAGTGAACATCCTTAAACTATCCCGCCTAAAATTATTTTACTCCTTGAATGTTACATTTCTGAGAGTTTTATGTTTACTTATTTGGCTTCTGTCTGCGTACATTACTGTATACTGATCATATTCTTTAATATAAATGAGTTAATTATTTAATAACATAATTAATTAATTACATTATATTTTATGTAGTCTTCTTAACATCTCTCTTCATACAGACAGTAAACAGTGCAGCATAAGATCAGGGATAAGATCTATACATACGTATTACATATAAAATTACACGCACTGATAGGCCTATATTAAGTAAGAAGGTCGAACGTTTCAGTCACGTACTGTTTGTAACAGTTCTATGCTAAATTCCTTCGCTTAACGAGAGTTGCATAGACCATCTTACCTCTAGTTTGTTATAAAAAAGCTGTTTTTAAAGTTCTGATCTGTGACGCCATTCACAAATCCAATAAACTTTATTATGTACAGGTATTTATAAAGTCCGAGTTGAAAGTTGGCGTATTGTATGTGAAAGAGGGCCAGTACACCGAAGAGGAAATTCTGGACAACAACGAGAACAGCCCTTTGTTCCAGGAGTTTCTTCAGATACTTGGCGAACGTGTCAGATTAAAAGGTAAGCAGTGACACACATTAATTGATATAAGTAACCTTACGGAGAAGGGTGATTACAATCATATATAGGAATTCAGTTTACTGTAATTAATGTATTTTTGTCTAATTACACATAGTATCTTAAAAATTTACGGACCTATAAATTTCCTTAAATACATTCCTTAATCTAATCTATAGTCTTAAATGTGCATATTACGCCTGAAAGTGGTATCAATTAACTTTTTACTGTTTCCCATTTTATTTATTATGCTACAAATACATGAAAATAAGGAAACCTTATTACTTCAGAGATAAACGGGAAGATATTACGTGGTAGTAGTATGAAATATTTATGTAGATGAACAGAAGCAATAAAGTCTCGGGTTGACATAATCCTTATATTATAATCCATGCAATGTTATTAATCCTTATCTTATTAAAATCCTTATCTTTGTATAGGGATCTGTATGTTTACGGACTGATTAATTACAGATTCAATTTGTATGTTTTTAACATGATAATGTTTTTAGGCTGGGGGTCATTCAACAAAATGCGTGATGCAAAATGTGTAACGTCATCGAAAAATGCAACGCTCCAGGTGATGTTAACACTAAATTTTTTACATCATAATGTCTTTTAGCTGGACATCCTTTGAAACTTTCTGTAACACTTCATTTACCGTCACGCTGTATGACGTCATCATTTAGGCTGGGGGTCATTCCATAAAAATGTAACGTCATCGAAAAATGTAATGCTTCCACACTTTCGATTCCCCACAGTCTAGAAATCTTCGGTCTCTGTCGTTTTTAAGAAATCCGTACGAACATCGCTGAACAGGAGAGTCTGAAGTTTATGCACATTATACGTTTCAAAAGTCTAAAAACATTATCATGCTTCGATGTTTCGGTTTCGTCGAAATTTTGAATCTTTTTCTACCAACTGTCGTCTCTCATGGCGTGTTTTCGGTTCAGTTTCGACCCTGCTCTACAGTAGAGTAGGAAAGTAAGTCAAAAAGTAAACAGAAATTTTTTTAAAACTATTGTTTTTATTTCCACTCCAAAAATGGAACTTTTTCATTTCCTCTCTTACTATTTCTAATTCAGTTAGTCCACCTCTTAACAAGTTTTTTTTTTAACTTTTTCAGAAAGAAAATGTTCCTTTGTCTCTTGTGCAGCCAATTTCGTACCATTTCTAAATCTGTTCATTTGAAAAAAAACGTTATCTCTTTTTTCCTTTAATATATATATATATATATATATATAGTTATAATTATATAATGTATATATATATATACATTACTATATATATATAAATGTATATATATATATATATCGTTTTACGGTTACCTTATGATGGGTAGTTTAATATCTTAAAGATCATTAAAACAAAGATTTGTTTGGTCAGCGGTACAAGATAGAGCGTTGTCCTGAAGCAAGGTCGCACATTTTGAAAGTTTACCATTTCTTTTAGCTGACTGAAAATGTTAAACAATTTCTTATGTTAGCTCATACAGTTTTTAACTCTATCAGTTTTAATTTGCCGATTACTATCAATCATTTGTTTAATCGCTTCTATACTGTCACTATTCTTGCAAGCGGAAGGCCTGCCTTTCCGATGTTCATCACAGAGAGAAATCCGGCTACTTTTAAAGCGATCAATCCACTCGTACATGCACAATCGTCTCCATGTTGCTATTGCAGTCTGATTTTAAATTAACTTTTAAACAAAATTGCAAACCGCTAATGATGAAACAATTCTTTCAGTTTACAAACACTTTGAGGTTATGATTTACAACACAATCAGTGCTGCCCTCTATCTGATCAAGAAGGAAAACACATTCCCTTTACTTTTTTACTTTTCCTCGTACAGTTCATTACCCTAGTTCGGGATGACCGACGTAAGCAAATTAAAAATGACACAAAATACACTTGACTCGATCTTGGTGGCGACATAATGCGGAGAAAATAGTGGTTGAACTTAGGCTTAGAATCAGATGCTTGAAAAACCTTTACACTAAAAGATAGAAAGTAGAAATAAAAAAGTTTCAGTAATTAAGTACCGGTTGTAATTTAAATGATAAACCTAATTTAAATAAATATTCGTGCAGTCATGAAATATATTTCAATTAGGAAATAAAATTAAACAACAAAATTAAGCTGTCGGTTGAATTTATTTTTCACACACTTTTGACTTAGTGATAGACCTAATAATTTTCAGTGTAATACTGTATAATATAATGTAACATAATAATGTACAAAATCACAATCGCGATAAGCACTATGGAACTATTCTGATCTAGCTGTTTTAAAAGATGCCTAAGCACTCGCAAACTCGCAAAGATCTACCAATACTTTTTCTGTCTGTTTATCTAATTTTGCTTGTACTTTTAAAATCCTCGAATTTTGAGGACTTTTTAAAATCCTCGGTTCTTTGTCTTACAGTAAACTGTTGCCGCCAAATATTAATAACTTACTTTAGGCTATACGGTGGAGTATTCAAAATTTCAACCTCAACAAGAAGTGTAATGTTAAAGCGTATCAGTGTACTTTATTTATGAAATAAACTAGTGGTGAGCAGTAGTTGACGTTTGGATGATTTATTATTTCACATGAAATTATGTACATATATGGCTGTGAATAAAATTGAAAATGTTTATTTTTTTGATAACCGGTCTATCAGATAACAGGATACAGATTTCATCTTGAACAAGCAAAAAATAAATAAATAAATAAATAAATAATAATAATAATTGGCTACTTTCTTAAAGCTTACCAGTAATTAAAAAATGTCACCCTGGCCACGTTATGAGCAGGGTTAGCTCGGTAGTGGGGCTGCCACTTCTCTGCCTCTGAGCATGAAGTGATGTTGGACATCCTCCCTAGATGTATTGCCTTCACCACGGCTACTGAGTCAAATCTATCCAGAACAGGGCACTGCATACCCCGCAGTATTTCAACCAAAATCCACCTGGATTTCTGCTTGTAATATTCCAAAGTGAAGCCAATCCAGGATCATTTCCCTTATGCCTTAACTGGGTACTAGTAGGTACTGCTGCCCTCCACCAGGAATATTTATCGGCCTTCCGGTCTAGATTCCTACTGCTCTGCGAAAACAAGATCACCTCTTGTATCAAAGAGTCAATAGACCTATTAGAACCCCAATTGTATCACACGAGTACCATTATATCACAGGGACAAGAGACGTGTATCAAATTCTATAAGACAATGGCAGTTCCAGCACTGCTGTATGGATGTGAGAACTGTACTATAAGGAAGAAGGACTGATGCCAATTTCAGGATGCAGAAATGAGCTATTTGAGATCGGTAAAGGGAAATATGCGACTCGATCATATAAAAGTAGGCCTATATTAGAGGAGAACTTCATATAGTTTCCCTAAATGAACTCGTTCAGAATTACAGAAATTGCTGGAAACAACATCTATAAATAACAGACAATACCCGCTTTCCGAAGTTGACTTATGAGTATGAGCCGCTTGGAAGATCTCTAGGCAGACCAGTCACAAGATGGCGGGAGTCATGAGGCTGGAACAAGAGAAATCCTATCCATGAAGTGATGATGATGATGATGATGATGATGATGATGATGATGATGATGATGATGATGATGATGATGATGGTGACTGGCAAATAACTGGAAGTGGACAAAACACCTATGCTTGTACAGTATTATAAATAACTAGCTTAATTCTATTCCTTAGGCTTTCGGGTCGTAACTGCTAAAACTACTATCTGGGCTGTAAGGCCGCGGCCTTCCATTTTCTTCTACAGACGTTTCGACTTCGCCTCTGGAGGCCATCTTCAATGTCAAAGGACATAAAATGAATAGACAAGACTGTACGTCAGTACATCTGACGGACAGTGAACTGATGGACATTGTGTCAGTGCGTTTTATGTCCTTTGACACTGAAGATGGCCTCCAGATGCGAGGTCAGAACTCTATAGAAGAAAATGGAAGACCACGACCTTACTGCCCGGATAGTAGTTTTAGCAACTAGCTTAATGTTTAATAAAAATTAGAAGATGTGGATGATGGAGGAATAGAAACACAAAGAGGAGGAGAGCAACAACAACAGTAATAAATTAAACTTCTTTTTTCGATTATAATTTATCAAGTTTAAAATTGTCATTTATAAATTTATACATATAATCTTAAATTATTCATAAAAATTTAATTATTTTTCTAAATTTTTTCATCACAATTGTATTGCTTTATATTGTTAATTGTATTATTACTATTCTTTATACCTATAAACAATTATATTATAATTAAATAATTATTTGTTAAATTAATTGTTAACTACTTTCTTGAGTTCAAAATGAATTTAACACAGAAGTTTGTTAGCAGTACGCGTGCGTATTCAAAGCTCAGCTCGGTTTGAAGTAGGTAAAATTTATAACAAAAAACTACGACATAATAACAATAATAAAATAAAAATCGCTGAATAAATTTTGGTTTGTTGGATTGTACTGTGATACTTTCTTTCACGGCAAAAGACACAGACCGATGGGAAAAAATTTCTTTTGATTTACAGTTACATTGATATTCGTGTATCTGTTGTGTGTGTGTGTGTGTGTGTGTGTGTGTGTGTGTGTGTGTGTGTGTGTGTGTGTGTGTGCGCGCGTGCGTGCGTGCGTGCGCGCAGACGTGATTTTGTGTTATGTAGTGTAAAAAAAGATATCTGCTACAAGATTGAGAAAAAAAGTAGAAAAACGACTGAAAGAAATATGGCCGCTGTACACAGAATCGTGTAATACCTACACACGCAGGCAGACGCGCACATTCAGGAATAAAATTGAAGCTATGATTGTGCAGGTAATAAATATTTCATGAGACTATATAAAATCTGTTTCCATTTTATTTGACATATCTGTCTGTCTGGTTATATTCCGTCGCATCGTATTGAGATAAAATAAATAAATAAAACTGAAAAGAAAAGCACAAAATATTATTCAACAGCTTTCATACTTTGAAGCCTTGTAGAGAGTTGCATAAATAAGGTGATAATTAGACCTTTACAAACGAAGCCCTGGGAAAAGTTAGAATAACTTTTGTAATAATTGTTCCGTAACAAAATCCAATAGCCATATAAATGTTTAATATTTTTACATACGTTGAAACCTGAACATACGCAATATATCTACTACATGATAACTGGACATACGAACGCCGCTCAAGTGAGAGCCATTTCTGTGTAAACATTCTTCGAATCTTGACCGAAAATTTTCCATCACTCGACGAAGCAGGTCAGGTTGAATCCGTGCAATTTCTTGTCTGATATTCGTTTTTAATTCCGGTATGGTGTGCGGTCTATCAATGTACACCCTGCTCTTCAGAAATCCCCAAAGAAAAAAGTCGCATGCGGACAAATCTGGGAATCTTGCAGCCCACGAGATGTCGCCATATCTGGATATGAGTCCGTCCGGGAAGAGTTCCCTTAAAGCAGCCATGGACACACGAGCAGTATGACTTGTGGCCCCATCCTGCTGGAAAAAATTAATTTCCGGAAACCTAGGGAGCTGTTGCATCAAAAATGTTCTGACTATGTGTGTGTAGCGGTCTGCATTGACAGTTGTGGTGTTTCCTCTATCGTCTTGGAAAAAATATGGCCCAATAATGCCAGATGATGAAACTGCACACCACACCGTAACTTTCGGACTATGTAATGGCTTTTCATGCAACTCACCTGTGTTTTCATCATTCCAATATCGACTATTTTGTTTGTTTACATATCCATTCAAATGAAAATGTGCTTCATCTGACATAAACATGCGGTGAATAAAGTTTTCATCATCATTTACACGTCGCAATATTTCTTCGCTGAAAATCCTGCGAGCCAGCATATCGCCATCTTTCAACTCCTGGATTACTTGAATTTTGTAAGGATGAAAAGATAAGTCTTTATGCAAAATTTGTCGTAACGATGTGTCACTAATGTTTAGTGCGGATGCATGTTTCATTGCAGAACGTTGTGGACTACGCGTCAATGCTACTCGAACTCTTTCAATGTTTCCCTCTGTTCTTACAGACTTTGTTGCTCCTCTATGCTTTAAGTTTAATGTGGAACCAGTTTCTTCAAACTTTTTCACCCATGACATAATTGCATGAGCGGACGGCACTCTTCCATGTCGTGGAATATTGAAATGATTACGAAACAATCTTACAGAAGTCACACAGTCGCCATTCTTATAAAACGATTTTACGCAGAAAGCACGCTGTGCACCGGACCACTGCTCCATGTTTAACAAATGGCATTAAATGTAAAACAACAATCGAAAACCTCCACGCCCTCTCGTGAGCAGAAAATGAACTTTTGGACTTTCAAAATTTCCCGCTTCACTGACGGACCCTGTATCTGTAAAAACAGTTTTTTTGGCGCATCCGTGTACGTGATGTTGCCGACGTTTCGTTCCGTAATCCCGGAACATTTTCAGGGCGTACATTGTGTGTGTGTGTGTGTGTGTGTGTGTGTGTGTGTGTGTGTGTGTGTGTGTGTGTGTGTGTGTGTGTGTGTGTGTGTGTGTGTGTGTGTGTGTGTGTGTGTGCTTTCAATATTCGAATTGCTTAATCGTGCAGACGACACGGTATACGTTCACGTTCTGATCGCTCAAAATTACGGCATTCAAAAACCGAGATGTGAGCATGTAGTCCTAACACAGTGGGCGTCATGCAATACACTTTATATACTTACTTACAAACGAAACTAATTATTTTTTATCATCATCATCTTCAACAAGGGTTAAGCCAAAAATGGTTTGTTGCGGTCCCAAGCAGATAGAATAGAGCCAACGCTTCTTTGGACGTCCCACACTTCTCCGTCATTTCGCTTTACAGTTCAAGAGGTGTTTGCGAATGCGGTAGACATCCATTTGGTTAAGATGTTCCAACCATTTTAACCAATATTGGGTAAGACTATCGAGTATTCCCATAGTATCCAGTACCTACCGTATATCTGCATTTCTTCTACGATCTGGAAGAGTAGGCCTATATCCAGCCACGTGCCTGAGAAATCTCATTTCGGCCCCTTGAATACGAGTTGCCTCTCATCTCGATAAAGTCTAACTCTCAGACCCATAGAGAAATGTGGGGAGGACCATCACAATGTAGAACTTCACACGTGTTTCTTTACACGTTGATTTTAGAGTTCTCCTGAAGGTTGAATTCATAAAGCTTATTCACCACATCAGTGTTTATAGTATAAGACACATTATAACCCTGATATTCAAAAATGCTGACCTGCTCCATAACAATGCCATTTACAACAATTTTCGTTCGTATGGGATTCAACTCCATGAAAAGCCATCACCTTGGTTTTCAATTTGTAGATCTGTACGGATTCAACGCAATGAGTTAACAGCAATTTGAAACCGCTTTCCAAGTTTGATAGGACACCCTGGACATCAACAAAACGTGTCAACTGAATAGTTACTAATCATAAAATGTTCCGGAAGGTTCATCTGCCCGTTGTGTATGGCATATCGTCTATACATAAATTAAAAGGAGAAGGTGATAATGAGCACCCTTGTCTTACTCCAAGATCAGGCCCACACTTGGTCTTCTTGTCTAAATTAAGATTTTGTTTTTCACACAGACTTTCTGTGGCTCTAATGAGGTGTTGTGGGATCCATTTATCTGCCAATTATTTTGTATGATATATATAATATATACTGTAAAAAGTCAAATTTTTTTATGTATAATAAAATAATGAAATATATGTAAAATATAAATAATTTATATCTTCTCACAATTTTGTTCCTGTGTAATTATTATTATTAAATAAATAATATACTTGGTTTTTATAATAATAATAATAAGTAAAAAACGAGTTTTATTTATTTAATAATTGAATATAAATTAAATGCGCGCGCACGCGTTGTGTGTGTGTGTGTGTGTGCGTGTTTAAAATTATATGTATTTGGGCGTAGATTGTGAATGTGTGTGGGGGGAGAGAGAGAGAGAGAGAGAGAGAGAGAGAGAGAGAGAGAGAGAGAGAGAGAGAGAGAGAGAGAGTACGATTGTTAACTTTAATTTTTTTCAAGTTATCGACTTAGTAAATTTTTCAAAATGTGTTTTCAGGCTTTGACAAGTACAAAGGTGGACTGGACACAGTTCACGACCTCACCGGTCTGTACTCAGTTTACACCAACTGGCGAGGCATTGAAATCATGTTCCATGTATCCACACAGCTGCCTTATGAAAGTCACGATCCGCAAAAGGTAACCAGTGTACGATATCCAGTGCATCGTAGAGAGAGACAGAAACAATCTAAGAATCTTTGTAAAGAAACACGTAGGCCTAACAATTATTGTTATTGGAACTATTTGCAAAAACACCTTGTCTCAACTGTAACATTCCTGTGAAGCGTAAAGTAAAATATAGAAACCCATTTTATATAAATACAATCACCAAACATACACACGCGCACGCATTTATTATATAACCTATTACTATGGATCAGTACCAAACTAATTATAAATCTTTCCAAGAACATAAATGAATAAACAACTCCACACACTCACACATTTTCATATCTCAAAAACGCTTAATAAACATTACATACGATCAGAAATAAAAAGTGATTGTAAATGAAAAAACACTTATTACAGAAACCAAATAAATTAAACAATAGTAAACTGAGAATATTCATAATATCTACTGAAACCTATATACATCAAATCAACAGTCTATACATAAAATCGTCAATTAAATACAATTATTGGGCTATACCAGTTGTGCTTAGAAGAGAAATTTAAATGACATTAGAAACTCATTTTCAACCTTTTTAAGATTTTGTAAGTAATACTTTCTGTAGTAGTAACCAAAAGTAAAATTCAAGTATCTCTATTGTGTATTGCTTCTCTCTCTTGTCTCTCCGACACACGTAAACGGATACATTCGAATGGAAAAGTAAATCCCTGTAATACACATACATATATTAATACAAAAGTTTGTCTTCCTTGTAGGCCTATATTTTTGTAATTTTTAAAAAGACGTAACAATTTTTATTCAAACATAAGATACATTTTTTACTTTCACAGCTTTTTAAAATTTTTACAAGTAAAAATTATTATATCCTTTTGTCTAGATTATAATTATTTCATTTCATGACAATTCGCATTCTACATATATTTAAATAAATAAATATACAGAGTGCATCAGCTAAATCCGGAAAAAATCAATTTGAATTTCCCGCTACATTTGACTTTAGCACTAGTTGATTGTTGGCGTTTAGGTAAGCCAGCTGTATGTGTAAGATGTAGGGCATAGTCTCAAAATGGGTGAGTTTGTGAGGTCGAGTGCGGAATATAATCGACGAGCGGCGGTAATTGAAGCGCTTCGTGCCGGGCGTTCACCGACTGAAATTATTCGCTTCTTCGGGTACCCGAGATCGACCGTTTATGACATCGCGAAAAAGTATGCAGACGAGAAGTTCGTAGAAGGTTCTGCTAACCCGGCAAGGCAAAGGCATTCGAGAGAAAAGACTCCAAGGACCCAGTGTCATACAAAGGGCTCAAGAGCTCATTTCGGAAGACCCGGGGGTGCCGCTTCCTAAAATGTCCACCACACTTCAGGTGAATGAGGCCACCATGGGTCGAATTGCAGAAAAGGACCTGAGATACACGTCTTATGTGCTCAAGGTATGACAAATGCTGTCTGAGTCTGCCAAGGTCAAGAGAGTTGCCCGCAGCAATTTCCTTCTTTGTTCATTGAAGTACGAAGCTGCAGGTCGCCTCAGGTTTTTTTATGATGAGAAGAGTTTTACTGTTGATCCAAAAGTGAACCACAGGAACGTCTATTGGCTTGCCTATTATCCTGAGGATGTCCCTGTAGTAGCCAGGACAAAGTTTCCGGCCAGTGTTCACGACTTAAGCGTCGTCTCCAGTGAGGGTGACGTCATGCCGCCACATTTCTTTAAAAAGGGAGAAACAATCACTATGGAGGTTTACCTCCAGATTCTGAGAACTATAGTAAAGCCATAGATGGAAACTGTGGCCTCTGGGAGACCGTACATCTTTCAACAGGACGGTGCACCGGCTCACACAAGCCATTTAGTGCAGAACTGGCTTTCCGATAACGTGGACGCATTCTGGTCTAAGGAATTCCGTCCTCCCAATAGTCTTGATTTAAACCCGCCAAGATGATTATCTTTGAGGCGTTATTGAAAGGTGTCTAACAAGTCCAGGCGTCCCAACGTGGCAACCCTTAAGGCCAATATTGAGAGGCAGCATTCGTGGAGTTGGAAAAAGACCAGATGAAGATAGTCGAGGCAGTGATCACAGCAGACGGGGGTAATATTGAATAATAAAACTCAGGAAGGGTCTCTTAAACAATGTATAAAAAGTTTTTTGTTAGTGTCTTTTTAATGAATAAACAAGTGTTTTAATAAACCGTTTGTTTTGTCCGGATGTAGCTGACGCATCCTCTGTGTGTGTGTGTGTGTGTGTGTGTGTGTGTGTGTGTGTGTGTGTGTGTGTGTGTGTGTGTGTGTGTGTGTGTGTGTGTGTGTGTGTGTGTGTGTGTGTGTGTGTGTGTGTGTGTGTGTGTGTGTGCATTTTATTCTTGCATCTTTGTTATTTTAAAAAATTAACATAAAAGTTTTAAATAAGAATATATTTTATATGTAAAATAAATTTTATAAAATTAGTAAAAAATATACTTTTGTGTTAAAGTTTTCGCTTACATACATACTCAGTACTCTATAATATTTCTACGTAATTAATAGGCTACAATATTTTGGTTCTTAATAACTTGCTTATTATGGTAGCAAACTACACTGTCTCTGTTATGTATGTGTGTGCAGCTACAAAGGAAACGACACATAGGTAACGATATCGTGTGTGTTGTGTTCCTGGAAGCCGACAATACCTCGTTTTCTCCATCCTGCATTAAATCACATTTCCTGCACACATTTATACTCGTCAGAACTAGTCCTAGGATAAAAAGGAAACCAACTCGATACGAGGTAAAAGAAAGTTATTCTTTGTGTATATTATAGTTGTGTGTGTTTACTGCATATTGATAGTTGTTGCACCATTCATCAACAGGCTGCCTTTGTTGGTTGAGGGATACAGTAGCCCAGTATCAGTAGATATCATACAATCAATTGAGAACATTTTTTATTTATTTTTTTATTTATTATCAAAATATCCTTATACCATATTGGTGTCGGGTTACATCAACTACACTCTATATACAAATTTTTTCCATCTTACTCTATCCATTGACAACGTCTTCGCTTCACTCCAGCCCAAGCTTCTTTCTCTCAAAATGTTTCCCATCAGTCCATCCCAAGTCAGTCATGGTCTTTCTCTCTTCCTTCTCCCCCCTGATTTTGCCTCCCAAACCTTTTTTACCATTCTATCACTATGCATACTCTGCATGTGTCCCCACCAGCATAGTTGTCTCTGTTCAATAAAATCCAGAATCGATATCATTTCTAAATCCTCTCTAATTTGTGTATTCCTAACTCTATTCTTCCTTCTTACTCCTACTACTCTCCTAAGATATATTTCATTTCTGCAACCTGGATTTTATTTTTTTGGCTTTTGGATAGCACCCACTTCTCACAGCCGTATGTTAAAACTGGTATGTATACTGTTTTATACATACTCATTTTCTTTTTTCTTGATATCTCCTTCTTATTTATAAATCTATTGTTTAATGCATAGTATACTTTTATTGCCTTTTCATTTCTTTCATTTAATGCGGCTTCTTGATTCCCATTACTATCTACTATAACCCCCAGATATTTAAATTGATTGAATTGTTCTATCTTCACTCCTCCAATTTCTATATTTATTATTTCTCCCCCATTACCATTACCTTTGTTTTGGTCTTATTTATTTTCATCCCTTTTTCCTGAAGAACTTAATTCCATATATTCAAATTACCCTGTAACGGCCTTTCATTTGTAGCCATTAGCACTACATCATCCGCAAAAGCCCCTTCTGCTACTTCTATACTTCGCAAGTTCCTGTATCCAACATGCATTTTCTTAACCTTCAGTAAGCACTTCTTAATAATGTCGTCCATGTACAAGTTGAATAATGTCGGACTCAGTCCACCTCCTTGTCTTAATCCATAATTTGTTGTAAATCCTAGCGACCTCATATTTTTACCAATTACATAATTTACATTATTTTTGTATAACCTCTCTACTACCTTAATTATTTTACTCCTTATTCCTCTATTTTTTAAACTTTCCCATATTTTTGTTCTAGGTACACTATCGAAAGCCTTCTCAAGATCAATAAAAGCCAAACATACCAATTTATCTTGTTGTATCGACTTCTCAGCTATCTGTTGCAGAGTAAATATGTGATCCTGCACACTTCTCCTTGATCTAAAGCCACTCTGCGATTCCTCCAAACTATTTTCTAAAATTGGGACCAATTTATTATTAATTATCTGCTCATAAACCTTTACAATTGTATTTAAAAGATTGATACCCTATAATTATTACAATCTCTTGCATTACCTTTCTTAAAAATAGGAACTATCAATGTTTCCTCCCATTCTCTTGGTATGTCTACACTTGTCCACGCTTTATTGATAATTTCTAAAACTATTTCTTTCCCCTTTTTCCCCATAGTCTTTATCATTTCTACTGTAATTTTATCTGTTCCAGGTGCTCTCCCACTTTTAAGTCCTTTAATCACTACTTCTAATTCATGCATCGTTATTTTTTCTTCTTCTGTAACTTCACCATCTTCTCTATCTTCTTCTTCATTAATATTGACTTTATGATCATCTTTGTTGATTTCCTTACCACTTAGTAATCCTTGAAAGTATTCTTTCCATCTATTCATTATATCGTTTCTTTCTGTCAGTATTTTCCCATTAGCATTATATATACATATATCATTCTCAGTTTTTTCTTTTCTAAAAGATTTCAATACTCTGAAGAAAAGTTTTTGATTTTCCCACCTATCTCTTTCCAATATTTCTCCAAAATCTTTCCATGCACTCTCTTTCGCTTTTCTAACTAATTCTTTAACAATTTTCTTTGTTGCTTATATGCTTCATAGTTATCCACAGTTCTATTAGCTGTATACTTTTTCCATTCCCTTTTCTTCCTTTTAATCTGCTCCTTTATTTAAGCAGTCCACCATACCGTCTGTTTTCTTTTATTATTCATTCTAGTAACACCACAAACCTCCACAGCTGTATCTATAATTATATCTTTCATTATTCTCCAGCCTTGGTGTATCCAATGCACTACCGATGTCGCTATTTATCTTGATTATACTGAATGCCGCCCTTTGTGCATATTACTCTCTATCAACACTCATCATAACAAAACAACCTTATCTGTTGTACTTAATTTCTCTCCTACTTCTTAAGTCTATTTCAATTAAATCCTACTTCTTACTTATTGCCTTAAACATACCACACCTGTTAATTATATATATATTTTTAACACTTAAACAACGTACACTCCCTATAACAATTAACCAACAATCTAGCAAACTCATTAATATCTCTAATCATGACACATAACCTACACCCTGATTTATATCACTATACCCATTCACAAAACTTTCTTTTCTTCCAATAGACTGTTACACCCACATTCACCCTCCAACATTTATCTCTGTACCTTTTATTATCCTTATCTTGCCAATAATTCAAACCTTTTTACAAGTATAACAACAAAACTATCACTACGAAGGCAGGCCGACTTGTCGGTATCTACCTGTCGCCTTCCCAGTTGAGAACATACATAGTAAAAATATTGAAAATACAATTCTAAGGATGGAAAATTATAATCATTATAATAGAAAATTTCCCAAGGTTTGGTCTTTTTCAGACGTCCCCATGTTATTACAAAGTGCGTATTTTTAGTAGTCATTATTGTCTATGAGCCCTGGAAAGTTTCCTGCACCAAAGAACAATGTGTTCTCAAAATCATATTATTTCCTGATTCGCAATTCACAGATACTCTTAACCTAAAAAATTCTCTCATGCATGTTTTCTTAATGGTAATTTGAATTCTTGGATTTCGTTGTCCATGAAGTGTCCATTACTTAACTAAATACCATTATTACATTAACAACTCAGAACACAAAGTTTTTAGAAGTAAAAATATAAAGTTTTACCTTACAGCCTGAACCGGTTTTCGCTTTTAAAGGCTTCTTTCGCCTCTGAAGAAGCCTTTTGAAGGCGAAAACCGGTTCAGGCTGTAAGGTAAAACTTTATGTTTTTACTTCTAAAAAACTTTGTGTTCCGAGTCGTTAATGTAATAGTGGTACGTAATTTGAATTCATTTTAATGGAATCATTTTATTTGTAGGCATATTTTACTTTGTGCTTAAAATCCGACCACTACCTAGTATTACTGATTGTTATTAGTTGAAACTGAGTATTTTAGCACAATGTTTTAAAGTAGCGCATGCCCCTCAAGGTATAGTAGGCTTTAATACACATATCGACTCTTAGGTTTAAAAAGTGGAATTAGTAAGTAATAATATTGCTAAAACAGTCAACCTTAAGTTTCCTATAATACTAAAGTTGATTCAAAAATATTTCAAATGATTAAAACACCTGACATAAATTTTTGTCCGCCAAATACGTAATGCACTCGAATAAGAATTCCAGAACAGCCCAAAAGTACCAGTTTTTCCCAACTCTTTACACAACTATTTCAAACAGGGCACTCATACTCTAATAATTTATCTTTAATATTTTTATTTCATTTCAATTTGTCCTCTTTAGATTTAAATTTTACTCCCAAAATGATATAGTTATAACCACTTTATAATTTCTTTAAAATAACCATTGTATTCATAGTCATCAATATAATTCATTTCATCAGTTGTAAGTAATTCAATTCAAATCTGAAACGTGTAGTTTCATACTTTTATAGAGGAGCTTAATCATTACTTACCAGTGTTTTAAGTTTTATATAAAATAAGAAAGGTTAACTATGACCGTTTACTTGTCTGCTTAATAGCACACCATTTTAAGGAGCACAACAGCTTCTCAGTTTGTATGTATCACATTATGAAGAATCAACAACATTTAGCGGCGATGTGACTTCATATTTTCTTAATTAAATTTTGTATTTACTCTGTGGTTAATGAATTTCAACACAGGCATTTTCGTTACCTTAAATTAATGAATTTCATGTAGCTAATGAAGCCTGTAGTCACATATCTTGACTTAACTGGACCCAAGATATCCTATCACTAACGTACAACCTAAAATGTACTAGTATATTTTCATGGAACAGATATACAGTATCTATGGACAATTGGAGATATGTTTTAAGGAAAAATTACAGTGAAACATTTGTTTACTCGTAGAATAACTAATAATGAATTCTGTAAAAAGTTAACCAAAAGTTTTAAATGTAAATAATGTAAATTTTTATTTTAAAAATGTAGGCTAAGTAGTAAATGAAACTTTATTTAAGGGGTTTCTAAAGAAGTTCAATTCATTTTAGTACTAGACAAAATAAAATATCAAATTTCACATTTAACAAAAGAGTAACTAATCAAAAATAATATAAATAATAATAATAAATAATAATATATCAATATTTATTAATATTTATCAATAATGATATAATAATAAATAATAAATTATATCTTTCAAAATCCATTGGGTTCTTGTAACATTTACACTACTAACTTTTAACAATAATACAAATGGATAAATTTGGTGGTTATGGTGGTTTTGGCAAATACTATCCATCCCAATTTCATAAATGCAATCCGTATTCAATGAATCACATTGAGGCGCATATTTGTGGTTTTGATGATCTTATTTAAGCGGAATACTAAACAGAATAATATTTAAACACAAAAAAATCATATGAATGCTGAACTATGACCTTATTCTTGACTTATGCCTCTTAAGAAAATTGTGAATCAGTGTAGTAATGAGTGGCGGTTCTAAAGCCAGTAATTGGGCTTTGAATTGCATCTAAGTGGACAAAAATAAAAATAACAACTAAAATGTAAAAAGTAAATAGGGTTCTTCGTAATAAGTAGAGTAATAGTAACCCTCCACTTAATGTTACTCCTCCAGGCCCCGGGTTAAAACCGCACTGTTTGGATGTATCATGTATATGTAATTACACAACACCTATGAAGCTGAGGTAAGAAAATTTGAAAGACTTACGTGATCGGACACTTCTATTTAAAAAAAAACACGTTTTTCCTTGAAATATAGACTATTATTAATAGAGACTCTCAAAATATGAACCTACATCTCATTACTCACGTTATGGTTGCAGGTGTCGGTGGTAACACGTGATGAAGTAGGTGCCTATAAACCTTATCTGTGGGAACAATCTGTATTCGACAAGGGGCCCATGTTCAGAGAATGGGTGCTGACAAAGGTCGTTAATGGAGAACGCGCCAGCTATTCAGCTCCAAAATTTGCGCGCATGCAAGAGAGGACGAGAAGTCAAATGCTCGAAGATATTGTTGCTAACCTTGCAAACCACGCTGAAACAGGACAAATACCGAAACCTTACAGGTAAAAATTATCTATTTACCTAATTAGATATTTTAACGGTGGAATTCTTAAATAATTTCCACATGATTGGTTTAATCAATCAATTATATGACACAGTACTCTAGACTCTATCTAAAACATAAATACTTACACTTGTTAAAAAGTAATTTATTCACATTTTGACTAAAAATGCTTCAGTATTGAAATGTTTCTATTATTGAAATAAAGTATTTAGTTTATTCATATTTTCTAAATTGTTAGATGAAATTTGTCAGTTCAAGAATTGGGTAACCACCGACAATGTCTTCATAAAAAATAGAACTACATACTTTTGTAGTATGAGGATTATTCAGAAAGTAAGTTCCATTTTTAAATATTGTCGCAATATCGATGCCGTCACGCTGTTTGTTGATTCGTTGGCAAGCCAACAACGCCATTTGTAAACAACTGTGCGCTGAGTAAGCTTCTTCGGACGTGTTTATAACATCGAAGAAATTCTAGACGCCCGCCGCATGTGAAAGTAGGTATGTGATTCGGTTCTTGAATTCAAAAGGTATAAAACAATTGAAATCCACTGTCAGATTTTTATGTTTATGGAGAAGATGCAGTGAGCGATTCAATGGCACCAAGACTGATACGACTTTTTTGCTTCGTCCGATCCAGAGTAAGCGACGAAGGATGCTTACCCGGGACAGTGCGATAAATCATGGCAGTCCACACACACTGTACACATTTCTGCTGCAACGCAACATCTCCTCACAAAGTTTAGCTGGCAACAATTGCATCATCCGCCTTACAACTCAGACTTCACACAAACCGAATGCCACGTTTTCAAGCATGAAAAATCCTTCCTTGGTGGCCAACGATGTCAAACAAGCTGTTAATACATGGTTCAAAACACAGGCGGGAAATTTCTACGACGAAGGTACACAGCGCCTGGTGCCTCGCTATGAAAAGTGTTTCAAAAATAACGAAAACTATATAAAAAGGTAGTCTAAGGTGTATACTTCAAATAGCGATAAAACTTTATTGTAAATATATTCTTGCTTAACTTTAATACCCTATCGTAATTTACTTTCTGAATAGCCCTCGTATTTTCAACTGATTACATTTTTCAAAACAAGCATTCATAAATCAAATATCTTCATAAATTGATATATTGATATTCATATATCAATCAAATATCATAAATTGAGTGCATATTTCTTTGTAAATAAAGAAATAGCTTTGGGACTAATTTATTAAATAATTAAAGACAAATATTAAGCTATTAATTCTTGCATAATAAATTATCCGTCGGAAACGATATTGCTTATAACACGTACCTTCCCTAAAATTATACAAACATTTCACATGGTACTAACCTAAGAAACTGTATCCTTGGCTACGACTCCAACGACTGGACCTGTTGGGGAATAAAATACATTATAGTGAAGAATCTTGAGTCTAAGAAGGAAAATTATAAGTAACAACGAATGAACAAGGTTGCTCTAAAATACATTCTTCTTGTGTCACATGTTGGCGTTCCTAATTCTTCATCAGTGTTCATTTGGTCATTGACATTATACATGGTGGAATGAAATGTAAAAAAGAAACACCGACAATATAAACTTGTCAAGCAAATATAGAGCAATCACATAAACAATTATAAAACTACCGGATACCTCGGGAACCTAAAACATGCCTCGGGAACCTAGTACTCTGAGTCTGGTGTTAAAACCAGTGTACGATAAAAAAATGTACTTCTATAATACTGGTATTCCATTCCAGTGTTATATTTTACAACTACAGTTACAACTGGTTTTCCTTGTACACCATGCACAATCATAAACAAAAGTCTTTAAAAAGTAGGCCATAAAAAATATACCGTATGCTTTATTATATTTGACAATAATAAAATAGTAACTTTTTTAATTGATGTGATTAGCCAGTCACAAAAATTACAAATTAATATAGTGATATGATTGTATACAGATGAAAAGCGATTCTATACACGCAAGCTGAAAACGCAGGAGGAGTAATGTGAATGAATGAGGGCTATGAGACGAAATGTAGCCCTTTGTAGATGTATCATATACTGTGTGTTGTATACACCTGCAATGTAAAAATGAGTTACTAAAATTACTGAAAAATTGAAAGGAGAAGTAGCTCTAATGATAGCCACATTACCCTTCTGTTTGGTGTAGCTAATGCAGCCTGTATATGTCTACCTCAACAAAAGATATCCTATCATTAACAGACAACCTAAAACATAATTGCACATTTCTATGGGCACATGACGAAATGTTCTAAGTAAAACTTTCTGTAAAATGTTTGTTTACTCATTGAACAACTTATAATGAATTGTGTAAAAAATTAACCAAAAGTTTTAATTGTAAATAATTATTTTTTTTTATTTATGGTAAATAGTAAGTTAAGTTATAGTTACAATAAGTTTTAGTGATTTTTAAAGACGATAAAGTCATTATAGTGCTAGACGAAATAAAAAATTTAATTTGCAATTTTATTAAAAATTTATACGATAAAAAGTATATTAATGTAATTTGAAAGCTGTTCTTTATCTATTAATTTCTTTTGACAGGCGGGGATCTTGGAGACCAATTGGTCACATGAGGCCTTCTAGCCCGCTACTGGATTCAGTCAGAGACAGATTTGAAGATTACGATCAGCTGGCAAAAGACTTTACCAAGGCCTTCCTCAATGATGAAACCAACATGGTCGTCAATGCCAACCTTTTTGATGTCATATTCTTAGTGGGACAATCAAAACAGAAGAGCCGGTTCATTGGTGTACGAGCGATTTTAGGTGTTAGAAGTCGGTATGTGCTGTTGCTAATGTTGTTGCTGTCATTATTATTGTTCCTTCACTATTAGTACTGTTGTTGTTGTTGTTGTTGTTGTTGTCGTCGTCGTCGTCGTCGTCGTCGTCGTTGTTGTTGTTTTTGTTGTTGTTGTTGTTGTTGTTGTTGTTGTTGTTGTTGTTGTTGTTGTTGTTGTTGTTGTTGTTGTTGTTGTTGTTGTTGTTGTTGTTGTTGTTAGATTATTTTTATTTCTCTTGGAGTTTTTAGTTTTTATGATGGTGCTCTTGTTTATGTCTTCTTTATATTGTTGAACAGTAACACGAAATCATCACGACAAATTTTGAAAGAAGGAAAAAGCACTATTATATATTTTATTTTTGTCTAAAATTTAATACTGATTTTGTTTATTTCTATTTTAAACTGGTGTTTGAAACATCCCTTATTATTTAATTTTATTGACATTTCATATATGAAATGGACTGAACATCAAGTCTTTCCCAGTCTGTTATTTTTGTATGATTCTGATAGACATAACTGGAATATCCAAATATATTTGATAATAAGTGGGTTAATTGGAAGAATGTTAATGGCCATATATTTTTATAACCTTTATATTATTTTCCTTTATATCTTCCATATTCTTGTATTATATTATATTTAAATAGGGTGTGTAATATTGTCATGTTATATATAAAAAAGTTTTCAGACTAGGACATAAACTGCTTGACACTAAGTAGTTATTAAAAAAATGGATTTTTGTTAAGTCTACTCTGAAAATATATCATGTGTTTTGTCTTATGTACCCTTAGACGCACAAAAATAAAAGAAAATAAATAATCATATATTTGTAAACCAAATTTGTATAAAGTAATCTAAAATTTGTAAAACTTTTAACACCAATCTGAATATGATGGAAGTAGATATGTTACAACCATGATATTAAAATTAATATACATAAACAGCATATTGCAATGTTAAATAAAAACATCAACAGTACATTCTTTTTTGTTTTAAAATATTTAAAAATAAATATAAAAGATGACAAAAGTTAGTAACACAAACATGCGATAACCAGTTTCATAATATTATACTTTATTAACTACCGGTACTTAAAATGTCTGCAAATAGCAGAACAGAAATTTATAGAACATTCAGATCCATAATATTGTTTTTTATCTGAATTCTATTAAGACTGGCTGCATCTGAAAAATCTATTAATAATATTCATTAATTCTCTACTGGTATTTGTTACAGAGTGTTCCAGGAAATGCTGTACGGAATATCAACAGGATTTGGTTCACCACAGGTCCCTGTTGCAGAGCTACTAGCTCGAGCTGTGCCTAGCCTCCCTAGCCCTCAGAAACCCAAGAGTAGTAATTTTCTACAAGTGCCAGATATTGAAAGCCCTAGGTACTTTAATAATACAATACATATTTCATACAATAACATTTAACAGTTAAATTTATTTTTTAACACTTCCTTCATGTTAATCATTGTTATATTTTTTATATATCATTAAATTGATAAAATAGGAAAAAATTAATTTTTCAATATTAGTTGTATATATCAGGTGGATATGATTATTTATACATATTCCCTTAGACACATACTCTATAATCACCTAATTTTGTGTAAATTTCCTTCATCAGCATAATCACTTGTCATTAGTCTCACCATATACTACTTTAAAATGGTGTGACCAGGAATGGGTTTTAAATTAAAATATTGAAAAGCCATTGCATTCTACTTATATGGATATTAAACCTCACCCCTTTATTACCCATTTTATAAACACAGGGGACCTCACTAATCCTTTGTCCACTAATGCATTTCCCTCTATATTCATCACACACCCAAGCTTTTTTTTCTTTTTCTATATTAACAAACTAATATTCTTATTCTTATGCTCTAATTATAGCCAGAGTAAACCAGAAACATGCTGATTGTGGCTGGGGTTTTAATAATAGCCAGGAGAACAGATTGCGGAAAGTATTGGTTCTGGCATTTTGTAGTTGTGTACACAATGATTGTTTGTTGTTACAATGTAATACATTTCCAAAATTTACGAAGGTCTCGCTGGGGCCTTGTGCTGATTCTAAGAATTTCTTGTGTGTGATTCTGATCAGTTTTCAAGTAGGTCATTCATGTCTACTAAACGTACTCATTATAAAAGTATCGATTTACCAAAACAAATATGAAATTTTCCAGTGCCTTCAGAAAGGTGAAAGTCCCACTAGACTGTCAAAAATTTATGATGTTCCATGTACCACAATAAATGATACCAAGAAGAATGGTGATTTAACTGAAGAGTTTATGTCCAAAACCAAAGCTGCAGAAGGGATTGTGTTGAAAAGAAAAATATTAACGACAGCCACTCTAGAAAAACTGGATGATAAGTTCATATGGTTCACTCAGCAGTCCTCCCAATGAATTCCATCAAGTGGGCCAATTATCACTGAAAAAGCTATCCGAATCAATCAGAAACTTAACAGTGACCTAGATTTTAAAGCAAGTCAGGGTTGGCCTTATAGGCTCAAAGAGAGTTACAGAATTCGAAAGCTACAAATCGAAGGGAAGAAGCTCAGTGCAAACAGTGAAGTAGTGTCGTGATATCAGGAAAAACTAAGTGCTCACATTAATAAACTGGGTTTGTGCATGGACCAAGTGTATAAGTGTGATGAGACAGGATTGTACTGGAAAGCTCTCCCACAAAAATGCTGGCTCTGGCTATAAAGCCAGATATATTCTGGCTATATTCAGCCCCTGGATATAAAGTGAGAAAAGACCACATTAAAATTCTTGTATGTTCCAATGCTAGTGGGAACCATAAAATGCCATTAGCTGTCATCGGCAAGACAAAAAAAAACACGAGCTTTTAAAAATATCAATTGACATTTTCTGTCTGTGAAATATTCTACCCAAAATAATGCACGCATGACCAAATAAGTTTTTCAGTAATGGCTGAAAGAGGAATTTCATCCTCAGGTACTGCTTAACTTAAAAAAAAAGACCTGCCAGAAAAGGCTCTATTAGTCTTGGATAATGCTCCCGCCCATCCTCTTGATGATTTAGAAGAATGTTCATCTGATTCAAATGGCATCCAATGTAAACTTATGTTTCTTCCTGCTAACACAACAAGCTTACTGCAAACAATGGACAAGTCATTATTGAGTGTTTTAAGAGGCAGTTCAGGAAGTCCTTTTTACAAAATTTGACACTTTGTAGAAACGATGTGGACATTGAACAATTTTGGAATGCATACACTATAAAGGTGCAATATACAATGCAGCTGATGCCTGGCAAAGTATTCCGGAAAACATACAGCCATCTGGATTATAACCAGCATCTACACAACCAGAAGGTCTTCACCCCACATTGGAATTCTTAGATATCTGCCAATCCCTACCACCATTTAACAGGTTGAATGAAGACGACATCAAAAACTGGAGTGAAATAGACTTTTACCAATTGTATGTATGCTACGAAATGTTTAATTGATAATGGAATTGTTACATATCAACAGAACCTACAGAAGCTAATGATGAAGAAGATGACCAGCCAATTAAACCTGCAATCTCTCATAAGGAGGCCATTCAATCACTGACTACAGTAATCAAGTGGTACGATGGCCAAGATGAAGCAGAACTGTCTAAAATAATCTCCCTGTGAAAATACATAATTTGGCTCTTGAAAAGTATGGTCAACAGAAAAAAAGAAGAAAATTACAGATTTTTTCACAATTGTTAAAAAATTTTTTTTTGCAATTACAGTGTTTAACTTGTGTGAATTTGAAATTTTCCAGCAATATGTTCGATTATTACAAGAGTTCTGTACATTGCTAGTGTTGTAAGAAAACATTTTATATTGTCTTTAATGGGTTTGTTTCTTACTCTCTCATTAATTTGTTCATTTCACTAATTCATTACCCCTTCAGTCCCGTAGGTGACAAATTAGTGAGATTCTCCTGTATATATATTTCTTGCCAGGTATGGTGATTAGGAACAGTGGTGTAACAATGGAGGGGCGATCAGGGGATCAATGCCCCAAGAGCTATAAAAATTTCAGAAAAACTCCATAATCACTTAACATAGGCCTAGTCATAAACGAGCTTTGTGTGTTAGACTAGGGCTCATAAATAATTGTAAAAATAAAGGGTATAACACTACAATTTACAAATTTAAATGTAATTTAATTTGTGGAGTGACAAAATTTATATAACATTACTGGTAATGTGTACCAATTAATGGAGTTTGGGTGTAATGGTAATAAGAGTAGTCATTGATTTAAATTGTAATGAGTTTTCATAATTTTATTTATAAAACACAAGCGAGTTTAAAAATCTCAACTATTTTGCCATAAATATTCATTATTGGTCGCTTGAAATGTTCAAACGTTGCAGTACATTTAACATTAAATAAATCTTATATTCTACAGTAACAAAGTTATATTCTAAATACTTATTTGTCAATATTAAAACTCGACTGCTCAGTCTAACAGTGTGCTTTACTGCAGTTTCATTTTTTTTTTTTTTTTTTTTTTAATTTCAACTATGTTAATTTATGTATTGCATACTTAGTAATCATTGAATGCTTTAAAAACTTTAAAATAAAATTGAAATTGACTAAATTAATCGTTAAACATCAAAGAAAATATTTTAATTAATTTAAATCAAATTTTCTGAACCTCTTTATCTACATTTTACATAAAACTCTTATTCATGTTTAAATTTCAAAATGTCTTTTAAATGTCTTTGGTCTCTCATTTAAAATTTATAAATGGATTATCTGTCGCCTCGATTTTGTAGCTCATACTCATGTCCTCCGTTGATCCGTATGTCCTCTTCTGATCGGAGTTCCCTGCACGTCTCCAGGTTCCACTCGTCGTCCTCCAGTTACTCATCTATCATGGTCCCATCTGGTTGATGTAGGATAGTATGAGAGGTTGCTCTGCACCAGCTGCTGTCGTTCTAGTAGACACCTCTATTGTTCAGCATAGCATTCCTCTGCATGATGTAACATAGTAGCTTGTCTTGACTGACCGACCTAATGTACATTCGTACTCGGTAACAGATTAAGAGTTATGATTTTGCACTTGTGACGAACATAGCGTCCATCCGCATCTACTGTTCGATTAACATAATAAGTAATTAACATTAAATTACCTGGCATCTTTATTATTGCAAATTTCTGCAATACTTTTGCATCACTATATTTGTTAAAAATTCCTTAATGTAATGGTGTTTTTATAATTGCCAGATATTGAAAGCCCTAGGTACTTTAATAATACAATACATATTTCATACAATAACATTTAACAGTTAAATTTATTTTTTAACACTTCCTTCATGTTAATCATTGTTATATTTTTTATATATCATTAAATTGATAAAATAGGAAAAAATTAATTTTTCAATATTAGTTGTATATATCAGGTGGATATGATTATTTATACATATTCCCTTAGACACATACTCTATAATCACCTAATTTTGTGTAAATTTCCTTCATCAGCATAATCACTTGTCATTAGTCTCACCATATACTACTTTAAAATGGTGTGACCAGGAATGGGTTTTAAATTAAAATATTGAAAACCATTGCATTCTACTTATATGGATATTAAACCTCACCCCTTTATTACCCATTTTATAAACACAGGGGACCTCACTAATCCTTTGTCCACTAATGCATTTCCCTCTATATTCATCACACACCCAAGCTTTTTTTTCTTTTTCTATATTAACAAACTAATATTCTTATTCTTATGCTCTAATTATAGCCAGAGTAAACCAGAAACATGCTGATTGTGGCTGGGGTTTTAATAATAGCCAGGAGAACAGATTGCGGAAAGTATTGGTTCTGGCATTTTGTAGTTGTGTACACAATGATTGTTTGTTGTTACAATGTAATACATTTCCAAAATTTACGAAGGTCTCGCTGGGGCCTTGTGCTGATTCTAAGAATTTCTTGTGTGTGATTCTGATCAGTTTTCAAGTAGGTCATTCATGTCTACTAAACGTACTCATTATAAAAGTATCGATTTACCAAAACAAATATGAAATTTTCCAGTGCCTTCAGAAAGGTGAAAGTCCCACTAGACTGTCAAAAATTTATGATGTTCCATGTACCACAATAAATGATACCAAGAAGAATGGTGATTTAACTGAAGAGTTTATGTCCAAAACCAAAGCTGCAGAAGGGATTGTGTTGAAAAGAAAAATATTAACGACAGCCACTCTAGAAAAACTGGATGATAAGTTCATATGGTTCACTCAGCAGTCCTCCCAATGAATTCCATCAAGTGGGCCAATTATCACTGAAAAAGCTATCCGAATCAATCAGAAACTTAACAGTGACCTAGATTTTAAAGCAAGTCAGGGTTAGCCTTATAGGCTCAAAGAGAGTTACAGAATTCGAAAGCTACAAATCGAAGGGAAGAAGCTCAGTGCAAACAGTGAAGTAGTGTCGTGATATCAGGAAAAACTAAGTGCTCACATTAATAAACTGGGTTTGTGCATGGACCAAGTGTATAAGTGTGATGAGACAGGATTGTACTGGAAAGCTCTCCCACAAAAATGCTGGCTCTGGCTATAAAGCCAGATATATTCTGGCTATATTCAGCCCCTGGATATAAAGTGAGAAAAGACCACATTAAAATTCTTGTATGTTCCAATGCTAGTGGGAACCATAAAATGCCATTAGCTGTCATCGGCAAGACAAAAAAAAACACGAGCTTTTAAAAATATCAATTGACATTTTCTGTCTGTGAAATATTCTACCCAAAATAATGCACGCATGACCAAATAAGTTTTTCAGTAATGGCTGAAAGAGGAATTTCATCCTCAGGTACTGCTTAACTTAAAAAAAAAGACCTGCCAGAAAAGGCTCTATTAGTCTTGGATAATGCTCCCGCCCATCCTCTTGATGATTTAGAAGAATGTTCATCTGATTCAAATGGCATCCAATGTAAACTTATGTTTCTTCCTGCTAACACAACAAGCTTACTGCAAACAATGGACAAGTCATTATTGAGTGTTTGAAGAGGCAGTTCAGGAAGTCCTTTTTACAAAATTTGACACTTTGTAGAAACGATGTGGACATTGAACAATTTTGGAATGCATACACTATAAAGGTGCAATATACAATGCAGCTGATGCCTGGCAAAGTATTCCGGAAAA
Organism: Magicicada septendecula; assembly: GCA_034769895.1. Lineage (NCBI taxonomy): Eukaryota > Metazoa > Arthropoda > Insecta > Hemiptera > Cicadidae > Magicicada > Magicicada septendecula. The sequence goes on from CM068368.1 coordinate 510,760,047, forward strand.
CATACAGCCATCTGGATTATAACCAGCATCTACACAACCAGAAGGTCTTCACCCCACATTGGAATTCTTAGATATCTGCCAATCCCTACCACCATTTAACAGGTTGAATGAAGACGACATCAAAAACTGGAGTGAAATAGACTTTTACCAATTGTATGTATGCTACGAAATGTTTAATTGATAATGGAATTGTTACATATCAACAGAACCTACAGAAGCTAATGATGAAGAAGATGACCAGCCAATTAAACCTGCAATCTCTCATAAGGAGGCCATTCAATCACTGACTACAGTAATCAAGTGGTACGATGGCCAAGATGAAGCAGAACTGTCTAAAATAATCTCCCTGTGAAAATACATAATTTGGCTCTTGAAAAGTATGGTCAACAGAAAAAAAGAAGAAAATTACAGATTTTTTCACAATTGTTAAAAAATTTTTTTTTGCAATTACAGTGTTTAACTTGTGTGAATTTGAAATTTTCCAGCAATATGTTCGATTATTACAAGAGTTCTGTACATTGCTAGTGTTGTAAGAAAACATTTTATATTGTCTTTAATGGGTTTGTTTCTTACTCTCTCATTAATTTGTTCATTTCACTAATTCATTACCCCTTCAGTCCCGTAGGTGACAAATTAGTGAGATTCTCCTGTATATATATTTCTTGCCAGGTATGGTGATTAGGAACAGTGGTGTAACAATGGAGGGGCGATCAGGGGATCAATGCCCCAAGAGCTATAAAAATTTCAGAAAAACTCCATAATCACTTAACATAGGCCTAGTCATAAACGAGCTTTGTGTGTTAGACTAGGGCTCATAAATAATTGTAAAAATAAAGGGTATAACACTACAATTTACAAATTTAAATGTAATTTAATTTGTGGAGTGACAAAATTTATATAACATTACTGGTAATGTGTACCAATTAATGGAGTTTGGGTGTAATGGTAATAAGAGTAGTCATTGATTTAAATTGTAATGAGTTTTCATAATTTTATTTATAAAACACAAGCGAGTTTAAAAATCTCAACTATTTTGCCATAAATATTCATTATTGGTCGCTTGAAATGTTCAAACGTTGCAGTACATTTAACATTAAATAAATCTTATATTCTACAGTAACAAAGTTATATTCTAAATACTTATTTGTCAATATTAAAACTCGACTGCTCAGTCTAACAGTGTGCTTTACTGCAGTTTCATTTTTTTTTTTTTTTTTTTTTTAATTTCAACTACGTTAATTTATGTATTGCATACTTAGTAATCATTGAATGCTTTAAAAACTTTAAAATAAAATTGAAATTGACTAAATTAATCGTTAAACATCAAAGAAAATATTTTAATTAACTTAAATCAAATTTTCTGAACCTCTTTATCTACATTTTACATAAAACTCTTATTCATGTTTAAATTTCAAAATGTCTTTTAAATGTCTTTGGTCTCTCATTTAAAATTTATAAATGGATTATCTGTCGCCTCGATTTTGTAGCTCATACTCATGTCCTCCGTTGATCCGTATGTCCTCTTCTGATCGGAGTTCCCTGCACGTCTCCAGGTTCCACTCGTCGTCCTCCAGTTACTCATCTATCATGGTCCCATCTGGTTGATGTAGGATAGTATGAGAGGTTGCTCTGCACCAGCTGCTGTCGTTCTAGTAGACACCTCTATTGTTCAGCATAGCATTCCTCTGCATGATGTAACATAGTAGCTTGTCTTGACTGACCGACCTAATGTACATTCGTACTCGGTAACAGATTAAGAGTTATGATTTTGCACTTGTGACGAACATAGCGTCCATCCGCATCTACTGTTCGATTAACATAATAAGTAATTAACATTAAATTACCTGGCATCTTTATTATTGCAAATTTCTGCAATACTTTTGCATCACTATATTTGTTAAAAATTCCTTAATGTAATGGTGTTTTTATAATTGCCAGATATTGAAAGCCCTAGGTACTTTAATAATACAATACATATTTCATACAATAACATTTAACAGTTAAATTTATTTTTTAACACTTCCTTCATGTTAATCATTGTTATATTTTTTATATATCATTAAATTGATAAAATAGGAAAAAATTAATTTTTCAATATTAGTTGTATATATCAGGTGGATATGATTATTTATACATATTCCCTTAGACACATACTCTATAATCACCTAATTTTGTGTAAATTTCCTTCATCAGCATAATCACTTGTCATTAGTCTCACCATATACTACTTTAAAATGGTGTGACCAGGAATGGGTTTTAAATTAAAATATTGAAAAGCCATTGCATTCTACTTATATGGATATTAAACCTCAACCCTTTATTACCCATTTTATAAACACAGGGGACCTCACTAATCCGTTGTCCACTAATGCATTTCCCTCTATATTCATCACACACTCAAGCTTTTTTTTCTTTTTCTATATTAACAAACTAATATTCTTATTCTTATGCTCTAATTATAGCCAGAGTAAACCAGAAACATGCTGATTGTGGCTGGGGTTTTAATAATAGCCAGGAGAACAGATTGCGGAAAGTATTGGTTCTGGCATTTTGTAGTTGTGTACACAATGATTGTTTGTTGTTACAATGTAATACATTTCCAAAATTTACGAAGGTCTCGCTGGGGCCTTGTGCTGATTCTAAGAATTTGTTGTGTGTGTTTCTGATCAGTTTTCAAGTAGGTCATTCATGTCTACTAAACGTACTCATTATAAAAGTATCGATTTACCAAAACAAATATGAAATTTTCCAGTGCCTTCAGAAAGGTGAAAGTCCCACTAGACTGTCAGAAATTTATGATGTTCCATGTACCACAATAAATGATACCAAGAAGAATGGTGATTTAACTGAAGAGTTTATGTCCAAAACCAAAGCTGCAGAAGGGAATGTGTTGAAAAGAAAAATATTAACGACAGCCACTCTAGAAAACTGGATGATAAGTTCATATGGTTCACTCAGCAGTCCTCCCAATGAATTCCATCAAGTGGGCCAATTATCACTGAAAAAGCTATCCGAATCAATCAGAAACTTAACAGTGACCTAGATTTTAAAGCAAGTCAGGGTTGGCCTTATAGGCTCAAAGAGAGTTACAGAATTCGAAAGCTACAAATCGAAGGGAAGAAGCTCAGTGCAAACAGTGAAGTAGTGTCGTGATATCAGGAAAAACTAAGTGCTCACATTAATAAACTGGGTTTGTGCATGGACCAAGTGTATAAGTGTGATGAGACAGGATTGTACTGGAAAGCTCTCCCACAAAAATGCTGGCTCTGGCTATAAAGCCAGATATATTCTGGCTATATTCAGCCCCTGGATATAAAGTGAGAAAAGACCACATTAAAATTCTTGTATATTCCAATGCTAGTGGGAACCATAAAATGCCATTAGCTGTCATCGGCAAGACAAAAAAAAACACGAGCTTTTAAAAATATCAATTGACATTTTCTGTCTGTGAAATATTCTACCCAAAATAATGCACGCATGACCAAATAAGTTTTTCAGTAATGGCTGAAAGAGGAATTTCATCCTCAGGTACTGCTTAACTTAAAAAAAAAGACCTGCCAGAAAAGGCTCTATTAGTCTTGGATAATGCTCCCGCCCATCCTCTTGATGATTTAGAAGAATGTTCATCTGATTCAAATGGCATCCAATGTAAACTTATGTTTCTTCCTGCTAACACAACAAGCTTACTGCAAACAATGGACAAGTCATTATTGAGTGTTTTAAGAGGCAGTTCAGGAAGTCCTTTTTACAAAATTTGACACTTTGTAGAAACGATGTGGACATTGAACAATTTTGGAATGCATACACTATAAAGGTGCAATATACAATGCAGCTGATGCCTGGCAAAGTATTCCGGAAAACATACAGCCATCTGGATTATAACCAGCATCTACACAACCAGAAGGTCTTCACCCCACATTGGAATTCTTAGATATCTGCCAATCCCTACCACCATTTAACAGGTTGAATGAAGACGACATCAAAAACTGGAGTGAAATAGACTTTTACCAATTGTATGTATGCTACGAAATGTTTAATTGATAATGGAATTGTTACATATCAACAGAACCTACAGAAGCTAATGATGAAGAAGATGACCAGCCAATTAAACCTGCAATCTCTCATAAGGAGGCCATTCAATCACTGACTACAGTAATCAAGTGGTACGATGGCCAAGATGAAGCAGAACTGTCTAAAATAATCTCTCTGTGAAAAATACATAATTTGGCTCTTGAAAAGTACGGTCAACAGAAAAAAAGAAGAAAATTACAGATTTTTTCACAATCGTTAAAAAATTTTTTTTGCAATTACAGTGTTTAACTTGTGTGAATTTTAAATTTTCCAGTAATATGTTCGATTATTACAAGAGTTCTGTACATTGCTAGTGTTGTAATAAAACATTTTATATTGTCTTTAATGGGTTTGTTTCTTACTCTCTCATTAATTTGTTCATTTCACTAATTCATCACCCCTTCAGTCCCGTAGGTGACAAATTAGTGAGATTCTCCTGTATATATATTTCTTGCCAGGTATGGTGATTAGGAACAGTGGTGTAACAATGGAGGGGCGATCAGGGGATCAATGCCCCAAGAGCTATAAAAATTTCAGAAAAACTCCATAATCACTTAACATAGGCCTAGTCATAAACGAGCTTTGTGTGTTAGACTAGGGCTCATAAATAATTGTAAAAATAAAGGGTATAACTCTACAATTTACAAATTTAAATGTAATTTAATTTGTGGAGTGCCAATATTTATATAACATTACTGGTAATGTGTACCAATTAATGGAGTTTGGGTGTAATGGTAATAAGAGTAGTCATTGATTTAAATTGTAATGAGTTTTCATAATTTTATTTATAAAACACAAGCGAGTTTAAAAATCTCAACTATTTTGCCATAAATATTCATTATTGGTCGCTTGAAATGTTCAAACGTTGCAGTACATTTAACATTAAATAAATCTTATATTCTACAGTAACAAAGTTATATTCTAAATACTTATTTGTCAATATTAAAACTCGACTGCTCAGTCTAACAGTGTGCTTTACTGCAGTTTCATTTTTTTTTTTTTTTTTTTTTTAATTTCAACTACGTTAATTTATGTATTGCATACTTAGTAATCATTGAATGCTTTAAAAACTTTAAAATAAAATTGAAATTGACTAAATTAATCGTTAAACATCAAAGAAAATATTTTAATTAATTTAAATCAAATTTTCTGAACCTCTTTATCTACATTTTACATAAAACTCTTATTCATGTTTAAATTTCAAAATGTCTTTTAAATGTCTTTGGTCTCTCATTTAAAATTTATAAATGGATTATCTGTCGCCTCGATTTTGTAGCTCATACTCATGTCCTCCGTTGATCCGTATGTCCTCTTCTGATCGGAGTTCCCTGCACGTCTCCAGGTTCCACTCGTCGTCCTCCAGTTACTCATCTATCATGGTCCCATCTGGTTGATGTAGGATAGTATGAGAGGTTGCTCTGCACCAGCTGCTGTCGTTCTAGTAGACACCTCTATTGTTCAGCATAGCATTCCTCTCCATGATGTAACATAGTAGCTTGTCTTGACTGACCGACCTAATGTACATTCGTACTCGGTAACAGATTAAGAGTTATGATTTTGCACTTGTGACGAACATAGCGTCCATCCGCATCTACTGTTCGATTAACATAATAAGTAATTAACATTAAATTACCTGGCATCTTTATTATTGCAAATTTCTGCAATACTTTTGCATCACTATATTTGTTAAAAATTCCTTAATGTAATGGTGTTTTTATAATTGCCAGATATTGAAAGCCCTAGGTACTTTAATAATACAATACATATTTCATACAATAACATTTAACAGTTAAATTTATTTTTTAACACTTCCTTCATGTTAATCATTGTTATATTTTTTATATATCATTAAATTGATAAAATAGGAAAAAATTAATTTTTCAATATTAGTTGTATATATCAGGTGGATATGATTATTTATACATATTCCCTTAGACACATACTCTATAATCACCTAATTTTGTGTAAATTTCCTTCATCAGCATAATCACTTGTCATTAGTCTCACCATATACTACTTTAAAATGGTGTGACCAGGAATGGGTTTTAAATTAAAATATTGAAAAGCCATTGCATTCTACTTATATGGATATTAAACCTCACCCCTTTATTACCCATTTTATAAACACAGGGGACCTCACTAATCCGTTGTCCACTAATGCATTTCCCTCTATATTCATCACACACTCAAGCTTTTTTTTCTTTTTCTATATTAACAAACTAATATTCTTATTCTTATGCTCTAATTATAGCCAGAGTAAACCAGAAACATGCTGATTGTGGCTGGGGTTTTAATAATAGCCAGGAGAACAGATTGCGGAAAGTATTGGTTCTGGCATTTTGTAGTTGTGTACACAATGATTGTTTGTTGTTACAATGTAATACATTTCCAAAATTTACGAAGGTCTCGCTGGGGCCTTGTGCTGATTCTAAGAATTTGTTGTGTGTGTTTCTGATCAGTTTTCAAGTAGGTCATTCATGTCTACTAAACGTACTCATTATAAAAGTATCGATTTACCAAAACAAATATGAAATTTTCCAGTGCCTTCAGAAAGGTGAAAGTCCCACTAGACTGTCAGAAATTTATGATGTTCCATGTACCACAATAAATGATACCAAGAAGAATGGTGATTTAACTGAAGAGTTTATGTCCAAAACCAAAGCTGCAGAAGGGAATGTGTTGAAAAGAAAAATATTAACGACAGCCACTCTAGAAAACTGGATGATAAGTTCATATGGTTCACTCAGCAGTCCTCCCAATGAATTCCATCAAGTGGGCCAATTATCACTGAAAAAGCTATCCGAATCAATCAGAAACTTAACAGTGACCTAGATTTTAAAGCAAGTCAGGGTTGGCCTTATAGGCTCAAAGAGAGTTACAGAATTCGAAAGCTACAAATCGAAGGGAAGAAGCTCAGTGCAAACAGTGAAGTAGTGTCGTGATATCAGGAAAAACTAAGTGCTCACATTAATAAACTGGGTTTGTGCATGGACCAAGTGTATAAGTGTGATGAGACAGGATTGTACTGGAAAGCTCTCCCACAAAAATGCTGGCTCTGGCTATAAAGCCAGATATATTCTGGCTATATTCAGCCCCTGGATATAAAGTGAGAAAAGACCACATTAAAATTCTTGTATATTCCAATGCTAGTGGGAACCATAAAATGCCATTAGCTGTCATCGGCAAGACAAAAAAAAACACGAGCTTTTAAAAATATCAATTGACATTTTCTGTCTGTGAAATATTCTACCCAAAATAATGCACGCATGACCAAATAAGTTTTTCAGTAATGGCTGAAAGAGGAATTTCATCCTCAGGTACTGCTTAACTTAAAAAAAAAGACCTGCCAGAAAAGGCTCTATTAGTCTTGGATAATGCTCCCGCCCATCCTCTTGATGATTTAGAAGAATGTTCATCTGATTCAAATGGCATCCAATGTAAACTTATGTTTCTTCCTGCTAACACAACAAGCTTACTGCAAACAATGGACAAGTCATTATTGAGTGTTTTAAGAGGCAGTTCAGGAAGTCCTTTTTACAAAATTTGACACTTTGTAGAAACGATGTGGACATTGAACAATTTTGGAATGCATACACTATAAAGGTGCAATATACAATGCAGCTGATGCCTGGCAAAGTATTCCGGAAAACATACAGCCATCTGGATTATAACCAGCATCTACACAACCAGAAGGTCTTCACCCCACATTGGAATTCTTAGATATCTGCCAATCCCTACCACCATTTAACAGGTTGAATGAAGACGACATCAAAAACTGGAGTGAAATAGACTTTTACCAATTGTATGTATGCTACGAAATGTTTAATTGATAATGGAATTGTTACATATCAACAGAACCTACAGAAGCTAATGATGAAGAAGATGACCAGCCAATTAAACCTGCAATCTCTCATAAGGAGGCCATTCAATCACTGACTACAGTAATCAAGTGGTACGATGGCCAAGATGAAGCAGAACTGTCTAAAATAATCTCTCTGTGAAAAATACATAATTTGGCTCTTGAAAAGTACGGTCAACAGAAAAAAAGAAGAAAATTACAGATTTTTTCACAATCGTTAAAAAATTTTTTTTGCAATTACAGTGTTTAACTTGTGTGAATTTTAAATTTTCCAGTAATATGTTCGATTATTACAAGAGTTCTGTACATTGCTAGTGTTGTAATAAAACATTTTATATTGTCTTTAATGGGTTTGTTTCTTACTCTCTCATTAATTTGTTCATTTCACTAATTCATCACCCCTTCAGTCCCGTAGGTGACAAATTAGTGAGATTCTCCTGTATATATATTTCTTGCCAGGTATGGTGATTAGGAACAGTGGTGTAACAATGGAGGGGCGATCAGGGGATCAATGCCCCAAGAGCTATAAAAATTTCAGAAAAACTCCATAATCACTTAACATAGGCCTAGTCATAAACGAGCTTTGTGTGTTAGACTAGGGCTCATAAATAATTGTAAAAATAAAGGGTATAACTCTACAATTTACAAATTTAAATGTAATTTAATTTGTGGAGTGCCAATATTTATATAACATTACTGGTAATGTGTACCAATTAATGGAGTTTGGGTGTAATGGTAATAAGAGTAGTCATTGATTTAAATTGTAATGAGTTTTCATAATTTTATTTATAAAACACAAGCAAGTTTAAAAATCTCAACTATTTTGCCATAAATATTCATTATTGGTCGCTTGAAATGTTCAAACGTTGCAGTACATTTAACATTAAATAAATCTTATATTCTACAGTAACAAAGTTATATTCTAAATACTTATTTGTCAATATTAAAACTCGACTGCTCAGTCTAACAGTGTGCTTTACTGCAGTTTCATTTTTTTTTTTTTTTTTTTTTTTTAATTTCAACTACGTTAATTTATGTATTGCATACTTAGTAATCATTGAATGCTTTAAAAACTTTAAAATAAAATTGAAATTGACTAAATTAATCGTTAAACATCAAAGAAAATATTTTAATTAATTTAAATCAAATTTTCTGAACCTCTTTATCTACATTTTACATAAAACTCTTATTCATGTTTAAATTTCAAAATGTCTTTTAAATGTCTTTGGTCTCTCATTTAAAATTTATAAATGGATTATCTGTCGCCTCGATTTTGTAGCTCATACTCATGTCCTCCGTTGATCCGTATGTCCTCTTCTGATCGGAGTTCCCTGCACGTCTCCAGGTTCCACTCGTCGTCCTCCAGTTACTCATCTATCATGGTCCCATCTGGTTGATGTAGGATAGTATGAGAGGTTGCTCTGCACCAGCTGCTGTCGTTCTAGTAGACACCTCTATTGTTCAGCATAGCATTCCTCTGCATGATGTAACATAGTAGCTTGTCTTGACTGACCGACCTAATGTACATTCGTACTCGGTAACAGATTAAGAGTTATGATTTTGCACTTGTGACGAACATAGCGTCCATCCGCATCTACTGTTCGATTAACATAATAAGTAATTAACATTAAATTACCTGGCATCTTTATTATTGCAAATTTCTGCAATACTTTTGCATCACTATATTTGTTAAAAATTCCTTAATGTAATGGTGTTTTTATAATTGCCAGATATTGAAAGCCCTAGGTACTTTAATAATACAATACATATTTCATACAATAACATTTAACAGTTAAATTTATTTTTTAACACTTCCTTCATGTTAATCATTGTTATATTTTTTATATATCATTAAATTGATAAAATAGGAAAAAATTAATTTTTCAATATTAGTTGTATATATCAGGTGGATATGATTATTTATACATATTCCCTTAGACACATACTCTATAATCACCTAATTTTGTGTAAATTTCCTTCATCAGCATAATCACTTGTCATTAGTCTCACCATATACTACTTTAAAATGGTGTGACCAGGAATGGGTTTTAAATTAAAATATTGAAAAGCCATTGCATTCTACTTATATGGATATTAAACCTCACCCCTTTATTACCCATTTTATAAACACAGGGGACCTCACTAATCCGTTGTCCACTAATGCATTTCCCTCTATATTCATCACACACTCAAGCTTTTTTTTCTTTTTCTATATTAACAAACTAATATTCTTATTCTTATGCTCTAATTATAGCCAGAGTAAACCAGAAACATGCTGATTGTGGCTGGGGTTTTAATAATAGCCAGGAGAACAGATTGCGGAAAGTATTGGTTCTGGCATTTTGTAGTTGTGTACACAATGATTGTTTGTTGTTACAATGTAATACATTTCCAAAATTTACGAAGGTCTCGCTGGGGCCTTGTGCTGATTCTAAGAATTTGTTGTGTGTGTTTCTGATCAGTTTTCAAGTAGGTCATTCATGTCTACTAAACGTACTCATTATAAAAGTATCGATTTACCAAAACAAATATGAAATTTTCCAGTGCCTTCAGAAAGGTGAAAGTCCCACTAGACTGTCAGAAATTTATGATGTTCCATGTACCACAATAAATGATACCAAGAAGAATGGTGATTTAACTGAAGAGTTTATGTCCAAAACCAAAGCTGCAGAAGGGAATGTGTTGAAAAGAAAAATATTAACGACAGCCACTCTAGAAAACTGGATGATAAGTTCATATGGTTCACTCAGCAGTCCTCCCAATGAATTCCATCAAGTGGGCCAATTATCACTGAAAAAGCTATCCGAATCAATCAGAAACTTAACAGTGACCTAGATTTTAAAGCAAGTCAGGGTTGGCCTTATAGGCTGAAAGAGAGTTACAGAATTCGAAAGCTACAAATCGAAGGGAAGAAGCTCAGTGCAAACAGTGAAGTAGTGTCGTGATATCAGGAAAAACTAAGTGCTCACATTAATAAACTGGGTTTGTGTATGGACCAAGTGTATAAGTGTGATGAGACAGGATTGTACTGGAAAGCTCTCCCACAAAAATGCTGGCTCTGGCTATAAAGCCAGATATATTCTGGCTATATTCAGCCCCTGGATATAAAGTGAGAAAAGACCACATTAAAATTCTTGTATATTCCAATGCTAGTGGGAACCATAAAATGCCATTAGCTGTCATCGGCAAGACAAAAAAAAACACGAGCTTTTAAAAATATCAATTGACATTTTCTGTCTGTGAAATATTCTACCCAAAATAATGCACGCATGACCAAATAAGTTTTTCAGTAATGGCTGAAAGAGGAATTTCATCCTCAGGTACTGCTTAACTTAAAAAAAAGACCTGCCAGAAAAGGCTCTATTAGTCTTGGATAATGCTCCCGCCCATCCTCTTGATGATTTAGAAGAATGTTCATCTGATTCAAATGGCATCCAATGTAAACTTATGTTTCTTCCTGCTAACACAACAAGCTTACTGCAAACAATGGACAAGTCATTATTGAGTGTTTTAAGAGGCAGTTCAGGAAGTCCTTTTTACAAAATTTGACACTTTGTAGAAACGATGTGGACATTGAACAATTTTGGAATGCATACACTATAAAGGTGCAATATACAATGCAGCTGATGCCTGGCAGAGTATTCCGGAAAACATACAGCCATCTGGATTATAACCAGCATCTACACAACCAGAAGGTCTTCACCCCACATTGGAATTCTTAGATATCTGCCAATCCCTACCACCATTTAACAGGTTGAATGAAGATGACATCAAAAACTGGAGTGAAATAGACTTTTACCAATTGTATGTATGCTACGAAATGTTTAATTGATAATGGAATTGTTACATATCAACAGAACCTACAGAAGCTAATGATGAAGAAGATGACCAGCCAATTAAACCTGCAATCTCTCATAAGGAGGCCATTCAATCACTGACTACAGTAATCAAGTGGTACGATGGCCAAGATGAAGCAGAACTGTCTAAAATAATCTCCCTGTGAAAAATACATAATTTGGCTCTTGAAAAGTACGGTCAACAGAAAAAAAGAAGAAAATTACAGATTTTTTCACAATCGTTAAAAAATTTTTTTTGCAATTACAGTGTTTAACTTGTGTGAATTTGAAATTTTCCAGCAATATGTTCGATTATTACAAGAGTTCTGTACATTGCTAGTGTTGTAATAAAACATTTTATATTGTCTTTAATGGGTTTGTTTCTTACTCTCTCATTAATTTGTTCATTTCACTAATTCATCACCCCTTCAGTCCCGTAGGTGACAAATTAGTGAGATTCTCCTGTATATATATTTCTTGCCAGGTATGGTGATTAGGAACAGTGGTGTAACAATGGAGGGGCGATCAGGGGATCAATGCCCAAGAGCTATAAAAATTTCAGAAAAACTCCATAATCACTTAACATAGGCCTAGTCATAAACGAGCTTTGTGTGTTAGACTAGGGCTCATAAATAATTGTAAAAATAAAGGGTATAACACTACAATTTACAAATTTAAATGTAATTTAATTTGTGGAGTGCCAATATTTATATAACATTACTGGTAATGTGTACCAATTAATGGAGTTTGGGTGTAATGGTAATAAGAGTAGTCATTGATTTAAATTGTAATGAGTTTTCATAATTTTATTTATAAAACACAAGCGAGTTTAAAAATCTCAACTATTTTGCCATAAATATTCATTATTGGTCGCTTGAAATGTTCAAACGTTGCAGTACATTTAACATTAAATAAATCTTATATTCTACAGTAACAAAGTTATATTCTAAATACTTATTTGTCAATATTAAAACTCGACTGCTCAGTCTAACAGTGTGCTTTACTGCAGTTTCATTTTTTTTTTTTTTTTTTTTTTAATTTCAACTACGTTAATTTATGTATTGCATACTTAGTAATCATTGAATGCTTTAAAAACTTTAAAATAAAATTGAAATTGACTAAATTAATCATTAAACATCAAAGAAAATATTTTAATAAATTTAAATCAAATTTTCTGAACCTCTTTATCTACATTTTACATAAAACTCTTATTCATGTTTAAATTTCAAAATGTCTTTTAAATGTCTTTGGTCTCTCATTTAAAATTTATAAATGGATTATCTGTCGCCTCGATTTTGTAGCTCATACTCATGTCCTCCGTTGATCCGTATGTCCTCTTCTGATCGGAGTTCCCTGCACGTCTCCAGGTTCCACTCGTCGTCCTCCAGTTACTCATCTATCATGGTCCCATCTGGTTGATGTAGGATAGTATGAGAGGTTGCTCTGCACCAGCTGCTGTCGTTCTAGTAGACACCTCTATTGTTCAGCATAGCATTCCTCTGCATGATGTAACATAGTAGCTTGTCTTGACTGACCGACCTAATGTACATTCGTACTCGGTAACAGATTAAGAGTTATGATTTTGCACTTGTGACGAACATAGCGTCCATCCGCATCTACTGTTCGATTAACATAATAAGTAATTAACATTAAATTACCTGGCATCTTTATTATTGCAAATTTCTGCAATACTTTTGCATCACTATATTTGTTAAAAATTCCTTAATGTAATGGTGTTTTTATAATTGCCAGATATTGAAAGCCCTAGGTACTTTAATAATACAATACATATTTCATACAATAACATTTAACAGTTAAATTTATTTTTTAACACTTCCTTCATGTTAATCATTGTTATATTTTTTATATATCATTAAATTGATAAAATAGGAAAAAATTAATTTTTCAATATTAGTTGTATATATCAGGTGGATATGATTATTTATACATATTCCCTTAGACACATACTCTATAATCACCTAATTTTGTGTAAATTTCCTTCATCAGCATAATCACTTGTCATTAGTCTCACCATATACTACTTTAAAATGGTGTGACCAGGAATGGGTTTTAAATTAAAATATTGAAAAGCCATTGCATTCTACTTATATGGATATTAAACCTCACCCCTTTATTACCCATTTTATAAACACAGGGGACCTCACTAATCCGTTGTCCACTAATGCATTTCCCTCTATATTCATCACACACTCAAGCTTTTTTTTCTTTTTCTATATTAACAAACTAATATTCTTATTCTTATGCTCTAATTATAGCCAGAGTAAACCAGAAACATGCTGATTGTGGCTGGGGTTTTAATAATAGCCAGGAGAACAGATTGCGGAAAGTATTGGTTCTGGCATTTTGTAGTTGTGTACACAATGATTGTTTGTTGTTACAATGTAATACATTTCCAAAATTTACGAAGGTCTCGCTGGGGCCTTGTGCTGATTCTAAGAATTTGTTGTGTGTGTTTCTGATCAGTTTTCAAGTAGGTCATTCATGTCTACTAAACGTACTCATTATAAAAGTATCGATTTACCAAAACAAATATGAAATTTTCCAGTGCCTTCAGAAAGGTGAAAGTCCCACTAGACTGTCAGAAATTTATGATGTTCCATGTACCACAATAAATGATACCAAGAAGAATGGTGATTTAACTGAAGAGTTTATGTCCAAAACCAAAGCTGCAGAAGGGAATGTGTTGAAAAGAAAAATATTAACGACAGCCACTCTAGAAAACTGGATGATAAGTTCATATGGTTCACTCAGCAGTCCTCCCAATGAATTCCATCAAGTGGGCCAATTATCACTGAAAAAGCTATCCGAATCAATCAGAAACTTAACAGTGACCTAGATTTTAAAGCAAGTCAGGGTTGGCCTTATAGGCTCAAAGAGAGTTACAGAATTCGAAAGCTACAAATCGAAGGGAAGAAGCTCAGTGCAAACAGTGAAGTAGTGTCGTGATATCAGGAAAAACTAAGTGCTCACATTAATAAACTGGGTTTGTGCATGGACCAAGTGTATAAGTGTGATGAGACAGGATTGTACTGGAAAGCTCTCCCACAAAAATGCTGGCTCTGGCTATAAAGCCAGATATATTCTGGCTATATTCAGCCCCTGGATATAAAGTGAGAAAAGACCACATTAAAATTCTTGTATATTCCAATGCTAGTGGGAACCATAAAATGCCATTAGCTGTCATCGGCAAGACAAAAAAAAACACGAGCTTTTAAAAATATCAATTGACATTTTCTGTCTGTGAAATATTCTACCCAAAATAATGCACGCATGACCAAATAAGTTTTTCAGTAATGGCTGAAAGAGGAATTTCATCCTCAGGTACTGCTTAACTTAAAAAAAAAGACCTGCCAGAAAAGGCTCTATTAGTCTTGGATAATGCTCCCGCCCATCCTCTTGATGATTTAGAAGAATGTTCATCTGATTCAAATGGCATCCAATGTAAACTTATGTTTCTTCCTGCTAACACAACAAGCTTACTGCAAACAATGGACAAGTCATTATTGAGTGTTTTAAGAGGCAGTTCAGGAAGTCCTTTTTACAAAATTTGACACTTTGTAGAAACGATGTGGACATTGAACAATTTTGGAATGCATACACTATAAAGGTGCAATATACAATGCAGCTGATGCCTGGCAGAGTATTCCGGAAAACATACAGCCATCTGGATTATAACCAGCATCTACACAACCAGAAGGTCTTCACCCCACATTGGAATTCTTAGATATCTGCCAATCCCTACCACCATTTAACAGGTTGAATGAAGATGACATCAAAAACTGGAGTGAAATAGACTTTTACCAATTGTATGTATGCTACGAAATGTTTAATTGATAATGGAATTGTTACATATCAACAGAACCTACAGAAGCTAATGATGAAGAAGATGACCAGCCAATTAAACCTGCAATCTCTCATAAGGAGGCCATTCAATCACTGACTACAGTAATCAAGTGGTACGATGGCCAAGATGAAGCAGAACTGTCTAAAATAATCTCCCTGTGAAAAATACATAATTTGGCTCTTGAAAAGTACGGTCAACAGAAAAAAAGAAGAAAATTACAGATTTTTTCACAATCGTTAAAAAATTTTTTTTGCAATTACAGTGTTTAACTTGTGTGAATTTGAAATTTTCCAGCAATATGTTCGATTATTACAAGAGTTCTGTACATTGCTAGTGTTGTAATAAAACATTTTATATTGTCTTTAATGGGTTTGTTTCTTACTCTCTCATTAATTTGTTCATTTCACTAATTCATCACCCCTTCAGTCCCGTAGGTGACAAATTAGTGAGATTCTCCTGTATATATATTTCTTGCCAGGTATGGTGATTAGGAACAGTGGTGTAACAATGGAGGGGCGATCAGGGGATCAATGCCCCAAGAGCTATAAAAATTTCAGAAAAACTCCATAATCACTTAACATAGGCCTAGTCATAAACGAGCTTTGTGTGTTAGACTAGGGCTCATAAATAATTGTAAAAATAAAGGGTATAACACTACAATTTACAAATTTAAATGTAATTTAATTTGTGGAGTGCCAATATTTATATAACATTACTGGTAATGTGTACCAATTAATGGAGTTTGGGTGTAATGGTAATAAGAGTAGTCATTGATTTAAATTGTAATGAGTTTTCATAATTTTATTTATAAAACACAAGCGAGTTTAAAAATCTCAACTATTTTGCCATAAATATTCATTATTGGTCGCTTGAAATGTTCAAACGTTGCAGTACATTTAACATTAAATAAATCTTATATTCTACAGTAACAAAGTTATATTCTAAATACTTATTTGTCAATATTAAAACTCGACTGCTCAGTCTAACAGTGTGCTTTACTGCAGTTTCATTTTTTTTTTTTTTTTTTTTTTAATTTCAACTACGTTAATTTATGTATTGCATACTTAGTAATCATTGAATGCTTTAAAAACTTTAAAATAAAATTGAAATTGACTAAATTAATCATTAAACATCAAAGAAAATATTTTAATAAATTTAAATCAAATTTTCTGAACCTCTTTATCTACATTTTACATAAAACTCTTATTCATGTTTAAATTTCAAAATGTCTTTTAAATGTCTTTGGTCTCTCATTTAAAATTTATAAATGGATTATCTGTCGCCTCGATTTTGTAGCTCATACTCATGTCCTCCGTTGATCCGTATGTCCTCTTCTGATCGGAGTTCCCTGCACGTCTCCAGGTTCCACTCGTCGTCCTCCAGTTACTCATCTATCATGGTCCCATCTGGTTGATGTAGGATAGTATGAGAGGTTGCTCTGCACCAGCTGCTGTCGTTCTAGTAGACACCTCTATTGTTCAGCATAGCATTCCTCTGCATGATGTAACATAGTAGCTTGTCTTGACTGACCGACCTAATGTACATTCGTACTCGGTAACAGATTAAGAGTTATGATTTTGCACTTGTGACGAACATAGCGTCCATCCGCATCTACTGTTCGATTAACATAATAAGTAATTAACATTAAATTACCTGGCATCTTTATTATTGCAAATTTCTGCAATACTTTTGCATCACTATATTTGTTAAAAATTCCTTAATGTAATGGTGTTTTTATAATTGGGGTAAGTCTTTATTCACAGGTTTAAAACATATTAATTTGTTTATTTTTATCCGTTTAAAACCTGATTACAGATGTACGCATCATGCCATCTTTGCCTGTCATAGTTTGCGTTCACACACACAAACACACAAGCGCTGTATTCACTCGCGGGGGCAGGTGTACGCTTTCTGACAATTCATATCCTGCATAATATTGTTAAAAACTGTTCATCATATATTTTTCTATGCTAAATATTTACAAACATACCGCCCTGGGCAAATATGCAAATACAGTATATGTATTGTTGCAATATGTGTGTGTGTGTGTGTGTGCGCGCGCGCGCGCGAAAATTTCAGAGATGAGATTCTTTCAATCTGTTAAAGGCTGTACATAAAGAGAGACTCTACAATAAAGACATACACAAAGACTTGATCATATTGCAGAAAACAAACAGAATGGTTTGTTTATCTGAATAGGATGCAAGATGGCAGATTGCCTAAGGAAGTTTGGCAATGCAAACTTGTTGGACAACAAAGTAGAGGAGGATCTAGGAAGCATTTCTAAAGTGGTTGTTTTTCCTTTGGAACCAGAACATGCAATTCACCTATTCCCTAATTGAAAAAGACTTATCCAATGAATTTTTATTGCTGTACGTGTTGTTCCACTTGATGTTATAGGAAAAGGAAATGAAACTAGCTGCTAATCGTCTTTCAATATTTCTTCTAAACTCACACTTTCCATAACAGAGGCCCCAGTCTGTTCCTCTCTCTCTCTCTCTCTCTCTCTCTCTCTCTCTCTCTCTCTCTCTCTCTCTCTCTCTGTCTCTCTCTCTCTCTCTCTCTCTCTCTCTCTCTCTCTCTCTCTCTCTCTCTCTCTCTCTCTCTTCAAAATTATTTTCATTTTCTAACTTCACCATCTCACTGTCGTTTTCTGGAGAACAGACTGATGTAAGTCCTCATCAGATTCTGTAAGTTTCTTTACCATGTGTAATAAGAGAAAAACATGAAATGAATAGGTTTTATTGTTCACCTCACTTTATGTAACAAATAATCAGTAAAGTTGCAGCCTTGCAACTTTTCATTCTTTTGCCTACTTTAATATGTTTTTACTATACTCCTGCTTGAGTCTTAAAAATGCCTTCATTTTGAGTAAAATAATAATAATATTAATCATAACAAAAACAATAGGAAGAACAATAACAGCAACAATGACTACAAAAATGTCTCAAGTATTTAATCATTTTTATTAAAACACTCTAAGTTTCTGTTCTTTCTATAGTAGTTTTCAACACAATTTCTTTTTTTCAATTTCTTACTTGCCTTTATTCAGCAGGTATTACAATTATAAGAAATAGTTTGCCACTAGAATATGCTGAATATACTTCAATTTTCTAGCTACTTTTGTACTTTTAGTATCATCTAATTTTATTATCTTTTAATTTAGAAGTCATATATGCTAAATTAAAATTGAGGCACTAAAAATTAAAACATTACTACATATATGTACTGAACTACAGGTATCCATAAGTACATACCTGTATCTTCAGGTGTTCATGTCAGTAAACCAGTTGGTGTTGGTTGTTTCAGGCCAAAAAGTGTTCCTAGTTCCCCAATGGTAAAGAGGGCATTCTCTCGGTTAGGAACGCTGACAGCAGGATGGGGACGTTCTATTCGAAAACAACACACACAACTGTCTGCAGATGACAAGAAGAAATGGGCTTCATCACAAGATTGTTCTAGTGAGTAGTTGGACAATTATTAACATGTTATATAGTTTATGCACTAATTCAAACAAATGTGTGTGCGTGTGTGTGTGTGTGTGTGTGTGTGTGTGTGTGTGTGTGTGTGTGTTCTCTAATGCAACTTTATTTTCAACATGCTCCATTACAATATAATGTAATACTACATATTATGTGTGTGTGTGTGTGTGTGTGTGTGTGTGTGTGTGTGTGTGTGTGTGTGTGTGTGTGTGTGTGTGTGTGTGTGTGTGTGTGTGTGTGTGTGTGTGTGTGTGTGTGTGTGTGTGTGTGTGTGTGTGTGTGTGTGTGTGTGTGTGTGTGTGTGTGTGTGTGTGTGTGTGTGTGTGTGTGTGTGTGTGTGTGTGTGTGTGTGTGTGTGTGTGTGTGTGTGTGTGTGTGTGTGTGTGTGTGTGTGTGTGTGTGTGTGTGTGTGTGTGTGTGTGTGTGTGTGTGTGTGTGTGTGTGTGTGTGTGTGTGTGTTCTCTAATGCAACTTTATTTTCAACATGCTCCATTACAATATAATGTAATACTACATATTATGTTATTCTTATTAATTATTAACAAATATTAATTAATACAAATTCAGTTATAAAACACAATACATACATAAGCCTATAACTAATAGTAATAACAATAAAAACGAACAATGAATAACTACGGTAAAACTAAACACAATTCGTGACCAAATGCAGCCAAAAATAACAACAATACTATAACCATGTAAATCACAAATGATCAAATTTTATACTGTTGACAAATATAAGAAAAGCTTTAAAATGTTTTTTCGTAATCATATCTTTTCCTTGCATTGGCCAGACTCCACCACACATTGCAATACTTCTTCTCAAGGCCGTTCTCTCTTTATGTAAAATTTTACACTCATAAAGGAGGTGACGAACTGTCTGTTCTCCACTTTTGCAGCTACACATTTGGTCATCTGAAATCTTTAAACGATAAAAATAAGATTTAAGTTTACCATGGCCAGTCACTATAGCTGTCAATTTGCGTAACATTGGGATATTTATGACAATTCTTTGTTTAATAGTAGGAAATATCGGTATGGAGAACCATACAGGACTTCCATGTTCTAAGATTTATATTTAAAATCATATTCGAAATGAAATATTTCCATAGAAACTACTTCTTTCTACTTATTGCTTCAGCCTTAAACCACAGTATTGTGGTCACTAACGTATACCACCTCACGTTTTCGCACTCGATTTTCACTGAGATGGAAGTAGATGGCACTGCCAAAAAGTCTGATTTTGCAGAAAACATTGGACTACGGCTAAACAGCCCGGGAAGGAATTTTAACAAAGAACTACTTCTTTGTTGCCGATAACGCAGTACACATACAAAATTCTCCCCTCCCCCTTCAACTATAATTTTCATTTATAGAAACTTCCCCCACCCCGTTCACCTAACCTGTTCATTTATAGATATTTCATCTACGTTTCTACAGTGGATTATTATGAGCTTCTTATCAAGATAGTTAATTTATCAAAATTAAGTACCGGTACTTTACTCTTGTTAAAACATAAAACGTTGCAGGTAAACTACCCGTTTCTCTAAACCGATCTTCACCAAAATCAATAGACCTTCAGTCGTCTACAATGCAGGGATGCATGCAAAAAAAAATTGATTCTGTTTCAATTTGCGGCAGTTATCGTTCGTCATGAAAACGTTTCTCTTGTTACAGCATAACATGTTACCGGTAAACTACCCCTTTCCCTTTACCGATCTTCACCAAAATCAACAAGCCTTGAGCTCTCTAAAATTTAGGAAGGTATGCAAAACAATATTTGATTTTCTTTGAATTTACGGCAGTTATCGTTCGTCATAGAAAAAATTACCCTTGTTAAAACATAAAACGTTGCAGGTAAACTACCCCTTTCTCTAAACCGATCTTCACCAAAATCAACAAACCTTCAGTACTCTACAATTCAGGCCTATATGCAAAATATTATTTGATTCTGTTTGAATTTGCGGCTGTTATCGTTTGCCATAGGAAAAATATTACTCTTGATCAAAAACGTTGCTGGTAAACTACCCCTTCCCCTTAACCGATCTTTACCAAAACCAACAAGTCATGAGTACTCCACAATTCAGGGCTGTATGCAAAAAATTATTTGATTCTGTTTGAATTTGCGGCTCTTATCGTTTGCCATAATAAATACCCTTGTTAAAATATATAACGTTGCAGGTAAACTACCCCTTTCCCTTAACCGATCTCCAACAAAATCACCATACCTTGAGTTCTGTATAAATCAAAAAGGTATGCAAAAGAGTAGTTGATTCTGTTTGAATTTACGGCAGTTATCGTTCGTCATAGAAAACATTACCCTTGTTAAAACATAAAAGGTTACAGGTAAACTACCCCATTCCCTTAACCGATCTTAAACAAAATCAACACACCTTGAGTTCGGTATAATTAAAAAAGGTATGAAAAAGACTAGTTGAGTCTGTTTAAATTTGCGGCTGTTATCGTTTCCCATAGGAAAAAATTACCCTTTATAAAAACAAATTTTGCCGGTAAACTACCCCTTTCCCTTAACCGATCTTCACCAAAAACAATAAGTCTTGTGTACTCTACAAATCAATGCTGTATGCAAAAAATTATTTGATTCTGTTTGAATTTGCGGCTATCGTTTGCAATAGAAAAAAATTACCCTTGATTAGAAAAATATTGCAGGTAAACTACCCCTTCCCGTTAACCGATCTTCACCAAAAACAATAGGTCTTGAGTACTCTACAAATCAGGGATGTATGCAAAAAATTGTTTGATTCTGTTTGAATTTGCGACTCTTATCGTTTGCCATAACAAATACCCTTTTAAAACATAAAACGTTGCAGGTAAACTACCCGTTTCCCTTAACCGATCTTCACCAAAACCAATAGTCTTGAGAACTCTATAATTCAGGGCTGTATGCAAAAGAGTAATTGATTCTGTTTGAATTTGCGGCAGTTATCGTTTGCCAAAAAAAAAAAAAATAACCTTGATAAAAAAAACCGTTGCTGGTAAACTACCCCTTTCCCTCAACCGATCTTCACCAAAAACAATACGTCGTGAGTAATCTACAAATCAGGGCTGTATGCAAAAAATTATTTGATTCTGTTTGAATTTGCGGCTGTTATCGTTTGCCATAGAAAAAAAATCTACAGACACATACACACAGACACTTTTCGAAAAACGACTTTTTTTCATGTTTTGAGTACAATCAGAATCTGCAATAATCTCGAACACGATTTTTTTTGCCATCACCATACTTCCATTTCCTTAAGGAACATGGAAGTAAAAAACAATTTAGTTAGAGCTCCATTTGTTGAATTTGCCCATTCATTTTCCCATTTTTCTGTACTTCTACATCCCACCTCAGTAATAACTGCACTTTTGGGAATCAGATCAAATGAGGATGGAATTTCAGTGTTTAAAGCTGCTTCCTTGGCCAGCTGATCGGCCAGTTCATTGCCATGATTACCTACATAAGCTTTAATCCAGCTAAAATGTACGCACCAGTTGTCACCTTCAAGAGATCTTATCACATTTCTGATCTCTTCAATTAATTTATGGTGCTTGTCTGTATTCCTCAATGAGTCCAATGTTACCATGCTGTCTGTATAAAGAACTGCTTTTCTATGATCTATTTCACATCCTTCATGTCAATAATGTATTGCAGAGCTCTCAGGATTGCAAACTGTTCTGCTTGGTTGTTAGAGCATCTTTTATCCAATTTATACTTTAGTTCTTGTACAAGTTGCTTCTTTACATACAGTCCCACACCTGCCCCTACGCCATTTTCACTTTTACTGCCATCCGTGTACGGTTCTACTAAGTAGTCGATTTTCTTATCCCTTCCGATAATTTTTACTTCCATATTCCTTAAGGAAATGGAAGTATGGTGATGGCAAAAAAAATCGTGTTCGAGATTATTGCAGATTCTGATTGTACTACACTCAAACATGAAAAAAAGTCGATTTTCGAAAAGTGTCTCTGTGTGTGTCTGTCTGTCTATCTGTGTGTCTGTGTGTCTATCTGTGTGTCTGTAGATTGTTTTTCTATGGCAAACGATAACAGCCGCAAATTCAAACAGAATCAAATAATGTTTTGCATACAACTCTGAATTGTAGAGTTCTCAAGATATATTGTTTTTGGTGAAGATCGGTTACGGGAAAGGGGTAGTTTACCGGCAACGTTTTATGTTTTAACAAGGGTATTTTCTATGGCAACGATAACTGCCGCATATTCAAACAGAATCAAATAATTTTTTGCATACATCACTGAATTGTAGAGAACTCAAGGCCTTTTGATTTTGGTGAAGATCGGTTAAGGGGAAGGGGTAGTTTACCTGCAACCTTTTACGTTTTAACAACAGTAAAGTACTTGAAAATTCATTTAAACTTTTTCAAACAATGGTAATTGTTAAAAATAAAATAATTTTGTTGCCAGGCAATAAAATTATAATTTTTTCATTTTAATGTAAATCATGTATGAGAGAAAATATATCGTTCATGGCAGGCAAGCATATCTCAGTTATGTAATGTTTACGTTTCCATTTTATTATTATGACTACCGCAATAAAAAGGCAGGGAAGACACACACACAAACACACAGACACGTGTACAACACACACACACAAAATTCGCGTTATTTCTGGCCTCATTCGTGTTTATTTTCTTACATTTGCACGCTTTTTAAATGGAAAGTGCCGAAACCCATACCAACATAACGCGTGCAAGCCGAAAAAGTGTCCAGCGTGGATAGCGATTTGCTTCCTGTGGATCGCTGGGCAGTGTAACTGCACGTGTTTACAGAGGAACGATTCATAGACAGACTTTTCGTCTTTAGGGAATGAACCCTCTGCAAGACGCTGAGGGTCCGTGAGTGACTTCGGAGCGCTCCTTCTTTTCCGCGTGTTTGTTCTGTGAAACGTACACTGTAGATTCGCAGCTTTACTCTAAGCAACGCTCAATAGGAAATGTTGAAAATTTGTGTCCACGGTGTACCCTCATACACACTAAACCTGCTCTGATGTTTTAATTACGGACATCATAATATTAAAACTTTAGAAACTTGAGCACTACTTAATAGAGATCAATCATTAACTTATACAAGCCATTAATTTTATGCATATTTTTTATATATATGTGTACAACGTTATCGGCAACAAAGAAGTAGTTTTTGTTAAAATTCCTTCCCGGGATATTTGGCCGTAGTCTAATGTTTTCTACAAAACCAGACGTTTCGGCAGTGCCATCGACTTCCATCATCAGTGAAAATCGAGTGCGATAACGTGAGGTGGTATACGTTAGTGACCACAGTACTGTGGTTAAGGCTGAAGCAGTAAGTAGGAAGAAGTAGTTTCTATGGTAATATTTCATTTCGAAAATGATTTTAAATATAAATCTTAGAATATGGAAGTCATGTATGGTTCTCCATACCGATATTTACTATATCTGCTAGGTGAGGCCATTTATTTAATTCAACCATCGCATCAAACGCTTGATGTGAATTCCCCATTACTTTTGTAGTCCGGTAGACGTCAGTTATCTCTTCTATTTTAATTAAAATTGGGGTCAACGCAGTCAGGACACATAGCGCTTCATAAGATGTTGTTCTGAAAGCTTTTGCAATTTTTATGAGAACTAATCTTTGCACTCTCTTGTATTTACGTTGGTTATTTTTCCTAACCAACGAATCTTTCAAAACTGGGGCTCCATACTACAAAAGGGGTAGAATTGCACCTTTATATATGATCTTCATACCTTCACCTGTTAGGCCCCAGCTAATTTTGGCAGCTTTTGATAAAATATTAATCAATTTTGTACATCTTGTCACAACGTTGTCTATGTGATCATTAAACGTAAATTTTGTATCAAAAATAATTCCAAGATATTTCAGGGTACTCACTTGTTCTAATTTTTTATTGCTAAGGTATATACTGATGTGTATTCTGCTTTCCCATCTCTTTTTAGAAATTATTACAACTTTAGATTTTTGCTCATTAACGCTGATTTTATTGTTTTTGGCCCACTTTGTAATTTTTTGTATTTCTATGTTGGCATAGTTTTCAGCTTCGATGACTGATTTACCTTTAATTACCACAATTACATCATCTGCAAAAGCAATGACATTTGAATGTCTGGCAAAATCCAACCCCAACAGAGAGTTGTATTGTATGTTCCAGAAGCCAAGACCACAACAAGAACCCTGAGGACACCCTTTACTAACATGTCTTTCCAATGTTATATTGTTTGTAGATAAAAATGCTGCTCGTCCACTAAAATAATGTTGTGTATAAGGTTATACAAATTCTTAGGGCATCGGAATTCTTTTAATGCATTCAATATACCAGGCCACCAGGGTCCATCAAAGGCTCCTTTAACATCAAGACTTAAAAGAACTACACAGTTACCGTCTTTTAGCCGGTGTCAATATTTTCTTTCACAGCCATAATGCATTTTTCTTTTTCATCCACAATACATTTTTGTGGTGTAAACGCATCGTGATTTTACAACAATAAATTTTTAGAATGTAAGTAATGCATTATTCTGTTGATGAGTAACTTTTCCAAAACCTTAGCTCCTACACACAAAACGAAACTTACAGACTTCTGTTGTGTTCTCTTTTCCTGGTTTTGCGATAGGTATTATTTTAGCTCGTTTCCATATCTTAGGAAAACAACTTCTTCTTAAGCATGCATTATACAGGGCTGTGACAAACTGTGGAAATGTTTCAAATATTCGCAACAATATTTTACTTGTTATACCATCCTCCCCTGGGGATTTGTTAGGGTCCATTTTCACTAAAACACTGTGTATTTCTCCTGTGTAAAAGCTCTGTCGTCATAGGTATCTATAGGTTTCTGCATTTCGTTCCTAATAAACTTATGATACTCAGTATCATTAATTTCCTCATCCACAGGTATAAAATAATCTAGCATACAATTAATAGTGTCCTTTAAATCACTTGTGAGAGAACCATCAGGCCTCTGTAGAGTTGTTAAAGTACAACTATTCTGTGTCTCCCCAGATGCCAATTTATATACCGCATTCCACGGGTTATTCACAGGAGTTAAGTTACAATAGTGTCTCCATGACTCTATCTTTTCTCTTCGTATAGTCAATTGATACTTCTTCTTTTCTTCAGTATACTGGATTTTTCGTTGCTCCCTGAGTTCGAAATTATTTTTTTGTTCTTTGGTAACATCTCCTAAGAGCAGTTAACCTTTTCTCATTATTGTTAACCGTTCTGTCCACCATGGAACTGTCCTATCTCTGACTGACTTACCTGGATGGCCTGGTATTCTAAACCAGTGGTCGCCAAACTTTGAAGCCACTGAGCAACCGTACTGTTCGTCAATCTTACTGTGAGCTACCAAAAGAAACCAGGACAAAAATAATTTTTTTTCTAATTCACACATTTATTTATTACCTATCAACATACATTTCTAGTAAATATTACGTCCAATTGAATAAAATTGTTTATATTGTAAAGAATTTAATAAGAAGTGTAAGAACAAAATTTTTTCATCTGACTAATTAAGTTTAATGACAAGGATGGCTCTCATTTTTATCATCAACAATTTTTTTAATGTTAGGTGAGTAGGTCGTAGCTGCCACTCGAATGCAGTTGTCCAAATGTTCATCAGTCAATCTGTTTCTGTACTTGTTTTTTATAAACTTCATACTGGAAAAAGAAACCTCGCACACATATGTAGAGCTGAACATTGCCTTCACTCGTAGACCAACCTGAACCAAAATTGGATATTTTTCCTTAGGAACAAAAGGCCATATATTTTTAGAGCTTGACGTGAGTAACTTTAAAGAAAGGTCATTTTGAAAGTCAATCAGTTCCATCTCCACTGCAGCGTTGTCTTCTTCAAAATGTTGCATGACACAAGTAGAGATTTCTTCAGCATCAATCTCAATAAAAGGAGATTTGACGAACTGCGCTACAATTGAAATGCTTTTGAAGTCTTGAAAGCATTGATTGAATTGACTTTTCAAATCTGAAAGAATTGCAATGTATTCTTTGTTGTTGTAAGGAGGCTGTGAAGGGCCTTGCTTGTCAAGGGTTTGTTTCAAACAGGCAAAGTGCTTGTATTCACCCTGGATGAGATTTCTTTCCCACCCAGCTTTTTTGAGAATGAATCCACATCTGAAATTGTTCCACCAATAACTTTATCCTTACCTTGAAGCTGCAAGTTAAGGATATTTAGCTTTTCGGTGATGTCTGCAAGAAAAGCAAAATCTTGCAGCCAAACCGGATCTTCTAGTTCAGGGAAAGATTCACCTCGTTCTTTAAACAAATTTACCAAAGCAGGAAGCAACTCTGCGAAACGTTGCAAAACTCTGCCTCTGCTAAGCCAACGAACTTCTGTATGAAGCAATAGATCACCATACTGGCATTCTAACTCTTCAGTCAGTGCCCTGAACAAACGTCTCTGAAGTGCCTGTGCTCTCACTTTATTTACTACTTTTACGACTGTTTTCATTACATTGTTCATACATAAGAACTTTCCACATAATGACTGCTGGTGTATTATACAATGGTAAGTCAGAAATTTCGGAAAGCTGTTGTCTTTACGACACAAGGCAATGAATCCCTTCTCCCCACCTACCATCGCAGGAGCTCCATCGGTTGCTAAGCCCACCAACTCCTTTACAGGAATACTTTCAGAGTCGATAAGCCTTTTAAATGCTAAAAATATATCCTGTCCCGTAGTATGTCCTGTAAGTGGTACAACTTTTACCAGCTCTTCTCTTATTTCAAAAACATCAAAAGCCATTCTTACAAAAACGGCCAACTGAGCTGTATCAACTATATCAGTTGATTCGTCAAGTTGTAGGAAAAAATAACTGCAGCGATCAAAGTCAGTTTTAAGTTGTGAGGTTACATCAGAACTCATAGCTTCAACTCTTCTCATTACTGTATTTGCAGAAAGCTGTACAGAATTAATAGCAGACATTATCTCAGATTTGTTTTTGAAATTGTCAAATAATGTATCTGCAGCTTCTAAAAATACAGCTTTGATTAACTCACCATCTTCGTACGGTTTCTTATTTTGGGCGATCACTTTGGAAACTCGGAATGATGCCTCAGTTGCCGCCTTATTCTTGTCTAATGTCTTGGAAAAAGTAGACTGTTGAGCATTTAGTTGAGATTTTAACTGCATTACCTTTTCTTTCCTTAACGCAGAATTCAGTGGGAAATCCTATTCAATCCCTGAGTGAACGGTTTTGAAATGACGTTCGACGTTCCCTTTCTTCCCAACTGATACACTTACATTACAAAGTAAGCACACACATTTGTCCTTTACCTGGGTAAAAAAGTAATCGGTTTCCCATTCGAGATGAAAATGATAAGTTTTTGGTTTTTTGCTTGAACTTTCGCCATTTTTTTTTTTTTTTTTTTTTGGTTTTTCGCCATCATTAGAACAAACCTAGTTTAGTATAAAAGATTAAATCAAACTATCCACGTTAACAAATGTCTGATATACACACGAAAATAATAAAGACATAACCTTAGTCTGATGTACGCATGAAACACATAACAGACATAACCTGACTCTCGCTCAAACAACTATTACACTGAGTGACAGTTGCGCGGGAGTAGTGCAACTTCAGGTTAGCCAACCTGAGCGTGACCGCGATCTACCTAACATTTTCCCGCGAGCTACTGGTAGCTCGCGATCGACGGTTTGGCGACCTGTTCTAAACGATCTCTCACATGCTGATACCATGACGTCCTCAAACATCTCCACTGTCTTCTCAATGTCCTTTGCAGCTCCCACCTGCCTGTGTAATTCCTTATCTAAATCTTTTGCACCTGTAGAGACTGTATTGTTTTTAGAAAGGTGATAGACAAATTCTCTAACTATAAGTTCATCAAAAACTTTTAGCCTTTCTTCTTTAATGACAAACCTTTTACACTGATAGCATCGTGCCATCTTATGACCATTAATTTGCTTGATATCAAAAGAAATGATACTGTGGTCAGAGTAACTTTCTTCTACCCCACATTTCCAGTTATTTATTAAGGAAACTAGATGATTATTAGTAACTGTCAGATCTACATTGCTCTTCCCTGTACGTGATTCAAATGTGGGAATGTCACTTTCTTCATTAATAAGATGTAATTGATTTGACATTAGAAATTCTTCCATTTTCCTACCTCTTTATTAGTCATTACATCGTGCCACATTGTTGATCTAGTATTACTGTCCGTTGCCATAACTACACCATTTAAGCCAACGAATTTTAAAATATTTTCTGAAATGATCAAGCTATTTTCTGCTTCAACAGTAATATCAAAATATATACTGACTGCATAAAAGTGCAAGTTTCCATAAATTACTTCCAAAACTATAGAATCTTCATCTGAGAGCTGATTTATTAGTAGAGTATCTATGTAACTATTTCTCACTACTATGGCTGCTCTTTTTTCCCTTTACCATAGGTAAAAATTTTATGACGTTTAGAAAACCCCATGACTTGGTTATTATTAATGTGAGGTTCTTGTACAAAAACTATATCTACTTCATGCTGTTCAATCAATTGTAAAAGATTACTAGTTGGAACTTTAGAATGATTTAGATTTACCTGCATACATTTAATTGACATCTCCAAACTAATATTTTTATCAAAGTATGTTGTCTTTGCTATCTTTGTCTGAGTATAGTCCATAACTAATAGTCCGTATTTTGTTGATACTTTTTTAGCATGGCTAGCAGACAAGGACACTTTTTATCTAGTGAAGAATGATTATCAACAAATTTTGTGGTTTTGGTATACTTATTAAAATTGATACAATTTGTACATTTAAAATTTTCTGGAGATGCCTTACATTCTTTCAATTTGTGGCTTCCAGCACACAATGGACATGCTTCTGTACCCCTACATGCTTGAGCTGTGTGATTAAAATTATTGCATTTAAAGCATCTAGTAACCGCTAAATAGTATGCTTGAGATAACAAACATGCCAACCTAATTTTAATTTAGTTTGCAACAACCGTTTTCTTATTTCAGCGCTTACTTACATAGGCTACGAGATTTCTAAAATTTCGTCTATTTTTAAAAACAAATTTTGGTTTCACATAACCACTATTCAGATTTAATTCCGGATTTTGCATCGTTATAATTTCTACAATATTTTCTGTGGTAACATCTTCTGGAATATTGTATATTATTATTTGCAGATTCCGAAGTCGCGGAATTGACACTTCTAAGGAATCTTTATATGCATCGTTAATATTTTGACTTAAAAGATCTATTTCGTCATTCTTTTCAGATTCAATCATTATCCTACGATCTCTAAGTGATTTAAATGAACTTATTCCTAATTTCATCTGGACGGGATTTATATTTTTCTTTATTACGGTTTTAACTACATCCGCCGATTCATTGTTTTGATTTTATCAAAATTTTATACGTTTTTCTGTTATTATTGTCATGTAATGCATTTCGGACAACATCTGTATACAGTTTTATATTTGCACCACTAGGTGGCGTAGACTGAACAGCTGATTCAACATTTTGTTTCTTAACCTCTTCAGTCAATTTTATAATTGTTTTGTTTTTCTCTTCCAGCAAATTACTAAGTTTAGAAAAAGAACACCTCAGTATACTCACAGATGTAAGGATATCTTTTCTCAAGTCCCCAAGTAAATTGCCGCTCTTTTCTTTGACAGCCACCAAGGTTTTCAGAGCACTTTCAAACAACACGTTTGTATCATCAGCCATTACAACAATGTGTGTGTGTGTGTGTGTGTGTGTGTGCGTGTGTGTGTGCATATATATATATATATATATATATATATATATTGTAGCATGACAGATAAGCCCATAAAAATGAATGGTGAATTGATCAGTAAAATAAAGTAATAACATGTTTAAATCCGAAGAAACCAATATAATACAGAATTAATTAAGAACCACCGTGCAGTACAATCATTGATTTAAGATATAAGTTCATATAAAATAAATGTTACAAGTGATGAATCATCAAAACCAATTTTAATAACTAATAAGGTGAAAAAATATAATACCCAGAAAGGTTAGGAGTAGGCAAGGAAGATACCCAGAACATAACTAAACCCACAACAAAGAGAAGAAAATCTGTTGTATGAGACCAGAAGAGTAGATAAGGAAGAAACCCAGAACAAGGCAAGATCCACCATAAAAGGTGATGCATCTGTATGAAACAAGAAGAGTAGGTGAAGAAGACACCCGAAAACCCGATGACATCCATAAGAAGATGAAGAAAATACGATTATAAGAAACCAGAAGAAAAGAAACATCAATGAAGAAACAAGAAGAAGACAGCATCCACAAGAAGAAGGAATGCTCTTGTAAAAAAAACCCAAACCCCAAAATAAATAAATATAATAATAATAATAAAGTATAACAAAGTATCAATGCAAAAACCCACATCTACAATAGATATAAGCCAAAAAAGTGTATAGAGTAAGAGTTGAAAGTAAACCAAGGTGAAATAATAATATAATACCAAAGAACAAATCTTCATTATAATCTGCAAATAGATTTCTTGATTTTAATAAGACTATATAACCATTTAGAAATAGAATCAAAAAATGTAATGAGAACCAGTGCAAATTTTAGTATTATAAAAAATGAACCTTATGTTTCATTATTGGTATTCACAAACTAAGTAAATAATGAAATGATACAACTTTGAAGTGACTTAATCTTTGTTCAGAAATAATAAATAAAGTATTATCGTGATGATATAATACTTGTGTTTTAGTAAAGAACTGCCGATCTGTTTAAATGACATTCATTAGAATGATTTATAAAACAAGAGCAGGCACAGAAATAAAAAAGGGAAGTGACAGGGTACAATTACCCAAAACCCAATTAAAAACAGATAAAAACTGTTCATAAAACTTAATATAAGGAATATAGAGTATAAGATTATAGTAAATAAGGTTTTGTTTAGGTAGAATAAGATATGTAAAAATGTATTAGGAATAAGCAATTTTAAACAGGTCAGAACCACTAACATTCTTTAATTATAAAATATTTATTTTAGGTATTATTGTTAATAACTAATTAAGATGTTAGAATGGAACAACATTCTGTATATATGATATTTGTATGTATCATTATTAATTTGTTGAATATAAAAAGTGTCTGATTTTTTAAAGACAACTATTAATTGGAATTATTTGTTATATGTTAATAGTATGAAACATATACTAATTGTTATTTTGTTTACAAGGAAAAAAATGTTTAATTTATGTTACAATATCAATGAAAGTCAGAGAGGGTATAACTCAATATATATTATTTATAAAAATTTGTATGTAAAAACTGTTAGGAATCTAGGCCAAATGTTAAAAAACTAAACATCATCAAAACTGAGAAACTAAGTACATAAATACATTTAAACTGAAGGGATTTCGGTAATGTAAATCAGAAACTAAGCCATGTAATAAGAAATATAACTAAGAAAGTTTTTGTAAAATTATAGCCAGAATTATTAATAAAAATGGAAATGACAGAACTCAAAAATTTGGAGAGGGGAGTCATATATTCCAACATAATATTTTAAAACTTAACCAATTCATCTAATTGCAAGAAATTAAGGGAATATAAACCTTTTATTACAATATGAGATTTAATAATCATTAATATAACTTGGTAATGGCAGAATTTGGAAAAGAACAGGAAGTTAGACCTTAGGACTTAGAAATTACAAAATGAAGCAAAAATATTATTTGTATATCAAAAACTTAATAAAACGGCTTTATTTGGTATCAAATTACGCAGAATGAACTGAAGGATAAAATTAAGTAACTACTAGCTAATAAATTTGAAGAATAACCAAAGTATAATCAGTTATATAATGTAACTTTATCACATGCACAGGATGCAAAATAAAATTTGAACAATGGAATGAATAATATTGCTTTGGCTAAGATTTTAGTCGGAGATGAAGGAAGTAAGTGAGTTAATTATTGAACATTGTACGGGACACTTGACACGAGCAATTTACCCATCTCAACCTAGTTACGAATACCGTAATGGCGAATAATTGTCTGAGCCGAAAGTGAAAATCGAGAGTTTCGGTAAAAAACATTTTTAAAGTTCAACACAGTGAAATAAATATATACCAACACTGAACTAACATTATACAGCACAGACACCAGTGGAAATAACATTTAAACCCATTAAAACAGTAACTACACTTAACCATAGAAGTGCCTAACATATGACTAACCGACAAAAGTGAACCTGACTTAAATATACACTATTTTTCCGAATACAACACCAAAACTGAACCAGTGACACTCCACCAACACAAAAAGGAAGAATTGCAGCCACCAGGACGTAAATTCATAAGGAAAACATCTTTATTTGAACGCCAAAACTGCGAGGTGATGACTTTCAATTTCATCGGCGGCCATTGCTGATTACCCACAACTCAAATCAACACAGCCTTCTTCTGCCTACAGGACGGTTCGCAACATATTTATTTATTTCTATACTTTGAATCTGATATATGTACTGTTAATTTTAAGAATTTACCTTGTAATGTTATACTTTTCAATCTTTGCCCTATTTCTCTGACTTTCTCTAACATAGCTGTTCAAAGAACCTATATAAAAAATTTGTAATAATTCAAACGATACCCTGAGAATCGATTTACATATCGACAAGAGTCAAGATAACTAATTGTCAATAAAATTATTAATATATTTCCTTTTTAAACAGTTTTTCATTTCTAATATAAATAACTAACATAATACTTCAATTTAAATAGAACTAACTACAAGAATCTCACCACCAGAAGGAAAATAACCTCCAAACCGAAAATAAACAAGTATCGATTGTTATTGGAGACAATTCTATAAGTGGCTAGAGGTTTTAACAAATACACAAAAGTCTATAAAACAATTAAAATAAGTGATAAACATTTCGGAACACCACGAAACTTAATTAATTAATTGTTTTTAATTAATTATAAAAAAAATTTAATTATAAAATTTTTTTTAATAAACAATTTTATTTATACACAAACACATATTTATCTACTAGTAAATAAAAGGATCAGATACAAATTGGCTAGCCCAACAGTGGGGCTGAAGATTAATACTGAGGAAGAAAATTTTGTCATAAATAAATAAATAATTTACAGAGCCGAAGATTATATAATTTGTAACGTTCTGTTACAAATTGGCGCACAACTGAGGGGCTTTAATTAGCGATTGAAAGGCCATTACAATCTGCCCAATCCCTAATTGGAGCTTGGCAGAAGCTATAAAGCCAGAGAAAGGGAAAAATGCAACGACGTGCAACCTCAAAGAAACGGGCGGCGGAAGCCGAAAAGGAAGTTGAAATGGATATGGAAAATAAAAGAGTCGACGCCAGTGGAAGATGTGGAAAGGTTATTACCGCCAGTATTATCTAAACAACCCAAACAACCAGAAGAACAACCTGAGACGCCTACACAGACAGGGGAAGTTAACGTCCAGGAGGAACGGTTAGAACAACCCGAGAAACCATCACGAACGGAGAAAGAGGACATGCAAGAAATGTTCAGAATAATGATGGAGAAAATGGACCAGAACAGTAAGAAATTGAGTAAGGAAATAAATAAAACCATAGAATCCACAAAAGAAGATTTGAAGAAGGATAACCAATCCACAAAAGAAGAATTGGGAAATAAAATAGAAAAAAAAAGAAGAAAATAGTAAGGAAAGGAAGGAAGACAACCTAGCCTTAAATAAGAAGTTAGAAGAATTGAAGGAGGACAACCAGTCTTTGAAGGAAGAATTCATAATAACCAAAGAAGAATTAAGTAATAAAATTGAAAACACCAATCAGAAAATTGATGAAACTAGGAAGAAGATAGAAAATGACAACCAACAATTGAAGGAAGAGTTGAGGGAGAATAGCAAGAAGATGGAAGAAAAATTGGAGGAGAATAACAAGAAAATGGAAGAGAAGATGGCGGAGAAGTTGGAAGAATTGAGAGAGGACAACCAAATATTAAGAGAAGAATTAAGGGAGGTCAATCAGGAGAATCTGGACAAGCTAGACGAAAGGATGGAATTGTTAAGAGAAGAACTGAACAAGTAAATCAACGTTAACAAGAAAGCTATAAATAAAAAATTGGAAGAAAAAACCGTAATGATGAATCAACAAATCCGGGAAATTGACGGAAAATGCAACCAAACCGAAAAGGAAGTACAAGAATTCAAGGAAGTGGTAAACATCAAATTTACGAATATCGAAGAGCATAGTCGCAGGAAAGTGTAAGAACAACGGAAGGAGACTCAGGAAGAATTCGGGAGAGTACGGAGCCAAGTCGCGGAATGGTGTGATGGGATGGAAGAGGCTATCACCAATATCACGGGTCAGGTACGGCAAAGCCAAGAAGAGATGGAAGCTTTGAGGAATAGACCCACTAATTTCACCGGATTACCCATCAACGAAAACCGAGAATGGCTGAACTTCCGGCAATATAAGAGTAAACCAATGGAGTTCCTGGCGAGGATAGAAGAGTACTTCGCCAAACATAGAGGGAGTCAATGGAGCAATAACCGGGAGATACTGGACGAGTCATTCAGGGAGGTGACAGATAACTGGTGGATGGCGAACCGTAGCGAGACTGCAGACTACCAGCAGTTCAGGAACATGTTTAAGTCCAAATACTGGTCCGAAACAACACAGAACCTGATCAGAGACAATATTTGCAACGGACGATACAGGGCCCAAATAAGCAATACCATGACAGCCTATTTCCTAGGGAAGGTGTGCCTGGCAAAACACCTAGAGCCGGCAATACCCGAAGAGTGTCTGGTGAATAAACTGTCTTATCATTATGACGAGGATATTGTCAGGGCAAGAAGAGGTAGCCAGATCAAGACGGTGCAGGCCATGACGGAATTGTTAGAAAGTTACGAGAATGAAGAATACTACCGCCAAAGCAGGAGGAGGAATGATAGACCGGAGGCGAGGACTAACCAGTACCCTAGTAACGGCAATAACCATCCCGGAAACCGAAACCAGCAAAGTAATTACGACGGCAACAATAACCCGCCGTGTAATAACAACAACAACTTTAACGGCAACAAGAACGGTAACAGGAACAATAACCCATATCCTAATAACCGTAACAATTTTTATCAGCCCCCTAACAGCCCGTATAGTCAGAGAAATCCCTACCCCGGTAATAATGAACGATATTACCAACCCAATAGAAATTACCATAATAATTATAATAATAATAACAATAGAGTTTCCCGCCCGAGGGTTAATTTTATAAGAGCGGAAGATCGAGGGCCGAGAAGGTACTACCAACAACGGAGGAATAGTTTCCACGGTGGAGATCGACGACGAAGAAGTGAAGAACGGGACGGTCCAAGCCATGAACATGGAAGAATGAGTACCAGCCTGGAGGATCCTGGCCGACAACAAAACTGGGAAATAACCTTTGAACAGGATACAGCGCGGCAGGAACCGACACAGAGTTTCCAGAACGATGCCTCGGTCAATCCGAGTCCCAACGATGACCACAATAATTTAAACGGGAGGAGGCAGTGATAAACTATCACGACCCGTTGCTGCTCCTACTTCCTGGGTACAAAGATGAGTTGCAAGAGGCAACCAAATTAAAAAACATCACCATAATAATCAGATTGATCACAGTTGCACACCACTATGTAAAAATTATCCCAATTAGCGCTTTCAAGCTTCACAGCCCATCGTCAGATTGGAATAGACACAAAATAAGTGGAAACAACCCCTTCACCCCTCTATCCCACCATGCTCACACACAACAAGCTATAATATAAATGACCCTTCCCCACCCCCTAAACCCTGTCCCACCATCTGTGGAGTTACATATTTTTTCTAGCAAATTCCTTGTGTTTCAGTGTTGTGTGTGTGTGTGTGTGTGTGTGTGTGTGTGTGTGTGTGTGTGTGTGTGTGTGTGTGTGTGTGTGTGTGTGTGTGTGTGTGTGTGCATCCTTTTAAACTACCCACTTCCTCTCCACACACGTGGGTCAGTCAACACCCTTATTTTAAAACATCCAAATAGTACTATGCAAAATAATTCTTAATATTATCTATCTGTCCTCTATCATTTACTTCTTAATCATGTTATAAAATATTCCTTCATTATCAAATTTAATTTTAATATTAATTAAATTGTCTAACCCTTTTTCTCTCTCTTTCAATATTTCTAACTCCTCTCTAAGCTTCCTTTCAACTGTGTTATTCACTACTTTTACAATTTCGTATTCTTCCAAAGGATTAACAAACTTATGGTTGTCTTCTATGAAATGTCTTGCATATAACGAATTGGTTGTTCTATTACCTTCTCCACGTTTGTGGTCAGACAACCTGCATACGAATTTCCGTCCTGTCTCTCCTAGGTACACCTTGTTGCAGTCTTTACATTTTAATTTATAAATTCCGCTTTTCTGTAATACTGGAATTTTTTCTATATTCTTATTCCTTATCTTATCAAATACCGTTTCACATTTTTTAATAGCTATATCTACTCCATATTTATTAAAACATTTTATAATTTTTCTAGTATGTGAACCTATGTATGTCAATGACCCTGCATAATTCTTTTGTTCTGGTTCTATTTTATCTTTTTGTATGTTAACCCTTTTCATAACTTTATCCACTATGTTGGTGTTATAATTATTATTCCTTACAATTCCCTTTATCGTTCTTAACTCCCTATCTTTTGACTCGGTCTCTTTTAAACACTTCTGAGCTCTGTAACAAAATGAATTGATTGCCGCCATTTTATATCTATATGGGTGGTAAGACTCTCTTGGTATAATTATATCAGAATACGACTCTTTCCTAAATATCCCAAACTGTAGTTTCTCATTATCTTTAATTTCTATGTTTAAATCTAAGTAATTTATTTTCTTACCTCCTATCTCTTCTTTGAATTGTAAGTTTTTATCCTTACTATTTACCTCATTTATAAACTCATGCACTTCTTCTATGCTTCCTTCCCAAATTACTAATACATCATCAACGTATCTAGACCATAATTTTATATTGTTTTTATACTTAGTGGAAGTTATTAATTGCTTTTCAAAATCATTCATGTATATTTCAGCAAGAATAGGGGATAATGAAGACCCCATAGGTAAACCTTTTTTCTGTATATAAAACTTGTTATTAAACCTAAAATAGTTCTGATTTACACATTCTTTAATTACTTTCATCAACTGCTTTTTATACCTGTATTCTCCCATATTATTATCGTTTATTAACTTAATAACTTTATTTACTGTGATATTGGTAAACATGTCCTTAACATCCAGTGATATCAATTTTGTATTTACATTAATCCTAATATTTTCTAATTTTTCTATCAATTTTACATTATTCTCTATGTTGTATTTTGTCCCAAATTCATATTTCTCTTTCAGTACTCTGCTAACTTCCTTTGATAATTTATAAACAGGTGCATTAATAAAAGAAACAATCGGTCTAATTGGTTTTCCTTCTTTATGTATCTTAACCTGACTTTTAAAAGTTGGTGCTGTTGGATTGCTTTCCAATAAATACTTTTTCTTATTTTCTTCTATAAATGTTATCTGTTTCATCATTTGTTTTATCCTTGACTGGTACTTACTTGTATAATCATACTTTATTTCCTCGTATGGTCCTTCCCTTATAAATTCTTCCGTTTTCTTTATGTATTCGTCCTTTCTCAGTAGTACCATTGTATTTCCTTTGTCCGCCTTCGTTACTATAATATCATTCTTCTTTATTTTATTCTTTAGTTTAGTTACAGTTGATTTGATTTTTTGTTCATTTTTTGAATTACACAAACTTCTCTTAAATATTTTATCTACTACATTCCCTACTTCCCACCTTATTC
Organism: Magicicada septendecula; assembly: GCA_034769895.1. Classification (NCBI taxonomy): domain Eukaryota; kingdom Metazoa; phylum Arthropoda; class Insecta; order Hemiptera; family Cicadidae; genus Magicicada; species Magicicada septendecula. Next base: position 510,799,026 of record CM068368.1, read on the forward strand.
TTTTTTTATCATTTTCATTTCCTAGTTTTTGTATTATGCTTTCGCATTCAATAATCGTTTTTTCTTGATTTAATTCTGGTGGCGGTGCGTATTTTAAGCCTTTTGCTAACATTTCTTTTTCTTCTGTATTGAAATTTACCTCTGTAAGGTTTATTACTCTTTTTTCATAGTTATTCTTAGAGAGGTGTTCCTTTTTTACTTCGTTCTTTTTTATTAACTTATTTAACTTATCTACCATTTTTTTATTTTTATTTTCCAATTTCTTTTCTACGTACCCCAAACCAAAATTATATAATATTTCTTCTAACTCTACATACGAGTATATTCTTAACAATTCTATGTGTCTGTCATATAATTCCCTATTATATCTATTGATTAAGCCGTAGAGTGACCTTATTTCCAGTTTTATCCACAACTTCTCGCTTTGTTCTTTTACTTTTTTGGCTACACTGTTCTTATTTTTAATTTTAACTTGAGCGTACTTTGGGATGACATTATTATCCAGACATTGTTTATTAAACCATATTTTACTTAAAACCCTCTTCAATTTAACTTTTAACTTAAGATATTTAAATACTTTACTTACCTTATTGTTGTCGTTTATTACCTCATTGTTGTTGTCCATTACCTGTAGTCGATTGCACATCTTAACAGACGTTTAATGAAGAAATTTGTGTTAGTGGTTGAAATCACAATCAGATTGATCACAGTTGCACACCACTAGTGCAATAGTGGAGAAGGTAATAGAACAACCAATTCGTTATATGCAAGACATTTCATAGAAGACAACCATAAGTTTGTTAATCCTTTGGAAGAATACGAAATTGTAAAAGTAGTGAATAACACAGTTGAAAGGAAGCTTAGAGAGGAGTTAGAAATATTGAAAGAGAGAGAAAAAGGGTTAGACAATTTAATTAATATTAAAATTAAATTTGATAATGAAGGAATATTTTATAACATGATTAAGAAGTAAATGATAGAGGACAGATAGATAATATTAAGAATTATTTTGCATAGTACTATTTGGATGTTTTAAAATAAGGGTGTTGACTGACCCACGTGTGTGGAGAGGAAGTGGGTAGTTTAAAAGGATGCACACACACACACACACACACACACACACACACACACACACACACACACACACACACACACACACACACACACACACACACACACACACACACACAACACTGAAACACAAGGAATTTGCTAGAAAAAATATGTAACTCCACAGATGGTGGGACAGGGTTTAGGGGGTGGGGAAGGGTCATTTATATTATAGCTTGTTGTGTGTGAGCATGGTGGGGTAGAGGGGTGAAGGGGTTGTTTCCACTTATTTTGTGTCTATTCCAATCTGACGATGGGCTGTGAAGCTTGAAAGCGCTAATTGGGATAATTTTTACATAGTGGTGTGCAACTGTGATCAATCTGATTGTGATTTCAACCACTAACACAAATTTCTTCATTAATCACCATAATAAGTAACAATTACTTAAAAAATATAAGAACAGAACTTCTAGAGGAAAACGAAACGAGCCTCGATAATAATAACAATGAGATATTGTATGTAACAGCGGAGGTAGAAGGAATTCCCGCGAAAATCATGATAGATACCGGTGCGAATATTTCTATAATAAATGCGAATGAACTGGAAAGAATTCAGAGAGAGTGTGGGAAAACTTTGCCTATGCTACCAGTGAATAACATTGTTTTGATAGGTGCAACTGGCCGCCAGAACAAAACTATTAGGAAGCAAGTTTCCTTAAGTGTCGTTAGCCGTGATATAGCTTTAGATATGGAATTTTTGATCGCCACCGGATTACCATTCGATATACTGGTAGGTTGCGATATTCTAAGAAGGTACTCCGCCATTATCGACCTTAACCAAGAGAAAGTATCACTATTTCCAGACGGAATAACGTGGGCCGCAGATTTGGTTGGAGGCGCGAATATACTTCTCAGCCCAATACACCAACAACTTCGTAAAATAAATTTCGTAAAGAACAGCCCCCTTCATAAACCATTTATATACAACAATGGAGGAGAGGATTTATGGTCAGTAAAGATACAAGAGATACGAGACTTCCAGTGCGGAACCAACAACGAAGAAATACCCATACACTTAGCAGATCGTTTAATCAGTGTATACGAGAAATACAAATCAGTGTTTTCAGACGAGCCAGGTAACGTTAAAAACTATCAGTGCAAACTTGAGTTCAAAGAAAACGTGGAGTTTAACCGGAGGTCATACCCAATCGCGCATTCGCTAAAAGAGGCCGTGAGAACAGAAATTAATAAAATGATCAGCAGTGACATAATTGAGATTAGTCAATCTCCTTACACTAGTCCAATTATTGCTGTTCCCAAGAAAGACGGACAAGTCCGGCTCTGTTTAGATGCGCGCGAGCTAAATAAAACCCTTGTGAATGACCGAACATCACCCGGTGAAATAGAGGAGATACTAAAACGATTTCACGGCACCAAGTTTATCAGTACCTGGGACACTGTATGTGGTTACTGGCAAGTAGAGTTGCATCCACAAAGCCGTCAGTACGTGGCGTTCATTTTTGAAGGGCGCAATTACCAGTTCAAGAGACTGCCCTTCGGACTTGTAAACTCAGTAGCCATCTTTGTGGCTTGTATGGACCAAATACTTGGACAAGAAGCACTCCAATTTACCACAGTCTATGTAGACGATTTGCTCATTACGTCAGAAACCTGGGAGGAACACTGTTATCGAGTAGAACATGTACTCAAAAAGTTAGCGCAGAATAACATAACTTTGAAATTGGAGAAATCCAAGTTCATTGCGCGCGAAGTACAATTCTTAGGTTTCAACCTAGACGATAGAGGTATTACCCCGTCAGCAGAAAAAGTGGAGGCAATTCAGAAGTTCCCGCAACCAAAAAACAGGAAACAGTTACAATCTTTCCTCGGACTCTGTAACTGTTACAGAAAGTTTCAGCACAAATATTCCGAGTTGACAGCCAAGTTTCAACCACAATTGTCTGCGAAAAACAAATGGACCTGGGGTGAAGAACAAGATATTACCTTCCAACTGATAAAAGAAAAGTTCTTGGAGAGTGTTATACTTAATCACCCGGATTTTAAGAAACCATTCTTTTTGAATTGCGATGCTAGCGACATCAGCTTAGGAACAACATTATACCAGGAAGATGAGGAGGGTCACCATCTGGTGATAAGCTTCGCTAGTCGTACACTGAATCAATGCGAAAAGAATTATAATGTGACCGAGAAAGAATTGCTTAGCGTGGTATTCGCATGCAGCAAGTTCTGGACATACATTCTCGGGTATCCAGTCACTGTTCGCACTGATCATAAATCCATCTCATTTCTACGTAGGTGCAAATTGAGTCACGGCCGATTGGCTAGATGGGTACTCGCCCTACAAGAATACAATTTACAATGGGAGTATATTCCGGGAAAAAAGAATGTGGTAGCCGATGTGTTGTCACGGATCAATTTGGAAGACCAGACCTTCGAGGGAGAGAAGGAGAGCTTAGTTAAAATTTACAACTTATTTAAAACCAGATCCGATCTACAAGCTCTATTGATAAACATCCGTATCCACCAACAGTCTGACCCTAAACTGAAAAACATAACCAGTCGATTGGAAGCCGACGATGACACCGTTTCCAAATACTACCATCTCAATAAAGGAATACTATTTGTCAAAACAGCCTTGGATGAAGAAACATGGAAGGTGATTATTCCGCACCAAATCGAGAAGGAAATTATAATCGATTATCATATAAGGTATGGCCATATGGGAGCGCTAAAAGTGATACAGGCTTTAGATGAAAATTGCAAAATAAAGAACATTAACCGAAAGGTAAGAAATTACCTGAAGTTTTGTAATATTTGCCAGTGTGTTAAGATTAACAATGAGAAGAAAGAGGGTATAATGATACCAATAACATAAAACGCAAAACTAGAAAAAGTGTTCTTAGATATCTGCGGGCCATTTCCCTGTAGCGGCGGTCGACACAGGTACAAGTACCTAATAATAATCATGGACCATTATACTAAATACATAAAGCTATATCCGGTTAATCGGGCAACCACAGCGGAAGTTCTTGCGGTAATAACAGGGTTGTCTGTGCCAGAGATAGGTAAACCATCTTCAATCATTACCAACCATGGTACTCAATTTAAAGGGAGAAGATGGCGAGACACATTATTATCACTTGGGATTAAAACCTATAAGACGTCAGTCTACCACACAAGTAGTAATCCGGCTGAGACGGTACTGAGAGAAGTGGGTAGAATATTGCGAACGTACTGTCACAACCAACAGAGAAAGTGGCAAGAGTACTTAGCAGCAACAGAGAAATTCCTAAATTTTGCCCACCATCCAGCTATAGGAATTACCCCTTACTCCGCAATGTATGAGAAACCAACCCCCCGAGAAATTGAAGAAATAATAGAGTTCCCAACAAACAATGGTCGTAAGTTTGACCAGGTGAAATTCTATAACAAGGTGGCCGAAGACCAAGAGAAACGGCAAGCCAAATATCAAAAGGCAATAGGACGTATAATAACTAACAAAGAGTGTGAGAAAGTTCTATTAAAAAATCGAGAACTGCCCAGCACCCTAGAAGGGATAACAAAAAAGTTATTATTACTATCTACTGGACCATATATTGTTGTCAAAAATAATCATAATAATACGTACGAACTGAGAGAAATAGTTTCCAGAAGAGTTAAAGGTGTGTACAACCAAGCATCCATAAAAAAGTATTATGAAGAATGAATTTGAACAATGAGTAAATTCTAAAATATAATAAGATCAACTTACTACAAACAATTTTGAAAGAAACAATTTGAGATATAATAAAAAGAAAAGAATTTAGAATATAATAACAATATAAAAATTCTAAAAAATAATAAGACCAACTTACTACAAACAATTTAGCAAGAAAAAATTTGGAAATAAATGAATTAAAAAGAATTTGAATTTTGATAAAACATCAAAATTTAAAAACAAAATAAGATCCACTTATAAATAAATTTAGAAGAAAATAATATGATTAATTCAGAAAAAAGAATTAAAAATAATCCACAATAAATGTGAATATCTAACATTTGAAGGAGTAGAGAAGAAAAACAAAAAAGAGTGTGATATACAAGAGAAGGCAATAATTTGGAAACAAAGAGGAGAATCTGTTATTATAATAAAATTATAAAGAAACTAAAAAAGAAAAACAATAATATAATGAGAACAACCTATGACTAACTACTTATGAAACAATAATGGAAACAGTTAATCAAGAATAATGATTATGATATTACTCAGTTCTGAAGAAGCAAAGAAGAACAACTCATACCAAACATATGGAGAAGATGATTTTGAACAAATAATAATAATAAGACCTATATGAAATGCAAAGAGAAGAAGTACAAAATGAAATATAATATAAATAGATTAATTTTAATGAATGCAAAGGCGGATTAATGACTTTCTGAGAGAAAAGAAAGAAAAATATAATTAAATAATATGATCACAATAACAACATGAATATCATTTACAAAGAAACTTTTGAAACAATTAACTATAATAAAATAAGACCATTCAAATAATGAATAAGAACCAAAGAGAAAATACATAAAAATGTATGCTACAATGTAATTAACCAGAAGGAAGTATAATGAGAATTTAGATGTAGAAGGAAAAAAGTTACACTATAACTAGTAACAAGAGATATTAACAAAAGTTTCCAACCATAATTAAAATAAATACATCAGATAAGCTAAGAGTTTTAAAAAAAAATATATATATATATATATAATGAGAATAATAAGTATCAAGAAGAATTATTAAGATAGAAAATGTGAGATAATCTGAGAAACTACGAAGTGAAGAATCCAAAGATATTTTTATTAGTCGATAATGAGACTACTTTTTATTTAATTTATTCGATGACTACTTGTAGATAATTCCAGCAGCATTTTGGTTTTTTGAGCAGAGATAAATTTGCCTCTGGACTCAAATTGTAGAAGTGGTGTATGGCCAGCAGAGTTGTGAAGCCTACAGTGCCCCTCTGAACTGCCCCAGCCCACATGATAGGGAACGTTAGGGAATTAATATCCCAAGGATACAACACGAAGCTTATAAGGAAAGAAAATGTATAATAATAATAATAATAATAATAATAATATATCTCAGCAGACACTAACTATCTAAGAAGGATCAAAAGTCAGATAAGTGACTATTGATAAAATTTACTTAGCTCAAATATAAAAAAGTCGATATAGAAATGCAGAGGAAAATGAAGTATAAAAAAAAATAAATAAAAAAAAAATTTAAAAAAAAATTGTCATAAGCAATTACTTCATCCATAATCAAGTCTGAAATAATTACTTCTGGAGGAGAGCAATCTGTAGCATGACAGATAAGCCCATAAAAATGAATGGTGAATTGATCAGTAAAATAAAGTAATAACATGTTTAAATCCGTAGAAAACAATATAATACAGAATTAATTAAGAACCACCGTGCAGTACAATCATTGATTTAAGATATAAGTTCATATAAAATAAATGTTACAAGTGATGAATCATCAAAACCAATTTTAATAACTAATAAGGTGAAAAAATATAATACCCAGGAAGGTTAGGCGTAGGCAAGGAAGATACCCAGAACATAACTAAACCCACAACAAAGAGAAGAAAATCTGTTGTATGAGACCAGAAGAGTAGATAAGGAAGAAACCCAGAACAAGGCAAGATCCACCATAAAAGGTGATGCATCTGTATGAAACAAGAAGAGTAGGTGAAGAAGACACCCGAAAACCCGATGACATCCATAAGAAGATGAAGAAAATACGATTATAAGAACCCAGAAGAAAAGAAACATCAATGAAGAAACAAGAAGAAGACAGCATCCACAAGAAGAAGGAATGCTCTTGTAAAAAAAACCCAAACCCCAAAATAAATAAATATAATAATAATAATAAAGTATAACAAAGTATCAATGCAAAAACCCACATCTACAATAGATATAAGCCAAAAAAGTGTATAGAGTAAGAGTTGAAAGTAAACCAAGGTGAAATAATAATATAATACCAAAGAACAAATCTTCATTATAATCTGCAAATAGATTTCTTGATTTTAATAAGACTATATAACATTTAGAAATAGAATCAAAAAATGTAATGAGAACCAGTGCAAATTTTAGTATTATAAAAAATGAACCTTATGTTTCATTATTGGTATTCACAAACTAAGTAAATAATGAAATGATACAACTTTGAAGTGACTTAATCTTTGTTCAGAAATAATAAATAAAGTATTATCGTGATGATATAATACTTGTGTTTTAGTAAAGAACTGCCGATCTGTTTAAATGACATTCATTAGAATGATTTATAAAACAAGAGCAGGCACAGAAATGAAAAAGTGAAGTGACAGGGTACAATTACCCAAAACCCAATTAAAAACAGATAAAAACTGTTCATAAAACTTAATATAAGGAATATAGAGTATAAGATTATAGTAAATAAGGTTTTGTTTAGGTAGAATAAGATATGTAAAAATGTATTAGGAATAAGCAATTTTAAACAGGTCAGAACCACTAACATTCTTTAATTATAAAATATTTATTTTAGGTATTATTGTTAATAACTAATTAAGATGTTAGAATGGAACAACATTCTGTATATATGATATTTGTATGTATCATTATTAATTTGTTGAATATAAAAAGTGTCTGATTTGTTAAAGACAATTATTAATTGGAATTATTTGTTATATGTTAATAGTATGAAACATATACTAATTGTTATTTGTTTACAAGGAAAAAAATGTTTAATTTATGTTACAATATCAATGAAAGTCAGAGAGGGTATAACTCAATATGTATTATTTATAAAAATTTGTATGTAAAAACTGTTAGGAATCTAGGCCAAATGTTAAAAAACTAAACATCATCAAAACTGAGAAACTAAGTACATAAATACATTTAAACTGAAGGGATTTTGGTAATGTAAATCAGAAACTAAGCCATGTAATAAGAAATATAACTAAGAAAGTTTTGTAAAATTATAGCCAGAATTATTAATAAAAATGGAAATGACAGAACTCAAAAATTTGGAGAGGGGAGTCATATATTCCAACATAATATTTTAAAACTTAACCAATTCGTCTAATTGCAAGAAATTAAGGGAATATAAACCTTTTATTACAATATGAGATTTAATAATCATTAATATAACTTGGTAATGGCAGAATTTGGAAAAGAACAGGAAGTTAGACCTTAGGGCTTAGAAATTACAAAATGAAGCAAAAATATTATTTTTAGATCAAAAACTTAATAAAACGGCTTTATTTGGTATCAAATTATGCAGAATGAACTGAAGGATAAAATTAAGTAACTACTAGCTAATAAATTTGAAGAATAACCAAAGTATAATCAGTTATATAATGTAACTTTATCACATGCACAGGATGCAAAATAAAATTTGAACAATGGAATGAATAATATTGCTTTGGCTAAGATTTTAGTCGGAGATGAAGGAAGTAAGTGAGTTAATTATTGAACATTGTACGGGACACTTGACACGAGCAATTTACCCATCACAACCTAGTTACGAATACCGTAATGGCGAATAATTGTCTGAGCCGAAAGTGAAAATCGAGAGTTTCGGTAAAAAACATTTTTAAAGTTCAACACAGTGAAATAAATATATACGAACACTGAACTAACATTATACAGCACAGACACCAGTGGAAATAACATTTAAACCCATTAAAACAGTAACTACACTTAACCATAAAAGTGCCTAACATATGACTAACCGACAAAAGTGAACCTGACTTAAATATACACTATTTTTCCGAATACAACACCAAAACTGAACCAGTGACACTCCACCAACACAAAAAGGAAGAATTGCAGCCACCAGGACGTAAATTCATAAGGAAAACATCTTTATTTGAACGCCAAAACTGCGAGGTGATGACTTTCAATTTCATCGGCGGCCATTGCTGATTACCCACAACTCAAATCAACACAGCCTTCTTCTGCCTACAGGACGGTTCGCAACATATTTATTTATTTCTATACTTTGAATCTGATATATGTACTGTTAATTTTAAGAATTTACCTTGTAATGTTATACTTTTCAATCTTTGCCCTATTTCTCTGACTTTCTCTAACATAGCTGTTCAAAGAACCTATATAAAAAATTTGTAATAATTCAAACGATACCCTGAGAATCGATTTACATATCGACAAGAGTCAAGATAACTAATTGTCAATAAAATTATTAATATATTTCCTTTTTAAACAGTTTTTCATTTCTAATATAAATAACTAACATAATACTTCAATTTAAATAGAACTAACTACAAGAATCTCACCACCAGAAGGAAAATAACCTCCAAACCGAAAATAAACAAGTATCGATTGTTATTGGAGACAATTCTATAAGTGGCTAGAGGTTTTAACAAATACACAAAAGTCTATAAAACAATTAAAATAAGTGATAAACATTTCGGAACACCACGAAACTTAATTAATTAATTGTTTTTAATTAATTATAAAAAAAATTTTAATTATAAAATTTTTTTTAATAAACAATTTTATTTATACACAAACACATATTTATCTACTAGTAAATAAAAGGGTCAGATACGATATATATATATATATATGTTGTAGCAGGTTTTTGGGTACATTCGTGTATGTGATGCTTATATTGCCGACGTTTTGTTCCATAATCCCGGAACATTTTCAAGGCGTACTGGTGTTGATTTAAATACGCTGCAAGTTTTATATCTTGCCTCCCTTGTGATTTTTGCCATGGAAGGGTTAGGGCGTGGAGGTGAGTGCGTTGTGGCCATTTGTTGTTTGTTAATTTGTGATCTGCAGTTAGGAATTTCCAAGTTGTTGCTAGCATTGTATATTCATTTCTGTCGTTGACCACTCCCTGCCACATCTGGTATATCTCAATTGCCTCTCGGTACTGTCTGACTTTCTTATAGTTGGTTCGTGCCAAGATTTTTGTGTTTTTGAAATTGAAAGTGTCTTGTTTCCTTGGCGTGGTTCATTATGGATGTGTTATCTTCTTGTTTTGCTACTGCCAATTCATGTTCCTGGATGCGTTGATATATATTTCTCCGAGTGGATCTCCAATATAAGATCTCTCGCAGTTTTGGCATGGTATTTGATATACACCTTGTCCCTCTAAGTGTATGCGGTCCTTTGGATTTTGTAAAAAGGCGTTGATTTTTTGTGCGTGATAAATGTTGTCCTGATGTGATGTTTCTTGAGTATTCTCCCTATTATGTCTGTTGTGCCCTTTATATATCGTAACGTTAAGCTGCTGTTGTGCTCCTGTGTTTCTTTCTCCGGTTGCATCTTCTTTGTTTTCTTTTGTATGATGGCGTTGTTTAAATCGGATGGGGTGTATCCACTGGAAACCAGTGTCTCCTTCAAAGTGTTTGAAGGAGTAGTTCTCCTAGAAGAAAGACGATCACCTCAGCTTTTCCACGTACAGAAAACCTACACACACAAACAGATACTTACACAGACAGTCCCATCACCACCCAGCTCAGCTACAGTCTATAGTGAAGACACTTACACACAGAGCCCTACCTACACCTACCGGACGAGGAACCCAGGAAACAAGAGCTAAACACTGCATCCGGGAACACGAATTGGCATCCCATATATTGATGTACCCAAAAACCTGCTACAACAGATGTTCACCATGAAAGCCTTCACACGAGCTTATATATAGGTAAATAGATTTAAAAAATAATTATATGGGGGACAAATAAATCAAACTGCAATTTAGTGTTTCTCTCTTTTTAGACAAAGATGGAAAAGACAAAGATAAGGATAAAGGTGGAGCAGCACAGCTCGCTGTGCCACGTCTTAGTGTTTGTGCTGATGTACAGAAGGTGGACAGAAACAAATTGGCTCAGGTTGAGGTAAGAACCAAAGAGTGACTAGTAGAGGCAGACATAATCAGTAGTTAAACTGCCTTATGCTGTGTACACTATCTTTAACTTAATCATATGTAATTATTTGCATATCAGTAAGTCAATATTCAATATATCAATATGCCTATACAGGTTATTAGTATAATACTTATTCTTTTATCAATTACAATATCTTTTAATTGGCACAATAGGAATCCAACCACTAATTTACTGTTTAGAAACTATCTACATTATTTCAATGCTTAAAAGTGGAAAAGAAGTGTGCATCTAAATAAATGTCCTTTGCATGAAAACAAGTGGATCTACATTTGGGAACAATTCTCACAGTTAATGTAGCAGTATTTATGCCAGTTGCTCTTGTTAATGATGCTACATTCCCATTAAACCATGTACATATGTTAAATTCATTTACCATTAATAATAAACCAAATCATGACTTTTATAGGATGTTTTGTAAGCTGTGCCTGGATAATACCTGGTCACCTTCACACAAGCTGAAAGTTATTGTCCAAGACCTCAAATGTATTTTCACAAAAACAAACCTGAAATGTTTGAAACCATAAATCGTTTGGTTTATGAATAGAAGTTGACTGTAAATAGATGTATATTAAATAATAAATACTCCATATACTGTAATGAAAATTCTTGATTTTCAAAAGAACAAATCTTGCTACTTATCTTCACCCACTTGAGACATTTCACATTCATAGCAGCAAGAAATTTGTATTCTACATATTCATTGTTCCTAGAAGTTCATTTTCAAAAGTTTATTTCATACAAAAGTGCCCTCACATGGTGCATCTGGTGTGACAGGTGCGGTCACACAGAGCCCTGCACTTTTGGGGCTCCTCATTCACTCAGCAAGAAGCAAAGAAAACATGAGAAAAGGAGAGAGAGAGAGAGAGAGAGAGAGAGAGAGAGAGAGAGAGAAACAAATGATTTTGTGTTCAGTATATACTGAAAGAGGAAGATAAATAACAGACACTTCATTACATTACAGAAAATTTCATTGGGACATAAATGATCAGTGAATATAGAAATATTCACAACTATATTATTAATCTTCTAGATCACTGATATTCTTTTCTATATGTTATTTCAAATTGTATACTAAGACAAAGTAAAAAAAATGTTTATTTAGTTAAAACAAAGTTATTAGCCTTGTATGCAATGCAGCAATGCATTACTTTCTGAGAAATAGATTATGTTGCAATTTTGTAAATATAATCTGTTGGTACTAGTTCTGTCATGACTGTAATTATAATACCCAACAGAACTTTGCCTCCACTATGTGTTATAATTGGCATTTAATGCAAAATATTATACCATCGTATCACTCTTTACTCATTCTATGTCTGTGTCTGAGTTACTAAAGATGGTCTTTGTAAACTGTATGTTGGTGCATATGAAGTGTGTGTAATTATAGTGAATGTGGGTCTACTAGCAATGCCTAGAGATCCAGAGAAAATTTGTAAATATGAGTTTGGATTTCAAACAAAAACATATAAATAATGAAAGAAAAAGTGAGAAGGTATTTTAAAGTTTTTGTTTGAAGTAACTTATGATGATTAACATTAAATAGTAATGAAACATTATCTTAATTAGTTACTTGCATTTTAAGAATTGTAATTCCAAGTTAATTTGCTGAATTCCACTACATTGTATATTTGCTAATTTCCTACATTCAACTTGATAAAAGTATTACTCTAGACTTTTAACACTGTTACCTAGAATGTTAAGAGCATATTAAGAAGGCTGTTGTTTGGTTTTACAGCGTCTTGGGATCATAGAATGCACTCATGGCTGCTAAGGCTAGCTCTCATTTCAGACAGCTCTTTCAGATCCATTGATCCTATTTCAAGATGTGTCTGACATTGGCATAAATAGTAGCATCTGGGAACTAATAATCATTTCCTTTGAGAAATTACTTCACACTAATTTCTTTTCTTATGAGAAATTACTTTTGAAAGTTAAATTACATCTGGGATCTCTCAAGCTATCACATCACTTGTTCAGCTCCTAGATATTATAATAATACTTACACTTATCAAGCAAACAATTGTCAGAATTTCCAAAATCACTGATAAAATGTAAAACTAAATTTCCCTACACCATTAATAACATATATATTCTTGTTATAAAAAACAATACAACTTTGTTTCAAGGTCTAAACTTGTTTTTATTCATTGTAATGATCAACAGAAATGGAGTCTTAAAAATGTATTTTCTGTAACATAGTTATAACTATTATAACAATTCTAAATTACCCATATTACATGTAATTTGGTCCTTGAAATTCATTAATTCTATAAAGTGATAGGATGCGTTAATGTTATATGTTGTCTTCTTTGATATTGTATTTTATTTCTTTTTCGATAAACGTTATATGAATGAACTAATATTTGTTTACCTTCTAACGGGGTGTTCAAGTATCTGATTGCAGGAAGTCTTTGTTAACTCTTAACCCTACTTTTAACATGTAAGGACTATCTGTTGTTCATTGAGATGTAGAAAGTTAACTGGCAGACATAATATTATAGTATACTATAGTTATTATATATATATAATATATATATATATATTATATAGTATATTATAGTATATTATAGTATATAGAATGAAAATGGGCATATGGTAAGATAACTAACAGCAATACAACAAGTTGGGAAGCGTCAAGGGAGACAAGGTAGACAGTGTCTCTCCAAATAATTTATTCGTAAAGTAATTAATTTTTATTCATAAATTAAGTTGTGTGAGTTACTCAGAAAGGGTATAAAAGTAATTTAATAAGTTAAGTATTATGCGACATGACATGAGCATGATCCATGGAACCTTGCTGTCTGATGCAACTGTACGTGGAGTATCAGGGTAGACACAACTTGAAATGTCTTTTCAACAAGACTGGTGGTGAGGGGGGTTCGGTGGATGATGACGGTAGAGGACCTGCATGCACAGCATAAAAATATGTCCTGTACATCACAACAGAAGACATGTCTCTCCTACATGAATAGCAAAGAATTCTTGCCTGGCTGCCTGTTTTTGTTTCATTGTGTGCATGTAGTAAATATTTGTTTTTGTTGAGTTTACAAATTATTTCTAATTTCTAGCATTAGTGTTATAGACTAAGAAGCATGTAATTATTTAATAATTAACATTTTAAAGTGTTGTCCTTCCAATGTTTTAAGAATAGAGTTTAATTGATTTAAAAGAGTTGTTTATTTGTAATGTGACTGCACTTAATAGCTTCTTCAGTAGATCTGCTTCTAGATCTGTTTTACTCTGAGAACAACAGTTTAAGCTTCCTTATCCAACATTAACCTATTTGAATTAGCATTCGTGGGCAGTTTCAACAATCAGAGAACATTATAAAGAACAATATCATGCGGTTTCTCACATTATCGAATGTGATGACTGGGATCCTTTGTGATTGTACGTTGTGATGTGATGTGATCCTTTGTGGATGTAATATAAAATCTGTGAGTGCTGCAATTGGTCTCCTAAATATATCAAAGTTAACGTCTTTCATGTTTTACTTGTGCGTGTATTATCAAATTTTTGTATTTACTCAACATCTGTTTAATGTGCTACAGGCAAAATCTACCAGTGATATGAATCTCTGCATTAATGAAATTAGGACAGGGAAAGAAAATAATATATACAGAATGCGCGGTAGGTCGCTGTGCAGTGTACACTGTTCGCCCGATGCGCGTATTCAAGTTACAAATTAGTATAGTTCGTTATTTTAATAATCCGTTATTTGTGGTGATTATGACATGGTTTTTAACGTTTGACAAACATATCTGATATGTGCTACAAATTTTATGCTTGACAATGGGACAAGAGTCTCGAAACATGTCGTAATAAGAAGGGACATCAAATACGAGAAGTCACAGACGGTTAGTATAATATATTTTTCATATATTTAACGGAAACGTGGCTTGGTACTAAAACAGGTTTATTCCTACTATAATAAGAAAATAATGCAGCACCAAGTTCAAATAAAGTGCTGCAAAACTTTTTGTAGAACTTCTAAATGAGAAAAAAAATTTGTTGAATTTTTGAGGATTTTCCTCTGCTCTAGTTTGACAAGCTGAAACATTTGTTCCCAAAATTGTCTAGTTAACACTGCACAATGAATTATTGAACATCTACAGCAGTGATGATAAAATGCTTCCATATGTTAAACTGCTAGAATATATTGTGGAGAATAAACTCGATAGTGTGTATGAAAAATCATTAAGGTTACTGAAATTAGTACTAAGTATTCCAGTTACATTGGCCTCGACTGGGCATTTAATGAGTACACTGAAGAGAATCAAAACATACCTTCGTAATGCTATGGAATATAAAATATTATCACAGTTGGTTACTTTGTCCATTGAAAAAGAATTGGCATTTATGTACACAAAGGACCCAACTTTTAAGGAAAGGGTAACATATTTTTGCAAACTTCCGTAGGCGGTGTTAGGAACCGATTTACAAGAAAATATGAACCTCTTGTGTAATGCCTACAGTAATCCAGATTTGTCATCATTAAAAAATGTGAGTAAAATGTATATTTTTTCTAGCAATACTTTCTAATTAACTTTCATAAATGACGCCAATAAAAATATGATAATTTTTTCTTGCTATTTAGGCCAAACTACATAACAAAATGGTGTGTTTCAGACAGTCACTTTGCTATTATCCAAAATAGGTAGCTTTAACTCTATTTACCATAGTTTTACTGGTTCTTTAAGAACATCAACATCCTTAGTAAGAGGTTGCTTTTGGCTAGTATTTTTATGCCTACCCAAATTATTTTGTCACACTTCGCCACTGAATACAACAATGGTTGCTGTAGTTTCATACCACCATGGCCTGACAATTTCATCAGACTATGTATTCTGGTGAGCTGCTCATGTCATCAGAAGTCCATTCAGGTGACCATTATTACAATGATAAAAGTAAAAGTAGGTAGAAGTATTTATTCAGAGGAGAACAAATATGACAAATTCAACATATAACATAACAAATTCTATTTAACAATGTAAAATTTGGAAGGGAAATGGGACTTGTTATGCACATGATTTATGAGTAGCTGTCCATAGTAACTTGATTAGTTCAACCAATGTAGAACTTTTCAGGTATTGAATACTGAATATTTATTTGATAGGGAAAATTTAAAACCTATTGGTTACTATAGTTATGTGTAATGTTAGTATAGCATTTATTTACTCACTTCTGTCATGGTATGTCTATTGTTTCAAGGTTGTCTGTTGATGCCTCTAATAATTTATAAAAATAGGTTTTGAACAATGTTAAGTTCAGTTTCATATATTATTATATTATTTTAAGACTTGTAAATATTAAATAAGAATTGTAAATCTTTTTATAACTAAGAGCTTAAGACTTTTAATTTTACTAATGACAAAATTAATTATTTGTAATCATAACAAAAAAATACTTGTCAATAATAGTTTACTATTAAATGTTTTTCAATGTGTCTGTGAACTGTATTTTCATCAAACAATATTCTGTTTCAGTTCACGATAATAGAATTTGATCCAGAAACGTTTAGAATACTACTAGACTATTTACATACAAGTGCATGTCCACTAACTTGTACCAATATCCCAGGATTGATCTGTGCTGCTGAGCATTATGATTTACCTGAATTACTACAGGCTTGCTTCCACCATGCTAAACAGTTCCTCAGGATTGATGTGGTAATTTAGTAAACACAGTATTACCAAACTATTATGTATATTCAACATTTTATGTATACTTAACCAGTGGCGGTTTCTTAATTGGTGCACATGAGCACGTGAATCCCCTACATAAATAAATATAAATAAATTAATTTTAACAAACACTAAATAAACTCAAAATAATTTGGTTTAGTTTTATGGTGCAATAACAAAATGCTCGTTCTGGTAAAACAGTTGTGCAATCAGCGCAGCGCAAGGTGGGCGCACAGCTCCACGCGTGAGAGGCTGGGGCTAATGAGTGCGGTGATGTGACGCGGCATCGGTACGGTGGTGGGGGCAAACCTATCCTGTGTATAGAGACAGTGGCACATTCAGGTTGTGAACCAGTGCTGTCCTAGCCGTTTGAGGGGTCATGTCACTCACTCTCCCTTGAGTGACTTTGAGTGTCAAAGTTAATCTCTCAGAGTTATGATGGACCAAACGTGATGAGCGGACACCTATCCAGTGTACAAACAATTATTCAATGACATTACGAGTATCCTTTTTATATCCATTGCTATGCTCATCAATTAAATTTAGTGATTGCTCGAGCTGCTAGCCAAAATCAGCAAGTGCGGATATTTTTCATGAATTTGAGTGATATAACAAACTTTTTCAGCAATTCGCCTCAAAGAGTAGAAGTTTTGGATAATGTTGTCGGGAAAAGAATCCCCCGAGCTTCAAGCACTAGATGGAATTTTAAAAGCAGAACTGTAAATACAGTATTCGTACATCGGGAAGACCTTATTACCTATATGGAGGAAATAGAATCAACCTCTAAACAAGAATCTTTTATTACCAAAGCTGGAGCAATCCGGTGAATGCTGGAAGACCCAATTTTTGTGTTTTGGGTTACAGTTTTCCATAATATAATCCCACAAGTCGATGTTTTATACAGACAAATTCAGCTTACCTATACAGATGCTGTGCGAACGAAAAAGAACGTGGAAACCTTTCTGAGGGAAATAAATAAAGAAAGAGAAAAAATGAGCTCTGTGAAAAGTGCTGTAGACCAGATGCCTCTACAACGCAAAAGAGCAAGACACGAAGAAGATGATCATGCTAATAGGACGATCACAGCTAAAGAAGTATGTGACGTAATTTCAACGCAAATAAAAGAGCGGTTTTTAACTACATCACACCATTCGGCCATATCCCTTATTGATCCTCAAAAATTTAGTGAGTACAGTAAATCATTTTCTCAATCTGCGTTAGATGAAACAACAGAAAAATACCCCTTTTTGGACAAAGCAAAGGTAAAAACCAAACTGGGAGTGTTTTACCGACGTGATGACATAAGATATATGAATGGTGCTGTGAGCTTACTGCAATTTCTTATACAAAATGATTTGAAAGATTCGTTTTCAGAGTCATATAAGCTTTTAAGGATGATATTGACAACCCCAATGTCTTCAGCTGAAGCCGAACGATGCTTCTCGACTTTGAAGAGGACAAAAACCTTTTTGAGAAGTACAGTGTACAGCCATATTAACAATAGAGAAAGAACTGGTGAAGACCATCCCTAAGTTTAATGAAATGGTGATTGATAGATTTGCTTCAATGAAAGACCAAAGGATGGACTTTGTTTATAAGAAGTTCACTTAGTTTTTGTTAAAGATCCGATTAACCTACTGATACTTGTAATCAGTATGTATATAATTTACTATTGTTTCAGACCATGATTGCTATCATTATTGCTAAATTTAATTTTTCTAAGATTAATTAAATAAAGAATCCAATTGAAGAGTAAACTACAATGTTAGATTCAGTTGGTTAATATTACTTACTAATAAATTATTTAAAATTTCTTAGTAATGTCATTTACCTGAATGTTGAAAAATTCTTGAAAACACTACTTTCAGTGCAAATATTAGCAGGCACAAGGATTAATAACGTTTAATATTATCTAACTGTGTGAACCCCTGGAGAGTTTACTCACGAGCCGCAACTGTACTTAACTCAAATTTTCTTGCATCAATTGTATAAGAAAATGTGTGTGTGTGTGTGTGTGTGTGTGTGCAAGTTTCTTCTGGAAGTTGTATATTTACAAAACTCTGATGATTCTGATGTTTTTCAGTGAAACATGCATCAGGTATTGAAACAACAAAAACAAAATATACAACTTGCAGAAGAAACTATATTCAATAATATCATAATATTATATTATGCATATTGTAGCACAATGAATTTTTTACCTTATTCTACAAGTTAATATCACATAGAAAAAGAAGGGAAGAAGTCATCTGGAAGAAGTACAATAAACTTAAATAAAAGTAACAGAAAGAAATAATCACAATAATAAATAAAATGCCTTAACAGAACTAGAAAACATCTCGATTCAAAGAAATTATATACGTTCAATTTACAGCAAAATGTGTCAAAAACAAATAGTATGATTATCATCCCAGTAAAATAATTAGTATACCCAGTAAGATACGGAGTACGGACGGAGTCTTTACGGAGTAGTAAAGAGTTACAGCCAAGAACCAATTAATAAAAAGGAAAAATCTCAACATACCCAAAAACCTAATTTAAAGACAGAACACTCTATAGCAGCAAACCACATAAATGGAAGAACTTAAACCATATTAGTTATACCAATTTAGAAAAACAAATAACAAAGTAAGAGAATACAATACAAAATAATCAGAGCTAATGTAAACTTAGGTATAAATAAAATAGTGTGTGATTGAGGGGAACACCCCAAACCAGTTTAAAAGGACAACAAAAGACAATCATTAGGATTCTTCTTTAATTTGTTTATTTATCTAATTATTATGTTTAATTATTTTATGTGTATACAATACAGACCATGTTGATAGTAGGAGATACTAGATGTTAGTATGTAAGTGTTTATTGTATTTGAATAATGTTAATTAATGTCATAATTTTGAGAAGTATGGAAAGGCAAAATATTAATTCAAACGACCTATAAATAGTGAATCAGAAAATATAAAAATAATAATGTGACTTGATTATAACATTGGTAGGAAAATTGAAAATTGATGACCAAGCCAAATTCAACTTTCACCCTGTAAATCAAGTCAGAGAAAATAAATTAATAGAAACTAGACCAAATTGATATAAATTGTCCCATTCAGAATACAAATACATTATCATAATTACAACAACAACCTATAGTAGTGATTAAAAGAATCAGAGTGTAAAATTGACTTAAATGGTGATTGTACAAGATAATGCCATAATCAGTAAAGCAAGTACTGTACTAGTAAAATACAAATAAATTGTTAAATGTTTAGAATAATAGCCAGGTAGAAAAATTAAATTTCAATGGTTTAATTAGTAATCGTATTTGAGGAAAATTGTAACATAAAACATATTGTAAACCATTTAATGGGTAATTATGTGAATCAGAATAAGGCCTAGAGGTAAATTTCAAGGAATGTAATTCAGAAGCTTAATTCAAACCAAAATAGGTCAAATTTAGTATTAACTTGTATAAAATAAAAGCAGGAATATTGTTATATAATTAGAATTCCATAAAAGTACTAAACAAATAATTTATAGCCAGTTAAATATAAAAAATGTCATCTATTTCTATAAAATTGAATTAGTAATTATGAAAACAGCTGATAATGAACAAGAGAAATGAGACCAAAATCTTACAGAATTTTTTATATGAAGAAACATATATAGTTAGTTGACTGTTAAACGCCAAGCAGAACGGACGTGTGAGAGTATATTTAAAAGACAATTGAATGAAAATTTTAACGAACACAAACCAAGATATATTGTGGAATTATAAAGGAATACAGAATAGACAGTAAATTTATGAATACAATTAAAACAGTCATTTGAATCACAAAGCTAAATTAAACAACACTAAATCTGTCTGTCACAACGTATGGACACGACTGAAGAATAAATTTAACCTAATACAACAAGCAATTGATTGGAAGGCACCATTTGACACTATACGCCTATTACCGAACGAAATCCAGGGAAAGACTAAAACTACACACTACAACTTGTGGATATTCCAATAGTGACATCACAGAAGAGGAATTAATCAACTACTACTTTTATTTGAAGGAAATCTCGGAGCCTGATTTTCAACGTAGAACAACTCGTGAAGGCGGCCATCTTGTCACTCCGAGTCGAACGAAATCTAAACGGAAGGAGACATAGTGACGTCAGAGCAATCAGCTGGTTTGAATCTAAATTTTTCTATACACTATATTTTATTATTTTTGTCTGTTAATGAATAAGTTTTTATAATTGTAAGTATTGAATTCTCTTGCCTTTCCTGACTATTTCTACAGTTCAAAGAATCCTTATTATATAATAATTTAATTTGAATAATTTTGTATATGTAATAATCGACCTGGGATCTAGTCTCGACTCCGACTCGAATTAGTCGACGCAAGTCGAATAATTACTTTGAGCATAATAAATATAATTATTGTTTTAAAACATTGTTTTATTGATTAGTTGAGAACTAATTTAAAATACATTAATTATTAAATATTAAACGAGAACTTCTGAGGGAAAGGAACGAGCAGAAGAAGAAATAAAGATACTGAATGGACCGCGACATGCAATCGATTTGGCCACAACAATCTATTTAACGCGGAGAAACAAATAATTCTTCACCAAATCATACCCAATTATTAATCAGTATTTTTATTTATTGAACACTAAAAATAATAAAAAGTAATATAATAATTAAACAATTAAAAAATTAAATTAATTATTGATACAAATAAAAAAATAAAAATAAATAATAAAAATTTTATGAAACAATTATTATACTTATTTGTAAAATAACTTCATTTATTTACAAATTGGCGCTCACAACAGTGGGGGTATATCATAAACTCGAGCAATTCGTGTTTAATTACAAATATGTATACATATAAATCATTTTACATTATCAACGTCATTATCATCAGCTGACTCAAATGTTAAGTCCTGAAACCTGATGCAAATGAAAACCTATTGGAAAAGAAATACATTTGTAAAAACTATATTTATGCTAATTTTGAACTGTAGTGAGCAAGTCTATTTAATTTATTTAGATATGACCATGTACATGTTTTACATTTTTACATGTATTACATTTAGATATGTACATGTTTGCATCAGTATCTTTTTTAATTTTCACAATTGTCATTACCTTGCTTCCTCAGTTTACATAATTTTGTTCCATAAATATTGTTCCAAGCCATTCTGATTTGGTGTTCCCGAAGAGAGTTTAGACAGTTACTAATTTGATGGCTGAATAACTTTTATGAAATCAATAAAATACTCTTTTACAGTACTGTTATTTTTAATGTTTATAAATTTGATGACTGGAACAGCTTTTCTAAATGATTTGCATTAAGATTGGAAATGTTTAGCTCACTGAAATATGGAAATATGTTTGTTAACACTTTTTTCTAATTACTTGATTTACATGATACTTAAACTTTTTACTTATGATATTTCTAACTCTTAGCAAATTGTTGTCCAATTTTAACAGTTAACCAACCATTTGTATTTTTCCTGTTTCTTTGTACTATGTAAAGATGCACGAAGTGACAGGATGCCTACAGCTTACAGCTAGAAAGTCACCAATTTTCTGTTACCAGTTGCAATATTTCATACTAATTAATCTTAAATGTTAAGCATTGTTTGATCAAACACAAGTAATTGAGTATATTGAGAAATATCTACATATATTTCTGAACAAATGTTTAATCACAAAAGACAAAGTACAAGTACCAATTATTTTAAACTGATGACAGATTCATCTCATATTGGCAAGTATAAGCTATTTTGTTCCAATACCTAGCTTAGCATCAATTTTACTGACGTGATGCACCTAAACCCAAATTTTTCTTTATATTTCTTGATGTTCTTTATTGAAACAATGAAAGCATCAAACAATTCGTCTAAACTATTATGACTCTATTAACGGTTGGTAACCTTTTATAATTAGACTGTGACTGAAGTAAGGCTTATTACAATTGCAAAATATGTCTAGTATACTGTTCTGTTAGCTCACGAGGGCTTCCACAGACAGCGTCCATTCTGTATTTGAAATTTTCTTCCAGTATGGACTGCGACAAATATGTCTTGTAAGACAACGTTTTACCCATATTACAATGGGTGCTTCCTGTACTGTAGTTGGCTGACTACACAAATAATATAAGCAACATAACACCTGCAGGGCAGGGTCCACTTACCAGACCACCCACTGACACCTCTACACTGAGTATGCTTGCCAGCCGCATCACCATGTAAACCTGAAGATACCCACTGTAATATGGGTGAGACTTTGTCTTACAGTGTAGTCCATATAAGAAGAAAATTTCAAGACCAGAATGTTCTATGTTTTGGTTGGTATAATTTAATTTTGTACATTCTTTAAGGTATTTAAAAATTGCAATAACCAGTTAATTAATAAAGACTTAACTGGCTAATAATCTGTTAATACCTGCTTAATTATATTACATTTGGAATTATAATAATTCTTTTTGGTACATGTCCTTTACAATAACCATTAAGTTACAATCATGTTATATAATTTTTTGTTTCATTCTTCACCACCACATGAGTGGATGACTCATTCTTGCCATACCTCTTACCAAACTCAGTATACGATTTTCGTTATATCAAGTGAAGAATTCTCACATTTGCACTGATAGGCAGCACTTCAAGGTTCCTCTTAGTGTTTACAGAGCTGCCAGAATCACTATTTTTATGCCATTTATAAGGAAAATTGAGGGGTTTTCACAATACCACTATAGTAACATATGTAGCAACGAATGCATATAGCACAAATGCTACAGACTAACTGGATGCAAGTAAAGCAAGATAGTGTTGGTACAAAGGACAAAGAAAGACAAGTCATGTCTCAGTTCAATGGGGTGGGAGGGTTTTATTCAAAATGGCTCCCAATTAAACTCATGTATTGTTAATTTCTGAAATTTTCAATGTAATATTTTCAAACCTCGGAAAATCAAAACTGCAGAAACTGAATCCACTGGGGATTCTACCGCATGTACACACACATGTTATAAATTATAATAAATAATGATATAAATAATATAATTTAAATAAATTGTAATTGTACACACACACACGCACACGCACACGCACACATATATATTATATATATATATATATAAATACTTTGTGTATACATTGTACTTGCAACGTTACAAGTATTATAAAATAAATGAATACATTTCTGACCATGTACCCAACTCAACTATAAATTGTTACACACCGGCCAGGTTGTAGGATTTTTGTGTTCTTCATGTTAAGTATATGTGGTTGCACAATAAACATAATTTTACAAAGAGGAGTGAGACGTTGATAACATGAAATAATTAATTAAAACATATTAAAATAATCAACCAATGGTTTATTAATATTGCAAACAAATTACTTAAATATTAAAAATTATAATTATAAAATTTAAAAATATTATCTTTATAAGTTTACACTCTGTAAAACATAACATACCATTGCTATTCAATAGGCCTACACAAACCTACCTGGTTTGGTCACGTATGAATAAATGCCTCAGCGCTGTGTGCGCCAAGAACAAAGCAGTCGACTTACAGCTTCAGACCGCGCAGTCATCTAACACATTGCTCGAGCAAATCAGGGTCGGCCGACCAGCAAATTATGTGATTAAAATACGTAAAACAAAGTAAAAACGTTTAAGAATCGACAGTGAGACATTAGAATCAATCATGACTAAAATTTAATTAATTGTGTACGAAACTGGGACAGTGTGACGAAACTGGAATGAATAAAGAAACAATGCATGGACTAGCTTGACCACATGGCGGAAACAATATCAGTAAAGTAAAACAAAATCAAATAAACAGATTAAATTTTTTTATAATGAATAAAGAGATATCTCAAGTGGAGAATGTGTGAGAGTATGAATGTGCAATTGCTGGGTTGCTTTTAAAGAAATATTTATATTAGAATAGAATAAGTTAATTTCAATGTTTGTTTTGTAGTGTTAATACAGTACAGTAGAAGCCCGATACAGCACGGTTGTCGGGTGACATACTTTCCCCCGCGTTATAGGCGTAACCGCGGTATATCGGAAGGTGACCTGTACAGTGGACAAATGATGGGGAGGGAGGACCGGGAAAAAGGCTACAGCATAATGCACTACTGTATACTGTACGTAAATTACGTCACCAAATGTGCAAATAAAAAATAAGAAAACTGTGTTTTAATCTATTTTAATCCAATGGAATATAAAATACACTATTTATACATTGATCACTCGACCTACTGTAGGCCTAATTGTTGGTCTTAAAAAAGTCCGTAATTGTTCTTTGACGGGATAATGCACAGCGTTTCTTTTCCACGTATTGTTTTATAAACGCGAGGTGCAGCAGATGAACATTATTAGATTCACTTTGCCTCTCCATCCACGAAATTACTTTGTTTATGTGTATTATCACTTCACTAACATTTGGAATAATTTCTTTCACTTCCACCTCATTTTCATTTCCATCATTGTCATCGTCTTCTTTTTCTTCGCAATTTGTATTTCGGACTGCATCGATGATATCTTTATCTCCTATACATTCTGTAACAGGCTCACCGTTGTCAACTTCTGCCCAGTCATTCAAGTCATCTAGAGTGAAGTTGCAATGCAGAGCACTACTCGCAGACCGTACATCACTATTAGTGAATCCGGCAACAGCAATTTCCATCGGCGATGTTTTGTTCAAAGGAACATTTCTTCCAGCAATTCTGAATCGTAGCCGTACTAATACTTTCCCATGCAAGACCTATTGAATACGCAACTGTTTTCAGGTTTATTGACTTAAGGTAAATTTCCATTTCCTCATCAGAATTCACTATAGCACTCAGAAGTTCACAGCGGTAATGCGCTTTAAATGCTTTTATGATGCCTTGATCTAATGGCTGGATCAGTGCTGTAGTGTTTTTCGGCAAGAACATGACTCCGATTTTCCCATCTCTTGACTGTAGCATATCAGCAGGTGGATGTGCTGGACAGTGGTCAAGGGTCAGTACAGCTTTTTCTTCGAGGTTGAGTGACCGCAGGTGGCTTCTCACAGATGGAACAAATTCTTCATGGAACCATTTACCGAAAATATCACTTGTCATCCAAACATTTTTTGTATTACGATATGTGATGGGTAATGATGTCATGTTAACATGTTGAAAGCATCTAGGATTTCGGCTTTTCCCTATACAGAGAGGTTTAACTTTGTGGCTGCCTGATTTATTTGTGGCAAACAGGAGGGTAACTCTATCCTTATTTATTTTTAATCCAGATTTATTTATTGAATTATTCACATCCAGAGTTCTGGTAGGAAGCATTCGAAAATACAGAGCAGTTTCATCACAGTTATACACTTGATGGTCATTTAAATCGTTATCCATCATTACTTTGTTTAATGCCTGAGGAAAAAGTGCTGCAGCTTCACTGTCACATGATCGTGCTTCCCCTTCAATGCTTATCTGGCTTATACCATGACGAGATTTCCATCGCGAAAACCACCCATCAGATGCATTAAAGTCACTGTTGCCATGTAAATCACTATGGAATTTCACAGCTTGAGCTCTAATAACTGGTCCTGACAGTGGCACACCTTCACTTCGTTTTATTAAAAACCACCTGTACAGACACTCATCTAGTTCACTATCCTTACCTACTTTAGTCTTTTTTCTTTGCAACCCCACTTCACTTTCAACTGTGTTCACAAAACTTTTAAGTTTATCTTCTTCTTCATCCACCCTCTAATTGTTACTTCTGGGATGCCACACTCACGTGATAAACTTGCCTTTGACTCACCGTTCTTCACACGATCAATTATTTTGAGTTTATCACTCACAGAATATGCTTTTCTTTTCTGCGACATCACAAAACTCTACACTATGCGAATTTATGACAAAGACTATACACTTCGATATGATAATATCAGAGTATGATCTTATAATATAAGAGTATGAGGGAGAGAAGGGATTTAGTTGGCTGCTTGCCTTGGCATGAATTCTTAGAAACGTAGAGACTGTAAATAGCTCGGGCAATTGTTTATGTCTACAGGTACACTTGAACTGGCAATTCTGGCTGTTGTTTACAACGCCGTTTCCAACAACAAGCCTTTGTTTACAATAAACGCAACGCATTCCAATGTGGCTACGGAAGTCACGATAAACAATTCATAATTTACTCACTCTCTACAAGTAAGAATTTTCGCTAATAACGGGCGACATACTCTTCACCGCGTTATATCCGAATCCGCGGTATATCGGACCGCGCTATATCGGGCTTCTACTGTATGTAATGAAAAAGACAGACAAAAAATAGTTTTGAGAAAAAAAATGGAATAAAAGTAAATTGAAAAGCATATAAAGAAAATTAAATAAAGAATTTTGGGTTTATTAACAAAAAACAATGAGAGGTGAGTTTATTAATAACACTTAACCCTAAATCACTTATAGGTAAGTTCACATGAAGACCCATGGACCCGATAAAGGTAAGGGATTTGTGTATGTTTATTGAATATTATGTTGTCATAATTAAGAAACTTCTCAATGGCATGACCGAACTAGGGACAGTTTGTACAAATTAAATTTTGTACATACCATGTCTACTCGTAAATAAGTGATTTAGAGGTTGGAACAGAATACGTAATAACTTACGTAAAAAATGTATTTAACATATGCAGAATAAGGTTTTGTGAGATAAAGTTTACGAGGTATTGATAAATTGAGCATATTAGATTACAAGTAAGATTTAATAATTATTTAATAGACCAGTAAAATAGAACAATAAAAATGTCTGATAACGAAAAAGAAATTAATTTGGTAGACTCGGCTACGAGTGATAGTGGCCTTGGGTCAATGAACCCATCACTGAGTGTAAGTGAATTGGGTCAGTCAATTCAAACAGCTGATTCAAACAGTCAAGCAGTGACGAAAAGTAATGTAACTGATTATATAATAATAGATAATGCCGAAGAAAAATCTACTCCCGTAGTGACAAAAACTAAAGAAAAAGAGTTGTCAATGAATGACCTATTTAATCTTATCAGTAAACGTTTTGATGCCAATGATGAAAAGTTTGATAATAAATTTGATAAATTAAGCAGTGATGTTAGTGAATTGAAAGAACACAATAAAGAAGTAAAGAGTAGTTTCGAAGTACAGAATAACAAATTTGACGAGTTCAAAAGCGAAATTAATGATCAGAAAATAAAATGGGATGAACAGAATATTAAAAATGACGCTAATTTTAAAGAGATTACTGTAAAGTTTGATGATCTAATAAAACAAACACAAGATGATGTAGATAACGTTACAAGAAATACCGGTAAGTGTAGTGGGAATGTAAGTAATGAAGTAACTGAGAACAAGGTAAGTGGTAATTATGGTAGTGAGTCTAATATGGAAGTAAAAAGTGAAAATAACAATGATATAATTAAAAATGTGGTGTTAGAGAATAAAGTTGTGAATATTGAGAGTGCTAATGAAGTTTTAGTTGAAGTAGATTGTAACAATGGAATGTTAGTGAGTGTTAATCAGTTAGAGAGAGAGTATGAAGCGAGTTTACAGGTAGAGGAGTTGCAGAGGGTAAAGTTCCCGTGGTGTTGTGGGGGGTGAAGAAAGGTCTTCACGAATGTATTGGGTAGATAAGTGTTCTACCAATAATTGTCCTTTGAATTTTTGTGTTGTTCCTGGAAGAACCAGGAGGTGTTTTAATATAGTAGTACCCTCTGTATGGGATGGTAGAGAAAATGTGATATGGCGTTATGGTGAGAGATATTTAGAGAGAGAGTTGTTTGTAGATAGGGAGATAGAGATATTTTTACGTTAAGTAGAAGTTATAAGGAGTTAAAAGAGAAGTTAAAAAATGAAAAAATAGATGATATGAAAGACTTACCTTGTTATGAAAATAGTGCAGAAATAAATGATGATAACGTTGATAATTATATGGGAAGCTTACCTGTGCTTAGACGTGGAGTATTAATAATAGATGATTCTGAAATTGAGAGGTTAAAATGCTTAAGGGTGATAGATAATAATACAGACGGTGACAAGACCAAAACTAATGATGTAGACAGGTTATATGATTTAATAATAATATGGGATAGTCCAGTAGATTATTATATGGGTTTTGCGGAACAAGTTGAAATATTAAGGAATTATCATATAAATAATAATGATGTAAGGAGTATAATATTAAAGATGATAATTGTTATGTAAAAGTAAGACTAGTATATGATTATGGGGGTTAAATAAAAAATCAGTGAATGGACATTTTAATTATTTTAGTTTATGGTGATGACAAGGTTAACTTATGAAATGAGGTGTGGTAAATAGAAAAATAATGACAAAAAATTGTAAATAAATTTGTAGTGAAATTAATTGTGTTTGTGTTGTAAAATGTATTTTATGTAAACAATGTGTGTAGGTAGTAGAAATTGATTTAATAATAATAATAATAATATTTTATCAGACTAAATAAATAAGGAGAGTTTGTAATAAATGAATTGTAATTGTTTTGGAGTAAGGTAATTAAAATAACTTGTGTTTTAAATAATTTATTAAATTAAAGAATTTTCAGATGAATTAATTAATTTAAATGTGGTAGAAATAAATTTTGATAATGAATTTAAAGGAGGTTTCTGAGATTTCAACTTTGAAATAAATAGTAAATGAATAAATGTAAAAGGTGTTTATTTGTGGAGTCATACGATTGTTATGTTTCAGAAGGTACATATGGTTGTACATGATATTTATGGTGATGAATTGTTTATATTTGGAATTAATGACAGTAATCATATGTTTATTCAATTGAATGATGCAATGTAAGTATGAAGTTTATAATGCAATTGAAATGGAGTAAAATGTGTGAATAATAAATTTTAAATGAGTTTCAAAGATGATTAAATTAATTTGCGGTAGTTATAAGTTTTCTAATGTAATTTTCAATGGTTAACTTAATGAAAAATGTTGTAGAAAATAGAGTTTGGGTGACAATAATTATTTCAATAAGGCATTTAAGTTGGTCAAAGGTAATTTTAAATGGGTATTAGACAAAATAAGAATTTTGGAATAAAAATAATATAGAAATGGGTCAGTAGTAGGGACACAGTAGCGATAGTGTATGTATGTAGAGTAGTGAGAGTGATGTAATTGGGGAATAAATAGATGATGGTGAAATTTTGTGAAGAGGGTGGTAAATTTTGTGTGATAAGGAGTCCTCAACGCAAGGCGTTGTGGCGAGAGGTGAATAGTTTTAAATGGGGTTTGGCGGAGTTACCAGGGAAAGGACCAGGAACTACTAAGGGAATGAGTATAAGGGAGGGAACACACATCCTAAATACAAAGAAGGTATCGGATATGTTGTTATAAGAGTAGAATGATTCAAGGTGAGTTAGAGTAGTAAGTTAATTGAGGTAAATATTTTTTGAGAGATTTGTGTCATCCTATGTAAATCTGTTAGTGATTGTTAGAAGGGAGCAGGGGGGTAAGGTTAGATCTAAATGCCCATTTAATAAATCAAATCATTGTGAATGACTGAGAATCACCCAAACCAATTGATGATGAAAATAGTTAATAGAAGTTCATAATTGAAATGTAATAATAAAATGTAACAAAATAAAAGTTAATAGAATTTGAAACTAAACCTAAAATTGAAATGTTTGTAATTTTTATTCAGATGCAAAGTAGATGTTTATTTTAAAGGACGTAAGAGAGTAAAACGTTTTTATTAAATGGTCAATTAAGTTGTAATTAAAGATTCAATCGTTAGTTGGTGATGGCCTATGTAAGTAGGAATAGATTAGTTCAGGTGAATAAGTAAATATTTTGTTGTACTCACTATTTTAAGTTAATGAAGGAGTGTAGGGAAAGTTAAGAAAGAAATGTATGGTGTTAAAACACACAATCCAGACTAGAAATGTCATGTAATGAAAATAGTAACTTTTAAATGTAACTATATCAAAACAAATATATCTTTTACTTGTGATTCCCCAACTTTCGGGCGGTCACGGCCTCACTGAACCCTGACCGTGGAATTGGCTCAGCTTTGACTTGACAGCTATGGTCGTGGCTCATTGCGTCACATTCTGCCTAAACTGGCCATAGCTGTTATTGTTGTAAGAGGTGAATTTATAAATTAACCGGGGGGGGGGGTAAATCAGGGGAATCACCAGAACTATGGAACAGTGGCTATCCATCGAATGGGATGGTAGACTCTTTAAGGGCATATACCTAAGTTTAGCAGGATTACTGGTGTCCTCGGACATCAGTAATAACGAATGTTTTTTAAGGCCGAAGCAAGAACGGGGTAGGCAGCGTCTACCCCCATAAAACTTCCGTTCTTGTGGAGGCAACTGGGCGCCACAGTCCAGGGGGGGCATAGAGTGTGTGGAAAGGAGGTTACTCAGGGGAGTAACAAATTGAAACCTTTAAACTGAATGATGCTGATGAGATGATGAGCTAATTAAATGATTTTATTTTGAGTCAAGAGATACTATGCTAAAGGGAGATGATTGTAGTAGATAATTTGTTCAAAAGTAATTGAATTTATTAATACATAAATACCCAAAATTCTTTATTTAATTTTCTTTATATGCTTTTGAATTTACTTTTATTATATTTTTTTTTCTCAAAACTATTTTTTGTCTGTCTTTTTCATTACATATTAACACTACAAAACAAACATTGAAATTAACTTATTCTATTCTAATATAAATATATCTTTAAAAGCAACCCAGCAATTGCACATTCATACTCTCACACATTCTCCACTTGAGATATCTCTTTATTCATTATAAAAAAATTTAATCTGTTTATTTGATTTTGTTTTACTTTACTGATATTGTTTCCGCCATGTGGTCAAGCTAGTCCATGCATTGTTTCTTTAGTCATTCCAATTTCGTCACACTGTCCCGGTTTCGTACACAATTAATTAAATTTTAGTCACTGATTGATTCTAATGTCTCACTGTCGATTCTTAAACTTTTTTACATTGTTTTACGTATTTTAATCACATAATTTGCTGGTCGGCCGACCCTGATTTGCTCGAGCATTGTTTTAGATGACTGCGTGGTCTGAAGCTGTAAGTCGACTGCTTTGTTCTTGGCGCACACAGCACTGAGGCATTTATTCATACGTGACCAAATCATGAGAAAGTTGGCCGCCTGAGCGCGCATGTGTCTGGGAACGCGCACCCCTGTTGACAATTTTTACATTCCTGTACCACACCACGACAGTCTCGATGCTAAAGTCAATTCACCATATATTCTTTGTCACAATTTCCAATGCATACCTTACACTGACGATTACCGAATAGTACAAAGATTGGTTTAAAATAATTAAAATTTGTTTTACCCCTTTTGCCCCGTTACATATTCTTAAATATCTAAACATATACGGTTTGCTGAACAAATTATGAAATTACTTTAAATTGCATGGGTGTCTAATTTTGACTCAGTTTTAAAAATAGCAGCTCGTTCATAAAAATATATTAACTTTATAAAAATTAAATTTAATTGTTGCTATTAATATATAAATAATAAAAAAATAACATTTACTTGAAAATATTTATGTTTTCTAATGACACTCAAATTTGTAAAATTGAACAGAAGAAAATTATTATTTTTAACCACAATTTACAATTATGTACATTATTTACATTTAAATCCTAAGTCTTTACAATCTCATATTCAGTTTTTTTTTATGAGTTCGTTACACAAAAATATAATTGTTCATTTGTCACCTCCATACTTCCGAAGTTATCTTTCTGTGTGTATGTGTGTGTGCATCCTGAATGATGATGATGAGGATGATGATGATGATGATGATGATGATGATTATGCGTTCTCATTACTCTATGCCTTATCATGGATGATGGTCCTGTGTTCCTCCCTCGATCGTGGTATATTGCAGATGATGGTGATTATTCAGCAGACTGACACAGTGACAGCGTGTAGAGATATCTTGAGTCTGACTTCGCCCAAAATTGCTGGAGGTATTTATACTAGATGGCAAACTGACATGTCAGAGATTGTTTTTGATGTGTTGAATTGTGTTGATTTGAGGGTATCGTCTCTTTGATTAATTTTTAGTCCATTTACGTGATCACGTAAAATTTACCGTAATGCGAGTGATTTCATAGTCTTCGTACTTTTTCACTCATCATTTACATGTAACTCCCTTGTTAATTACTAATTAATTATAGTAGTAATTACCATTAATTTATATAGTCTTTATTATTGCACTTTTCTGGAATAATTTTGCATCTACAATATATTAATTAATTTATTTTAATCTTGTCCATACCTGCTATAATGACAAAACCAACACTTTGTACGTTTCTCCCCTCGTAGAACTACACACACACACACATATACACAAACGCTGTATTTACACTCTCGGGGCAGGTGCACCCTTTTGACAGGTAACAGCCTACACTTTACCACACAAAATTGTTTAAAACTGTTCGTCATATTCTTTTTACACTAATTATTTACAAAACCTACCGCCCTGGGCAAATATGCAAATATATGTATTGTTGCAAATATATGTTGTAGCAGGTTTTTGGGTGCATCCGTGTATGTGATATTTATATTCCCAACGATTCATTCCGTAATACCGGAACATTTTTAAGATACACTGATATAACTATGGCATGCGTTTATATCTTGCTTCCCTTGTGATTTTTGCCATGGGAGCGTTAGAGCGTGAGGGTGAGTGTTTTGTGGCCATATGTTGTTTGTTAATTTGTGAACTGTCAGTTAGGAATTTCCAAGTTGTCACTAATTTAGTGTATTCATTTCTGTTGTTGACCGCTCCCTCTCTCATCCGGTAGATTTCAATGGTTTCTCTGTACTGTCTGATTTTCTTATAATTAGTTCATGCCAAAAAGCACACCTTAGTTAAATCAACATCAGTACGCCTTGAAAATGATCCAAGATTACAGAATGAAATGTCGGCAATATAAACATCACATACACGGATGTATCCAAAAACCTGCTACAACAGATATTCACTGTGAAAGCTTTCACACGAACATATATATATATATATATATATATATATATATATATATATATATATATATAGGCCTATAATTTTAATAAATTTTAATTTTGTGTGTGTGTGTGTGTGTGTGTGTGTGTGTGTTGTAGCAGTTTTTTGTGTACTTCCATGTATGTGATGTTTATATTGCTGATTATTGTATTGTTTATATTTACTTCCTTAATCCTGGAACATTTTAAAGATGTACTGATTTAACTATGGTGCACGTTTCATATCTTGCTTCCCTTGTGATTTTTGCTGTGGGAGGGTTAGACCATGAGGGTGAGTGTGTTGTGGTCATATATATATATATATATATATATATATATATATATATATAGCAACAATACATATATTTGCATATTAACCCAGGGCAGAATTTTGAAAATAATTAGTGTGAAAAGAATACGACAAATAGTTTTATAAATTTTTTGCATGAAATTACAGGCATCAATATGCCTATTGCCATTTGAAAGTGTACACCTGTCAGTCATTGTTTGTGTGTCTGTATGTGTGTATGAACCAGCACAGAAATGCATTGTACTATGAGGGGGAGATGTACAAATTGTTGGTTTTCATTACTAAGTCAGGTATTAACAGAAATAATATAGCCGCCTTCAGAACCATGATACATAGACTTAACAACATCCCCTTAGATGAAAAAAAAGACTACAAAGACGAACTAAACACGATAAAAGATCTAGCAGAATCTAACGGATATGACAGAACAATAGTCAGTAAAGTCCTACACAAAACACAAAACAAACAACAGACAAAGACAGAAAACAACAAATTCATAACACTAACATACATCAACAAACAAACTGAAAAAATAGCCCACAAATTCAAAAAAGCAGGATACAGAATCGCTTACAAAACTACTAACAAAACAGAACACACACTATCAAAACACACACAAAAAGCACAAAACAAATTCGATCTACCTGGTGTTTACAAGCTAAATTGCTCAAATTGTAACAAATTCTACATAGGCCAGACAGGACGTAGCTTCAAACCGAGATACATTGAACACACAAAGGCACTCCACTCCACTACAGAATCCACCTATGCAAACCACCTCATTGAAGCAAACCACACATATAAAAACATCGACAATAACATGAACATTCTACACGTTATAACCTCACGTAATTCTCCCTTATCAATCTTTTCTAAAATCCCCACTGCTGGGTTCACCAATTTATAACACTTCAGGAATTCAATGATTTATTAACCTTAATGTCATTCACCTTTGTTATTCAATACCTCTTGTAATATAGTAGTTTTAATTATCCTTATATTATTCTATCTGTTTTTATACTGCAACTCTTCTTCAGCAAGTTCATTTTCCAATTAGTTTATTAAATTTCTCTTAGACCTATTGTCAGTAATATTGCACTCCATTATTATTATTATTATTATTATTATTATACTACTAAATGTATTATTTATGCTTGGTTTATATAATATGTGCTGATTTCTTTTAGAATTTTGGTATTATTTGTATATTTGAACAGTGGCGAATATAGAATATATTTTGGGGGGGGGCCAAGATTAATGTAAGGTTAGGTTAAGTAATTTTAAGTAGACACCCCATGATACTTTATATCAGTTTTGCTGCTCATATTCAGAGGGTAATTTGTGCGGAATGCCCCTTTTACTTTACCGAGATCACGCTTCTTTATTGTTGACATTAAATCATAAAAAATATATCTATTTTTAAACAAACCAAATGATGAAAAGATCTGTTACTATATTTCAAACATTGGTCAAGATTTTAACAATGTCTCATCTGTAAACACTTATCCGAACTAAAAGAGTGAAATACGCGATTGTGATTATCGTGTTTGGAGGGGTTCTAGCTATAAATATTGTTTTGTTCTGTCATGTATGTATAAATTGCCAAGACCCCTATTTTTTTCTTTTTGTGTATACACGCATATGTGTGTTTTATCAACTATCATTCAAAAGACTGTTTTGAGTATTGTTTTGGAGAGATCTTAAAAGAAGTTTTAATAAAGTGACTGTTTGACAATGCAACAAAATTTGTTTTATTAATCGTTTATCCAACTGACAATAAAAAGAATACATAAAAAGGAACTCCACTTTTTATATAGACCAATGGTTACGAAACAAAGTCCAGGTTTCTTGGTACACTTGCAAACTTATCAAGAACTTCATCGTCACTAACTATAATGTCTCTGTGGATAGAAAGTAAAGCAAGCTCGTTAAGCCTACTTTCAGATGTGCTGTTCCTTAGGTAAGTCTTCAGTCTTCTCAGGCTGGAGAAAGTTCTCTCTATGGTTGCGACAGAAACAGGAAGAACTGCGTGTAATTTCAGAAGGGTATAAATGTTGGGGAAGAAAGTCTTGTCACATTTTTCTAGAGAACTTATAGCCGTTTTTGGAATATTTGAAGGCTTTTCCTGACTCCACTTCTCTTTCCACAACATAAACTCACTTTGCACAATCTCTTTATGTGACAAATCTTCGTAGAAACCAAAAGCAGCCTCCAATGAACCGAAATCTGTTATGATACACAATTGTGGAAGGATGTTTTGTAAGGATGCAACTGTTTCCTTGTGAGATTCAAAGCGTTCTTTCAGTGAGTTACAAAAATCGTCCAGGTATGGCACATAAACAGCTCGTCGATAGTATTCTTCTTCTGTGGTATAGGGACGTTGCTACGTGCTGTTTGAAGGCGGCAAATTCTTGGAATCTCTTCCTTAATGTCAAGTTTGGCAGCGAATGACTTTACTTGATTATACAAGGCTTTAAATGAGTCATCAGCATTTGCCCTCTCCTTCGACAGAAGGTGTAAGACACTCGTAACGTTAGTCAAGGCCTGTGGAAGATCTATATTTTTGTTTTGAAGCTGCTCAGATAAGTTATGAGTGGTTGATAGCATCCGGCTCAAAACAAAAAGATTAATAAGAAATGCAAATTGACTAATAGCACTACTTAGAGTGTGAGCCTTAGAAGCTGAGTCACTTAATTCCTCTTCTTCTATTTTGCAAAGGGAGAGAAAGATAGGTTCCAAAATCTCTTTAAATAAAATTACTGAGTCGTGCCTTTCTACCCATCGGGTTTCGCACAGTGAAATAAGTTTCTTTTTCTTTTGTTCTGGACAACATTCAGAAATCATTGATTTCAATATTTCTGTTCTTTTGGCTGACATATGAAAGAATCCACAGACTTCTTTTATGACACCCATACAGTTTCTTATAGAAGGTATTCTGCTCGCATCTGACAAACACAAATTTAGAGTGTGTGAAGAACAATGTGTATACAGGGCCAACGGTAGCTTTTCTCTGATGGAAGCTTGTACTCCTCTGAATTGTCCACTCATCGTGGCAGCGCCATCGTACCCTTGGCCTCTCATTTTGTTTAGATCAAGCCCTAATGTTGACAAGGTCTCCAATATTGTGTTAGCCAAACCTGCTCCAGTGACGTCATAAACGGGGACGAATGTCAGAAAATCTTCTCTGATTTTGAAAGTTTGGTACTCTACGTAACGTACACAGAGAGAAAACTGTTCGATTTGGCTGATGTCAGTGATTTCATCTGCTAAAACGGAATAAAAAACAGACTTTCTGACATTTTCTACAATTTTTGATTGTATTAAGTGACCGAATATGTTAATAAGTTTGTTTTGAATGAAAGAACTTGTGTACATCGTCTTCCCACCACTGGTCGTTAATTGGTCTTTAAGAATATTATCTCCACTGTTGGCTCGGTATCTCAACAACGATCGAAAATTCCCATCATTTTGGCCCGGTTCTTCAGGGCTTATTCGTCCAGAGTCACGATGACCCCTTAGAGCTATTTGCTGCCTCCCGCAAAATCGTATTGTTTGTATTATAGGGATTAGCTGTTTTCTATTATTCTCAATATCCAGTCTTCTATGGGCATTTACTTGATTGATAACACTTTCAGCCTTTTTCTTAACTATAGCTTTTGTGTTTTCAGCCATCAAAACATATTTCTTATGATGGGATAAGTTTTCATGTCTGCTAAACATTTCCCTGGCTTTTTTTAAATTGGTAAAAGCCTGAGTAACCAACGCCCCTGCTACTTGGTGATCTCCTTTCCCTACATTTTCGGTATGGGAAAATAACACGCAGTACTTGCAAAAAGATCCAGATTTTTCCTCTGAATAAGCTAACCACGTAAATTCTTCTAGCCACTTTATTTGAAAAGATCTAGTATGGTTTGAACTAGTAATGGAGGGAAATTTGTATCCAGGCTGAGGTTTCCAAACATTTTCTAATACACAAATTTTTTTTTCGGTTGTGAAAGACTGAACGGAATTGTTTTGACAATAGTTTCCAATATCATAGATATTTTTCCTTACTTGATTAGGCCTACTATCCTCCATAACCGGAACTACATTGATTGAGCTCGAAGTAGCGACATCACAAGAAGCAATTCTACCAATGCAGCCGACTTCAGCATTGTCACCGTCAGGCCTATTTGCACTTTGTCCTTTCGTAACACTACCGACTTCAGGACTGTCACCAACAGGCTTATTGACACTTGGTTTTTTGGCGAAAAAGTTTTGAATAGAAGCTTGCCTCTTCATTACAATTGTGGTTCACTTACGGCCAACTTCAATATACTGATAAAGTACGTAAACATTAACACTTAAAACACCACCATACTTCAGTACAACAGATGTCGAACAAACGTAAACAACAAACAATGGCTGCCGCTGAACTGTTCAGTTGTCCGCACGCGCAGATGGCCGGGCGGGAGCCCGAGTCGGACTGAATCAACCCGAACTGGCACGAACTTCACACCACTACCACCCCACTCCTCTCATCAATACGGGGAATTATCACTGTCTGCCGTGGCGATACCTTCGCGCATGATTCATTAAAATAATTCAGATTACGTTACTTATTTTTTCTTTATATTCATTATTTCGGGGAGGGCCAGGGCCCCCTGCCCCCCCTTATATACGCCCCTGTATTTGAACATCATTATTCTTTTTTCTTTCTTTTACAATATCTCATTCCATCATTATTTAAATAAGATGTACTTATTACTTTTAGAATTTTGGTGTCGTTACATAATTGCCCTCCTTCAGAAGTAATTATTTCTGAACATGATCGTTGGTATGGAAGAAATAATTGCTTATGTTATGTTTCATTCTTCATAATATTTTTCCAAAGTATTCTGTAAATTGTTCTTACATTTGTTAGAATTTGGTGGTATTTTTTGTTATCAAATTCGTTTTTTATATAATAGTCATTTCAAATAATTCATGTAAGTTGATCTTACTTAATTTAGAATTTTGATGGTATTTTTTGTTATCAAATTCGTTTTTTATATAATAGTCATTTCAAATAATTCATGTAAGTTGATCTTACTTAATTTAGAATTTTGATGGTATTTTTTGTTATCAAATTCGTTTTTTATATAATAGTCATTTCAAATAATTCATGTAAGTTGATCTTACTTAATTTAGAATTTTGATGGTATTTTCTTCATAATATTTTTTAAGTGATGCTTGGTTATGAGTACCCTTAGCCTTTTTCGTAATAGGATCAGCTAGTTCATATGTATTATTATGGTTGTTTTTGGTTACCATATATGGTCCTACGTACAATAACAATAGTTTCTTAGTGATTCCCTCCAATGCTTTAGGTAGTTCTCTATTTCTTAGCACTACCTTATCCCCTACTTCATATTGTATTATTTTATCTTCCTTTTTCTTATACTGGTTTTTACGTTTTTCAAGATTGTCTATTACTTTATTATAAAACTTTATTTTATCGAATTGATATCTTTGTGATTCAGGAAAATTGATTAATTCTTGGATTTCTTGGGGGGGGGGGGTCTTTTTTCATACATAGCAGTATATGGAGTACAGTTGATGGATGGATGATAAGCTAGGTTAATGAATTCTTCGGTAGCAGACAGGTATTCTTGCCATTTTCGTTGTTGGTCGTGGCAATATGTCCTTAGTATCCTACCAACTTCTCTCAATACCCTCTCGGCTGGGTTGCTACTTGGGTGATATACCGAAGTTTTGTATGTCTTAATTCCTAGCTCTAATAAAGTATTTTTCCACCTTTTTCCACGAAATTGTGTACCATGATCTGTAATAATAGTATTGGGTACTCCTACTTCTGGAATGTATTTTGTAGACAATATTTCCAGTATTTTTTGAGTGGTTGTCCGGTTAATCAGATATAGTTTAATAAATTTGGTGAAATGGTCCATAATAATGATAATGTAATTATATTGGTATCTACCTCCACTACGCGGGAACAGTCCACAAATGTCCAGAAATATCTTTTCTAATCTTTGTTTTGACATTATTGGTATCATTGTACCTTCCTTTTTTTCATTGTTTGCTTTTACCAGTTGGCAAATGTGGCATGGCTTTATATAATTTATAACCTTCCTGTTAATATTCTTTAGGTAGCAGTTCTCCTCTAACGTTTTGACAACTTTTCTTGCCCCCATATGGCCATATCTTAAGTGATAATCCATAATTAACTCTTTTTCGATAGGTTTAGGTATGATCACCTTCCAATCATCTTGGTTTAAAGTATTTTTTATAAACAATATTCCGTCGTACACACAATAAAATTTATTTACACTGTCATTTGGTTTCTCCAATCGTTCCTTGATGTGCCTTAATTTTGATCTGATTGTTGATGAATTCTGATATCTTGAAGTAACATTTCTAAATCAGACCTACTCTTGATAATGTTGTACACCTTAATTATGTTTTCGTGGTCTCCTTCAAAGGTCTGGGTATTTAAATTGATTCGTGATAGCACGTCCGCTATAACGTTTTTGTTTCCTGGGATATATTCATATTTGAGATTATACTCTTGCAAAGCGATTGCTCATCTTGTAAGTCTACCATGACTCAACTTGCAATTTCTCAAAAATGAAATGGATTTATGGTCCGTTCTGAGGGTTACAGGATACCCTAAAATATATTCAATCTATTTATGTTTTACGTACCGAGTCACTTTATGGTTAATATAATTAAATTACCTTATTCGGTCCACCTTAGTGACACTAACTTCTGTCATTTAGTGACGCGTTTCGGGATGAAATCCCATCTTCAGATACACAATAATCAAAACATAAATGTATACCACATTTTGTGGTTTGTCATAATTTAAAATGTTTTAAAAATCTTTTAAATAAAATATATACAAACGTAACAACTGAATCGCTCGGAGCGCTCGCATGCATGCATGCTGTACCACGAGTTCCTCACGACTGGCTATAATTATCATTCAACCGAATAGCAGTGTCAAACAGGTTATTAGATCCGAAGTTCATTTGATCATTTATTATGTTATTTTTGGTTATTGCGTTTTTTGTAGCTTTGTATATTTCGAACTCCTCTAGGCTATCCATTAATTTACCCTTCTTGCAAGTATGCAACGCCACAAAATTGTTTTCGAAACTAGTATAACTATGATCATTTGCTATTAAATGTTGTGCAAAACTGGAATTATTATTATTTGTTTTAGGAATGTGCTCTAAAAATCTTGTATAAAAATCTCTGCCAGATTAGCCGATGTAGAATGCTGCACAATTATCGAATTTAATTTTATAGACTCCTGATTTATTTTTTAAAGGAATATTTATTTTAGTTTTGAAAAAGTTTTTTAAATTATTACAGGTTTTGAATGAAATAGTATATCCTTTGCTTTTATAAACAGATTTTAAAATATTTGGCATCAAACCAGTATAATTAGCTGAAATGAATTTTTTATGTTTTTTATTATGTTGGTTAATAATGTTGGTATTTTTATTTTTATTTTCTAAACGTTTTTTATGTTTCATTATCATTCTATCAATTATTACTGGCCTGTAACCATTATTTAGAGCTATTTGTTTTATAATATTTACTTCTTGATCATAGTCTTCGTTATTAAGGGGAACACAAAGTAATCTGTCAATAAAGCTGTTAAATGCAGCCATTTTTTGGGCTGGAGGATGAAATGACTTAGCATGTATAACCGTATCTGTGCAAGTGTGCTTTCTGTATATTTTGTATCTCAGGTCATTACCGTTATTTTTTATGGTTAGATCCAGGAAATTAATATTTTTGTTATTTTCAATTTCCATAGTGAATTTTAATGTCTTATGTATTTTATTTTAAATAGTTATTAAATGACTCGAGCTGTCTATTGTTACCATTGAAAATAACAAAGGTGTCGTCCACATATCTTGAATAATATATTATTTTATTGTCGAAATAATTGTTTTTTAAAATTTTAGTATTTCCTAAATGATTCAAATAAATATCAGCTAGGATACCTGAGAGTGGAGAACCCATTGCTAGGCCCTCATTTTGTTTGTAGTATGAACCATCAAACGAAAAATAGTTTTGATTGAGTACTATTTCTAATATTAACATTAGCTGATTAATTTTTCTTATTTCTAAGGTATTATTATTTATTAAATTTTGTTTGAGTAATTTTAAAGTTTCATCAATTGGGACATTGGTATACAGACCCACTATGTCAAAGGACACTAGCTTGTAACTAGGTTTAATGTTAATATGACGTAATTTTTCGATAAAATCTTTATAACCTTTTATACTCTGGTTATTATCTAAGCTTATATGTTGTTTGATTATTTTTACCAAGGTTTTTGCTACTTTATAGCTTGGAGCGGTTGTATAATTTATTAAAGGTCTAATCGGTGTGTCTTTTTTGTGTACTTTGGGTAGACCTTTTAAGCATGGTGCACTAGCTTTTATTGGTTTTAGTGAGTAGCATATATGTTTCTCAAATAGATCTGTACATTTATTTATTGTTTTATTCAAATCTAATGTATATTTTATGGTGGGATCATTATTTAGCTGTGTTATGTTGTTATTATTAATGAATTTGTATACCTTTTGTTTATATTCGTACAAGTCTAACAATGCTATAGTATTGCTTTAGCTGTATAGCTGTCAGTTGTTAGCAATACTATAGCATTGTTAGACTTGGACGAATATAAACAAAAGGTATACAAATTCATTAATGAACAACTAACAGCTATACAGCTAAATAAAAAACTCTCGCAAAATAACATTTACTTAACGAAGGTTGATAAAGGCAATACTATAGCATTGTTAGACTTGGACGAATATAAACAAAAGGTATACAAATTCATTAATAATAACAACATAACACAGCTAAATAATGATCCCACCAAAAAATATACATTAGATTTGAATAAAACAATAAATAAATGTACAGATCTATTTGAGAAACATATATGCTACTCACTAAAACCAATAAAAGCTAGTGCACCATGCTTAAAAGGTCTACCCAAAGTACACAAAAAAGACACACCGATTAGACCTTTAGTAAATTATACAACCGCTCCAAGCTATAAAGTAGCAAAAACCTTGGTAAAAATAATCGAACAACATATAAGCTTAGATAATAACCAGAGTATAAAAGGTTATAAAGATTTTATCAAAAAATTACGTCATATTAACATTAAACCTAGTTACAAGCTAGTGTCCTTTGACATAGTGGATCTGTATACCAATGTCCCAATTGATGAAACTTTAAAATTACTCAAACAAAATTTAATAAATAATAATACCCTAGAAATAAGAAAAATTAATCAGCTAATGTTAATATTAGAAATAGTACTCAATCAAAACTATTTTTCGTTTGATGGTTCATACTACAAACAAAATGAGGGCCTAGTAATGGGTTCTCCACTCTCAGGTATCCTCGCTGATATTTATTTGAATCATTTAGAAAATACTAAAATTTTAAAAAACAATTATTTCGACAATAAAATAGTATATTATTCAAGATATGTGGACGACACCTTTGTTATTTTCAATGGTAACAATAGACAGCTCGAGTCATTTAATAACTATTTAAAATAAAATACATAAGACATTAAAATTCACTATGGAAATTGAAAATAACAAAAATATTAATTTCCTGGATCTAACCATAACAAATAACGGTAATGACCTTAGATACAAAATATACAGAAAGCACACTTGCACAGATACGGTTATACATACTAAGTCATTTCATCCTCCAGCCCAAAAAATGGCTGCATTTAACAGCTTTATTGACAGATTACTTTGTGTTCCCCTTAATAACGAAGACTATGATCAAGAAGTAAATATTATAAAACAAATAGCTCTAAATAATGGTTACAGGCCAGTAATAATTGATAGAATGATAATGAAACATAAAAAACGTTTAGAAAATAAAAATAAAAATACCAACATTATTAACCAACATAATAAAAAACATAAAAAATTCATTTCAGCTAATTATACTGGTTTGATGCCAAATATTTTAAAATCTGTTTTTAAAAGCAGAGGATATACTATTTCATTCAAAACCTGTAATAATTTAAAAATTTTTTTCAAAACTAAAATAAATATTCCTTTAAAAAATAAATCAGGAGTCTATAAAATTAAATGCGATAATTGTGCAGCATTCTACATCGGCCAATCTGGCAGAGATTTTTATACAAGATTTTTAGAGCACATTCCTAAAACAAATAATAATAATTCCAGTTTTGCACAACATTTAATAGCAAATGATCATAGTTATACTAGTTTCGAAAACAATTTTGTGGCGTTGCATACTTGCAAGAAGGGTAAATTAATGGATAGCCTAGAGGAGTTCGAAATATACAAAGCTACAAAAAACGCAATAACCAAAAATAACATAATAAATGATCAAATGAACTTCGGATCTAATAACCTGTTTGACACTGCTATACGGTTGAATGATAATTATAGCCAGTCGTGAGGAACTCGTGGTACAGCGTGCATGCATG
Source organism: Magicicada septendecula (assembly GCA_034769895.1). Classification (NCBI taxonomy): domain Eukaryota; kingdom Metazoa; phylum Arthropoda; class Insecta; order Hemiptera; family Cicadidae; genus Magicicada; species Magicicada septendecula. The sequence goes on from CM068368.1 coordinate 510,843,561, forward strand.
CGAGTGCTCCGAGCGATTCAGTTGTTACGTTTGTATATATTTTATTTAAAAGATTTTTAAAACATTTTAAATTGTGACAAACCACAAAATGTGGTATACATTTATGTTTTGATTATTGTGTATCTGAAGATGGGATTTCATCCCGAAACGCGTCATTAAACGACAGAAGTTTGTGTCACTAAGGTGGACCGAATAAGGTAATTTAATTATACTAAAATATATGTACGGAACTTGTTACATGCAAATACTACGCCTAACAGTTCCTTCTCGGTTAATCTATATTTTCTTTCACAGTGGTTCAATACTCTACTGGCGAAGCTAATAACCAAATGGTTACCCTCTTTATCTTCTTGATATAATACTGTCCCGAGGCTGATGTCATTAGCGTCACAATTTAAGAAAAACGGTTGATTGAAATCTGGATGGTGTAATATTATAGTTTCTAAAAATTTGTCTTTTATTGACTGATAAATAAAATAAATTTGTCTTGATCTGGACCCCATTTCCACTTATTCTTAGAAGACAACTGTTCTTTGAATTTCGCTGTCAGTTCTGAGTAATTGCTCTGAAACTTTCTGTAGTAATTACAGACTCCTAAAGACGACTGTAATTGTTTTTTGTTTTTTGGCGTCGGAAACCTTTGAATGGCTTCGACTTTTTCTTGCGATGGTGAAATTCCTTTGTTATTCAAGTTAAATCCTAGGAATTGTACTTCCTTTGCAATTAATTTTAATTTTTCTAATTTCAAAGTAATGTTATTATTAGATAGTTTTTTAACACATTTTCCACCTATTGACAGTGTTCCTCCCAATTTGATGACATAATAAGGAGATCATCTACATACACAGTGGTGTACTGAAGTGATTCTTGTCCAAGGATCCTGTCCATACACTTGACAAAGATTGCTACCGAATTCACCAGTCCAAACGGCAACCTTTTAAATTGGTAATTACGGCCCTCAAAAATAAAAGCCATGTACTGCTGACTCTTCGGATGTAATGCCACTTGCCAGTAGCCACTCACAGTGTCCCAGCTACTGATCAACTTGGTACCATGGAATTTCTTTAAAATTTCTTCAATTTCACCGGGTGATGTCTGATCATTTATTATGGTTTTATTATTTTCGCGTGTGTCCAAACACAGTCTAACTTGTCCATTTTTTTTTAGTAATTGCTATTATTGGGCTTGTAAAAGGTGACTGACATTGTTCAATTATATCGTTATCCATCATCCTTTTGATTTCATTTCTAACCGACTCTTTCAATGAATATGCTATTGGGTATGATTTCTTGCAGAATTCTACTGGTTCCTTGAACTGAATTTCACATTGATAATTTTTAACCTTCCCCGGTTCTTCCGAAAACACATGCTGGTATTTCTCATATATTCTAACTAAAGTTTCTACTTGATCCTTGGTTAAATGACTACTTGTTTCTTCACACTGAAACTCTCTTACCTCTTGTAATTTTTTCATCCATTGGAAGTCATCATTGGAAATGCTATAAATCACCTTCCTATTGATTTTATCATCTTTCACATAATTTAATTTTCTCAGTTGTTGGTGGATACCACTGGGATATTCACTATCGCTACCTGTTAATTCGGCTATCCATACAATACCTGCTGCGTACAAAGATACTTTCTCCTTACTCAGATCGATAATTTCTAAGTACGTCACATCCCATTAATAACTGGAATGGTAAACCAGTTGCTACTAAACATGTTATATTAATTATTACACACTTGCTTGTTATATCTAATGACACCTGTTTTCTTACGGTCTTATTTTGTCTTCCAGTAGAACTATGAGGGTTATGTTAGTGACAGGTAATGTTGATATTATTCGTTTACATTTTCTCTGTATGTTTTCTAATTCATTATCGTTAATTAGAGACACATTAGCGCCCGTATCAATCATAATTTTGGTTGGAACTCCTTCCACTTCAGCGTTGACATATATTATATCATGGTTGTGGCTGATAATGTTATTAGCAGTCTCCTCTAACAATTCTTCTCGAATGTTTTTTAAATAATTATTGTATATAATTGTGAATTTTGATTTGTCCGTCCCTACGTTCAGTCGTTGTTTATACCCAGTTGATTGGAGCAGTGAGGGGTCGCGAAGGTTTATCACTGTCTCCGGTCGTTTAAAGGAATGTTGTCAGTAACATTATTTGAGAATGCCGGTAGATTTGACTGTAATTCTTGGTTTGTTCCTCGTTCTTCGTTGCGAGAATGATTCCATGGTTCATATGTCCCTGTTATGTGGTTGTCCCCTTGACTTCGACTCCTATATCGGTTTTCATAATGGTTACCATCTTCATTATTGCCTCAACGATAGTCATTGTTACTAAAACTATTATTTCTACGACGCTGGTATCTTCTTGACTCATGTTCCTCTGCTCGAATATGGTTGATTCGGGGTTTGTATATGCGATTACCGTTATGATTATTATATTGATTATTCCTATTATTATTATTATTACTATTATTTGGATACATACTATTTCAGTTATGATTCACTTGATGGTGATTATTATTGTAGTTATTATTATTATTATTATTAGTATTTAAATTATTATTATTACCATTATTGTAATTATAGTTATTTCTGTGGTTATTAAGCTGGTAATTACTCATTCCATGGTTATTATTTCTTCCTTCATATCTATCTGTTCTCTGCCTGTTTTTTCGGTAATAATTTTCATGTTCGTAATTCTCTAGTAAGCTGGCCATGGCCTGTATAGTTTTAATTTGGTTGCCTAATCGGGCTCCAGAAATCCTCTCATCATAATGGTATGCCATTTTTGTAACCAGACATTCCTCAGGTATTTTAGGCTCCAAATGTTTAGCTAAGCACACCTTTCCTAAGAAGTATATAGTCGGTGAAGTATCACGATAGACGTCATATCTCCCATGAGTGATATTGTCTCGTATTATATGTAGAGTTGATTCTGACCAGTATTTTTCCTTAAATAATTTCTTAAATTGTGGGTAGTCGGTAATTTCATTTCTTGTTGCAACCCACCAATTATCATTAATTTCTCTAAAACATTCGTCCAACATTTCTCTATTTGAGTTCCACCTTGTTATACGGTATTTATTAAAATGTTCATCTATTCTCGCTACGAATTCCATAGGGTTTTTTCGATAATTCTTAAAATTAATTCCTTCACAACTCTCGGTGATATGTGTACTATTTATATTAGTTGGTCTAGTTCGCACCAGTTCAATTTCCTCTTGGTTCTGTCGGACTTGGTCATTTATCTTATTTATTGAAATGTCCATGTTGTCACATCTCTCTCCGCATTGTTTCTGAACCTTTTCCAAATTTACTTGTTCCCTTTGTATTGTCTCTATTTGAACATGACTATCTTCTTTTACCTGATCTATCTTGGAACATAAATTCACTCTATTTTGTTCAGTGGTTTCGTTAATTTGTTCTATTGTTTCATTGTTTTGGCTATCTCTTGTCTCCTTTCTTCAGTTTTTCCATCCATATTCTGGTTAATTATCTCATTAACCTGCTCCATCCTCCCATAAATATTTTCTCTCAGTTCTTGGTTTTGTTCGTCTATAAATCGTCTTATATTCTTATCAACGTCTTCGATTTTTTCGTTGATTTGTTGTCCCAAACTTATTTTGATACTGTCTATTTTCCCATTCATTTGCCTATTATTTTCATTTTGTTTCTCAAAATTTTCTTCAACCCTTTCATTGATTCGTTTTATATTCTCTGTATTGATTTGCTTTAACTCTTCTCTCGTAGATTTATTGTCATTTTTTAACTCGTTCATTTTCTCCTCCATTTTCTTACTTAGTGTCTCCTCCATTTTATTACTATTCTCCTCCAACTTCTCTCCATTTTCTTACTTAGTGTCTCCTCCATTTTCTTACTATTCTCCTCCATTTTCTTACTATTCTCCTCCAATTTCTTATTGGTATCTCCGATTTCCTTCCTGGTTTCTCCAATTTGGTTACTCATTTCCATCATCACTCTCATCATGGTTTCCTGAAAATTAACATCCCCTACTTGAGTATTGTTCTCGGGCTCTTCCTTTTGTTGTGTAGGTTTGTTAGGTTCTGCAGGAGGTAGTAACATCTCTACATCTTCCACTGGTGTCGCCTCCGTGTCTTCCATACAACTCTCCTTCTCTGCTTCTGCTGCTCTCCTCTTTGATGTTGCTCGTTTGTGCATTTCGGTTGTTTTATTGAACCTATATCAGCCGCCAGCTAAAATTAGGAATTGAATTTTGATATTATTTTATTATTTATTTGCCTATTGATTCCCTAATTACAGCCTCACAGGTTGGACGCCAATTTATAACCACACGTAATTCTCCCTTATCAATCTTTTCTAAAAACCCCACTGCTGGGTTCACCAATTTATAACACTTCAGGAATTCAATGATTTATTAACCTTAATGTCATTCACCTTTGTTATTCAATACCTCTTGTAATATAGTAGTTTTAATTATCCTTATTTTATTCTATCTGTTTTTATACTGCAACTCTTCTTCAGCAAGTTCATTTTCCAATTAGTTTATTAAATTTCTCTTAGACCTATTGTCATTAATATTGTGCTCCATTATTATTATTATTATTATTATTATTATTATACTACTAAATGTATTATTTATGCTTGGTTTATATAATATGTGCTAATTTCTTTTAGAATTTTGGTATTATTTGTTTATTTTGAACATCATTATTCTTTTTTCTTTCTTTTACAATATCTCATTCCATCATTATTTAAATAAGATGTACTTATTACTTTTAGAATGTTGGTGTCGTTACAACGTACATACAAAAGGCCGAAAACTAGACACTCTAGAACAATAATTGTTTTCGTGTGTTTGTATATTTCCAATTATTGGAAATATACAAACACACGAAAACAAATAAAAACGACATCCTAAACGAACATACACAATTCAAATCGTACACATTATTCGAACATATCTCACCCCACACACACAGCATCGATCTTTCGAAATTCGATTACGTCGCCCACAACAGGACGGACAGCGCTATTAGCGGCAGCCTCTGAAGAAGCCTTTTAAAGGCGAAAACCGGTTCAGGCTGTAAGGTAAAACTTTATGTTTTTACTTATAAAAAACTTTGTGTTCCGAGTCGTTAATATAATAGACGTTTAATGAAGAAATTTGTGTTGGTGGTTGAAATCACAATCAGAAAGATCACTGTTGCACACCACTATATAAAAATTATCCCGATAATCCCGACGGAGGAGAAGATAAGCGCTATTATGAAGTTTTCTATTCCTAAAAATCAGAAGCAACTGAAGGGTTTCTTGGAACTCACCAACTTGTATAACCGCTTCACGGATAAATATGCGGAGACCACGCAACCGCTGCTTGGATTATTAAAAAAGGGATGTAGATTCATTTGGACACTGGAGTTGAATAATTGTTTTCAACAAGTTAAGGAATTATTCATCGAAACTGTTATTTTAAAATTTCCACGGATTAATCAAAGGTATTACATGCAATGTGACGCCAGTAATTGCATATGGTGGTCAATTGTACCAGTTAGATGAAGAAGGGAAAATAGGAGTCATTGCATTCACAAGTAGAACATTTATAGGAGCCGAGAGGAATTATTTTACTACAGAGAAGGAACTACTATGTATCATACGATGTATAGAGAAGTTTCGCATTTATATCTTGGGACAACCTTTGACCGTTATCACTGATAACAAAGCATTGACCTTCTTACACAAATGTCATTTAAACAATTCCCGCATAACAAGATGGATCTTAAGTATTCAAGAGTATAAATTTGACATTGTGCATTGCAAAGGTAAGGACAACGTTGTTGCTGATATTCTAAGTAGAAATCCAACAGACGCCACACCAGAAGAAGTCAACGAGGACATCTACGAATACTTGGTTAATCATATAACAATTAAAATGGACAAGGAGGTGGGTAGAATTATTAGAGACATCGGAAAATACCAACTCAACGATATTAAACTTAAAACTATTATTAATAAAATTAGTGCAGGAAGCGTAGATAAGGAATTAAGTGAATTTTATAAATATTTTAATGGTAAATTATACAGACGACGCAAGAACGACTGGAAGTTGTATGTACCAGATAGCGTATCTGTAAAATTAGCTAGTAATTAACAAGTGTGTTATATATAAATGATGAGTAAAAAATTACGAATTCAATGCAACCACTCGCCTAAAGACAAAGTTTACGTGATCGTAAAAACAGACTAAAACATGATCAGTAAAATAAAGGGCGCTACACTCAAATTGACAAAATATAACATGTCAAAAACAATATCTGACATGTCACTTTGCTGTCTACTATAAATATCTCTGGCAATTTTGGGCGAGGTCAGAGACAAGAATGTTTCATACGCCATCACTCTGTCCATCTGCCGATCAACTTGAGCATGATCATCATCATCATCGCCATCATCTGCAATACACCATGATTGTTGGAAGAACACAGGACCATCATCAGCAACAGGCTATAGAGTACCGAGGACGCGTCATCATCATCATCATCATCATCATCGTCGTCATTGTCATCAATCATGAGGCACACACACACGTACACATGCAATGGTAACTTCAACAATACGCAGGTGGCAAATGAACAATTATATTTTTGAGCAAAGAACTCATAATGAACAGAATATGAGATAGTAAAGACTTAAAGACTTAGATGTAAATAGTGTAAATATTCAGAGTAAAAGATGTCATTTTAAATTGTTGTTAAAAATAATAATTTTATTCTGTTTAATTTTACAAATTAGGTGTGTCATTATAAATCATAAATATTTGTATATAAATCATAATTGGTGGTGGTGGTGGTGGTGGTGGTGGTGGTGGTGGTGGTGGTGTGTGTGTGTGTGTGTGTGTGTGTGTGTGTGTGTGTGTGTGTGTGTGCAACACTGTTATCTGTCAGCTAACTTTTTATCTTTCACCACCCCCCATCTTAAAGTTTTTCATTGTTAACTTGTTAACCAGCTGTTCCTTAGGTGAACTAATGTATAAAATTCATGGATTTTTCTGGCAGAAATTATTTAATGTTAATTTGTCCCTAAAATTTGCTTCATATATACTTCAGGCTTTGTGTCCTAATTATCATTTTCTATCAATAATAAAGGTTGCAAAAATAAAATAGCCAATTGATTTATTGTGGATTCTTAATTTAACCAATTCTTGTGGATTGCAAAATTTTGTGGGTTGCGGGCAGTACTTTTTACATGTACTTTGTATTTATTTAAACCCTTCAATACATGACAGTCACTTACATATAACATACATTCTTCCATAAACAATATTATTGCAACAGCAAATTTAATTTATTGCTCTGTGTGTGTGTGTGTGTGTGTGTGTGTGTGTGTGTGTGTGTGTGTGTGTGTGTGTGTGTGTGTGTGTGTGTGTGTGTGTGTGTGTGTGTGTGTGTGTGTGTGTGTGTGTGTGTGTGTGTGTGTGTGTGTGTGTGTGTGTGTGTGTGTGTGTGTGTGTGTGTGTGTGTGTGTGTGTGTGTGCAACACTGTTATCTGTCAGTCAACTTTTTATCTTTCACCACCCCATCTTAAAGTTTTTCACCACCATGTAAGCCTGCAATGCAAAACACAACATGCCATGTCACTATTTTTATTAAATGGATGTGGTTTCATATACTGATGTCCATATTCAACATTTTTACATAATAAAAAAATACATATGGACATAGAATGATGTACATAGTCAGTCATATATTTCTAAGTCAGTCGTATATTTGTAAGTAAGTAAGTATATTTTCGCTTAAGCAAGCGACAGGCTTATTTTAGTACAGGTATATTGATTATCGAATAGCTGTCTGAGTGTTTTCTTAGTAAATGAAAATTATTATTTCAGGTATGCTGTATGCTGTGTTCATTAGAGAACTATTACTGGAGGTATACATCTGCATCAGAACTCGTTAATATGATCTTAGCTTTTGTTGAAACCAGAGCACATCAAGTGAGTAATAAAACCATTATACTAGGAATAGGTGTACTCTAACATAGACCTACAGTCTATATTGGACATTTTCACTGTGGTATGCTTTCATCACAAAGGCATAAATAATTAAAACACTGTATATTAGATTATTTAATCACAGTTGATACAAAAGTGAGGTAATTTTATTTTTTGGAATCATTTTGTGTTGTGTCCCATGGTTAAATGTATTAAAATTGTATGTAATGAAAGAAGATTAGTGTAACATAAATGACCATTTAATATGAATACAAGAAACTTCCTGCTTCCCAAAACAAGTAAAAGAAACATTGGTAAAACTGCAAGAATATGTAAAATATCTGTATTTTCTAAAAGATATGTAATATGAGTACAGTAAGATATGTAAAGTAAGATGCTAAGTATTTAATTAATGAAGTTGTGTTAGTGGTTGTAATCACAAACAGAAATAACACTGTTGCACACCACTATAGAAAAATTATTCTGATTATCTCTTTCAAGCTTCACAGCTCATCATCAGATCAGAAATATAGGAATAATTTTTTTATAGTGGTGTGGAACAGTGTTATTTCTGCTTAAGATACTAAGAATAAGTAGCTATATATGAACTATAAATATATAACAATAATAATAATAATAATAATTTTATTATTCTTGTTGTTACTGTTGTTGAAGCTGCTTATAAATGTTTACACATGATTTAAGAAGTTTGTTTGATTCTTATGTGATAGAGTCATGTCAAGATTTGAAAGTTCATGATCTTTATGAAGTTTTATAAAACACCATTAATCAGAAAGCGTTGAAAGTCCTTTCAGTGTAGTCCTGTAATAATTTATATGAACTATTTTTTAGTTGCTATGATTCCTAAAGTTAGCCTTTTATATGCAGGAAGAGAAAGTCCCTCTTTAACAAAAAAAAAAAAATAATAATAATAATAAGATGAAATGTTCATATACACGAACAGAAAATATGTTATTTATTAAAATCATATCACACAACTTTAATAAAAAAAGTAAAACTTGTAATTAATGGTTACCGCTTACAAGTTAACGTTTAATGGTAATTGATTGGTTACTTTTAAATTGTTGTTCTTATTATAATGTTTTATAATATTGTTGCGAGAAGTGTACCGTACAATCCAGAACTTTCTCCACTCCCCTGTCCAGTATGGCAGCTGTGCATCATTCAAGTAGATGATTCAGGTGAGTTTCAGGAACTACGCATTAGGCAGGCGGCGTACAGTTAAGGAGGGAAAGCTGTACTCGGCTTCAGCACAGCGTATATAAAGCCATAGCTGCCGGGTTGTCAGTTAGTTACGTGAGCGACTTCTGCTAGTGTGGATTGAGTGCTTGTCAAAGTGAATAATTATTGTGTTATGCATTTTATAATTGTGCTAGACTCTGTTTGTAGACATTGTTTATTGCGTGTGAAGAATTTTTATTTGATTGTTATAAGAGACTGTGTTGTTAATTACAAACTGTTTAACTGTGAAAATTAAAGCTGGTGATTAGTGACTTAATTGGTGTCTTGTATTTATTTTGTTTCCACTGTACCTACAACGATCAAGTAGACCGTCGTAACAGTGGTGTCAGAAGTGGGATAGAACAGTTAACAGTGGAAACAGTGGACACTTTATAGAAATTGAGTGTAATTCGTAATTAACAGGTAAACATGGATACCAGTCAGATGATGGAAGCTGTACAAACAGTGCTGCAGGAAACACAGGAAGAAGCAGAAAAACAACAGGATGAGAAACGCAGTCAGGAGGCGGAAGAAGCAGAAAAACGACAGGAAGAAAAACATAAGCAAGAAGCAGATAAAACGGAAGCTCTCTTTGAAGCTATGCAGAAACAGTTACAAGAACACAGTACCGCAGAATTGGGTCTCCTATGAGGTGAGCTTAATAAACAAGTTACCAAAATATCAGAGGTACAAGAATCAATGACATTAAAAACAGCTGAAGTAGGAAAATCTGTGTCGAGTGTTGAAGAATCGATGTCTAATAAAATAGCTGAATAGAAAAGTCAGTCACGAGTGTGGAAAAAGCTATGTCAACAAAAATAGAAGACTTGATTACAAATATAAAAGAGCAGATTAAAAATGAAGTCGAGCAGTGCCTGAAGTTACAACCAAAACAACTTTGCGAACAGACTGTACCAATGATAAAGACAGAAAAAGACGCAGAAAATAAGTTAATAGAGAAAGTCACTTTGCCTGCAGTAGGGACAGTTCATGTCAAAGCTCCAACCTTTGATGGAAGGAGTCACTGGGCAACGTACCTCCGCCAATTTGAAGCTGCTGCACACGCAAATAATTGGACAGAGAAAGACAAGACTTTCACTAATTCTTGCTTTAAAAGGGCCTACCGCAGAACTAATACAGAAAGTGCCATCTGACAGTAAGAACGTCTATGCCAAATCAACTAAAGCTCTGGAATTACGGTACAGTGAACAGCATTTGTGCGAAATGTACCGAGAACAACTTAAAGCGAGGCGACAGCATTCAGGGGAGAGTCTTCAAGAGTTTGAAGCGAATATCGACTGACTGACGAGATTGGCTTATCCCAAAGGATTGGAGGACTTCCAGAAGTGGATTTCTCTCATTATATTTATTGATGGTATCAGAGATAGTCAATTACAACAAGTCTTAAGAATAGCACGGCACGATAATAAATCAGACGCTCTTGTTCATGCTCTCCGTTTTGAAGCTGCCAAGTTGGTGACCTACATTAATCAAAGTATGCCATCACATTGTAGCCAAACGGATTCAATACCACAGTATCATCATAGCAGACGGCATAAAGAGACGATTCAAAAACAACAGTTTAAGGAGTCAGCAGCGCCACAACGATCTTTCGAACCAAAGGATAAAGACAGAAGACCGAAGTGTTACAACTGTGGGAAACGTGGTCATCTACAGGTAGCCTGCTGGAAGAATAAAATAGCGTGATCGCACCAATTGGAGAAGTAATGTCCCAGAACAGCACATAGTTTCCACACTACATAAGACTAGTGGAAACCTGATCGTTAATGGATTTGTGGAAGGTAAACAAACATCATTTACAGCTGACACGGCCGTTACAGTGTCTATTGTACGCCCTGACTTAATCAGCAACCAACGGCCTCAAATTAGCTCTTGTAAATACAAACTGTGACTGGAAGCCCTGTCAATGTGTTAGGAAAGATAGACATACGTGTATGTCTGGGCTTCTCGAGTTTAGCCACCAAATGCTTGTTGCAGACACTGTTGATGAAGTGATTCTTGGCACGGACATTATGAATGCCTACGGATTTGTTGTGGACTTAAGAGAGAACATCCTGAAGGTTGGACAAGAGAAGATAAAGCTTTGGATGGCTAAAATGTCAGGGTCTGACAACCATTCAATCAAGCAAGTGGCATTGGCCGAAGAAGAAATCAAAAGGTCTGGTCAAGAGGAACCTTTCCTATTCCAGGCGGAAATGGAAGAAGAACTAGCAGAGGAAGTACACATACATAAACAGCAAAAGAAGTGACTGGAAAGCCAACTATGGATGTCAAGGAAAACCTCTTGTTTGTTCCTGAGTTACTACAAGCGCCCGGGGGAAAAGTTGCTGAAGATGAAGTTACGCAAGAGGTTGTTGACGAGATCCAATCAGACTTGGCTCAGCCAGTGGTGTTTAGGTCATCAGTACATGATGCAACGGGAGTAATTCCAGCAAAACTAGTGGTTGAGCGAAAGACTCGTATTCCTGGGAACTTGATGTTCGGATCACATGAGACCGATTTCGAAGGGTGGGAGAATTATCTTTCACAAGGATGTCCACCTAGATCGCCTGGCCAAGTTTACTTCAGAGATGGTTTGCCAGTTTGGGACCAACAGGCTTAAGGAGGGAGCAATGGGAACAATCCAGAACTTTTCAACTCCCCCGTCCAGTGTGGCAGCTGTGCGTCATTCAAGTAGATGATTCTGGTGAGTTCCAGGAACTACGCATTAAGCAGCCGGCATGCGGTTAAGGAGGGAAAGCTGTACTCGGCTTCAGCACAGTGTATATAAAGCCATAGCTGCCGGGTTGTCAGTTAGTTACTGTAAGCACCCCGATTGGGGGAGCCGCTTGGCGAACCCAAACGGGACCCGCTTACGCAGGTATGCTGATGCGGCTCGGGTCACAGTCATGGGTCCTACCGGGCCTACATACTATCCCTCGAGGGCTAACTCCCGCCCTGACGTATTGGACATTGCCGCGGTCAGGGGCGTTTATTGCCCGGTCCACGTCTCCGTCATTTCGGAATTGTCCTCGGACCATTGCCCTATCAGTGTGCGTATAGCTACCCAGCACGCCACCGTCCGCGACGAGCGGCGGGTAATCGAGTGGGACCGCTTTGGCCCGGCGTTCAGTCGCCGCCTACCAGAGCATATCCCGCTCGACACTACCCAGCATGTCGAAGAGGCAGTTGCCGTATTCGACACAGCCGTAGTCTCGGCGGTTGACGTGTCCTCCCGGATGAAGCCGGGGCTCACGCCCGACTATCAGCGGATCCCCGAAGAGGTGTCTCAGCTCGCTTGCGAGAGGAATCGCCTCCGGAGACGCTGGCAGAGGACTCGTGACCCGGCGGACAAGGCTGCGTTCAACAGAGCGTCCGGCAAGTTGCGTCGTGACATGCTGGCGTTCCGTAGACGTAACTGGGAGCTAGCTGTAACACAGATGGATGGCCCTGCTGAGGACTGTAATGTCTGGCGGATTCCCAGTGCCCTAACGGGAAAGCGCAAACGCGCGCCTCTCCCCGCACTGGCCGGACCTGGCGGTCAACCCCTTGGCCGCCCCCTCGAAAAGGCCGAGTTCTTGGCTGACAGTTTAGAGCGTCAGTTCGCTCCCAACCCATCCAAGAACCCGGCCTTCACTGAGCACATCTGCCGCGAGGTAGAGCGCTTTCTATCGGCCGGTATCACAGTCCAACCGGAGCCCATCTCCCCGGAGGAGGTCTCTGAGAGGATTGTTCAGCTCAAGCCCCGGAAGGCGCCTGGCCCGGACGGAGTCATGAATTCCGCCCTCCATCGCCTTCCGGAGCGAGGAACCCAGTTCCTCACTGACCTGTTCAATTCATGCCTCAGACTGGCCTATTTTCCGGTGAAATGGAAAACGGCTACCGTCATTGTGATACCGAAGCCGGGAAAGAATTCTTCTCGAGTGGAGAACCTCAGGCCCATCAGCCTCTTGTCCGCGACGTCCAAGGTTTTTGAGCGTCTGATCCAGCGTAGGATCCGCGACCATCTAGAAAGACTAGACGTGCTGATCCCCGAACAGTTCGGCTTTCGTGAGCTGCACTCCTCGACTCATCAGCTGATGAGACTCGTGGAATGCATAACCGAGGCTGGCTGCCAGGGCAAACAGACGGCTGCGATCTTCCTAGACGTAGAGAAAGCCTTTGACCGCGTGTGGCACGAGGGTGTCCTCTACAAACTCACGGAGGTCCTTCTCCCAGACTGCTACGTTCACTTGATCGGCAGCTTTCTGCGAGACCGTAGCTTCCGAGTGAGAGTAGACCACGCTCTCTCTTCGGAGAGGCGTATTACCGCTGGTGTCCCTCAGGGAAGTGTCCTTGGGCCTCTTCTGTTCTCGTTGTTTGTCAACGACACGCCCCGAGTTCCTGGAGTGAAACTGTCGCTGTTCGCGGACGACACTGCGGCTTTTGCCTCAGAGCCGAACGCGAGTTATGCGGCCGTTAAGCTCCAGCGCCAACTCGACGCGTATGTCGGGTGGACCGATGACTGGAGAGTTGCCGTTAACGCTTCCAAGAGCGCCGCGGTAATATTCTCGCGAAAACGCAAGCGGCCTCGGCCGCTTAAAGTAGGCCCCGTCGAGGTGCCCTGGACCAACAGCGTCAAGTACCTCGGGCTCCACGTGGATTCCCGACTCACCTGGCGAACCCATGCAAATTACATCCGACAACGCGCTTCGGCGCAACTCAGTAGACTCTGGCCCGTGCTATCTAATCCGGCAATGACCCCCCGGCTAGGTAAGCTCATAGTCAACACGTACGTGTTGCCAGTGATTACCTACGCCTGTCCTGTTTGGGGATACCTGGCTCGTGGTCATAGAATCACGCTCCAGCGCGTACTCGACCGGGGACTGAAGCTCGCGTGCAAAGTCCCCCGGAGGTACTCTTCTCGTCTTTTGAGGAAAGGACTCGGTGTCCGCTCTCTTGATGACACCGTGAGACGCCTGGCGCGACGATTCTATGTTCGTTCCGACAGAGTGACCCACAATTCCCTCATTGCCGGACTTGGTAAATACACCCCGCGACCAGGTGAGTCCTGGAAGCGACCTCGTTTGCTAGTCCCGGTGGTATAATCCACCAATCGCAGGTCGTTTCAGACCCCCCCCCCATAAGTAGATAAAAGTATATATTGAACTCCAACAGACCCAGTGGCAGGAGTCCTTTCTGAGACTCGGGACACTGTACTACTCGCGACCCGCGCTTCGCGCGGGCCGCGCAACCCCCAGTTGTGTGTTGTCAGTTAGTTACGTGAGCGACTTCCGCTAGTGTGGATTGAGTGCTTGTCAAAGTGAAGAACTATTGTGTTATGTGTTATATAATTGTGCAAGACTCTATTAGTAGACATTGTTTATTGTGTGTGAACAATTTTTATTTGATTGTTATAAGAGATTGTGTTGTTAATTACGAACTGTTTAACTGTGAAAATTGAAGCTGATGATTAGTGACTTAATTGGTGTCTTGTACTTATTTTGTTTCCACTGCACCTACGATTATCAAGTAGACCGTCGTAACAATATTGATATAACTGATAATAACCATGCATTCAGTCGTTAACATCACATATGTAAACTTACATTCATTATTAATATCAGTAATAGAGAATATACAATCAATTTATCAAGTTATGCAGTTTGTATAAATTTCTTCTGGTTTCTTTTACTAATCTAAAAATGAACTTTTTCTTGTGAAAACTTACTTACTGGTTTCTTTTATAAAACGGTTTAATTATTTATTATATATTTAATAATACTCATGGAACACTCTAATTTATTGTAGGATTTCATTAATTATGCCTAAATAAAAAATTCTTGAGAAATCAAATTATTTTATATGTTCTTTCTCAATACAGGTACAAGAAAAAACACTTCTTCTGTTTTACATTTTGTCATAATTCTTGATTTATTCTATATTACATCATACATTTACTTTATGCTCGGTTATCTTTTCCCCATCTGTGAGTACTAGGGTGTAGTTCTTGTTACTATTTGACAATGTGGATGTATTCAGTTTTATCTGTTCATTTTGAATCCCATATTTCCTATATTTTACATGAATTGTTGTGTCATGAAACATTGTACAATAGGTATTATTAAAATAACATGAAATATAGGTTGAATACCAGAATAAAGACCTCACAGGCATTGTATTCAAAATGTAATAATTTTAATCTTACTTTTTTAGCTTTTCCAAATGGCTGACTTCATGCAGCTATCAGAATCAATGGTGCAAATGATTATGTGCAGAAATTTAGAAGTACCTGAAGTGAGAAAGTTTGAAGCAATGCTAGGATGGGCTAGACATAAAATTAGAACTAAAACATCATCCAAAATGGATGCAAAACTAGAATTCAAAGTAATCATGGAGCGTCTATCCAGAGACTTGAAACTGTACAGAATATCGCCTCAAGAATTAATTAAGGTAAGGTTAAGATATCTTGTGCATGTGCTTGCATCATGCACATTGTGTGTGTGTGTGTGTGTGTGTGTGTGTGTGTGTGTGTGTGTGTGTGTGTGTGTGTGTGTGAGAGAACTTAAGAGAGTCATGTGACTGAACTAATACATCACACAAATGAATGGACAAAAAAACAAATACATATCATACAGACAAAACACGACAGAAAAATAAAAAACCTGACACCAATCAAAACAGACATAATTCCCTCGCACAAATTCTACCCACGTACAGTAAACCTCACGAACGTCACACTCACAAAAAACGAACAAACACTCCTTGATAAAGGCCTAAAACATAACATACATTACAAACATAACAACCAAACACTAACAAAGCTCATAATTGACACAGAAACAAATATACAAAACACAGCACCAGAACATCAAGACACATTAAGACATGATATAAACAACACAATAGGAGTACATAAGACACCAGACAACAACAACCACAACTCAGAAATACACACAGCCATCAAACTGAGGGAAAAGGCACACAAACACAACATCACATTTGTAAAAGCTGACAAAGGCAACACAACTGTAATTATCCCCACAGACAACCTACACAAAAAAGTACAAGACTTCATAGAACAGAACAACATCACAGAACTAAAACACGACCCCACCGACAGATACCAAAACTCAGTAAAACAAATAGTCAACAAAGCCAAACACATTATGACACATAAACAAAAGCCCTACATGAAACAAATCCGACCATCAGCACCTACACTCCAAGCGCTTCCCAAAATCCATAAAGAAGACATTCCGATCCGCCCCATTATCAACTACCGTAATGCCCCTGCACACAAACTGGCAAAATATCTAGACAAAATTATTAGACAACACACACAAATAGACAACAACATTGCAGTAAAAAACAACACTGACCTAGTAACAAAAATAAAAGACATACACATCCCCCATAACGCCACATTAGCCTCCTTTGACATTAAAAACCTGTACACAAACATCCCCATCTCTGAAACAATCACCATCCTACAAAACAAACTCAAACAGAACAACACACCAGACGAACTTATCAATGAAATAACAGAAACTCTGAACATTATCACAAAACAAAACTACTTTACTTATAACAATAAATTACTACACACAGAACGATGGCCTACCCATGGGCTCCCCCATATCCAGCATTCTAGCAGAAGTCTTCCTCCAACACTTAGAAAAAACAAAAATACTCACAAACAATGACAGACACTCACATAAAATACTATATTGGCACAGATACGTTGATGACATTCTAATACTATACAGGGGAAACAAAAGACAATGTGAACAGTTACTAACGCACATAAACAAAATACATAAAAACATAACCTTCACTGCCGAATACGAACACAACAATACCATAAACTTCTTAGACCTATCCATCACAAAACTAGAACACAGGCACAAATTCAGTATATACAGAAAACCAACTACAACTGACACACTAATACACAACACCTCCAATCACCCAATACAACACAAACTAGCTGCTTTTAGAACCATGATACATAGACTTAACAACATCCCCTTAGATGAAATAGACTACAAAGACGAACTAAACACGATAAAATATCTAGCAGAATCTAACGGTTATGACAGAACAATAGTCAGTAAACTCCTACATAAAACACAAAACAAACAACAGACAAAGACAGAAAACAACAAATTCATAACACTAACATACATCAACAAACAAACAGAAAAAATTGCCCACAAATTCAAAAAAGCAGGATACAGAATCGCTTACAAAACTACTAACAAAACAGAACACACACTATCAAAACACATGACCAAAGCACAAAACAAATTCGATCTACCCGGTGTATATAAACTAAATTGTTCAAATTGCAGTAAATTCTACATAGGCCAGACAGGACGTAGCTTCAAACAGAGATACATTGAACACACAAAAGCACTCCACACCATTACAGAATCTACCTTCGCAAACCACCTCATTGAAGCAAACCACACATATAAAAACATCGACAATAACATGAACATACTACACGTACACACAAAAGGCCGAAAACTAGACACTCTAGAACAATTAGAAATATACAAACACACAAAAACAAATAAAAACGACATCCTAAACGAACAGACACAATTCAAATCGCACGAATTATTCGAACACATCTCACCACACACACACAGCTTCAATCTTTCGAAACACTTTCTCGTCGCCAACAACAAGACGAGCAGCGCTACTAACGACAGCCTCTGATGAAGCCTTCTATAGGTGAAAGCCGGTTTAGGCTGTAAGGTAAAACTTTACGTTTTTACTTATAAAAAACTTTGTGTTCCGAGTCGTCAATATTATAGTGATATTTATAATAATTCAGAAGAAAAAGAGTGTAATAACATTGGTACTTAAGAAAAATTTTATTATTTATATTGTCAGTTTCATTAAAGTCTTTCAGTCCATGGAGCAGTATCCTGAAGATACTTATACTGGCCATTTTGACTACAACTGTGACAGTCATCCTCAAAGTGTAACAGTCCTACTTCTTGAAACTTCACCTAGCCTAATAGACTAACAACTTTCTTGGAGCATGATCATCATACTATTGAGGATGGTCAAAATGTTCAACGAATATATTTTTGGAAATATGACATGTTCAGCCTCAAAGTTTAATTAAACTGAATATATATATATTTTAAATATAAATATTATTTCAAAATAAGCAGTAAATGGTTTCTTTGTTATACAGCAACAAAAAATTGGGAAACACATTTAACTGGAACAACTCTGAGTAGTAACATTACCATAAAACATCTTAACATTCTACAATGACATTCTAAACATATCTTGAAATTTTTAAGATAATAATTCGGTTTGTTTTGTACTTTTGTTAGAAATGGTAAA
The DNA here is from genome assembly GCA_034769895.1 of Magicicada septendecula. Taxonomy (NCBI): domain Eukaryota; kingdom Metazoa; phylum Arthropoda; class Insecta; order Hemiptera; family Cicadidae; genus Magicicada; species Magicicada septendecula. The sequence goes on from CM068368.1 coordinate 510,862,136, forward strand.
TGTATTGTGCATACCAAATTTCAACTCAACATCTCATTTTGTTCAGCAGTAATTAATTAATTTTTTTTTAGAAAACACTGAAAATTGTTATGATGGTCTCACTGATCATCGTATGGTACAGTGGAAACAAAATACAGACACCAATGAGGTCACTAATAACCAGGTTTAATGAGTCACAAGTAACAATTTGTTATCAACTCATATAATAATTCAAGTTAAATTTGTCCACATGCAATAATGATGTCAATAATATTATTCTGCACTACTTACAACACAATAATCATTTTTCACTAATGACTTGGTCAGCACTAAAGAAACGCTCAACGTAACTGACTTCTAACCGACAGCTATTGCCTATATATAGCATGCAGGTGTTCCAGACTAACGTTCCATAATATGTATCCTTAACAAGGACTCGAAAAATCTAAAGGATACTTCAGTGCAGCCTTAACAGAGACATGCACCTGCTCAGCTATCGGAGAAATGGGTGGAAGGACCCTCTTGACTCTTGGAGAGAGTTCCATCATTACAATATGTTTATTAGATATTTGTGCTGTAGTTTAATGCTAGAATCATTTCTCAAAGTTTGGCACCTTTTTTTTGGAACACTGTATGTACAGAATATTGGTGACATTGAACTTTGGACATTCTGAAAGATTTAAAATAAGTGATTACATGTGCTTCTAAAAAGAGCCATAAATATTAAAATCTTCTCTCAGTTTTATTATGAATTATACATATACACATTATCATTATCATCATCTGTACATACATACATACATTACAAACCATCTATATAAGTATTATACATGTATTGCACCCACATTGCATATTCTGGACCAGTGGCGGCTCATCTGGTGACGCAGGTGAAGCGCTGCTTCATTTAAAATAACTGGTTCAATGTGTTTCTTTTTACACAAAATTATTTTCAATTTTTAGTCAATTTTATGATTAAAAATATTTTTTTAATTAAATTTCGTCTGTATAATAATTAAAATAACATTTACAAGCGACATAATAGGTTACAGAAGCTGGACTTCGCTGCGATCACATATGAGCCTACTGGTAGCGGAAAGCGCTGAGATCGTAGAAGCAGCTTTACATATCCAGCACGTTTGTTTTGTTCATTGTTCGTCGTGTTTGATTGTGTGTGAAGTTTTTACAGAATGTTTCCTTCATCTGATCCGGTATCTGTTTTATTAGAAACACCATTTTCAATATGGAATAATGATGATAAGAAAAACTTTTTAAACTGTGAAAAACGTATGCCTATAATGAAAGTAAATAAAGTTGCAAAAATAAAGGACAAGGTGTACAATCGCAACTTAAACATAATTGGTATTCAACATTCGAAGGGTTGTGTGGCAGTTATTATTTAAATCAACTTTTTTGTATGCCCTTCTTAATTATTAGTGTTAAATCAAGTGCGAGGAATAAGAATGGCTTTGATGATTTTGGTAACGTTACTTTCCAAACATGAAGGTTCTTCTGAGCACATGCGTTGTGCACTGAGTTTTTCAAAACTAAAGAAAAATTTAAGTACTATCGAGGATGTTTTGAAGGAAAATTCTAGGTTGTATATTAAACACTTCAATGACAACGTTCGGCTTAACAGACGTTTCATGCATCTTCCTATTCATGCAGTTCTTTACTTGGGTAATCAAGAATTAGCATTTCGCGGTCACCACGAAGAGTTATCTTCTATTAATCATGGAAATTTTAAAGAACTGCTAGAAACCTTCGTATCGATAAGCCCTGTAGATATTCAACAACACTATAAAAAATTCTTGGATTTCGTTGTCCATGGCGTGTCCGTTACTTAACTAAATATAATTATTTCACTACGACTCGGAACACAAAACTTTTACATTTTTACCCATAAAAAGTTTTATGTTCGAGTCGTAGTGAAATAATTATATTTACTATAAAAAAATCTCACCCGGCTTTGCCGGCAATTCTAAGACTATTCAGAATGAAATAATTGACTGCATTTCACAATATATTGATGAGCACGTCGCAAATGAAATAGAAGATAGTACATTTTTTTCAATTCAAGTGGATGATTCCACAGACATTGTCCACAAATCTCAATGTAGCATCATAATTAGATACGTTATTCCCGGAGGAAAGCTGGTGGAAAGATTTTTGGGATTTTATGATATTAGTTCCAGTTGGACTGCCGACACACTGTTTCACGTTGTGTCAAGGTCCCTCGAAAAATGTGACTATAAATCAAAACTTATTGCCCAGTGTTTTGATGGTGCATTATGTCAGGGGAATTAAATGGTCTTCAGGCAAAAATCAAAGAAGTAGTGCCACAAGCAGTTTTTGTTCACTGCATGGCGCATCGTTTGAATTTAGTGCTACAACAAAGCTGCAACAGCATTTCGAAATGTCGGATATTTTTTGCTACTGTTAACGGTTTACCCTCTTTTTTCCACAGTTCTGCTAAGCGAAGTTACGCAGTAGATGCAGTCGTTGGAAGACAATCCCTACTTCCGTCATTACACGATGGAAGTCTAATTCCAAAATTGTGAATACTATATATGTATAATGAATGGGATTCATTAAAAGAAGTATTCACTGAAATTGTGAATGATTCAAATTGTGATCAAACATCAATTAGGCAGAGTGATGGCTTCTTAAATAAATTTAATGATTTTGAATTTACGCTTTTGGTTGTTGTTTTTAATGACATTTTTGGAGCCATGGATGTTCTCTTCGATGTGCTACAAAAGAAGTCATTTGACATTCATTTCTGTATCTCGCAAGTTAAAAATACTCAAACACTCATAAATAGCAAAAGAACTGATGATGCATTTATGAAAATTTTCGATTTAGCTGCTTCAAAAACAACAGTTCCAACTGAATACCATGAGTTGCAGAAAAGAATTACACTCACATGAGATCAACTTTTTGAAAAATACAAAATTCTGTATTATGAAATTTTAGATAACCTTTCAGTACAAATAGCCACACGTTTTAATGATATGGAAAATCTTCAGTTTGTTACATTAATGGATACTTCAAAGTTCATAACGTATTCTGAAAACTTTCCCACGGATGCATTAAGTAACTTAAAGGTGTGCTACCCTAATCTGTTTACCAATTTCCAAAGACTGAAAAACGAATTACAGCTTATTTATAAGCAATACAGACAAATGGAACCACTAAATTTTATGGAACTTTTAGCTGACAACAGGAACATCTTTAAAGAAGCTTACAAACTGTTTTGTTTAATAGTAACTATTCCATCCGCTAGCGTTTCTGTAGAACGAAGTTTTTCTTGTTTAAAAAGAATAAAATCATACCTGCGCAATACAATGACAGAAGACAGAATTACTAACTTATCAAAAATTTCCATAGAAAAGGAACTACTAAACGAATTAATTAATGTAAAACAATTTTATGACGACATTATCGACAAGTTTGCACATTTGAAAGAGAGGAGAATTGACCTTGTGTTCAAGAAATAAAATGCAAGTCTGTAAGTACTTACTATTTTTAACTACTTTATTTGTAAATTTTATTAAAATACTTTTCTTTTGTCTCCATATGTTATTCATGATTCCAAAACAGGAAGAAACATATACTCACAAACAATGACAGACACTCACATAAAATACTATATTGGCACAGATACGTTGATGACATTCTAATACTATACAGGGGAAACAAAAGACAATGCGAACAGTTACTAACGCACATAAACAAAATACATAAAAACATAACCTTCACTGCCGAATACGAACACAACAATACCATAAACTTCTTAGACCTCTCCATCATAAACTAGAACACAGGCACAAATTCAGTATATACAGAAAACCAACTACAACTGACACACTAATACACAACACCTCCAATCACCCAATACAACACAAACTAGCCGCTTTTAGAACCATGATACATAGACTTAACAACATCCCCTTAGATGAAATAGACTACAAAGACGAACTAAACACGATAAAATATCTAGCAGAATCTAACGGTTATGACAGAACAATAGTCAGTAAACTCGTACACAAAACACAAAACAAACAACAGACAAAGACAGAAAACAACAAATTCATAACACTAACATACATCAACAAACAAACTGAAAAAATTGCCCACAAATTCAAAAAAGCAGGATACAGAATCGCTTACAAAACTACTAACAAAACAGAACACACACTATCAAAACGCATGCCCAAAGCACAAAACAAATTCGATCTACCTGGTGTATACAAGCTAAATTGCTCAAACTGCAATATATTCTACATAGGCCAGACAGGACGTAGCTTCAAACCGAGATACATTGAACACACAAAAGCACTCCACACCACTACAGAATCTACCTTTGCAAACCACCTCATTGAAGCAAACCACACTTATAAAAACATCGACAATAACATGAACATTCTACACGTACACACAAAAGGCCGAAAACTAGACACTCTAGAACGATTAGAAATATACAAACACACAAAAACAAATAAAAACGACATCCTAAACGAACAGACACAATTCAAATCGCACGCATTACTCGAACACATCTCACCACACACACACAGCTTCAATCTTTCGAAACACTTTTCGTCGTCAACAACAAGACGAGCAGCGCTACTAACGACAGCCTCTGATGAAGCCTTCTAAAGGTGAAAGCCGGTTTAGGCTGTAAGGTAAAACTATACGTTTTTACTTATAAAAAACTTAGTGTTCCGAGTCGTCAATAATATAGTGATATTTAAACATATTCACATAATTGATGGGGGGGGGACCTGCCACCGATTCTGCTTCACCAATTCTCGAAGCCACTGTTCTGGACTCACTATTATAAGAAAAAGTCATAGCAGAGAGAGTTTCATAGCAGTGATAGGCAACCATGTTTATTCTGCCACCTATTTCATATTTAATTTTCAACTCTCAATCGTTAAACAAGATGTTTTTATGAAATATAATTATTATTTGTTAAATCCCAATAAAAATGTCTTTTAATGGTATTGCTTTTATAGGTTTTCTTGTGTATATGAAAAGAAAAAAAATGAACTATACTATAGAAATAATTATACTTTCCTGCCATGACTGGGTCTAGTAGAAGGCCAACATTTAGCATGGCACCATTGATGATTTCACCTTATTCGTTTACAGTAATTATATGCATATTACTTTATTTTTCAATTATATTTAACAATAGTTTCCGTATAAATATTTTCTTCGTGCAATTTATAATTTTATTATGTAAAAATCTGTTACTGGTATTGCATTATTTTATAAACTTGTCAATTCATGAAAAAATTCATGCAGTACTAATCCTTAATTCGTGCAATAATCATGTAGTAATTTCTTCTCAAACTTAAACCATTTTGGTGTGCTACATAAACTTATAGCACTCAGTGCATATATTATTACATATTAATATGTAACTGTATAAATTCTACGCTTTAGTCATGATATAGCATTGAATGAGAATTGAAAAAGTTGAGAAATCTAACATGCTCGCATTTGTTATGCTACTGGAGAGTTCTTCTGGGTAATAACTAGTGTTACGGATTTAATCGGTTAATCGAACCGATTAACCGATTAAAATTTGAACTTTGATTAATCAATCAAAACTACTTAATAGAATAATAGAGTCGATTAAAATTAATCGGTTGTTGAAATTTTCTTTTATGAGAAGTTGAAGCTTGTCCACCAAATACCTGAGTTATGTCTTGTCTCTTGAACAAGAGTCCCGTTATTTTAAATCATTTAGTACTGCTGGAAGTTCCCAGAAAAACACTGAAAGAGAAAGGGTGGTGTAGTTGCAGTGGTTTTCAAAAGCCAGGTAGCGGCATGTCAGATTTAGTCCGTGTGCGTAAGATCTACAATAGAAAGCTGTCAGGTGCCTACTACTAATTGTCTGAGAGGGGGTGAGTATGCTAAAAATAAGAGTCCCACAAGAGCCTGTACTCTCATCCTAACAATGGGCGACCTATAGTATAGTAAAATTGAAAGTTAAGGGCATATGCGCAGAAACCAATTTAAGAATTTATGGATGGACAAGTGCACTTTGAAATTGTGAATGGCGGGAGGGTACCAGAGAATCAGCTGGTATACAAGTGAAGGTGTCACCAACTTTGCATGTGATGTTTTAGTTACCCGTACATTCTTAGTTATTGTGTAACGTACTATCTCAGTCGTGCATTTATTATTATTTCCATTTATTTTTAATTATATTGTTGTTTTACAACACTCATTTTTATTAGTTATTTAATTTTTTAGTTAATTTCTATTGGTAGTTTTTATTCTGTAATTACAATTACGTATTATTGTAATTATTTGTGTTATTATCCAGTAACGAGATTTGTTAAAATGGATACTTTTCCTTCAACTAGCAAAGACAGGAAAGTTATTCATAGTCAAGCACGGGAAGTTATAATACACAGTTTTTTGTTGTCCAGGATTAAAAGATTCTTGCAATTAAATTAATACGAAGAATGTGTTCCTTTATGTAACGAGAAACTGTAGAGATAGTCGCGTGTAATTAAGGAGTGGAAGTGTACAGTTTGCAAATTTCGTTACGATAAGAACGGTCAGAAAGGCTGTAGTTTTTTACGTCTCAGCAGTACACAATGACAGACCAAGCAACACTCAGATATGTTTATGAAACATTCTGATATGTAAAATAATGTAAATTCTCACATCTCACAGCGACTCCCTCCACATAGCCTTTCCCCACTGACCGTAAGCGTTTCGCGCATTTCCATGCCCTTAACTTTCAATTTTGCTATAATAGTAACAGTTGGATAGGTGGTGTGTTACAGTGTGTTTATTCAGGTGAGGAAAACTTGTGTTTTTCAAAGAGGCTACTTTTTTGTGTGTGTCTTTCCTGATACCATGCGTGAAATCTGTGTTATGGCGTACAAAGACTTATGAGGAAGACTCGGTGGAAGTTTTGGATATAAATTGAACAACAGTGGTAAAGTGATGGTCAGGAAAACCGTTTTCTGTAAGCTTTGTGGGAAATCATTTAGCTACAGCGGTAGCACTAGCAGTTTGCAATATCATTTAAAACACGTCCATCCCTTACAAAGTGTTGCTGAATCATCTGTTGTTAATGCACGTTCATCTCAGTCGAACGTGAATCATTTCATAGTGAAACCAATCTCTTCATTAAAGGAGGCTGAACTAACAAATAAAATTGTTAAATGGATAGTAAAAGACAGTCGACCTATCAATATAATTTCGGATGAAGGGCTAAAAGAAGGTTTAAGGGAAGCTGTAGGTAGTAGTTCTTATAATCTTCCATCTAGAGACGTTGTAACTAGACGGATTGAGAAACTTTCTGATGTCGAACGATCCAAGCTGCTAGACAAACTAAAAGAAACTGAATTTGTTGGCCTAACAGGTGATTTCTGGACATCGATAGCAAATCAAGGTTATTTGGGTGTTAGTGCTCATTGGATTGATTCTAACTGGGCGTTCTGCAGCGCTGCGTTAGAAGTGAAACATGTGGTGGAGAAACATAGTGCAGCAAATTGTACAGAAGAATTCGAACAAGTTGGTCTGACTGGAATCTTCAAAGTAAAGTTGTTGCAATATGTATAGACAATGCCAGGAATATTGTTCTTGGTGTCGAAAATTCGAAATACGATAATGTTAGGTGCACTGCTCATACGCTGCAATTACGTCTGAATACATCAATTGAGAATGCATCTATAGATAAACTGCTTTCCAAATGTAGAAAAATGGTGGGTCATTTCAAGCACAGTCCTTATTTAGAAAATCAGCTATGCCAAAAACTGAAAGAACTTAATATTCCGCAGTGCAAACTGAAACAAGATATAGTCACCCGATGGAATAGTACATGCCTTATGTTCGAGTCTCTTCTGGAAGCCAAGGAAGGAATTGTAGCCATAATGTCCACCAATCCATCAAACATCACTCCATTAACTGAAGTGGAATGGGAAATGACACAAAAAATGTATAAATGTCTTAAACCATGTTTGGAAATATGTGATTTTCTTGGAGGAAGTAAATACGTGACGGCAAGTGTTGTACTACCCTCCATAACTCATTTAAGAGTAAGTCTAAAAATTACCGACACGGATCCTGGTTATGTTACTCGATTCAAAACAGCTCTATTAGATGATTTAACGGAAAGAGTAAATGCCTGGCCTAAAATAGAAATGTATCAAGAAGCTACGGCTCTTGATCCAAGATTTAAATATTTGAAATGTCTTCCAAGAGAAGCAAGAGAATTAGTGTGGAACAGAATTTCCAATAAAGTTGTGACCACTGCACAAACAGAAATAAAACAAAATGTGAAGAAAAGAAAACTTGTTTTTGAAGAAGACGATGATGACAAGAGGGAAGAAACAGCTCCGTTAACACCACTCGCAACAGAGCTTGATGTCTACAGATCTTTGGCTGAACTGGATGATGACTTTGCAGACCCCTTACTGTGGTGGAAAACACATTCCATTCAGCTTCCACTTCTTTCATCAGTAGCGAAAAAATTGCTCTGCGTTCCAGCTACATCGGTTCCATGCGAACGAGTGTTTAGTGATGCAGGCAATATTGTTACTAATCGTAGAGCAGCCCTTGATCCGGACCATGTGAACACACTCACATGCTTAAAATCCTGGTTGAAGCAGTACTGACTAGGTGAGTCTAATGTTATACCATATCCTTACCTTCAAATTCATATTTGTCACTTAGTCTCCTGATAACAGTTCATATTATTAAATCTGTTCATACATATTATAATTAAAATATTATTATTATTTGAATGTAATCCATGCTAATATACTGATTTTATAAGTTACTTAAAAACAAAACAAAAAATAAAAAATAAATATCACTATAATATTGACGACTCGGAACACAAAGTTTTTTATAAGTAAAAACGTAAAGTTTTACCTTACAGCCTAAACCGGCTTTCACCTATAGAAGGCTTCATCAGAGGCTGTCGTTAGTAGCGCTGCTCGTCTTGTTGGCGACGAGAAAGTGTTTCGAAAGATTGAACTGTGTGTGTGTGGTGAGATGTGTTCGAATAATGCGTGCGATTTGAATTGTGTCTGTTCGTTTAGGATGTCGTTTTTATTTGTTTTTGTGTGTTTGTATATTTCTAATTGTTCTAGAGTGTCTAGTTTTCGGCCTTTTGTGTGTACGTGTAGTATGTTCATGTTGAACATACTACACGTACACACAAAAGGCCGAAAACTAGACACTCTAGAACAATTAGAAATATACAAACACACAAAAACAAATAAAAACGACATCCTAAACGAACAGACACAATTCAAATCGCACGCATTATTCGAACACATCTCACCACACACACACAGCTTCAATCTTTCGAAACACTTTCTCGTCGCCAACAACAAGACGAGCAGCGCTACTAACGACAGCCTCTGATGAAGCCTTCTATAGGTGAAAGCCGGTTTAGGCTGTAAGGTAAAACTTTACGTTTTTACTTATAAAAAACTTTGTGTTCCGAGTTGTCAATATTATAGTGATATTTAGTTAAGTAACGGACACGTCATGGACAACGAAATCCAAGAAAAAATAAAAGTAACAATTAGATACATCTATTAAAATTAAATTTGTAAGCCATTAGTATGATAATTTTTTAGTACCCAAACTCGATTAATCAACCGATTAATCGATTAAACCTTCTTGATTAACTGATTAAATATTTTGATCGATCGACAGCACTAGTAATAACATGCATGCGTATGCCTTATATAATGAAAACTAGTAATGCATCACTTTCAAATAACAATATTAATAAATAAAAAGTCAGTGTAGCCTATATGTTACCGGCAAAGTACAAAATCAGGCATTTTATAGAATGTCTAGGAATTTAATACAATGCCTGAATCCAGCCGGCAAAGTATGAAATAAAACACATTTCATACATTTCCTAGGCATTGTATAGAATGCCTAACATCTTCTAAGTAATGTATAGAAGACAATGTGTGTGCTATGGTGTCATGCACAACATGAACCCCTCCTCCCTCACCCTGTAACGGTGTACACGCCTACCTCCTGCTGACCTTTAGTAACGTTCGAGATGTCGCAACCACGTGCTGAATGCAAACTGAAGAAAGAAAAAGGTCAAAATCATTTCTAGAACTTCAGGTAAAGAAGATAAAATCTTATTCTGACAACAAATTTCCTCCAGCTCATGTAGGTGCGTCTGTTCGTGTTCCAATTCCTGAAGTAGACAAGGGGTGGGGAGATCTTTGAAACATCCTAGCAATCATCATGAGTGTGACAGAAGACGGATTTTACAAACTGGGAACCACTAACGGATTGTTAAAGCAGCTGTATACAAGATTGCAGTTCACTGTATGCTCGAAACCACTAATGGGGGTTGAAGATGTTCCTGAACAAGACACCGCACTTCTTTCTGCTTCTACTGGCCAATCATCAGGATCCGGACTAGGGTTCGTAAAATGTATGTGCAAGACTAAATATCAAAAAGATGTAATTGTGTGAAAAATGAAAGAAAGTCTACTTCAAAATGTCACAGCTCTCTGTCTTGTTGTAATAAGTACAGTATATTCCATGTATTTAGAATTAAAAACACAAATAATATCTAATGTATTTTTTTTAACCAGATTGGTTAAAAAAGTTCTTATACAGAGTAATTTTAATAAAATAGTATCTGAACATAATCAAGTAGAGAATAGATAATCTCGAAATGTCATACAAAGTCCTCTTCTGTGTAAAATCAAACAATTGTGTGTGATTTTGTAATAAAATGTTTTCATTTTGAACGTAGTAAGCTTATTTTACACTTTGCCTAAATAATCACTGGTATTATATAGAATCCCTAGGCAATTTATAGAATACCTGGGAAAAGTAAAAAAAGAAACATTTGAAAAGTATTCTATTCTATACTTTGCCAAAAAACTCCAGGCATTGTATGAAATGCCTAGGTATTCTATAAAATGCCTGGATTACATACTGTGCCGGTAACTTATACACTTTTGATGTACTTCTTTAGAAACATTTTAGTATAATTATATAAATGGCATTTAAGATAGATAAAAGCCACATTTAGTTTTCAGAATTGTATCAAAGGTAATCTATAAACATTCTTTATGTCCAACAAAAATTGAAAGTTAAAACTAATGTCTCATAGGTAGTAAAACAATAAACACAAAGGTACATAAAGGAAGAGAACATAAAGGTAGTAAGAAGGTTTGGTACATAGTCCAAAATGAATATATGACTAAGTTAATGTATGCTCTACATTTATTGAGATGAAAGACAATTATAAACCGCTCTTGAAGATTTGAGACTGTTGTTCTACACATTTCTCAACTAGCCGAGTGTGTCCAGTTGGCATGTTGCATTCGAAGTCATAGTCACCTACACTCCAGATTATTTCATTATCTGTAACTATGCACATTATGCTTGCAATGCCACCCGGAAAATGGAAGCTATTCTAGAATTTATGAGGGGTATACATAGCATCAGCGGCCAGCTTAGAATTCAGTTACAGTTGGCATTTTATTTAGAGTAGATCAAATGACTGCTGCAGATTAGTGGAAAGTGATTATGGTGTTAATTAGTGCAGAACTGTAATAAGGTTACATTTATTTTTGCATATGGACAAATTTAACTTGATTATTGTGTGATAGTTCCTCCCTTGATTTCAAATTGTTGTTTGTGACCGGTAATTAGTAGCTTCATTGGTGTCTGTTATTTTGTTTCCACTGTACAACATGAGGATCGGTGAGACCATCATAACAATATTTTACAGACTATGCTTAACATATAACCTGCTTTTAAGAACATGCAGTATTTAATTCAAAGTACTGTTTTCTTTTTTCTAGAGTTGTGATTTTTGGCATTTATCTTTTTTTTAGTAATTACTTAATAAAATGTTACAGAATGTTGACAAAATATTATTTAGAATATAATTATTATGAATACCACAATTATTTTTACTTAGTAGATTAGTACTGGTACTGGAAAATGTGCCAATTAAATAAACTAATTTACCAAGTAACTTTTTTGAACTAGTTGTTTTGTAGAAGAAACTCCTTATCATACTATTCTGAGATCATTAAGTTACTCATAAAACCATAAGGTGTTTCCCAGTATTGATAATATTTTTTCAAGTGGATAGTTAAACTTCCATGACTGATTTGTTCAGTATATTTATTTTCAATTTCTTGGCTTCCAGGAATGCCTTCATCTTCCACTTTTTTTACACAGATATCCAGATGGTTTATTAGTTCTTCTACATTGGTCTCAAAGCAATATCATATACAGTTTCATAAAAAAGTGAGTGTTTCTTCACATTTAAGTAGTACTAGGCATTAATTTCAGAGCACAACACTAATAATAATACCACACAACAATAATATTAAAAAATAATAATAAAAAAATAAATTCAAGAATAATAATATTCAATATCTTTAAGCATATTTAATTTATGATTTATATATTGCTGTGTATGTCATACTCTCTCCAAAATTTTGTAAGTTTTAAGTGGATTTTACTAGTCATTGCTTTGATTGATTTTTTTTAATGTGAATGTTGGAAGATCTTCCAGAGCATCAGAATGAACAATAGCTTATTATTTTTATTTCTAGTCTTCGAATGTTTAAGTTGGGAACTTCTGTAGATACACTGGTGAACTGGATATACTGTTTTTGTATCTGGATACAATTTTTTATATTTGAAATAGCAAACATGAAGCCTTATACCATGTGAGCACACACACACACACACACACACACACACACACGCGCGCACACACACATGTAACAAACGTGTGGGGACCCAAACAGATTAATTGTTTAATGAAAAGTTATTGATTACAACAATAATAACAATAATTCTATTTTTATTTTATGTTATTATTATTATTATTCGTTGGTAAGGATGTTTATTCACGTGTCTGTAACGTTAAAAAGTAAAGAGACATGGTGTTTTATTTATTTACAGGTTGTTCTTCCCAGTAAAGCTATCAAGAATGAACGCATCCTAGAGACACTGATGTTTCAGGCAAACTCTGGAATGTACCGAATTCAAGACAGCTACTTGGAAGCATGTCAGCAGAGGCTACAGAAACAGGATTCAAGATTCAGTGAGTGGGAATCATTTGATTACGGCATTTAACACCAAGCTAAAGAGACGCTGACGTAAGTAGAGGACAAAATCTCAAAAACAATCTTTATCGTCTTCTTCTACTCTTCTTCTTCAGCGCCAAAAATATCTTCTCATTAAGTGTTCTTCTAGACTGACTTTTTACGAAAGTGCAAAAACTGGATAAAATGTTTTCACTATACTGAACTCTGTATAAAGTAAACTTATTGTTACCATAAGACACATGAGAGTGCCACTTACAAATTAATTACAGATAATTGATGTAATTAACCAATCACAGGTATTTTATTAATATTAATACAAAAAGATCATTAGAAATTATGTTTGTATTACTAAAGTATTATTAAAATCTTTGTATTATGTAAAATATGATTGCTGTACAATATCTGAGTTTGTCAAGTAATTGTTTGGTTAGTTATTTAATTGGCTAAGTGTTTTATTCTCTTTCCTCAAGAATTTTTCTGATACTCATGAAAATATTCAATTTATATAGAATAAACAAAATTCGTAGTGGTAATAATCGATAATTAATAACGTTAAAATATATAATCAGTAAATGACTGTGAGTTAAGAAAAGGTAACAATCAACCAGTCTACAAAAATATAATGCAAGCAGACAATTGCCATGATTAGGTACTGTTCAATTTGATAATATTTAATAATACCATTTAATAATGGTATTACAGTAGTTTCTGTTGCTGTTATAGAAATCTTATTGGTTAGTTTTTATTACCACTATGTAAGTCTGTATAAAAGAAGAATAAATTATGTCCCTTAAATATATATTTTTTTAAATTTTATGGAGTTCATATAAAAAGCAGAAGTGAAAATCAGTGAAAAATTAATCATAAGTTTATAGCACAAATCAAGTGATCAAATACCTGTGATTGCCAAATATAATGATAAATTACAGGAAAGGCAAATGAAGCAAGTTACCTTTTATACAAGTAACAAAAATAATAATAATAATAATTATTATTATTATTATTACAGTTTAAAAATGTAATTATTATAAATATAAACATAACTTTACACTATACTATCATACCATTATTATTAGTGTATTTTTGTACTGACCTCACCATAATCATTATTTCATTGTCATCATTATTTTTATTAATACCATTATTACAAATAAATAAATATATTATTAAATGTTCAGACCATTAATTTTTGACAAACACAAAAACATTCTGAATATATTTTTCTTAATTTTTTCAACTTTTCTATTGAAAGAGAATAAGTGAAATAAAGTGGACCAAGAATGAAGTAATAACATTGAGTTGAAAATAAAAAAGTATGTAAGCAAAAATAGAGATAAATTCAATATTTTTAAAATAATTATTTGCCTTGTCTGTATTATTATTATTATTATTATAACTGTTCACCTGTTTAAAGTATTAGTTTAAAAGGAAGAATTAATAACTTAGTTGTTATAAATAAATAATGTGAGGTGTGATTTATACGGTATGTACTATGCAATGTGAAAGTATGCTAATACTGAAAAGTTTTAAAGCTGTTTCTATAATTATATATTTTATGACATGCAGACAATACACACACTTATGCACGCATGTGTGAGTACACACAAAATAACATTATAATTGTGTTTTTAAGATTAAATTTCTTTATATTCATTACTGTAATTCATTCCTACTCTTTACTATTTATATTATAAATATACTAACAGTTATAGTATTAGCCAATATTTGTTAATATTAATATTTAAGGTTATATATATTCTTACTTTTTATACCATAGTCAAATTTTTTCCTTCAGCATATAAATTTAATAAATCCACTTATAAAAAATTTCTGTTACCATCTTACTCTTCTTTTTAACATAAATATCAACTGTTACCAATTTTTAAATATTCATTCAAAATAAATTTGAAATTGGTTACTTAAAATTATTAACTGTATTAGGTCATCATCACACCAACAGACCATGAAATAATTTGGGGGGAGGTTTTTTTTGGGGAGGTAACTTATAAATTATAGAAAAGCATTGTGTCTTTAATGAGTGGAACATTTAATCATAAAAATCTTTTCTGTATTACAAATATGGGAAGGTTGATGATGTATATGCCTATTATTTCATATTGCTCTAACAAAAATTTCACAGCACAGTCTTTTCTGTCTACTCTTAAAGAAAATGTTCAATTACAGTAGTCACTGTTTATTATAATTACCAACAATGTTATCAAATGGTAATGTTATCATTTTCTCAAAGCCCTGAACGGATCTGTATAATTGGTCTGAAAATATGCCATTTATTGGAATCACAGCTTTGACTACTGTTGACACAGAAACTATGTGCACTCAAGTGTGAGCCCTAATTCCAAGTTAACAGTTACACTAATCTTAAATCAACTTACACCAATTTTTAGCTTATTTCATTCTGCACTGAATGGTGGTAATCAAAGATTTTTTTTTATCCTTTTTTGTCAGAATTTCATTGGTCAGAATAAAAAAAATTCTGTTGTTTACTGATTCTACAGAAAGCTCAAAAGTTCATAAAAATGCAATGTCCAACAGCAATTAAATATTGACGCTTTATAGGATAGAATGTTTTTAATACATGTGCAAAGTTATACATTGTTACTACTGTATTATAAAAAAGTCATGAACTTTATAAAACATCTCTTTTTCTATATCATTTCATAAGTTACAAAAAGCGTAAAGTGATAATTGATTTTCATTTGATAGTGAGGTAATGTGTGCTCAGACCAGTGGCATATCTAGAATTTGGCCAGGAAGGGGGGTCCAGTTGAGTCGGCACCATACAAAAGAGAAAACAAGTTATGACTAATCAACATTACTATCTGTGAAGTGACTGAAAACGTGAGATAACATCCTGTAATCAGTCACATTAAAGTAAACGGTAATAACACAATAAAAATAGGCATTATTAAAATTTTGTTTAGAAGAACAGTTTAGTAAACATCCTTATGACTCAGGGGGGCAAAGTATGAGAAGCCCTTTAAGCCACTGCTGCCTTACCTACCCAGACTGTAGTATCCTGCACAGACACTCATTGATTTCATGGCTGAGTGGACACTACTTTACTACCCCATAAATATCACTATAAAATGTAAGTATATTTTTATATTCTTTTTTGTAATTTATGAATTCATACAGAAAACTTAAGACCTTCAAAACTAGCCCAAGCACATTTATTCTGATAATTTGGTAATGAAAAAAATATGTTTTACAAAATTCGCAATAACTTTATTTCTAACAATTTGTAACTTTACAAATGAGTTAAAAATATTCTAATCTATACAGCAGGGGTCTCCAAACTATAGCCTGCGGGCCGGATCCAGCCCGCGAAGGGTCATTATCCGGCCCGCACCAACCGGGCAGATGCTGCGTGCAGTTATTAAGTAGATTGTCAAAATACGTCAAATATGAGGATTGTTCAATAGAAACATGTTTAGAGGCTGTAAAGCAGTTTTTAGTCAACAATTTTAAAAGAAGTGTCCATTAACATTAAGGCATGAGTCCCGCTGTTGCACTAATCTGTAGACTCCCTGCTGGTAAAATTCTTGCGGCTGTTTGCGGAAACATTCGCTAACAGCAAACTCTACCTCAGCGTCAGATTTAACCCTCCGGTGGGCGCGCAAAATTCGCACTCAATAGTGAGTGCACTGCGGCTTTTTTACCGCAATTGTAAATTGCACTTTTTTACTCTAAGACAAGGTAGTATGAGAAGTAAATAGACTGGTTAAGGTGTTTTAAATTTTATTTATTATTATTAAACACAAAAACATAATGCTTAGGCAACGACGTCCATATCTTGTCCCTGGTCGCCGTCGCACCTGACACATGTTGTCTCTTGACGCGAATGCCTCTTACAGACATTATTTCTGCATCTCTGGCACATAATTTTTGATCTGTTATTCTTATGCTGTCCGCAAATATGACAGGTTCCTGGTTTTGGTGCTTCTTGAACCTCCTCCTCTTTTTTATATTTAGCTAAAAATGCTGTGATATCTTTTGGCAGGTTACGTAGTCTAGATCTTTCTTCCAGATGAGTTTCCATAAGGCTAAGTGCCAGATTCTTCAAAAACAGTCTTCTTCTTTCTCGGTTATCAGGATTGTTGTATTTGAAAATTATGTTGGCGTTGATTCCCGCGATATCAAGATGCCGATAAAACAGCGCGAGAGGCCATCTTCTACTTATTCTAGAAGTTGTGTAGGATGCGCACATCTGGTCAACCGTATCAACTCCTCCCTTTGTGGCATTGTAATCCAGGTTTATTGTGGATTTGCTGGTTGCTTCGTCTATCTCATTTGTATCATGCATCGATGAGAGAAATATCACCGCCTTATTTTTTTTTTAGGCGCCGAAGAAGACAAACAGAAATCATACTGAAAACCAGAGAGCGTTGACTTGATTTCTCTTGTTTTGTTGGCTTGGAATTCTGGTGGTATTTCTTTTTTATTTTTTTTTTTCATAGTTCCGAGTAAGGTCAGCCCCTTCTCAAGAAGATCTTTAGCCAGAGTGTAGCTTGTATAGTAGTTGTCAGTTGTGATATTTCGTTTGGAACCCTTTATTGGTTCAACCAGTCTTTTCACAATGTCATCTGGTTTGTTCAATTTGAGATAGGAACCAGGCATCTGCTTGCCACAATATATTTCTAAGTTGAGAGTATAAAAAGTTTTTGTGTCACAGAGTGCGTATATTTTCAGCCCATACTTGGCTGGCTTGTTTGGTATATATTGTGTGAAGCCACATCGCCCCCTAAAAGCATGTAGCATCTCGTCAATAGTCACAAACTCGCTGGCATTGTAGTGAGTCAAACAGTTATTCACAAAATTTTGGTGAAAATCACGAATAGGTGCAAGTTTGTCCATAGCTCTTCGCTCGTTCCGTGTATCTAAATTGTCGAACCTAAGGGCTCGAAGCAGAAATCGGAAATGCTTATAACTGAAGAGCCCCCATAAAATTATCATTCCTGTGCCATCGGAATTCCACAGTTCAGCACAATTTGTATGTGATCCCTTTTTCATGCCTATCAAGTATAACGCACCAAAGAGAGCCTTGACCTCCACTTTTGTAGTTTCTCTACAGTCTCTATCTCTACCATAATTGACATCATTTCTTTTTTTCTGAATGTATCTGTTAGTGTGAGTTACAATATCATCTATCATGGCATCAGTAATGAACAGGTGAAACGTGTCTACTTCTTTCTGCGCAGTTGTAGCATTCATTTTTGGACCTGGCATTATTTTCATAATATTTTTGGCCTTCTGTTTAGTTGAAGATAGAGGGTTACTCATCCAAAGCGTATCTCCATCTTTCCCGATGTAAAAATGGTAATCATCTTCAGCGACTTCTGGCACAGTTAGTTGATCGGCATCCGCTTCATCCGCTGATTGCTCTGAGTCACTGCTGTGGTTGTCAGCTTGTATCATTTCACCCTCCATATCTGGGTCATCTGACTCATCCTCTTCATTTTCTCCTTCCGACAATTCTGATAATTCCATGAGTACTTTCTCAAAGTCTTCAGGGTGCACAAATCGATGAGACCTGAACGTAAACACAAACTCAGATAACATAGGAAAAACAGGCACCGGTATATAGAATAGGCGAAAACCAAAAGATTCAAAACAAAACCTAACCAAGCTCTAAGAAGACATTTGATTCTATGCTAATGGTCAAAATATGCATGAAAAATTAAAAAAAAATCACAAAACTAAAAAAAATTAACACTTACATGACTGGGCGCGCAGGCGGCAAAATAGCCGCAGACACATCACTCTCTTTTCAAAGCACAACTACTGAAGCGTTATGCACATGATTTATCCGCGTGTCGGAAATACTGCCATCTATCATGAAAATTGCATACTATGCAGAACAGACAATAAACACTACCGGTACCTAGGGGACAGTTCAGAAACTAAAATTTGCGGCTTTCTGCCGCGGGCGCGCCCACCGGAGGGTTAAACTGCCATCCTTCTAGTGATTTCTTTAATGGGCCAAAAACATCATAATCGCACGGGGACATGTTGGGACTGTAAGGTGGATGTTGTAAGACTTCCCACTTCATACAACCAAGCAGATCTTGAATCATCTGGGCTACATGGGGTCGAACATTATCATGCAGAAGAATGACACCATCTGTGAGCTTCCTGGAATGTTTACTCTTGATGCTGACCAATAACTATTTTAAGCTGTCTGCATATCGCTCAGAGTTGATGTTGACACCAGGTTCTTTAAAATCTAAGAGCAGCACACCCTGATAATCAAAATATCGGTATGGAGAACCATACATGACTTCCATGTTCTAAGATTTATATTTAAAATCATATTCGAAATGAAATATTTCCATAGGAACTACTTCTTTCTTCTTATTGCTTCAGCCTTAAACCACAGTACTGTGGTCACTAACGTATACCACCTCCCGTTTTTGCACTCGATTTTCACTGAGATGGAAGTCGATGGCACCGCCGAAAAGTCTGGTTTTGCAGAAAACATTGGACTACGGCTAACCAGCCCGGGAAGGAATTTTAACAAAGAACTACTTCTTTGTTGCCGATAACGTAGTACACATAAAAAATTCTCCCCTCCCCCTTCAATTATAATTTTCATTTATAGAAAATTACCCCCACCCCGTTCACCTAACCTCTTCATTTATAGATAGTTCATCTACGTTTCTACAGTGGATTATTATGAGCTTCTTATCAAGATAATTTATTTATCAAAATTAAGTACTTTACTCTTGTTAAAACATAAAACGTTCCAGGTAAACTACCCCTTTCTCTAAACCGATCTTCAGCAAAATCAACAGACCTTCAGTCCTCTACAATGCAGGGATGCATGCAAAAAAATATTTGATTCTGTTTCAATTTACGGCAGTTATCGTTCGTCATGAAAACATTTCTCTTGTTACAACATAACATGTTTCAGGTAAACTACCCCCTTTCCCTTTACCGATCTTCACCAAAATCAAAAGGCCTTGAGTTCTCTACAATTTAGGAACGCATGCAAAAATTATTTGATTTTCTTTGAATTTACGGCAGTTATCGTTCGTCATAGAGAAAATTACCCTTGTTAAAACATAAAAAGTTGCAGGTAAACTATCCCTTTCTCTAAACCGATCTTCACTAAAATCAATAGACCTTCAGTCCTCTACAATTCAGGGCTGTATGCAAAACATTATTTGATTCTGTTTGAATTTGCGACTCTTATCGTTTGCCATAGAAAATACCCTTTTAAAACATACAATGTTGCTGGTAAACTACCCCTTTCCCTTAACCGATCTTCACCAAAAACAATAGGTCTTGAGTACCCTACAAATCAGGACTGAATGCAAAAACTTATTTGATTCTGTTTGAATTTGCGGCTCTTATCGTTTGCCATAGAAAATACCCTTTTAAAACATAAAACGTTGCAGGTAAACTACCCCTTTCCCTTAACCGATCTTCAACAAAAACAATATGTCTTGAGTACTCTACAAATAAGGGCTGTATGCAAAAAATTATTTGATTCTGTTTGAATTTGCAGCTGTTATCGTTTGCCATAGGAAAAAATCTACAGACACACTGACACACAGACACACATACACACTCACAGACACTTTTCGAAAAATGACTTTTTTTCATGTTTTGAGTGTCGTACAATCAGAATCTGCAATAATCCAGAACACGATTTTTTTTGCCATCACCATACTTCCATTTCCTTAAGGAAAATGGAAGTAAAAATCGGTATGGAGAACCATACATGACTTCCATATTCTAAGATTTATATTTAAAATCATTTTCAGCCAAACAGCCAGGGAAGGAATTTTAACAAAAAAATACTTCTTTGTTGCCAATAACGTAGTACACATATAAAAAAAATTATCCCCTCCCCCTTCAACTATAATTTTGATTTATAGAAAATTACCCCCAGCCCGTTCAACTAGCCTCTTCATTTATAGATATTTCATCTACGTTTCTACAGTGGATTATTAAGATCTTATCAGGATACTTTATCAAAATTAAGTACTTTACTCATGTTACAACAAAAAATGTTTCAGGTAAACTGCCCTTTCCCCGTAACCGATCTTCACCAAAATCAACAGACATTGAGTTCTCTATAGCTCAGGCACATATGTAAAAAATTATTTGATTCTGTTTGAATTTACGGCAGTTATGGTTCGTCATATAAAAAATTACCCATGTTAAAACATAAAACATGAGATTTATAAAACATATCTAAGATTTATATTTAAAATCATTTTTGAAATAAAATATTTTCATAGAACCTACTACTAACGCTGGGGAAATCTGAGGAGCCAATCAGAGTTGGGCCTACCTGTCACTCTGCTGAATTTGGTGGAAAGCCCTGTCACTGTCGTCAAAGTATCAGCCTTGACAGGGTCCTCTTTTTCTGCAAAATGGGAGAGGCTTGAGATGGAGTGACTGACATGGTCCCCACCTCAATGAAGAACCCATTGTTTTATAAAAATATATTTAAATTTTGAAAACTGAAAATTCTTTTCTTGTTGTAAATATTTATATTTTATAATCAAAATGACTTTATTTTTGTTACCTGGCAACAAAATTATTTTATTTTCAACAATTACCATTGTTTCAAAAAGTTTAAATAAATTTTCAAGTACTTTACTCTTGTTAAAACGTAAAAGGTTGCAGGTAAACTACCCCTTCCCCTTAACCGATCTTCACCAAAATCTAAAGGCCTTGAGTCCTCTACAATTCACTGACGTATGCAAAAAATTATTTGATTCTGTTTGAATTTGCGGCTGTTACCGTTCGTCATAGAAAATACGCTTGATAAAAAAACGTTGCTGGTAAACTACCCCTTCCCCTTAACCGATCTTCACCAAAAACAATAGGTCTTGAGTACTCTACAAATCAGGGCTGTATGCAAAACTTTATTTGATTCTGTTTGAATTTGCGGCTGTTATCGTTTGCCATAGAAAATACCCTTGATAAAAAAACGCTGCACGTAAACTACCCTTTCCCCTTAACCGATCTTCACCAAAAACAATAGGTCTTGAGAACTCTGCAATTTAGGGCTGTATGCAAATAATCTTTTGATTCTGTTTGAATTTGCGGCTGATATCGTTTGCCATAGGAAATACCATTGTTAAAACATAAAACGTTACCGGTAAACTACCCCTTTCCCTTAACCGATCTTCACCAAAAACAATAGGTCTTGAGAACTCTACAATTCAGGGCTGTATACGAAACATTATTTGATTCTGTTTGAATTTGCGGCTGTTATCTTTTGCCAAAAAAAAAAAAAATTCCCTTGATAAAAAAAACACGTTGCCGGTAAACTACCCCTTTCCCTCAACCGATCTTCACCAAAAACAATAGGTCGTGAGTACTCTACAAATCAGGGCTGTATGCAAAAAATTATTTGATCCTGTTTGAATTTGCGGCAGTTATCGTTTGCCATAGAAAAAAAATCTACAGACACACAGACACACACACACACACACAGACACTTTTCGGAAAACGACTTTTTTTCATGTTTTGAGTGTAGTAGAATCAGAATCTGCAATAATCTCGAACACGATTTTTTTTGCCATCACCATACTTCCATTCCTTGAGGAATATGGAAGTAAAATATCGGTATGGAGAACCATACATGACTTCCATATTCTAAGATTTATATTTAAAATCATTTTCAGACTAACAGCCAGGCTGTGCCTTACCTGCCTTTTTATTGCTGTATTAAATGAAAAATATTATATTACGTTAAAATGAAAAAATTATAATTTTATTGCCTGGCAACAAAATTATTTTATTTTTAACAATTACCATTGTTTCAAAAAGTTTAAATAAATTTTCAAGTACTTTACTCTTGTTAAAACGTAAAAGGTTGCAGGTACACTACCCCTTCCCCTTAACCGATCTTCACCAAAATCGAAAGTCATTGAGACCTCTACAATTCAGGGACGTATGCAAAAAATTATTTGATTCTGTTTGAATTTGCGGCTGTTATCGTTTGCCATAGAAAATACGCTTGATAAAACAACATTGCCGGTAAACTACCCCTTTCCCTTAACCGATCTTCACCAAAAACAACAGGTCTTGAGTACTCTACAAATCAGGGCTGTATGCAAAACATTATTTGATTCTGTTTGAATTTGCGCCTGTTATCGTTTGCCATAGGAAATACCCTTGTTAAAAAAACGTTGCTGGTAAACTACCCCTTTCCCTCAACCGATCTTCACCAAAAACAATAGGTCTTGAGAACTCTACAACTTAGGGCTGTATGCAAATAATCTTTTGATTCTGTTTGAATTTGCGGCTGTTATCGTTTGCCATAGGAAATACCCTTGTTAAAACATAAAACGTTACAGGTAAACTACCCCTTTCCCTTAACCGATCTTCACCAAAATCAACAGACCTTGAGAACTCTACAATTCAGGGCTGTATGCGAATCATTATTTCATTCTGTATGAATTTGCGGCTGTTATCGTTTGCCAAACAAACAAAATTACCCTTGCTAAAAAAAAACCGTTGCAGGTAAACTACCCCTTTCCCTCAACCGATCTTCACCAAAAACAATAGGTCGCGAGCACTCTCCAAATCAGGGCTGCATGCAAAAAATTATTTGATTCTGTTTGTATTTGCGGCAGTTATCGTTTGCCATAGAAAAAAATCTACAGACAGACAGACAGACAGACAGACAGACAGACAGACAGACAGACAGACAGACAGACAGACAGACAGACATACACACAGACACTTTTCGGAAAACGACTTTTTTTCATGTTTTGAGTGTAGTACAATCAGAATCTGCAATAATCTCGAACACGATTTTTTTTGCCATCACCATACTTCCATTCCTTAAGGAATATGGAAGTAAAAATACGCTTGATAAAAAACGTTGCAGGTAAACTACCCCTTCCCCTTAACCGATCTTCACCAAAAACAAAAGGTCTTGAGTACTCCACAAATCAGGGCTGTATGCAAAACATTATTTGATTCTGTTTGAATTTGCGGCTGTTATCGTTTGCCATAGAAAATACCCTTGTTAAAAAAACGTTGTAGGTAAACTACCCCTTTCCCTTAACCGATCTTCACCAAGAACAACAGATCTTGAGAACTGTACAATTTAGGGCTGTATGCAAATAATCTTTTGATTCTGTTTGAATTTGCGGCTGTTATCGTTTGCCATAGGAAATACCCTTGTTAAAACATAAAACGTTACAGGTAAACTACCCCTTTCCCTTAACCGATCTTCACCAAAAACAACAGGTCTTGAGAACGCTACAATTCAGGGCTGTATGCGAAACATTATTTGATTCTGTTTGAATTTGCGGCTGTTATCGTTTGCCAAAAAAAAAATTTCCCTTGATAAAAAAAAACCGTTGCTGGTAAACTACCCCTTTCCCTCAACCGATCTTCACAAAAACAATAGGTCGCGAGTCCTCTACAAATCAGGGCTGTATGCAAAAAATTATTTGATCCTGTTTGAATTTGCGGCAGTTATCGTTTGCCATAGAAAAAAAATCTACAGACACACAGACACACACACACACAGACAGACACTTTTCGGAAAACGACTTTTTTTCATGTTTTGAGTGTAGTAGAATCAGAATCTGCAATAATCTCGAACACGATTTTTTTTGCCATCACCATACTTCCATTCCTTGAGGAATATGGAAGTAAAGTATCGGTATGGAGAACCATACATGACTTCCATATTCTAAGATTTATATTTAAAATCATTTTCAGACTAACAGCCAGGCTGTGCCTTACCTGCCTTTTTATTGCTGTATTAAATGAAAAATATTATATTACGTTAAAATGAAAAAATTATAATTTTATTGCCTGGCAACAAAATTATTTTATTTTTAACAATTACCATTGTTTCAAAAAGTTTAAATAAATTTTCAAGTACTTTACTCTTGTTAAAACGTAAAAGGTTGCAGGTACACTACCCCTTCCCCTTAACCGATCTTCACCAAAATCGAAAGTCATTGAGACCTTTACAATTCAGGGACGTATGCAAAAAATTATTTGATTCTGTTTGAATTTGCGGCTGTTATCGTTTGCCATAGAAAATACGCTTGATAAAACAACGTTGCAGGTAAACTACCCCTTCCCCTTAACCGATCTTCACCAAAAACAATAGGTCTTGAGTACTCTGCAAATCAGGGCTGTATGCAAAACATTATTTGATTCTGTTTGAATTTGCGGCTGTTATCGTTTGCCAAAGAAAATACCCTTGTTAAAAAAACGTTGCTGGTAAACTACCCCTTTCCCTCAACCGATCTTCACCAAAAACAATAGGTCTTGAGACCTCTACAATTTAGGGCTGTATGCAAATAATCTTTTGATTCTGTTTGAATTTGCGGCTGTTATCGTTTGCCATAGGAAATACCCTTGTTAAAACATAAAACGTTACAGGTAAACTACCCCTTTCCATTAACCGATCTTCACCAAAAACAATAGGTCTTGAGTACTCTACAAATCAGGGCTGTATGCAAAACATTATTTGATTCTGTTTGAATTTGCGGCTGTTATCGTTTGCCATAGAAAATACCCTTGTTAAAAAAACGTTGCTGGTAAACTACCCCTTTCCCTCAACCGAACTTCACCAAAAACAATAGGTCTTGAGAACTGTACAATTTAGGGCTGTATGCAAATAATCTTTTGATTCTGTTTGAATTTGCGGCTGTTATCGTTTGCCATAGGAAATACCCTTGTTAAAACATAAAACGTTACAGGTAAACTACCCCTTTCCATTAACCGATCTTCACCAAAAACAATAGGTCTTGAGTACTCTACAAATCAGGGCTGTATGCAAAACATTATTTGATTCTGTTTGAATTTGCGGCTGTTATCGTTTGCCATAGAAAATACCCTTGTTAAAAAAACGTTGCTGGTAAACTACCCCTTTCCCTCAACCGAACTTCACCAAAAACAATAGGTCTTGAGAAATGTACAATTTAGGGCTGTATGCAAATAATCTTTTGATTCTGTTAGAATTTGCGGCTGTTATCGTTTGCCAAACAAACAAAATTACCCTTGCTAAAAAAAACCGTTGCTGGTAAACTACCCCTTTCCCTCAACCGATCTTCACCAAAAACAATAGGTCGCGAGTACTCTGCAAATCAGGGCTGCATGCAAGAAATTATTTGATTCTGTTTGAATTTGCGGCAGTTATCGTTTGCCATAGAAAAAAAATCTACAGACACACAGACACACAGACACACAGACAGACAGACAGACAGACACACACACAGACACCTTTCGGAAAACGACTTTTTTTCATGTTTTGAGTGTAGTAGAATCAGAATCTGCAATAATCTCGAACACGATTTTTTTTGCCATCACCATACTTGCATTCCTTAAGGAATATGGAAGTAAATATCGGTATGGAGAACCATACATGACTTCCATATTCTAAGATTTATATTTAAATCTTAATATCGCCTGCCAAGCGCGATATATTTTCTCTTATACATGATGTACATTAAAATGAAAAAATTTTAATTTTTTTGCTTGGCAACAAAATTATTTTATTTTTAACAATTACCTTTGTTTGAAAAAGTTTAAATAAATTTTCAAGTACTTTACTCTTGTTAAAACGTAAAATGTTGCAGGTAAACTACCCCTTCCCCTTAACCGATCTTCACCAAAATCGAAAGTCCTTGAGACCTCTACAATTCAGGGACGTATGCAAAAAATTATTTGATTCTGTTTGAATTTGCGGCAGTTATCGTTTGCCATAGAAAATACGCTTGATAAAAAAGTTGCTGGTAAACGACCCCTTCCCCTTAACCGATCTTCACCAAAAACAATAGGTCTTGAGTACTCTACAAATCAGGGCTGTATGCAAAACATTATTTGATTCTGTTTGAATTTGCAGCTGTTATCGTTTGCCATAGAAAATACCCTTGTTAAAAAAACGTTGCAGGTAAACTACGCCTTTCCCTCAACCGATCTTCACCAAAAACAAAAGGTCACGAGTACTCTACAAATCAGGGCTGTATGCAAAAAATTATTTGATTCTTTTTGAATTTGCGGCAGTTATCGTTTGCCAAAAAAAAAATCTACACACACACACACACACACACACACACACACACACACACACACACACACACACACACACACACACACACTTTTCGGAAAACGACTTTTTTTCATGTTTTGAGTGTAGTAGAATCAGAATCTGCAATAATCTCGAACACGATTTTTTTTGCCATCACCATACTTCCATTCCTTAAAGAATATGGAAGTAAAAAGTAAATTAAATGAAAAATATTATATTACATTAAAATGAAAAAATTATAATTTTATTGCCTGGCAACAAAATTATTTTATTTTTAAAAATTACCATTGTTTCAAAAAGTTTAAATAAATTTTCAAGTACTTTACTCTTGTTAAAACGTAAAAGGTTGCTGGTAAACTACCCCTTCCCCTTAACCGATCTTCACCAAAATCGAAAGTCATTGAGACCTCTACAATTCAGGGACGTATGCAGAACATTATTTGATTCTGTTTGAATTTGCGGCTGTTATCGTTTGCCATAGAAAATACGCTTGATAAAAAAACGTTGCTGGTAAACTACCCCTTCCCCTTAACCGATCTTCACCAAAAACAATAGGTCTTGAGTACTCTACAAATCAGGGCTGTATGCAAATAATCTTTTGATTCTGTTTGAATTTGCGGCTGTTATCGTTTGCCATAGAAAATACCCTTGTTAAAAAAACGTTGCAGGTAAACTACCCCTTTCCCTTAACCGATCTTCACCAAAAACAATAGGTCTTGAGAACTGTACAATTTAGGGCTGTATGCAAATAATCTTTTGATTCTGTTTGAATTTGCGGCTGTTATCGTTTGCCATAAGAAATACCCTTGTTAAAACATAAAACGTTACTGGTAAACTACCCCTTTCCCTTAACCGATCTTCACCAAAAACAATAGGTCTTGAGTACTCTACAAATCAGGGTTGTATGCAAAACATTATTTGATTCTGTTTGAATTTGCGGCTGTTATCGTTTGCCATAAAAAATACCCTTGTTAAAAAAACGTTGCTGGTAAACTACCCCTTTCCCTCAACCGATCTTCACCAAAAACAATAGGTCTTGAGAACTCTACAATTTAGGGCTTTATGCAAATAATCTTTTGATTCTGTTTGAATTTGCGGCTGTTATCGTTTGCCATAGGAAATACCCTTGTTAAAACATAAAACGTTACAGGTAAACTACCCCTTTCCCTCAACCGATCTTCACCAAAATCAACAGATCGTGAGAACTCTACAATTCAGGGCTGTATGCGAAACATTATTTGATTATGTTTGAATTTGCGGCTGTTATCGTTTGCCAAACAAACAAAATTACCCTTGCTAAAAAAAAACCGTTGCCGGTAAACTACCCCTTTCCATCAACCGATCTTCACCAAAAACAATAGGTCGCGAGTACTCTGCAAATCAGGACTGCATGCAAAAAATTATTTGATTCTGTTTGAATTTGCGGCAGTTATCGTTTGCCATAGAAAAAAAATCTATAGACAGACAGACAGACACATAGACAGACAGACACACAGACAGACAGACAGACAGACAGACAGACAGACAGACAGACAGACACACAGACACTTTTCGGAAAACGACTTTTTTTCATGTTTTGAGTGTAGTAGAATCAGAATCTGCAATAATCTCGAACACGATTTTTTTTGCCATCACCATACTTCCATTCCTTAAGGAATATGGAAGTAAAATTACCCTTGATAAAAACATGTTGCCGGTAAACTACCCCTTCCCCTTAACCGATCTTCACCAAAAACAATAGGTCTTGAGTACTCTACAATTCAGGGCTGTATACAAAAAATTATTTGATTCTGTTTGAATTTGTGGCTCTTATCGTTTGCCATAGGAAATACCCTTGTTACAATATAAAACGTTGCTGGTAAACTACCCCTTTCCCTTAACCGATCTTTAACAAAATCAACAGACCTTGAGTTTTGTACAATTCAAAAAGGTATGCAAAAGAGTAGTTGATTCGGTTTGAATTTACAGCAGTTCTCGTTCATCATAGAAAAAATTACCCTTGTAATACATAAAAACTGTTGCAGGTAAACTACCCTATTCCCTTAACCGATCTACACCAAAATCAGCAGGTCTTGAGAACTCTATAATTCAGGGCTGTACGCAAAACATTATTTGATTCTGTTTGAATTTGTGGCTGTTATCGTTTGCCATATAAAATAATTACTCTTGATAAGAAAAACGTTGCTGGTAAACTATCCCTTCCCATTAACCGATCTTCACCAAAAACAATAGGTCTTGAGTACTCTACAGATCAGAGCTGTATGCAAGAAATTATTTGATTTTGTTTGAATTTGCGACTCTTATCGTTTGCCATAGAAAAAAAATCTACAGCAGACACACAGACACATAGACAAACAGACACACACACAGACACTTTTCGAAAAATGACTTTTTTTCATGTTTTGAGTGTAGTACAATCAGAATCTGCAATAATCTCGAACATGATTTTTTTTGCCATCACCATACTTCCATTTCCTTAAGGAACATGGAAGTAAAAATACGGTCACCATTACTTTTCCTGCCAAAGGTGGGGACCATCATTTTTTTGCCTTCGGAGATTGTGCATGCTTCCACTGTATACTCTGAAGTTTGGATTCTGGTTCGTAGTGATAACACCAAGACTCATCACCGGCAACAGTTGGGTGTAGAAAGGTATTTCCTTGTTGTTGATAGCACATCAAATGCTGTAATGATAAGGCCAAACAAATTGTTCTGCTCATCAGTAAGCAGTCGTGGAATTCACTGAGCAGCAACTTTGTGATAGCGAAGACTATCAATGATGGAATGAACAGTCACCACGCTGATGCTCAACATTTGAGGAAGTTCTCTAACTTTGATGCGCCTATTTGCACGTAAAGCAGTTTCCAGCTCTCTCACACTTTCATCTGATGCTACAACATGTGCAGGTCCGGGACGGCCAAATCTTTAGTGGATTCTCTTCCTTGTCGAAATTGATTGCACCACTCATCCACTGCCGTATGAGAATAACCTTAGTCACCATATACAGCTTTCATTCTTGTATAAAATTCCCTCAGCAGCCAAAAACTGAATAACGGCACGCACATTATCTTTGGACGGATTTTCTATCATAGATGCCATTTTCAACCCATTCACAATGCTTAAAAAAGAGAAAACTGAAAATATTTTTGACAGACGAATCACTAGTACTTAAGCAGACAAATGAATTCCGTTGTCATGGTGACGAAGTCATGGCTGCGCGGATCAAACGTATTGTAACATTTTACTAAATAACTAAACAAGAAATAAGATCAATTCCTCCCATGCAATTGGCAAGAGCAATGCTGTCAATATTTGGATCAACCTATGTCTGAGAACAAACGTTTTCAAAAATGAACTTTGTAAAATCAAAGTACAGGGCTAACTTGCCAGTTGAACACTTGATATAAATTTTAGTGATAGGAGCATCAAAATTTGACCCAAAATGGACAGACATTATATGTCAGCAGCAACTCCACACATCCGATATGTAGGCCTACATAAGAAAACCAAAAAAATAATACATATGAAATATCTTTGAATGTTATTTTTCCTTACTTTTATTTACATTATTTTTAATAAATGAATTTTTTTTTTTTTTTTTTGATAAGTCTGCTTCATTTTTATTTAAATACCTATTTTATCGACTTGATTATTTCGTAAACTTAAAAAAAATAAGTTTACTACTGTATATGTGTGTGTGTGTATGCGTGCACGCACGCACGCGCGTATGTGTTTGTGTTGTTGGCCCACCTGACTTCCAAGATTTTTCAATTCGGCCCTTAAGTGAAAAAGTTTGGAGACCCTTGCTATACAGTGTCAATATTTAATTACAACTAATTAATTACGTTTTTATGTACTGAACTTTTGTCTGTTTATGTTTGTGTGGAATAGGTAAAAAAAAACACTCTTTTTATTCCAACCAATGCAACTTTGACAAAAAAGATTTAAAAAATTTTGATTACCACTATTCAATGTAGAATGAAATGAGCTAAACATTGATATAATTTGATTTGAGATTAGAGTAATTGTTAATATGAAATTAAGGCTTAAACTCAAGTGCATGTAGTTTCTGTGCTAACAGTAATGTTGTCATTTTGCTGCTTGTATAAACTAATTTTCAGTTTCATAGAGTACAGTATGTATACGTCCTGCATTTAAGCAAAAATTTGAAGCTCACTAATCTTTACACAGCATATATTCAGGTGTTTTCTCAGTAACCACTGTTCATGCTAAAACACTTTGTCAGTCATTCAGTCTTACACACACAGTCTTTGAATCAAATTTTATTTTCTGATGTAGAGATTAGCTTCTTTAATTCAGTAATGTTCTCCTAGCTTAACAGTGGCAGAATTCCAAAGTAATTTTAACAAGAAATAAAAACTGGAGATTTTAGAACAGTTTGATAAGTTGCTTAAAATGGACCAAAGAAATGCAGCTCCCAGTTAAAAATATGCCAGCCATTGTATTTTGACAACTGAAAATGAAATAACTTGTAATGTGATAGAAAATCAAAGTGAAAAAATGAACAATTTAGAACAACATTAAAATTGTGGTTCAAAAATGTTTGTTGATCAAGACATTCATGTTACCGGTAATGGTCCAATAAGCCGAGGACATTGCTAGAAAACTGGAAAAAGACAATTTTGTTTAACCAGTTCTTGGCTTCATCTGGGAAGAAAAGAGAACAGAAAGATGACGACGTTATGGGAGTTGAGAACTGGATAAATAATGAATGGCCTAAGATTTCTTGTGACTGTGCTCCTTGCAATTTATACAGTGCAGGTGAAACTGGAATTTACTATCATGCCCTGCCTCAGCACTCATATTTATTCAAGAATGAAGATGTAACAGGTTGTAAAACTTCTATAGAATGCTATACTGCTTTGTGGTATTGACATGTTTGTTAACAAAAACAACTTTTGGTTATTAGAAAAAGCAAAAATACCTCGATCTTTGATGTGTAAATAATGAGTAGAGTATTATGTAAACTCTAATTCTTTGATGATGTCAGTCTTTTTTAATGAGTGGTTAATTAAAAGGGATAATTTTCTTGTTTATATGACTGTTTTACTTGTAAACAATGGTGCAGCATATTGTTACAAAGCAATAAAGTTGTGTACTTTTCTGCCAATATAATGGCACTTATCCAACCTTCTGACCAAAGAATATTAAAACTCTAAATATTATATATAGTATGCCATATCTATATACAGACATGTCTATAGTATGCCATTCCTTAATTAAATGCCATTGAGAAATGCATTCAAGAACTTTGTCAGATATTGAAGAAAATAATTAAGCTCTGAGTGCAATTTGGCTAAGAAAATAACTTTTCTAGATGGTTTGTATCTTTTAGCAGTGTCATGGAATCAGGTGTTCAAAAATACCATTTTGAGACAGATTTATTAATAAGCTGTAATTACTGGAGAAGGCTTAGAAGAAAACATCCACCGTGAGAGGAGTACGGTGACTGGATGGTCATTGTAGCCAAATTCACAGAAGAAGAATCACTTCTTCAATTAAAACAATACAAACAAAAGCATGTGAAGTTGATAAGATGTCTGTAAAGAAATTCTACCAGTAAGAACAAATGAAGAACAAAACCTTCAGAGATCCTGTGGCAATATGTCAACCAGAAAGCTAAAGATTTTCAAAAACATTATAAATATGAAGGATTAATTAATGACCTGATAAAAGACTGCAGGCAAAAGACTAAAGTCGACTGTTATACTTAAACAAATACATTCTTTAAAATTTATCCTCTATACTTTTAATTTGTATTGAGTTTTAATGTTGATGAGTTGATTTCATTTTGAAAAACTAAAATTACAACAGCAAAGATCATACAAGAATTTGGTAACTAGGCCTACATGAGTATATTTTTGCTTACATATTTTATTTTTATTTATGACACAAGTTTCACATTTATCAATTCTCACAATACTGCTACAGTAGAACAGTGTATATGCTACATGTATACTATTGTTTTAATTTTGTAATCCTCATTTAAAAAACTAATTACTCGAAAGTAGCTGAAACTTTGTATAATATTACATACAAAAAATACTGTAAACAGTAGTACTTAAAACTGATGTGTCTGTAAAACTGCAATAGCCATAGGTTACTATTACCATTTGGTTATGGTTATCAAAATGTTAGAGTCCCATTGTGATTAAAATAAACGGTGACCACTGTATATTAAAATTAAATTGACCTTGCCAGTAAGAATCTCCTTGAGGAGATTTTGAGGAGCCACCATCATGTTAGTTGATTTTGACCTCTAAATCGATAAAAATTTGACTCCCACTGAATGGAATTTGAATTTCAGATTTGAAATTGTGTTTCAAACTATTCAACAGTTAACATATTCATAAGCACAACTTGGTAGTTATGATTGCAAGGGAGCCATTCTGAATTCAGGGGACCTCAAAATAAAAATTTCCATTAGAATTCAGGAATAATGATTACTAACTACACTTTTCCATTTCAGCAGTCAAAGTATATAAATGGTCATTGCCTTTTCATGATAATTTAAATTATTAAAACCCAATGGTACCAACCAGTCTTATGTGGCTACATTGTGTAGGATAAACTCGTTTCAAGATGTTTCATTTTACATTTTTGAACTATTTCCTTAAGCTCATTATAATGCATTTTTATAAATATTTGGGACTTTTTTATCATCATAGTGCTTTAGAGATATAACTTGTCCAAAAGGAAGCTGTGGGATTATGCTTAACACATAACAGAAATTCTGTTCTTCTCTTCCAAGGTGTCTTTATAACTCATCTATCTAGTAATCCAGACAGTAAACCTATTTATCCAATCGGTTGACAGATATAGGCCTTCTATAGGACTTCATCAGAGGTTACAGTGTTAGCTACAAGACCATAAACAAAATCATGTAAAATATATGTGCCCTATAAATTAGATTATTCAGAAATATAATATTTCCTAAATGCAAATCTGATGAACATGTCATACAAAACAACAATTCATATTAATGTAAAACAAAGCAATTCGGAACATCAATAATTCCAAACATGTAAGGAAAGAATCATGTTACATTTATAATATTGAAGATAGAAGATGATTTAACCTGTAGAAGATGGAAATTATAGTATTAAAAAGTTACAGCTATGTAGATTTAAACTCGTAAAGGAACTCCAGAACCTATCCTCAAGTGTATGGAACATTTTACAACTACATCACAACTCAAAAATTGCATACAGCTCATTAATGTTAAGGTAATGACCAAGATTTTAAAGATAACAAACAACATATTTATGATTACAAATTTTATATCTGAGGACTCCCAGTTTAGTAACATATCCAGTTTTATATTTTGCATTTCACAGAAGACTTTTTTGTTTTTGATAAATATGATTATAATTTTTGCAAACGTAAATAGGAATTTACAAGTAACCAATAATTTGGGGACAATGTTATATGAAGTTTTAATTAAATATTTAAATATAAAAGTTACATTTCTGTGCCCTTTTTATCAGACCCGCCCAGAGGAATTCCGGGCCCCAGGGCAAACCAGATTGTGGGCCCCCCAAACGAGGCAACCATCTGTCCCCTGAAATACGTGTATATGTGGTTTTATATACACGATTATATATACATATGTGTGTGTGTGTGCGCGTGTGCACGCACGCTTATATATTATATATATTATGTATTACACACACGCACACACACACACACACACACACACACACACACACACACACACACACACACACACACACACACATACACACACACACATACACACACACACATAAGGGGTACCTTAAGATTTTCAAACGTCAACCCTCATTGAGTGACCCTTCAACTATAAGAGAGGAGTGATTCTTCTACTTGTCATCATCTCTGTATTTTTAGTCAGTAAAAATGAAATAAAGTAATATTATCAAAGCATTCAAACACTGAACCAAAAGTGAAAAAATTAATTAAGTTTAATAAAACAGATCTTGAAAACTGTTAAAAGTAAACAAAATTTTATTTCTTATAGATACTTTACAAAATTAAGAATTACAGTGTCTAGAAAGGCAGTGATATTGTAAATTAACACACTGAATATTCTGTTGTCATACAGCTTAGAAATTTACATCTTTTGAAGATTTAAATTTCAGATAAAATCAAAGAACTTACAATTTTATTTTTATTAGTTAACAAATAAAAAATTAAACAAGTAAAAAGTCATGTACAGAGTTAAAATAGCCACACATTATATTAATAAAAATGTAACTTGCAAATTCAGCAAACAGAGAACTATATAAAATTAAAAAATCATTTTTCTTGCTTTATTGTTTGCAAAATCTTCAATAACGTCACTGAAATCAACACTACGGGTAAGATCAGCCTCCATGGCAAGAGTAGTTAGTCCGCACAGGCTTTCTTGACCCATTGAAGATCTGTTGTAGTTTTTTTATTCTTTTGAGTGTACTGAAAAACGCTCAGCTCCTACTACTGACACTGGAAGTGTGCAAAATAAACGGATAGCTATGCACACATTTGGAAACAGCAACTCTAGTTTTAAGCTCCTTATTTTATTTAGCAACTTAAATGGTGGCAAAATAGAAGTACCAATACTGACCATATGAACACATTTTAGGGGAATAAGTTCTTCTATTAAAGCTTCTGAGATGTCCTCTGGAAAGATAGAAAGTAACTCTTGACAGGAATTGGCAATTGCAGTATTGTCTTTATCCAGGTATTGCCAAAAACACTGAAATATGTTACTAAGCTTCCTTGCATTATTGAATCTTTCACATAGCCCACTGGTAACAGAGTCAGTCACTCTGTAGAAAACATCTATTCTAAATTCTCTCTCCACTGCTTCATGTGTCTCTGAGCCACTGTTTTGTTCAAATTCTTTATCAGACACTTCGTAATGAAAATGCTTCCTCTTCATCTTTCTTTTTTCATCAAATTCTGTTTCTGTAGGCATTTGATTAGCCATAGACTGTGCTACGAGTTTAGCTTCTTGTAGAATAATGTCAAACTTATCTCGTAAATTGTTCATTTCCTTTATAAGGCTATCGATGTGAGACACTTCCTCATCAAGAGTGGCTTCTGTTGCTTGGAGAACTTTGTTTCAGTGATCGACTGAAACCAGTATTTTAAACCAAATTGTGGCCATTAGTATGCATTTAAAAGTTTTCAGATACTTCTCAATTCCCAAAAGTGTAGTTTTACTTTCAGCTGACATATTAAGTTTCAGACATTCAGCTACAGCCCTTTTTACACCAGGAAGATGTTTAGCGAAAGGCTTTACGGCATCAACTTGTGCTGACCACCTTGTATCTGAAAGTTTGTTGAGTGAACATTTTATTTCTTTTTGAAGAATTTCCCACCTATGAGGAGACTTCGAGAAAACTTGTATAACTGTTGCAAAACACCGAAAAACGTTTCAGCATCCTCGCATGATTCAGCTGCATTGACACCACATAGGTTGAGACTATGTGCTGCACAATTAGAAAATAAAGCATAGGGGTTGATTTCAGCTATGCGAGTTTTAACACCTTTGTACACTCCAACCATGTTCGCTCCATTATCAAACCCCTGCCCTCTACAATCATTCAAAGGAATGCCATGCTTAGCCAATTCATTTACAATTTCATTTGCGATATCTTCTCCACTTTTTAAATTGCACTTTACAAAACTTAGGAATCTCTCTTTAATTTTATAGCCGTATTTGTTTTCTAACAAATATCTTAAAATAAATGTCACCTGTTCCTCATGTGTTATATCTGGTCTTGCATCTACTAATATGGCATAGTACTTGGCCTTTTGTCTTTCAACTAAAATATGGTTAAGAACTTTTTTCCCACAAATGTCAATGAATTCGTTTTGAGATCTCCAGGACAAATAATGGGCTTGTAACCGTTTTTCATTTTCTTGTGATTCTTTTACTTTTGTAACATGCTTTCGTAGCAAAGGATCATATTTAGATAATAACTCTATAATTCCTAAGAAATTTCCATTCCCTCTCAGCTATAAACAAAATCACTGCTAGTAAATGTTGCAATAATTCCTGCCAGTACTTTTTTCTTTGGCTTAATTGCTCATCAAGATGAGACTGAATATCAGTCCCTTCTTTTACACGTCTTTCTACACCTCGCCACTCAATATAGCATTTTTTGTGATGAGTACTAGTTTCATGTTTCGGGAGCCTATCGTAGAGTTTTCGACACCCCATCTCCTTCTTCCATCCTTCCTCGCTCATAAGAACTGAACGGTTGCTATTGCTATCAGTGAGCTCACTGGGAGAGCTGAACAATTGACAAGGAAAACAATAGAGGGACTGATTTTTTGTATTCCAGAATAACCAATCTCTTGGACGAAGTTCTCCATTTTGGGTTTTTGTCTGTAAAACTATCCGAGGGAAAACTCTTCCATCATTAGGAATGTCTTCAGGAATAATTGGGCTAGGGCCTTTTCTAACAAAACTTTGAATAATATTAAAATTAGCGTTTGGGCAACCAGTTAAGTCACCTAAGTCTAAAAATTTGCTTCAACGTTCAACCATTTTATCTGAAGCCCTATTTTCTGATTTAGTGGTTTCGGTTTTAAGATTTTTAGGCTCACCCACATTTTCTAAACTAGGCCTACCTTGAAAAGAACCAATGTGTATTTTTTCGTCAGATGAATTTATAGTCCCTGAGGTAGATGCAGTAGGCTCAGCCTCTTCATTAAGCGTTCCCGATATACCAACGGAGACAGCCTCAGATTTCTTGAGTCCAACATCAAATAATGTCAGTAAGCCTTTCTTACCACTATCAAGCTTTTGCTCTCTTTCTTTTCGTTTCTGCGCACCAGACTTGTGTTTATAATAGTCCATTGTGTCACACAACACTTACACTACACCTTATTATAAAACAAAACAATAAAAAATACCAGAAAACATCTAACTTGAAACAACTACACGTTGCTGAAACTGGCATAACCTCAACTGTGTCAATATACTACACTGTAATATACACAGTGTCATAGTGGCGCGGTGCACGTCAAAAGAAGTCACGTGACCCACCATCTAACTCGGAATGTGCGAAGAAAGTGACGCGTGACAACGCACGAAACTCTGCATTTTACAAATTCGTACATGCAAAAATCATTTTAAAATATATCCGAACCTCTCGTCCCGGGCCCCCCCCCCCAGAGGCCGGGCCCCAAGGCAATGCCACCCCTGCCCCCTCTCTGGGTGGGCATGCTTTTTATTTTTCTATGATGAGTATGTAAAATAAATTAATAGAGTAAACTCCATAAAACACACAGTCCACACTTAACAATACAAATAATTTATCTACATAACATCTCTATTATTAATAAAACATTGTAACTTGATGAGTTTGTTATTATGCATGTTCTCTTATGTTAAATGAAAAAGAAACAATTATACTTTTGAGTTTTTTATATGAAAAAACTAAGCATAACAATAAATTACTGACAAGATGTTTTTACAGTAACTAAACTACTGAACATTTTACAACCTTAAATTTAAAACTAAAGAAGATATAAAAAATGTATTCAAAATGTTGTCTCACCATCAAAATGTTACAATAATAAATATGGATTTAACTTTAATAGTATTCTACTATTAAAAAAAAAAGCCATAGAAGCAAAAAATATTCAGATCCAGCATTACCAAAATACATTTACACACTGTACTCATACTGTAGGCATCCTTAAAGAAACAATATTTATGTCTAGTACATCTGTTGTTACAAAACTTTTGTGTCGAGAAATAATTCTCATTAAAAGAAAATAATTATATAAATTTTGAAAATATCATTTGTAATTTCTTAAACTTGAAACTGTAACATTAAATGATTTGTGTTTGTAAACATAACTAAACATTAGTGAAATAAATTTAATAAT
Source organism: Magicicada septendecula (assembly GCA_034769895.1). NCBI lineage: Eukaryota > Metazoa > Arthropoda > Insecta > Hemiptera > Cicadidae > Magicicada > Magicicada septendecula. The sequence goes on from CM068368.1 coordinate 510,901,154, forward strand.
ATCTGTACAGTGCCAGGTCATGGCTCTGAGAGTGAGAGTTCAAAAAGTTTAAAACTTTTGTCAAAACTCAGACTATATGACATTAGATTAACTTAACTACCATTTTATTTTTTTTGGCTTGAATGAAATTATACTGTTACTATCATTTCTACAGTTGATTTGAATTTATGTTAATCTTTATTGTTCTGAAGTAATGTACTGAGATTGTAGCATGCATAACCAAGGTTCTATTATCTTGAACTTCAATGAACAAGGTGCAATAAACAGATGATTTCCTAATTAAAAAAGCTTTAGACTATTCCTGTAATTAAGAAAAATTTAATAACAGATACTTGAATGTCTTTAACCAAAGAAAATCTAACCGTTCATTGTATAAAAGAAAAAGTTACCCTTCTCCCTCTCAAATATAAAAGGTTACAGAGCCTAAAATAAACTGAAATCGAAATTTTCATTGTATGTGTAAATTTATTTACCAATATATTAAAATCTTTAACAGAATTATTTATTGAACCATTAAAGGTGGATAAAATTTACTCATTAAAATATGAAAACTTTTCACAAACAATCTCATAATTACTGTACTAAAATATCAAGATTACTTTTCTTATAAAGTGAAATTAATTTTGGCACACAAACCATAAACTATTGACACAGTTTTAAAACTTGAAATTTGTAACATAGAACAGTTGAGAAACTACAGTTTATACAAAAAACATGCAAATTAAATTTATTAATTTTATTTGTTGAGTACATTTTGAATAATATTTTTAAAGAATAACTAAATAAATAAAAAATATATTATATAAGTTTACTCAGACAAGAAAGGAAGAAAATGATCTGGACTTTGTTCAAAAAATACGCTTATATTAAAAATTAATATAATATAAAATAGTAGTGTGGTTATGATGTATAAATATATGTATGTATACATGATATGTCTGTACTATAATATAATTATAAATATATATTTATATTTATAATTATAATTATTAATATATAAATAATTATAACATAAGAAAATTGTGATTGACATCTTTGTTAAACAGTGTGGTGTGTATGTTAATTATTGTAGACTGTGTATAGGATTGCTGTATGTTATTGTCTGATTGTCTGTATGCTATAATGTGTGTTGTCTGTTTTTTGTACTAAATATCAATTTATTAAATCACTATGTATAACATAAACTACCACAAAACAAATACTGAAACACACACACACACACACACGCACACACACACACACACACACACACACACACACACACACACACACACACACACACACACACACACACACACACACACACACACATAAAAAATAAAATACAAGACAATTACACAAATGTGAAGACAGATTTTTAATAAAGTATTTTTAGTAATAACTGTTATTCAAGTAGACTAACCTTTATAATTAATCATATAAGTGCTGTATTTACTTGTACAAATTCTTTTAAAAATTTGTTATACTTTGTACTTTTCCTCAGCTTTAAAAGTTTTTTTTTTAAATTAAGGTATTATTATGTTAAAACCTAACATAAATTTTGGTTTTTATGTGACATTAATAATGGACATTAGTAACTGAAAGAAAACTTAATGTGACTCCTAGGAAACTATTCAATTGTTGGCCAGAGAAAGTTTCTAAACGGTAGTTCATGTTAAGATATCAGTACGGAGAACCACACATGACTTCCATGTTCTAAGATTTACATTTAAAGCCATTTACTTGAATTCAGTTCAATAATTTCTAACAAGTTAGGTGTCTTCCTTGTAAATCGAGTTTTGTTTTAGAAATTGAAATGAAATATTTCCATAGAAACTACTTCCTTGTTGCCGATAATGTAGTACACATATATAAAAAATCGGTATGGAGAACCGTATTCCCCACCCTCAAACTATTTTCACTATTATGGATATTTTTGTTATTATGGGGTAGTCATTTAATATAATGTTATTTTCGAGTCGCTCCATCTATAAAAATTAGGTACTTTATTCTAATAATGAAACTGAATTATGCAGATAATCATCTCCTTCTCAACGAATCCCCACCAATAATGACATTTACACTTTCAAGAGTAATAGTTTTATTATATGTAATTGCTAAGGTATCTTACCCTTAAAAATTAAATACTCATACTTGATATCAGCAAAGTAATTTAAACAAAAAAATCAAACCTCCCTCTTCAACTACCCTCTCCATTTATAGACATCTGATTTACCATTTTACAGTGGATAAACTGATAAACATGACTTTATTTCAGGGCACTTATTTATCAAAATTAAGTACTTTATTCTTGTTAAAACACAAAACAATGCAGGTAAACTAAAAAAAAACCCCTCCCCTTCAAATACCCTTTTTATTTATAGATATTTCATCTACTTCTCTATAGTGGGTTATTATGACCTTTTCAGGACATTTTTTTATCAAAATTAAGTACTTTACTCTTGTCTAAATGTAAAGTGTTGCAGGTAAACTACCCCTCTCCCTTAACCGAGTTTCACCAAAATCAATAAGCCTTGAGTCCTCTAAAACTTGGGAACATACACTAAAAATTATTTGATTCTATTTGAATTTGCAGCAGTTATCATTCGCCATAGAAAAATTCCACACACACACACACACACACACACACACACACACACACACACACACACACACACACACACACACACACACACACACACACACACACACACACACACACACACACACACACACACACACACACACACACACACACACACACACACACACACACACACACACACACACACACACACACACACACACACACACACACACACACACACTTTTTGGAAAATTACTTTTCTTCATGTGTTGAGGGTAGTACAATCAGAATCAGCCCTTATCTTGAACACAATTTTTTTCGCGATCACCATACTTCCATTTCCTTACAGAACGTGGAAGTAAAAATTAGTCTTGCTCAGGTAAATTCTTCTTTGTCCAGAGCTGTTCATTTAAAATGCTTCTCTTTGAATATTTAATGTCCTGTTTTATCTTTTGTTTTTACACTAGCAGCATGCTCACAGCGTCTAATCCTGAAGTAGACCTACTTCTGATGAGCTCAAAAATTTAAGTGTAGACTTTATTACATGTTCAACTATCTTACAATAATATTTCTGCATTCGTATATCAGACTCTTTTTAAATATATTTGTCTCATTATGATTAACTAATAGGCCTATGCTCCCTGAACTGCAGAATTCACCCACTATATTGAGCGAAGTACATTTATTATTACATAAATTTCATTATTAGACAATATTCCAATTGTGGGAAAAATTACATACATCCCGATAACTCTAATATTTCTTTAATAACATAACAACTGCAGAGCACACAATCATACAATAAACGCAAACACTTATGAACATTTGGATTTGGGTTACAATTCCTTATAATCTGACAGCCACTTGGATTTTCACTTTAAAGAAAAGAAATTGTGATCTCTTTACTGGTTCTTAGAGTCCAAAAATTTTGAAATTTTAAAACCTAACATCACATTCAGATTTTAGTCAAAATTCCTTTTACTTAATATTCCACATGAATTTTTGTGATTTTATCAAAACTTTCAACAACATTTTAGGCTCTGACGTCCAAAAACCTTTGAAAATTTCAAATGTGAATACTATATTTAGATTTTGGTTTAAATTCACTTTAATTTGATACCTCACTTGGTATTTTGAGATTTTTTTCACAATTTTGACTCAACGTCCTATTTTTGGGTGATCAGTCTCAAAAACAATAAGGTTCTGTAGGGTAAAGTGTGGACATGTGTGCCAAGTTTTACGAATTTACAAAAATCAGTTAATACATTCAAAAGTTATCATGAAACATACCCAATTAGTTAGACAGACAGACAGTTCAATGCCAAACGATCGAGTTAAACACTAAGAACTCGCTTCCTCATTCAAAAAATTTAATTTTATTGCTTGGCAACAAATTAATTTATTTTTAACAATTACCATAGTTTGAAAAAATTTTAATGAATTTTTAAGTACTTTACTCTTGTTAACTCATAAAACGTTGGATGTAAACTACCCCTCCCCCTTAACCAATCTTTACCAAAATCAATAGGCCTTGAGCCTATTAACTCGGGAACACATGCAACCAATTATTTGAGTCTATTTGAAATTGTGGCAGTTACTGTTTGTCATAGGAAAAATTCTACACATATACACACAGACAGACAAACAGACACGCACACAGACACTTTTTGGAAAAAGACTTTTCTTCATGTTTTGAGGGTAGTACAATCAGAATCAGCCCTCGAACACGATTTATAATCATAATAGTATAATCTCGAACATGATTTTTTTTGCGATCACCAGACTTCCATTTCCTTAAGGAACATGGAAGTAGAAATTATCCCCCACCTCCTTCAACTATCATTTTCTTTTATAGATATTTCATCTACCTTTCTACAGTGGATTATTATGCCCTTTTTTTCAGGATACTTTTTTATCAAAATTAAGTACTTTACTCTTGTTTAAATGTAAAACATTGCAGGTAAACTACCCATCCCCTTTAACTGATTCTCACCAAAATCAACAGGCCTTGAGTCCTCTACAACTCAGGCAATATGCAAAAAATTATTTGATTCAATTTAAATTTGCGACAGTTATCATTCGCCATAGAAAAATTCTACACAGACACACAGACGCTTTTTGGAAAATGACTTTTCTTCATGTTTTGAGGGTAGTACAATCGGTATCAGCCCTTATCTAGAACACAATTTTTTCACAATCACCATACTTCCATTTCTTTATGGAACATGGAAGTAAAATTGTTTTTGAATACCTGTGAAAAAAGATTAAATTTTTTTCAAACATTTTGACCACTTATCACTTTTATTCTATCAATAATGTTCTCACTAAAATAAATAGTTGTGTTAAGAATTTCAAGAATCTTGTTCTTCACAAAAAAGGAAACTTTTTAAATTCCAACAATTGTTTGCATTTATCATTTCATGCAATAGCACTTAATACACTACATACCTATAAAATATATATGCATGTAGTAAATCTTTCACTGTATTAATGGTTTACGTAAATCACTATATAACAAAGACACCATTCACTTAATCTGTGTTGAAGTAATTTTTATCGTTTAATGAAGAAATTTGTGTTAGTGGTTGAAATCACAATCAGATTGATCACTGTTGCACACCACTATATAAAAATTATCCCAATTAGCGCTTTCAAGCTTCACAGCCCATCGTCAGATTGGAATAGACAGGAAATATGTGAAAACAAACCCTTCACCCCTCTCAACCACCCTGCTCACACACAACAAGCTATAATATAAATGACCCTTCTCCACCCCCTAAACCCTGTCCCACCATTTGTACAGTTACATATATTTCTAGCAAATTCCTTGTGTTTCAGTGTTGTGTGTGTGTGTGTATGTGTGCATCCTTTTAAACTTACCCTCTTCCTCTCCACACACGTGGGTCAGTCATACACCCTTATTTTAAAACATCCAATTAGTACTATGCAATATAATTCTTAATCTTATCTATCTGTCCTCTATCATTTACTTCTTAATCATGTTATAAAATATTTCTTCATTATCAAATTTAATTTTAATATTAATTAAATTGTCTAACCCTTTTTCTCTTTCTTTCAATGTTTCTAACTCCTCTCTAAGCTTCCTTTCAACTGTGTTATTTACTACTTTTACAATTTCGTATTCTTCCAAAGGATTAACAAACTTATGGTTGTCTTCTATGAAATGTCTTGCATATAACGAATTGGTTGTTCTATTACCTTCTCCACGTTTGTGGTCAGACAACCTGCATACGAATTTTCGTCCTGTCTCTCCTAGGTACACTTTGTTGCAGTCTTTACATTTTAATTTATAAATTCCGCTTTTCTGTAATACTGGAATTTTTTCTATATTCTTATTCCTTATCTCATCAAATATCGTTTCACATTTTTTAATAGCTATATCTACTCCATATTTATTAAAACATTTTATAATTTTTCTAGTATGTGAACCTATGTATGTCAATGACCCTGCATAATTCTTTTGTTCTGGTTCTATTTTATCTTTTTGTATGTTAACCCTTTTCATAACTTTATCCACTATGTTGGTGTTATAATTATTATTCCTTACAATTCCCTTTATCGTTTTTAACTCCCTATGTTTTGATTCGGTCTCTTTTAAACACTTCTGAGCTCTGTAACAAAATGAATTGATTGCCGCCATTTTATATCTATATGGGTGGTAAGACTCTCTTGGTATAATTATATCAGAATACGACTCTTTCCTAAATATCCCAAACTGTAGTTTCTCATTATCTTTAATTTCTATGTTTAAATCTAAGTAATTTATTTTCTTACCTCCTATCTCTTCATTAAATTGTAAGTTTTTATCCTTATTATTTACCTCTTTTATAAACTCATGCACTTCTTCTATGCTTCCTTCCCAAATTACTAATACATCATCAACGTATCTAGACCATAATTTTATATTGTCTTTATACTTAGTGGAAGTTACTAATTGCTTTTCAAAATCATTCATGTATATTTCAGCAAGAATAGGGGATACAGAAGACCCCATAGGTAAACCTTTTTTCTGTATATAAAACTTGTTATTAAACCTAAAATAGTTCTGATTTACACATTCTTTAATTACTTTCATCAACTGCTTTTTATACCTGTATTCTCCCATATTATTATCGTTTATTAACTTAATAACTTTATTTACTGTGATATTGGTAAACATGTCCTTAACATCCAGTGATATCCTATTTATAAATTATCAAAGGAAGTTAGCAGAGTACTGAAAGAGAAATATGAATTTGGGACAAAATACAACATAGAGAATAATGTAAAATTGATAGAAAAATTAGAAAATATTAGGATTAATGTAAATACAAAATTGATGTCACTGGATGTTAAGGACATGTTTACCAATATCACAGTAAATAAAGTTATTAAGTTAATAAACGATAATAATATGGGAGAATACAGGTATAAAAAGCAGTTGATGAAAGTAATTAAAGAATGTGTAAATCAGAACTATTTTAGGTTTAATAACAAGTTTTATATACAGAAAAAAGGTTTATCTATGGGGTCTTCTTTATCCCCTATTCTTGCTGAAATATACATGAATGATTTTGAAAAGCAATTAATAACTTCCACTAAGTATAAAGACAATATAAAATTATGGTCTAGATACGTTGATGATGTATTAGTAATTTGGGAAGGAAGCATAGAAGAAGTGCATGTGTTTATAAAGGAGGTAAATAATAAGGATAAAAACTTACAATTTAAGGAAGAGATAGGAGGTAAGCAAATAAATTACTTAGATTTAAACATAGAAATTAAAGATAATGAGAAACTACAGTTTGGGATATTTAGGAAAGAGTCGTATTCTGATATAATTATACCAAGAGAGTCTTACCACCCATACAGATATAAAATGGCGGCAATCAATTCCTTTTGTTACAGAGCTCAGAAGTGTTTAAAAGAGACCGAATCAAAAGATAGGGAGTTAAAAACGATAAAGGGAATTGTAAGAAATAATAATTATAACACCAACATAGTGGATAAAGTTATGAAAAGGGTTAACATACAGAAAGCTAAAATAGAACCAGAACAAAAGAATTGTGCAGGGTCATTGACATACATAGGTTCACATACTAGAAAAATTATAAAATGTTTTAATAAATGTGGAGTAGATATAGCTATTAAAAAATGTGAAACGGTATTTGATAAGATAAGGAATAAGAATATAGAAAAAATTCCAGTATTACAGAAAAGCGGAATTTATAAATTAAAATGTAAAGACTGCAACAAAGTGTACCTAGGAGAGACAGGACGAAAATTCGTATGCAGGTTGTCTGACCACAAACGTGGAGAAGGTAATAGAACAACCAATTCGTTATATGCAAGACATTTCATAGAAGACAACCATAAGTTTGTTAATCCTTTGGAATAATACGAAATTGTAAAAGTAGTAAATAACACAGTTGAAACGAAGCTTACAGAGGAGTTAGAAATATTGAAAGAAAGAGAAAAAGGGTTAAACAATTTAATCAATATTAAAATTAAATTTGATAATGAAGAAATATTTTATAACATGATTAAGAAGTAAATGATAGAGGACAGATAGATAAGATTAAGAATTATATTGCATAGTACTAATTGGATGTTTTAAAATAAGGGTGTATGACTGACCCACGTGTGTGGAGGGGAAGAGGGTAAGTTTAAAAGGATGCGCGCGCGCGCGCGCGCGCACACACACACACACACACACACCACTGAAACACAAGGAATTTGCTAGAAATATATGTAACTGTACAGATGGTGGGACAGGGTTTAGGGGGTGGAGAAGGGTCATTTATATTATAGCTTGTTGTGTGTGAGCAGGGTGGTTGAGAGGGGTGAAGGGTTTGTTTTCACATATTTCCTGTCTATTCCAATCTGACGATGGGCTGTGAAGCTTGAAAGCGCTAATTGGGATAATTTTTATATAGTGGTGTGCAACAGTGATCATTCTGATTGTAATTTTTATCGGTTAACTGATTTCAAATCCACTGCTAGAGGGAGTTGTAATGTCTACTGGTACATTCAAAGTAAAGAAGACTTTAATAAGTTTTAAAGTAACTGGAGCTCCATTGATAGGACATCCTGAGTTACCTGATTTTGGATTTTTACTTTCCCTCAGTGATAATGAAGAATTTTAATTATATTATTTTTCTAGTTTTTGTTGTGAAATGTATATTCTTTTGTCATTGTTTAGAATACATGAACACAAAACTTTAAAACTGCTTGGAATTTTTCTTCTAAGTTATTATTATACCATAAAAAGCTTCTAGGAGGAAATTTTTATAAATTTTGTGAATAAAACTAAAAATATCAAAAGAAAGAACTCTTTTGCTATTTATTTTGTTGTAGTCAAGAAAACATACGGGTTAAATTAAAAGATATTTTAAATTTTACAAAATAATGAAACAATAATAATGACATCTTACGTTACAATATAAATAAAATAAAAGATACCAGAAAGCTGGCAAAATTTTCTCCCATCTTTTACAGATACTGATAGTGTTAAATGTTTTGTACATCATTTTTTAAACTGTATCTTAGTTTGTGTCTATAAATATTTGCAGCAACTGGAATTAAATTGGGATACTCATTAGCCACAGAAATTAAAAAAATATTTTATAGAATGTGCACTACAGATCCTTAAAAACAAACATTTTAAAATCATGCTATGGGATATGCAAATATGTGGCCGCAGATTTTGTTGACGTTGCCATAGAAATCAATTCACTGGTACAGGTGACTGAGTGGTGTGGATCCTTGTAAACACCATTCCAAATGCAATGTTCAGTCTTAGGTTTACATATGTACAGAATAGTGGACACATTTTAAGTTTTAATTGTTGATTTGTTTTTGAAATAATAATAAAGCACTAAATTAGTATGTATAGGAAAAATTATTAAATCCAGATTCAGAAACCATATACATCAATAGGCACATCTTCTTAAGATTCAAATAAAAAAAAAAAAAAACTGTTTAACATTTATATTTTTCAAGCTGTGGAATAAATTACTGCATAATAAATATCTTAAACTGAGTTGGATACACTGTGAGGTAAATAAACATTATAAGGCTACCTCTTTCCTACTCTTTAAGAGGTTGTATCCTCAAAAACTAGGATACAAATTTGAACCATCTCTAAACTACCAGATACCTTAATGTTTGTACAAAGTGATTCTTTAGGCCTACTTGCAAGATGGCTGTAGTGTGCATACTATTTGCAAGGTGGTACTTAAATGATTAATTACCTAATTACTTTATTTGACTTATATGATTATATTTTACTGGCAATTCTTGATTTAATTTTTGACATTTCCTTTTTTCTTTGTCTCTCCACAGAGATTAATTCCCCAAACCCCCCCTTGCTGTCCCATTGATTATACCTCTTGTAATTCACATTTAACTTTTAATATTGTATGATTTTACTATGTTATTTGCTATATAGCCAACCAACATTAAATAACATCTAGTAACATAAATATGTAACTAATTTTAGATAGGATAATTCTAGAATCAGTCTTCTCATAAACGTTACAATTTCACAAAACATTATTATTTAGTACAGAAACGGCGACAGTTTTGAGATTAGTATTGCCAGCCTCTGTCAGCTCTACTAAACCATCACTTATTCGCACTTATAAGGTGAGCCTATATTCTCACTCCTTAGTGTATTATTTCAAGGGCTACAGGCTGTCAACCTAATCAAAATCTTAAAAAAAATTCAATAAATGTTTCATTGTCTGTTGTTTTCTTTAATACACTTACTATTACAGCATATAGTAGCATAGCAGTAGTATATGCTATAGCATATAGCTAACTTCATAAAGCCAACTATTATATAGTAGTTCATAAAGTACAGTACCACCATAAAGAGAGTTCTTATTTGGGAGAGGATAAAACTGGTATAACAAACTACCAAGAACATACTACTTTTCAGTCTACAAACAGCCCAAATCTTTCGCATACATACACTGTTCCTACAGCTGCTAATTTCTTTTTCACTGAAGTAATGTCAAGTGTGTGTGTGTTTATCTTGAAGGAAGAAGTATGAAATTTCTTTGCAAACCATTTTCACGCCATGTGAACTATGCACTCTTTTTTTTTTTTTTTTTTTTTTTTTAATGACTGAAACATCCAGAGAATAGCTTTCATTCTATGTGAGGACTTTCTTTGCAACAATACTGCACATGTTTGCTGTCTAAATTACAGTATACAGTATACCGTACTAGAATTTCATGGACTGCCTGGTTGCTCATTCAGAAACACATTAGTGTAAGCAAATATATGACTTTATATTAAAATATATTTTCCATTCACATTATTGTTTTTATATTATGTTTAGTTAAATGGCTGAAGTAACTATAATTACTAGTATATTACATTTGTATGCATTTATTATAGTCAAAAGCCTAGTTTAAAAACATTTCATAAAATCCTTCAAAATATTTTCTGTAATTTACTTGCCACTTTTTATGATGTTGTAATAAAAAAGAGTGAATATGAAAATTTTAATTCCACTTCTGGAGTAAACTTGTAGATTTTTGTAGATTTTCAAGATTCTACAGATCTAGAAAATGAATGCATAGGGCACAACTTGTTACACTTGTAAACGTTTGGATTTACAAGAAGGAGTACACAGGCCAACAGCCCAGACAATAATTTTACTGTATATGACTCTGGCTGTAAAAGCTTTAATGTTATGGTAATTATGATACTTATCATCATGTCACAATCTCAGCACAAATGATCTGGTATCTGTGTTCCAAGAAGAAAATTTACTTATCTGTATTGAAAATTTTGTGAAGTGATGAATTAATTTTCTTTATGAATAAACGTTATCATTAAAAGTATTTTAGTTATCATCATGATTTAGTTATGAATTAAAACAATGTTTTAGTTAATTCCCTAGAAAACATTTGAATTTCTTGTTACATATACACGTTGTGTTAAAATGTGTATTTTAGTAATTGTCTGATTTTGTAATCACAAGGTTCCATAAAATGTAAAAAGTTCTGGTATCAAGATATTATTAAATTAATGTAAAAACCACCATATACACTATAAATTAATAATTTCTTCTTCATCTTCTTCAATAACCACTTCTAGACACAACACTGTAAATAATCTTTATGCATAATTTTCAATGGTATGTGAACATTATCAGAAAGAATTCCTTAGGCTTTCATGGACAGCATCAATATTGTTGGAATTATTTGCTGGACCGTTAGGCTGTGGTCTACTGTTTGTTTTCAAGACAGATGTTTTGGCCTCATCATTGGAGGCTATCTTCAGTGTCAGGGAATTAAAAAATTTAAATGGTGTCCACTAATTCATCCCAGTAAGGAGTTACAGTCTATGTATTGGCCCTGAGAAGGCTGATTTAAGTAAATTTTCCAAACCAGCACTATCTAAGCTGGAAAGCAGCATCAACCAATCAGCATGAAGTGGTACCTGATTGGCTCAGGAGCACAATATGCCAAATTATATTTAGTAGTATTTCTGTGATATATTTAATTCTATTTAATATTTCATAGCAGCAGAGCCATGTTTAAAGACCTTCATGGACTCCATATTCAGTCGAGGATAGTAGGCACTTTTCGAGAACAAGATCTTGGTCTCCTCGAAGAGAATACAATGATCATCATGAAATATGGTATCACACTGTGTAAACATTGCTAGTTGTTTGATGGTTGAGATATGGTTCGAATTTGTATCCTATATTTTTGAGGTTACATCCTTTTATTAGCAAATAGGAAAGAGGTAATCTTCGAATGTTTACTCAGCATATAGTGTATCAAATTCAGTGCACAATATTTATAATGCAGTAATTTATTCTAAAACAACTTAAACATATTAATACAGTAACCCCTATTCCAACAAGAGTAGCACTCCTCAAGAGATCATCGAAAAAGAGCTTCATGTAGGGGTTAGTGTTATATAGGGATCAATTTTGGGTGATGGTGGGGGGGGGGAGGTAGCAAGAGATAGAGGGAGGGAGCGAGATAGATAGATAGAGAGAGAGAGAGAGAGAGAGAGAGAGAGAGAGAGAGAGAGAGAGAGAGAGAGAGAGAGAGAGAGAGAGAGAGAGAGAGAGAGAGATTGTAATCAAGGATTTACAGCAAGCATCTTCGTTCACAACATAAAATCAAGATCAGAGGGGAAACAGGAAACCTTGTTGTCAGTTTTACATCAACTTATCAGCGCATTTTATAAATGTGGCAAGAGTAAGTTAATGATGCCTAGATCACTCTTCTATTGCTGAAGGTCACAGTGGAAAGAATATTATGAAGTAAATTATTTGCCACAAGTGCCTGCTAATCGAAACCTTTATATTAAAACATGAAAATCATATTTTCTTCTAAATATGATATTTTTGCAAACATATAAAAAATAATATTTAATATTTTTAAATATCTATGTTTAAATTTCCATTCTTTCAACTAATTTTTAGTTAACATCATTTGGCTGTCTAAACTAAGGAAGGGGGAGGTTTGACCTAGTCAGGGGTGCCCACAGGGGGGGATCATAGCGCAAGTTGCGCATTGAGAATTTTTGGGGGGATTTTTTCAAGAATAACATTTTAAATCCAACATTGATGGAAATGTTTACCGTGTTTGTACAACAAACTAAGCTATTAGTAAAAAACTAAAGCAATTGCATATCTTTATGATTGTTTTAACAAACTGACGGCATAAATGTCTCTACCAGTACAACTAGTAGTAAATTTTGTTTTGGTATTTGGAAAACTGACCCTGGCAGCCTGCAGCAACATCCTGTCAATGAGTCAGAGGGTACGTGAATAATAAATCGTTAATGTAAAACGGCGGGCAGTGGGGTGGACTTTTCAATTGGGGGGATGGGCACCCCTGGACCCAGTTTTCTAATTCTTGTTATAAAGATGAAATAAGTTAAGTTAGTCACTTTTAATTATTCAGTATGTTAGCTAAGAGTATTAAGAAACCAAAACTATATAGGGCTACATTAAATAATATCATGTCTCATCTGTTAAAAACAAAAAGTATCTGACTATGCTTCAGTGATGCTGAAGTAAAACAAAATTTAAATGTAATCAAAAATAAAGATTTATTTGGTTAATATGTATCATACAAATAAAACACAAGTTAAATATGATTTCTGAAAAAAATGTTACAACTCAATTTGAAAATTTATTAGCAAATAATTAGCAAATTTATTGTGAAATTTAATTCTAAAAATAGTTAACACAGTATTTACATATCATTTTTATAATTGTTAAATTATTCACATATCCAACAAAAACCACAATTCTTTTTCTTACTGTAGCACAAGGCAACAGTAAATTTTCTGCGAAGAATTTACAGCATTATTTTCATTGTTAGCCTCAAATGACATTACTGTTTTTACTGACTGCATAAATTCATTGCCTCTGGTGGGGAGAATCACCTTTTTTCTAGAATGACAAGCAGCATTATATTTTCCAATTAACATACCCAACTTGTTTCGAAGACTTAGGAAAAGGTTGAACATTTGTCGGATAAACAGCTGACATCGAGGGTTGTGGAAGCAATGTTGATTGTAAGACCTAGCTACTATCAGCATCTGTAGCCAACATCTGTGGTGCAGATGAAGCTGTTGATGCAGATGGTAATGACAGAGAGGACTGTGTGTGTGTGTGTGTGTGTGTGTGTGTGTGTGTGTGTGTGTGTGTGTGTGTGTGTGTGTGTGTGCATAATATGCGTTTGAGCTTTCTGTAATTTAAGATTCAGGTTGATATGTTCTGTGTTTGTCATTAAAAATATTGCTATTCAGTGGCCATATTCCAGTGGACTCAAACTCTGTTTGGTTGTTTAACTGAGTGAAGGCCCGAGAGAAAGTAGTAGCCACTAACTTGGATTGTCAAAAATGATGTTTGTTTATAAAACATCTTGAAAGACCCAAACACAGCCTTGTCAAGTGGTTGTAGCTTATGTCTCATATGTGGAGAGTAATACCATTATTTTTATATAATTGTAAACCTGATAGGTATATATCGAACTCATGGTTGTCTAACATCACAATGACAGGCTTTTCTACTGAACTCTTTATGCATTTAATAAAAGTTTAGATATGGTAATTTTCAAAATTTGCACCTGTCATCCAGCCTGAACGGTGTACTGAGATCCTGGAGTACCACCTTTCGTCTTGTCAGACTGACTTTTGTGAAGAAAAATAAAAAGGGGTAAAAATGTCCCTTAGGTATTAACTGCTGCCTACATTGTTACCTGCTGAACTGTTGTTACCTTTGACACTTGCTTTTCTCCACAAGGTGCAATTATTTGTCTTTGTTGAACAGTTAAAACACTTGCTTCATGCAAGTTGAAATATCTTGAGGTCCATGTTGCTGATGGGAATATGCTTCTCATAAATTATTGAAGAATTTATTTATGGTAGTGTGATTAAAAGCATCTGCCCTTCCAACATTTCTTGGCTCTGGAATTCTTAATAAGTTATTCTTATCCAGCCTCTCAACCAATCATAACTTGTTGCTTTTTTATTACTATTTTCAGGGTTGCAAATCATGACAACAGCTGCTATCGACACATGAGCATAATTATAAACAAAAATATAAGTCTGGATAAACACGAATCCATACTTAATTTAGAAGGATCAATTAAATATTCTACCAAATCTTCTTTTTCCTTGTTAGAAAATATTTGATTTGAGACTGATTAGCTTAAAAATCAGTCAATTTTTTTCTATCTTTTATTCTTTCAGCATATCTTTCCAGTATTTTACAATCAATATTAAATTCTTGTGCAGCAGATCTTATGCTGGATTCATCTTCAAACACTCGCTTTACTACATTTCTTGTCCTGTTTAGAGAAACTTTTTGTCTTTTTCCTCCTTTATAAAAGAATGGCATTTTCTGAATACAAATGTTTCATAGTCTTTTGTTTTTTATATATTATATCAGGCATTATAAACAATGGGGATTTTGCTGTTATTTAATATTGTTTTATACAGATTGCTAGTATTGAATTTAATTCGTCAAACGTCCCCAGGAGACCATGAGTCAAACCTTCCTTATGCACTGTATTTGCAATTGTGTGGTTATGTCAAGAAACTGAATTAGACAACACTTATAAAGATATGTGTAAGTGTAAGTTACAACATACAGAATGGCTACACTAATAACAAATATGTCAAAAGCTAATAACATTAGAAATATACATGTAGCTAGTATCAGTACAGTAATTCAACTGGCTCAAACCTCCTGTATGATTAAACTTCTTCTTCGTACCTTAATATGAATAGCAAGAATACAGACCTGTAGTAATGTTAATAAATTATTTTTACCTTTTACCTTTTAATTTTTAATGGGTTTCTGTTATTTTCCAGTATTTGTTTTGATTTTCTATCCCTTTCAAAACAATCATGGAGGTTTCACTATATTTTCTAAAACCTTTAAAAAGACAGTGCATCATCATTAAGTAAATAATTAAAATAATAAAATGGTAAATTTTGGAAAGATGAATTATTAGGAAAATATTAGGCCCATGAAAAACTTCAGAAGGTTGGAAATTAAGAAGTAATGATGAAATACATCAAAGTATAGAAAGTATAACAACAGAAACAATGAGAAAAAAGAAGACTATTATTTTTTGGACATTTATATAGAATGGACAACAATAGGTTGACAAAGCAAATCTTCAAATATCTGTGGGGGGAAAAAGTCAACATCAAGTTGGATTAAAGAAGTCCAAAATGATTTAGAAAAAAAATAATATACACGCAGAAGAAGCAATTGAAGGAGAAGTTTTTCAGGCAAAAGTGTTAAAAATGGAGGGAGTCCAGGGTAGGAGAGGGAAAAACCCAGGTTCAAAGTGGACTGAAGACAGGAAGAAGAGACAGTGAGAAGATGAAAGAGTATTGGAAAAAAAGGAAAGAATAAAGAGTAAAGAATTGAAATTGGCATGTGGTCCCTAGATGGCCACTACGGAAAGAAATGGTCAATTATTCCTTATATATCGGTACATAGACTGAACATGACATTCATAATCCCATTTACAAGTGTTCTGTAGCCTCTACCAGTGAAGTGATACATATTGTCTACTTTAATAAAATGTACAACTAACTATGAATTTGAGCACCCCAAACCTTTGATTCATATCTGTCACAAATGAGTAGACTGACCTAAAACATACCATTTGCTGCAATGTTTTGTAGACACGCACTCAGTAAAGTGAAATTTGAAACATACAGTACATTTACACCTTCAGTGACTGCAGAAGGTGTGATAAAATTGTGTCACTTTCATAGTATCGTTTTATTTTATTTATATTGTAATGTAAGATGTTATTTTTATTATTTCATACTTTATTAAATTTGAGATATCTTTAATGTAAGTAACCCTTGTGTTTTCACATTTACAACACAACAAACAGCAGTTATTTTGCTTTTAATTTTTCTAATTTCATTTACAAAAATCTTAACCCTTCCATTCCCCCCTCCAAGGATTCCCTTACTGTGTCCCTGTGTTGCTTAAGTTGTATGTGAAAAGATAGGAATATAGTATTTTATGAAACAGCTTTGTTGGTTTAACACACAAATTTTTATGTAATATAACCTAGAGTAATTCTATAGCAATAGTGAAGTATACTTATCAGTCTCTGTTAAATGTTTTGCTGTTCCTCTGCAGCGTATAGCCCACTAGGATGGTGCACCACTGATATGGGTGTTGATTGGTCTATCATTTACATATCATTGTCTATTGCTGTATGCATTTTATAACATTGGCAATGTGTTTTCAATCACTTTAGAATAACAAAACCTATCTGCAGGAGATAATGGCATTTAATTATACATTTATTCACGTGCTATAAGAGGTAATATTTCCTAGTACCTTGTTTCCATTTTCAGTATTCTTTTAAAACAACAGTTAGAGTTATTTATGTATATGTAAGTTTGTGTAATGTAATGTAACTAAATGTAAATATATGTGTTAATATGTTTTAGATAATATAAACCAATACACCAATGATATATTATGTAATATAAAAAGTTTATTTATGTTATTATGTATGTAAAGATACAGACAAGTTGATTAAATATGCTGCTGGTGTATTATAATTTGAAAATGTCTTAAATACAGTATCTTATGAAGTTTGCAAACAAATTCAATTAGTTATGTAATCTTATTAAATATTATGTAATATTATTTCATGCCACAGGCACTGATTTATACATTTTACATAATGTATAAAAAATTTAAAACCACAAAATCAACGGTAATTTTTTTGTGTAACACCTATCTAAGATTACAATTCCTCTAATCTGTGTCTCATTAGGGCCCTAGAGAATTAAATATTTCATTTTTTGTATCTGTTTATTTCATTGAAAAATAAAGTTTAGAAACTGAACCCAGACCACTATTATAGGGACAAAGAAAATGGTAACTTAGCTTGGCTTAATGATCCAAATTAGTCACAATGCACTACCTACAAAATCCTCAAAACATTTTCTAATATATTGGATTTGATTAACCTTGAACCAGTAAACTTTAGACTGACTTGCTTTCGAAAATGTAATTTGAATTGAAGATGTGTAACTAGATATGTTAACCTCAGTAGGAATTCAGATTACTGATCATTCAACCTAACTACTAAGAAGAATATGTTTCTAACAGGTATTTTCTCTTCTCAAACACCAATTGGTTTTTGTAATTACTTTTCAGGCATCTTCAGTAGGGATGTATAATACCCCACTTTAAGATGTTCAAGTGTTTTAACATTTAAAATTAGTAGAGTAATTAAAACTGAAAACTACAGAAGTTTACAGGAGAAATTATCATTCTAAGTACTTTAAATTTTCTCTATTTGCTTCAGGTGTAGTTATTTTTCCTGTTCCTCTTTATCAGCATCTTAATCTTCATCATCTATTATAATTTATAATATTTATTTTAAGTCCTCTTAAATAGATATTTTATCCTTATACATATATCCTTTCAATTTCCCACACATATCGTATCTTCAGTAATGTAATTTGTTATTTCAGACTCATATACATATAACTTTTCAATTTCCCACACATATCGTACCTTCAGTAATGTAATTTGTTATTTCAGACTCATATTCAGCATATTTATTGTTTTAAGACAAACAATGGAAGGCAAATTCATAGAGTTAGGTTATGTACCTCTATTGCTCTTTCACCTAACTAACCAAAGCTATCATCTTTGAATGATACAATTTAAAACACGGAATTAGGTATGTAGTAATTTTCAGAGATAAATGACACTTCACAGACACTTTTTTTGGAGCACCACTCCTATTTCCCTCTGTCCATTTTATACAGTGTCCTTTATGCAGTAATTTACTATGTACTAAGTGAGCCACATCCATCAAGTATATTATAATTGATTAACTACACAAAAATGTTATTTTGAAGTTATTTAAGTTAGAAGAAATTTGATTTGGTGGTTTTAAAACAGAATAAGTTATATAAAATATATTTATGTACTATATAAAATAAATGATAATTATAACCAGTTTATGTGTTATGTCATGCACTGTTATTATTTATTCTTTAAAAATAATCAACTGTTGTGTCATTTGCTAAGTATGTAATAAATGAGATTTCAATCACTGCTTTAATAATTGAAAACTAGGAGCGTACATGAAACATACAATTCATATATAAATAATAAAACTAATTTTTGGGAACTATCGGAGCATTCTGGGAATAAACAACATTCAATGTCACGATACAATGTAGCGTTGACTGAAAGTGAAACAGAACTTGGCAAAGGTATGACTGAAAATTTTTGTGTGTAATTGCTTGCATAAAGGTGACTTGCGATCTGTGGAGCTGAAAATCATAATTTTTAATTAGTAAGGCAGCAGTTGAAGTATGATTCAATATTTTATTTAATATGATATTTTGACATTAGTTATGAATATACTGAGTGTTTCATGTACTATAATCAAATTATGTACTTCTGTATTCAAACCATTTTACTTGTACGCTTTATTCCTGCATGAGCTAGCACATCACAAAAGACAAAAACCTCATTAAATGCTTGCACATGAAGCCACAAAACAGATACAAATATTTACACAATCATGAGTAGTACCAGTCATGAGCAACCCAAATCAAACAGTACTTGATAATGTGAGGTGACTGTCATATCTAAAGAAGCCACATCTGGTAAATATTTAACTGTATATACGTTCTTACAATTTTATTTTTGTCTTGTAAAACTACATGTTTGTGTCTGCAATCCCCCATAATCAGGTTACAATTGTTTACATTAATTAAAAGAAAATATTAAAGGCAATACAAATGTGAATAATGCACAAATCAAAGTAAACTGTTTACTGTGAACGTGAACGTAAAAAAAAAACAAAGATGGGATTTTGAACTCAAAACGTGTAGTTTATAAAACAAAAGTCTGAAGAAGGACACTGCAAGCAGGTAAATATTTACTGTTTTTTCTTTATCTGTAAATTAAAGACTGTTCTCAATTAATAATTTAAAGAAACTGTTAAAATTTAGTAATGTGCATCTAACAAAACATTACAACAAAAAATCAGGAAGCATTGTAGCCAGTATAGATTATATAAATGATCCAAAGCATCTTCTCACTGGAATGAACAGAAAACAGATCGATACTTCAGGACAAAGAATGCACCTTCAATCTGTAGGCACATTCTGCTAAGTGACTTTGTAAAATGATTGACTTCCATGAGAAACACTTGGCAGGTGACTTCCATCAGAAAAATTTATAACTAAAGAGGTTGAATCCATTTGAAAATCTTAAATACTGTACTTGAAATATTACTAGCTTTAATACATCTTGTTAACAGATTGGGGATGATCAGGTGGTGTAGTTTGTTTCATTTTCATAAAGTAGATAGTTAACTGGGTTGTTAATAGTAGAAAGTTTTGTTACCGAATTGGATGTTACTTGCTATCACGAAGAAACATACATTGTAACCAAATGATGTGCTTGTTTATGCAAGTAAAAAGATAGCACTTTATGAGAATACACATAGCTACAATATAGTCTTCAGGCAAAACATTTTCAACACTACCTAATAGCTAGTACATAAGCTCTCAGTGTTAAGTGTTTTGTATTACATACCTACCATATTCTTGGGTTTGGACAGTCTCCAAAAAATGCATTGATGATTAACATCAGTGATACAGAATCCATTACTGATTATTCATTATTGATAATCAAAGTTGGTAATGATAAGAAACATGATTAAAACTTTCAGTTTAAAAAATAGATATCTGTTTTCCAAGATTAATAAGAAAGTTGGAGTTTTAACCATCTTTGAAGTATGTTTTGTGCTTAATAAAATATGCATCATATTTTTTACTTAATGTTAATAGTTAACACTAAAATATGAAAAAAGTACTATTATATACCGTACTTAGATAATATATTTTTATCTATCTCTGTTAGTTCATACTACATATGGTATGGAACTACAGTATTTATTATTTTTAAAGGTCCTATGTAACATTAATGGCAACAAATGATGGAGGCAGGTGGCAAAAATGTTCACATATAATTTAAAAATAACTGCATGATTTATACACTAAAAATATATATTTGCACTCATTGTAGGCTAGGAGTAATAAGGTAATGTATACTTCAATATATACTAGTAGAATAACAACTGCATGAGGAGTAAACACTGGTAAAATAATTTTATTGTTAAACTCTAAAGAAAGATAAGACTTACAAAATTAGCATCGTGATTCATCTAAAATTCATGATGTGCTTCAAAATTAAAAATAATATTTTATTCAAATAGACTGCTGTAGTCTTTTCAGAGAAGAAGAGTTGTACAACTATTTTCAGCGAAGATTGTTTGCCATTAGTTTTTATTGAAAATAATTTATGTTAGTTCATAAATTACAGATACAATTTATAAAGTGTCATAAATATTTTTAAGGGTTACAGATAATGTGTTTCCTTTTTAATTCACATTTTCAATGCTAAACTATAAAATACCAGTTTAGATAACATTTATGTCACAAAAATTACAGCAGCAACCACAATAAATTACTATGAGAAAAAATTAACAACTGTGTTAATTACAAAGTGTATTATAATGTTATTGTTAGATTTTAATCATATGCATAAATTTAGAGATTCTCTGCTACGGTACTTATTCTGCTGTTTTTGTGGTTATTGATGTTAAGGGAGTCTCATAAAAATGTAAATGGAATCAACTTTACACAAACGTCTTTAATTTTCCCATGTAGTATGAGTGAATGAAAGTTCTCTTCCTCAGCTTTATAGTCAAAGTTGTGGCAATGTAGGTAATTCATGTGTCCATTTTCATCTGCCTAGTACCGGTATTTCAGTTCTAATAATATAAATCTTAATTTGTATATAACACAGTAAGCCCAGCTTGGCCGAGACTTGTCAGACATTTTCTTCAAGGGGAACAAATAATAAGGCAGATTTATCCACAATTTAGTGATAACTTTGCACTGTGACTGTGTGTATCTCATATGGGCAAAAACAATTTGCTGACAAATCTGGTTAGGCTGATTAATTAAATTATTGCCCTATTTGCCTTGTTACTGAGGAGGAAGACAGGATTCAATTATTTATTGAACCCATAACATAGCCAAAGTGAAAGAATGCTTTATGAGTCAAACTCTAATTACTGAGCCACTCCAAATGATCAAGTTAGCACTTCTGAATAGTCTGAATTGCTTAATCTGCCTGCTGGTGACAACAAACATTAATTACCTTATGGTACCTTATGATTTTGAATTATAAACTGTCACGTTTTGCTACATAGTTAAAATAGGAAGAGCTGAATATGTTTTTATCCTATGTTAAAAAAGAAATTCCTTTGATAATCTACTTCCTGTAGCTGCTAGACATATACCAGAATGACAATAATTTTAACTTTAAAAGGAAGCCACAACTCTATTGTAATCCTACATTGAAGTTGCAGTGGCTGTAATAACTACAGTGTTATCACCAACAATGAGTTACTGATGGCTATAGTTATTTTATTCAGCAGCCCACTTGCAATCACACTGGGAATATAATATGCCTGTTTATTACTATAAAATAAAACTGTTAAGAGAAAATAAAGAAACTTAGTACCTACAAGCAGGAAAGAGAAGTACCAGCATACTACCTAAACATATAATGCCACCAGCTGTTAGATTTTCAATTTCTATAGATAATTATTTTTGTACTGTGCTCTGTTTTATCCATTTTGACAAATGTAAATTCTGACTGTTATTTTTCAATTTTAGCTCTCTTCTATCTTAAAATAAATCAGTTACACATTTAATGAAGCATAATTTATGCTGTTTATTACAGAAATTCAATTTGTAGTTTTGTATACCATTAACAGAATTAGAGAACTTAATCCATTATCCACATTAAATTTTCCATTATCAAGGAGTAAGCATTCACTGAAAGTGTTATTTCTGTCATATAATCCAACAGACATTTCTTTATAATAATCTGACATGTTTGGGACTTCAAACTGAACTGTCAAACTGCCAAATTTGGATTAGCTGATAGATGCCAATATAAAATAATTTTTTAAATGGGAAGCAATGTATAAAACAAATAAAGAATAAATGTTACGAGGAACATCACTAATTATTACTATAAAAAACATTATAAATAATTCATAGTGTATTTGACTGTGACCTGAATCCATAATATAGACAGAGCAGAGGAATACAATAAATAACAATAGAGTTGTTTATTAACAATTGTAACAATTGTTAGTACAGAGCAGTAAATAACAATAAAGTTTATGAAAATATTAAACATATTGCTAGCCTCTTTCCAAGTACAGAGTTGAAGATGCCATAACTGCCTTTTCCCTCTGAATTTAGTTCTTCTCACATTGATGGATTATTTACACATTGAATTACTGCTTCATCCATCACTACTTTTTCTGTTGCCTTGTCTGTCTTCATCAACCAACTATACAACTTCTTACTCTATTAGTAAAGGGTTTATTTGGCATCTGTACATATTGCACTGCGACACTTAATGGTAGCAGCAAATAGGTGTTCCCAATTACCTGATGTTGCATTAATGTAGACACAGGTTCTTTGATATATTAGTCTTGAATCTGGATTTCTTTTAAAACTTTCTTTTAAAAATTTCTTCAAAACTGCAAAACTATATCAGGAATTAATAAACCATATTCCAACACAGAACACAAGTAATTTGGATTAAAATGTTTACTTTGTTGCCTGAGCTAGTTTTTGTTCTTTGCAAGCTTCATCAGAGGTTTTGTTGCTACAAGCACTGTCCATTCTGTTCTTGGAGATGGCACCTATCTTTGAAAGATCGTTGTTGTGTAATGTGAACAAATAGTATGTGTGATTGAAATTGTGTCTGTTTCTTTCATGTATTCTCTTATGTTTGTATATTTCTAATTGTTCGAGTGTCTCTAGTTTTTGGCCTTTAGTGTGCACAAACATCAACAAAAACATGGAAATTCTATACATACATATGAAAGGCCAAAAAACTAGACACACTTGAACATCTAAAAATATACAAACACACGAGAATACATGGAAACAATATCCTAAGTGAACAGACCTAATTTAAATTACACAAATTATTTGAACACATTACACACACACACACACACACACACACACACACACACACACACACACACACACACACACACACACACACACACACACACACACACACACACACACACACACACACACACACACACACACACACACACACACACACACACACACACACACACACACACACACACACACACACACACACACACACACACACACACACACACACACACACACACACACACACACACACACACACACACACACACACACACACACACACACACACACACACACACACACACACACACACACACACACACACACACACACACACACACACACACACACACACACACACACACACACAGATGGCACCATCTTCAAAAACAGAATGGACGGCACTCTGACGTGCCTAGTGGTAGCCTCTGATAAAGTTCACAATGAGTAAAAGCCAGCTCAGGCAATGAAGTAAAACTTTTTATCTGAAATAATTGTGTTCCGTGTCTGAATAGTGTTTATTAGTTCTAAGTAACACTTGGATACATCATGGACAACAAAATCCAAGACTTTATCAGGTTTGTGTGTATTTATTTTAATCAGACATTTATAATACTATAATAAGCACTTGGTGTCAGTACTAGGCCTACATGCTACTTATTTGTGTGCATTTGTAATCTTAAACACTTTTGTGTCTTTTGCTATGTTTAATAATTAATGCAATATTTTAAAAGATTAAACAGGCATAGTATGTTAAAAAATTGTAGTATAAAATGTAGTACAACCCTCTCATCGATTCATAACTCCCCAGAGTGGTACTAATTTTAATTATATTATTTGTCTTCTTGTTTGTATCAGTTTTAGTGTTGAATTTTCTGACTAATTAGATTTTATGACTAAACATAAGTCTATAATAAGTTAAAAGACTTATGCTTGTTATTATGCATTTTATTAAATAAATATAGAATGAAATAAAATATCAGGAAAGTAAAAACACAAAAATT
This sequence comes from Magicicada septendecula, assembly GCA_034769895.1. Classification (NCBI taxonomy): domain Eukaryota; kingdom Metazoa; phylum Arthropoda; class Insecta; order Hemiptera; family Cicadidae; genus Magicicada; species Magicicada septendecula. The sequence goes on from CM068368.1 coordinate 510,926,303, forward strand.
TGGTTGTTTTCATTATAAAAAGTTTGGTTGTTTTACAAACTAATTTATAAAGTATATATTAATGTCATAGTTACATTCAAAAGACAGAATTCACAAGCTTCTCATTTTGAATATTCTGAAAGGAAATATATTAACAATTTAGTGTGTTCCATGGTGTAATTTTGTTGTTTTTGGTGACTTTTATATGATTCAGTTAAGTCAATGAGGGTAAGATTCCACAAGAAAAATTAATCACGTTAACTTAGGATCATGACAATCATGGGATCATGAAAGTGTGATTATGGTCACAACTAATTCTACTGTATCTGAGACCTATCAGACTATGCTGTTTTAGTATATTTTTTGTTATATGTTTTAGGCCTTGTTCTTCATAAATCTAAACAGATTTTCTGTTTTATAGCTAAATTATTTGAAGAAACTCTTCTGCAGATCACTGCAGCTTTACAATAGTAAGCTGAAAACTGTAAGGCCAAAGTTTTAGTCACCACACAGCCTTATGGGGGTTATTTCGTGAAAAGGTATGAGCTATTCTTGTTGGGTTTTGGAAGATGCCATTCCATAATATCAAGTTCTGCAGAATTTATAGTACATGGCCCAATTGACTGTAGCCATACTACCAGTATTATATATACCACTGCTATTATGAACTCTTTCGTAATGTACAGACATATGTTTTCCTAACACTCAATCTTAACATGTCAAAATACATCCAGAATTCTGACAAAACACGTAGTTTAGCCACAGTGCATTTTGTTTTAATTTATTTTCACATGCTTAGTAGGGATATAATGGTTTAAATCCCATAACATGATATAACTTCTTTTAACAGAAAGTATTTGTAACCTTGTATATACAAAAACAGAAACTCACACTACACACAGAAACTTGCACTACAGAAACTCATACACATACGAGTTTAATGTTTCTTCTTCTTCTTCTTCTTCTTCTTCTTCTTCTCCGGCTCTACAGCCCTTGGTGGGCCTTGGCCTTCTCAACAATCTGCCTCCAGTCATCACTATCCGCCACTCTCTCTCTCCATCCTCGAACTCCCAACTTCATCAGATCTAGAGTTTAATGTTTAGTAGCTACAATTCAACAAAAGAAGAAGACAAAGAAGAACTTATTAGCATGTATTAGTAAATGCTACAATAAACATTTGTCACAAAATTATTTTATATTAGTCACAGAACTTACAACTTTACTTTCTGAATTGTATTTGTATTTTATGAACATAAAACTAAGTACTGGTATTTTGTTATGATCTAATGACATCAGAACTAAGCACAAACATATTGAATAATATAATAATATGAGTTTCTCTTTACATTATAATAAATAACACATTTATGTGATAGTAAACTACAACACAAATATATATAATTTATTATATTCACAAATTTTTAAACTTATGAAGAAAAATATTCTTCAAGTAATTAATAAATGGAATTAATACATTATAAGAATATGCGCAATTATAACAGATCAGTGAATAATATTACAACTATTGTTACAGTTTGCAGATAATATTGGTATACTCAGTTAATTAAGACTCATTAATTAATTTGCATAATCACAACCCTATGTATAAAATATACTTAACATTAGAAAGTTGAGAAGTTACAGCCTGAGAACATGTAAGAAGTGATAAAATTATGAAAAACCAGTAAGCCAAGTACATTTGAATATTTCACACTTCATGTAAGCATGAATATTATTAGCATGAATAACAAAAATTATATCAATTTTATTAACTACATTGTGTTTACAAATTAAACATTTTGTTTATGAAAGTTGAGGATTTTGTGAACATTAAATGCCAGATAATTTTGTATATGTACTTTCATTTACAATTCAGCAGAAGTTAAGAAATGCTCAGTTGTTATATTTAATTATTATTATATTTCTATTCTACACCACATGTATGTGTCTGATTGTACTGTGTGGATAATCATTATATGACTTTCACTGTTGAATTTTGTGTGTGTGTGTGTATTTATATATATGATTGAAATATTAAAATAAAAAATACTAAGTGTCTTATATGTGTAAATATTAAGGTAAAATGAATAAATACTATACATAAATATATATTATATATTTAAACGTTGATATAAAAAAGACAGAAGTCAACTTGACTAAAATATTTGTGTATTATATAAAGTAAAATTAAAATATGTATTATGTAAGTTTACATGTAAAGTAATTGTTGTGTTTTTGTATACTTCACTGTGATGATATGATCAAATTTAATTGTTGAAGTCAACAATAACAAAAGAGTGAATGGAAAAAACAATATTGTAATACAAAAGTCTTGTAGTAATCCTTTAATTGTTTAAATAATAATGAAAATTGTACTAATAACTTGCTTACAAAGAGAAGAATATTTGGAATTTTCTATGATTTATTTCTGTACATTGTGTGAATGGATGATTGTATAAATAATTTAGTAAATTAGGATGTGTTGTGAATGGCTATGTTTTGTACATAAATATAAATATATACAAATGCTAATTGATATATAAACGGATGATACTGGTGTCATCGTAATGATGCTTAAATGTCCCTTTTTGTTTCTGTGCCCTAAAAAAAGCATATTTACAAAAAGTTAAAAATAAAAATTAACACTCTTGTATGTATATGTACTCTTCACAGTGTGCAGAGGTGAAAAAATAAAAAAAAAACAAAGTTTATTTAGATAAAAACATGAATCGTTTGTTTACCTGTGACCAATATCCTGCACAAAATATATACTACCAACACTTAAACAAAAAAAAAGTATTAATAAACAAAGAAATTACTGTTGGACTTGGATGAATAATAATTTCAGAAATACAAGCATGTACTATGCACTCCTACGATTGCAGTACGTCATATGAAAACCACTGTTTGGAAAATACATGTAGGCCTATATCAGGAAACTTGATAGCTGTAAGTTGTTCTCCATCAATACCAAAATTCATTGAAAAACTGCACATTATTTGAAGTGAATTCATTACTAAACGTTGACAAAAAAAAAAAAAACTATTTATCCGTACATTTTTAAAAATATTATTTTCTTTAAAATGTATATATTGGGTAACTTATGTACATGAATTTACTAATCTAAAAATGTGAATTTGTCTGCCACTGAGAAAAAAAATCTAAATAAAATGTTTAAATTTCAACTTCAGAAGCTGAAACATCCATTCAAAAAAAACTGAAGGCCAGCAACCGGAGGGAACATTGCAGCTAAGTACAATGTTACATGCATCATTCTGACAAACCATTATAAAAAAATCGACCTTTAATAACAAACTGACTATTTTGCTACACAGGAACTTCTTGAAAAATGGAGCAAATCTACACTTATATAAGAAGATTAGCTTAGAAATAGGAAATGACATAAAGAACTATCAGAAAACCACAGATAACACAAGGTATTGCGACAATACAACTGCAAATATAAATTTATTTGTGTTTGCGGAGCCCCACGATCTTGGACTCCATTTCTTATGCAATGATACGATATACATAAAAATAGGCGTGTCGGGCCTCACGTTCAAGGGCGACAAATTACGTAATAATATAACATTTAATTTGGGTTTCAGGTGTATCTGTAATAAGAACTCTATGTAACTTGTAACGGTATTTCAAATTTATTTGATATTAATAAAATTGTGCACATGGCACTTATTTCAACTTAAAACATTCGTTATTATTTCGTTATTATGCCGTAAGGCTTATGCTGTATACATCCTTACTGACTAAATATTCTATTCTACTAATTTTTGTATTAACGAAAAATCTCATTTCCAGACTACTCATTCAATTAGTGTGTTTCAAAATATTAATATTTAAATATTTTCTTGTATATTGCAATGTAACTCAAAAATATCAATAGTTACTGAATTTATCTTTTGTTTCTCAGTACTGATTTATATCAAACGCTAATTTTTACTTAAATGCTTTGTATTCTTTTCATTTCAATACTAATTTGAGCTCTTGTTTACGTTAATCTTATTTCAATAACATCTATGATTTTAATTCAAATTTTACAATAAACATTTGACTCTTACTTTTAAATAGAACAACAGTGTCCTTAATTGCCTTTACGTTAATTGTTCGATTAAGAGATAAATAAGTTGTTTATCACCTTATCGTCGTCAATCATACTCAATCATTGGATCCCTCTGTAATCGTCCTCGTCTCGAACTTCAGCATCACTCGCTCTTCTCCTCTTGTCCAGCATCGCCTCTCTCTTCTCCTCTTGTCCAGCGTCGACTCTCTCTCTGTCCAGCGTCGTATCGCTCTCTGGAACTTCTCCTCGTGCTGTTTCGGACGTCAGTTGATCTTCTTATGTGGATCTTCTTATGTAATTTTGTTACTACTTAAAAATTGTTTGTTTTACAATCCAGTTACATAACTGTATGTAACTGGAAGGATGAAACTATTTACAAAAATTTAAATATTCTGTGCGGATGGGCAGAAGCTCCCGCTGCACCGTGGGTGATTTATGAAAGAGAACCACTGTAGCTTGTGTGTCCTATTTGTACCCATGTCTTGATCAACACCTGAAGTGGTACGAAATCAACATGTCAGAAACTGTCTCTGGGTTCAGTTCCCCCACTCTTTGTCAATTTCGCTATTTCTTATATTTCTGCGAATTGCAGAGTCCTGTAAGTATACTCTTATATACTTATCTTATAACTATTTTTACAACACATGTTCACTGTAATTTTGGACATTGCAACTTAACCCTTTCGATTTGTACACAGTTATTTCACTATTACACTCGTACGGTGTGGCACTTTCACATGGTTTTCGTACACAGTATTTAGTAATTTTTCTTACATTTTATTGTGTTTTTGGATTTTACTTCTTAATTATAGTTTATGAATAATTACGGAAAAACAGTAATTATGCAATTATTCATCTTGGGGTGGTAAACTCGCCTGCATAGACCTGCGTTCACACACACTAGCAAATACTGGTGTACACACTTTCAGTTACATTTGTGTGTGTGTGCACGACGATTCAGGTCGAAACCTGGTTCAGGTTCATATTTTTGTCTGAGCCAAGCTTGCAATCCCTGACATGCTTATTTCTAATACATTATTAATTATTTACAGTTTATTAGGTGTATTTAAATTTTTATATCCAATGCTCAGTTCATCACTTATTTGTACTGTCGCATTATCCCTCTGCTTGGTAAGAAAAAAAAAATTAATAAATTTAGATATTAAAATTTTTTTTAATTATTATTATTACACTTGAAAAAAATGTAACAAATAATAAAGAATAATATTCGTCATTTCACCCTTAATTGGAGTGTATACAAATGTCTTACCTCCCCTCTTTATACGCTCACTGCTCGTGACCTTGTAGTAGGGTGGCTTCAACAAACAGCTGATCTGACTGGTTTCATTGACCTCGTTGTTTTCATGTGTAGAACTTCCTAAATGACGTTGCATGGAATTTACCAATTTCTTTCTTCTGTATCTCATCATATACGATGAAAGTGTATTGTCCTACTCGCTGTCTTAACATATACGGTCCATTATAAAGTCTGAAGAATTTCTTCACTGTATTATCACTCCGTTTTCCCACTGGATTAGCTTTGAGTAGTACACTTTCTCCCACGTTGAATTGTTGTAGCTTGTGAGCTAGATTAAATCTTTCTACTCTCTTGTTACCTCTTTCTCTTATCCGTTGCTTTGCGTATTCAATTTTCACACTTATTGGTACAGGTACATTCTGGTTATTAGGTTTGTTTATATACTTAGTCCAAAATCTGTTTGGCTTCTTATCTTCTTCTAATTCCATTGGAGTATATCCTGTTGCTTCACTATAATTTTCGTTGATGGCTTTTTCAAGAAATGGTAAGTATTCTGCCCATTTATTGTGTTGATCATGGCAGTATATTCGTAAATATTTACATAATTCTTTGTTAACTCTCTCAGCAAGGTTTCCTTGAGGATGTCTTATGGATGTGAGTACTGGTTGTTTTCCACTTTTCCCTTAACGTCCTCTCCCATTTTTCACTCTGGAATTGTACACCTTGATCACTGAATACCTTCTTCATTTTTCCATATGACGGAATATATTTCTGCAGTAGTATCTTTAGAACAACTTTGGTTGTGGGTCGCATAATTGGGTACAGTCGGACTGCCTTGGAAAACACATCGATACATACCAATATGTGCTTCACACCTCGACTTGATCGTGGTAGTGGTCCCAGAAAATCCACTGCAATTAGCTCTCCCTTGTTCCCCTTTTGGATGCTCTGCATTTCTACGTATGTGTGTAAATTCGGTCCTTTCGCCGTTTGACACTCATAACACTTTTTACCTCCTTCTTTATCTTTCGATACATATTATTAATCGTAAAATCTTCTCGTAGACTCAGATAACATTTCAGAGCGGCAGCATGTGCTAAACTCTCATGTGCTGGTTGAATTAATTTTTGTAACATGTCATTCGTTAGTACTATCTTCCAGTCTTGTCTTACTAACCTGAAAAGAATTCCATTACGTATCTTATAATGATTTGGTAGCTGTTCTTGGTCCTTCATCTCCCTTATTGTCACGTCCAAATCTTGTTGTTGTGCTACATTTTTCAGCATTTGTTTTACTTCATCATTCTCTTTGAATTTAATTGATAACAATCGTACTTCTTTCTTTTCGCTCTCATAAACTTCTTCACATTCTTCTTTGATGTATCGGCTTAGTGTATCAGCTATAATATTGTCTTTACCTTTACAGTATTTAATGGTGAATGAGTATTCGTTAATGGCTAAAATCCATCTTAATAATCGGGCATTTGTTATTTTGCATTTCAATAGAAATGATAATGCTTGGTGGTCAGTATGTATCTCAAAATGAGTACCATAAACATAATATCTGAATTGCTTAAGAGCGTATACTATAGCAAGTATTTCTTTTTCTGATGTGGAGTAGTGTTTTTCAGCTCCTTTGAAGACTCTACTGGCGTAGGCAATAACTCGGTGCTCTCCCATAGTATCTTGTTGATACAGTACACTTCCTACTGCGTAGTCACTAGCATCGGAGTATATTACGAATTTTCCTTCTCGTTGAGGATGATGTAACATAATATTTTCGATGAACAACTCTTTCACTTGGTTAAAGGCATCTTGATGTTTCTTCTCCCACTTTCATTTTTTTTCTTTCTTCGTCAGCTCTAGAAGCGGTTGCGTATACCTTGCATATAACGGTGAGAATCTTCTGTAGTATCCTGTTAGTCCTAAGAATGCTCTTAACTCTTTGAGATTTCCGGGTATAGGGAAATTAGTTATGCTGGAAATTTTGATAGGATCGGGTTGAATACCAGAGGATGAAATAATGTGACCTAGGAATTGGATAGAGGATTTGATAAATACACATTTGTCTAGGTTAAGGGATATGTTCGCTTGCCTAAACTTTTGGAATATCGTGCTTAGATGTTTTACATGTTCGTCTAACGTTTTAGATACAACTAAGATATCATCTACAAATATCATGGTGTAGGGTTCCACTTCAGGTCCTAGGGCTCTTTCTAGACACTTTACGATGGCTGCTAAACTCGTGCTTAATCCGAAGGGTACTACCCTGTGTTGGTAGCACTTATTTTTATACAGGAAAGCAGTGTACTTTCTATTCTCTTCACGAATTGGAATCTGCCAGAAACTTGAGCGTAAATCTAGCTTCGTCAGATACCTTGCTCCTTCACACTTAGTAAATAATTCATCCGCAGTTGGTGCACAGTCATACTCCTTCAATACAATGCTGTTCAGCTCCCTCATGTCAAGGCATAGACGTATTTCACCATTTTTCTTCTTCACTACCACTAGAGGATTCAGGAAGTTGCTGTTCGATCGCTCTATGACTCCACTTTCGATCATACGCCGAATTTCCAGTTCAACCTCTTCCTCATATCGCATTGGGATAGGGTATGTCTTCCTAATTACTTTCGTAGGGCCTGACACAACTATAGAGTGCTCATATACTGTCGTCTGCGTCGGTACTTCACTAAATACATCACTGTATCCTTCTATTAATTCGTGCAGTTTCTCTTCTTCCTGTGTCGTCATCCCTTCATCTACCGCATTCACATGTCGAGTTGGACCATACTGTATTTGTGGCTTGTACAAAGTAATAGGTGTTTCACTTACCTTGCACTCTTCTTCCTCGCTGTTCATAATTAATTCATATTGGACATTTTTATAATTACACACAATTGTATTATCATTAACATTAATCTTAGCATTTATTGCATTTAGTATATCGATACCTAAAATTCCATCATAAATCAACTTATGCATAATTATCATGGGGTGTTCTAATTCTAGATTTTTATATGTTAGAGTTACATATGCTTGTTGTTTAACTCTTTCTTTTTTATTGGTAGCTGTTGTAATATTTAAATTATTTACGGGCAAAATTGCAGTATTTTTAAAATATTTCTTATTGCGTTGGACCCATGCAGCGTTAAGAACTGATAGTTGGCTGCCAGTGTCAATTAGCATCCGTATTTTACACCTGTTTATACTCTCTGTCACAATAGGGCATTGTGTTTGCTGCGCGTCTCGCTTTATATCCTGTTCATTGTTTAATAATTCCTCCCTAATATCGCAGGGGTATATGTTGTTCATTTTATAATTTTGCTTCCGTTTATTCAGTCATTGTGACGACTTTGATGTAGACGGTCAGCTGTGGAATGTTACTGTCTCCATCTCATTCATTTCTCGTCCATTTCTCTTCAATTTTTTCTTATCGTACCCTCGTACTGCGGCAACGCGTTTGTCAGCTTATTACATATTATACATTTTTCATTTAACACACTCTTTATATTTTAGAGCAACCATTTAGCTACATAAAAAATTTTAATAGTTAAATGGTGGGGATCGGGCCATACGTTCATGGGCTACAATTTATGTAACAAAATTTTTGTACACAAATTTAGGCATGTCGTGCCCCACGTCCAGGGCGACATTTCTTATGCGACAATACAACTGCAAATATAAATTTATTTGTGTTTGCGGAGCCCCACGATCTTGGACTCCATTTCTTATGCAACGATACGATATACATAAAAATAGGCGTGTCGGGCCTCACGTTCAAGGGAGACAAATTATGTAATAATATAACATTTAATTTGGGTTTCAGGTGTATCTGTAATAAGAACTCTATGTAAGTTGTAACGGTATTTCAAATTTATTTGATATTAATAAAATTGTGCACATGGCACTTATTTCGACTTAAAACATTCGTTATTATTTCGTTATTATGCCGTAAGGCTTATGCTGTATACATCCTTACTGACTAAATATTCTATTCTACTAATTTTTGTATTAACGAAAAGTCTCATTTCCAGACTACTCAGTCAATTAGTGTGTTTCAAAATATTAATATTTAAATATTTTCTTGTATATTGCAATGTAACTCAAAAATATCAATAGTTACTGAATTTATCTTTTGTTTCTTAGTACTGATTTATATCAAACGCTAATTTTTACTTAAATGCTTTGTATTCTTTTCATTTCAATACTAATTTGAGCTCTTGTTTACGTTAATCTTATTTCAATAACATCTATGATTTTAATTCAAATTTTACAATAAACATTTGACTCTTACTTTTAAATAGAACAACAGTGTCCTTAATTGCCTTTACGTTAATTGTTCGATTAAGAGATAAATAAGTTGTTTATCACCTTATCGTCGTCAATCATACTCAATCATTGGATCCCTCTGTAATCGTCCTCGTCTCGAACTTCAGCATCACTCGCTCTTCTCCTCTTGTCCAGCATCGCCTCTCTCTTCTCCTCTTGTCCAGCGTCGACTCTCTCTCTGTCCAGCGTCGTATCGCTCTCTGGAACTTCTCCTCGTGCTGTTTCGGACGTCAGTTGATCTTCTTATGTGGATCTTCTTATGTAATTTTGTTACTACTTAAAAATTGTTTGTTTTAAAATCCAGTTACATAACTGTATGTAACTGGAAGGATGAAACTATTTACAAAAATTTAAATATTCTGTGCGGACGGGCAGAAGCTCCCGCTGCACCGTGGGTGATTTATGAAAGAGAACCACTGTAGCTTGTGTGTCCTATTTATACCCATGTCTTGATCAACACCTGAAGTGGTACGAAATCGACATGTCAGAAACTGTCTCTGGGTTCAGTTCCCCCACTCTTTGTCAATTTCGCTATTTCTTATATTTCTGCGAATTGCAGAGTCCTGTAAGTATACTCTTATATAATTATCTTATAACTATTTTTACAACACATGTTCACTGTAATTTTGGACATTGCAACTTAACCCTTTCGATTTGTACACAGTTATTTCACTATTACACTCGTACGGTGTGGCACTTTCACATGGTTTTCGTACACAGTATTTAGTAATTTTTCTTACATTTTATTGTGTTTTTGGATTTTACTTCTTAATTATAGTTTATGAATAATTACGGAAAAACAGTAATTATGCAATTATTCATCTTGGGGTGGTAAACTCGCCTGCATAGACCTGCGTTCACACACACTAGCAAATACTGGTGTACACACTTTCAGTTACATTTGTGTGTGTGTGCACGTCGTGTGGTTCATATTTTTGTCTGAGCCAAGCTTGCAATCCCTGACATGCTTATTTCTAATACATTATTAATTATTTACAGTTTATTAGGTATATTTAAATTTTTATATCCAATGCTCAGTACATCATTTTTTTGCACTGTCGCAGTATGTTAGAAAAGATGAAAAAAGCAGAAAATACAATAACACTAATCCTATAGAATATAGGAAATAGAACGATGAACTAAGAAGAGTTTCCCTAAGACTGCAAGGGTAAACTTCTGGTATTACCATATCTGGTGGGATCCCCCATCTGCCACCCAGGGGACATGCCTGATAGGGGTTACAAGGTCCCCCATGGGATATCAACAGAGTAGAGTTAGGAATAGTTATGTAACAAGGATGCTGCATATCACCCATTAGGTTTAATCTCTGTAGAGAATGGTTAAGTGAGGAAACCTTAGAAGTGACTAATGACTACATGTTGGAGGGAGAATTGAATATGTGAGTTACCTTATGCAACTGGCAAAGTTCAAAGAAACTCTCAGTACATGAGGAACAGACTAGGGAAAAACGAAGGAACCATGGAATGGAAATCAACATGCACAATTCAAAAGCAATCAAGGAAAGAATCATTTATGTGAATTGATGTAGGAAGTCAAGAAATCAAGAACAATAAAATGGTGATATGTTCAGGAGGTTTGCCACCATGCAGAACACTTACTACCACTACACCACCACTACTACTACTACTACTACTACTACTACTACCACTACTACTACTACTACTACTACTACACTACTACTACTACTAATAATAATAGTAATATTAATAATTTTTGTTTTTTTGCGGGGGAGGAAAAATGCATTATGCACCAGAGCACCATCAGGAGACACCCGGCTGGTCTCCCGGTGTGTGGGACTCGCACCCACCAAAAAACCTCCACTTTACTGGCAGGGAACGCCCTGGAACAACTATTCCTATGGCTTCAGGGTAGCACCTCGTATTGCACCTACTAGGCTCCTACAGCTTTGTCTATATCATCGACTTGTGAGAGGGTCCTCCCAGTTCAGGCTTCTTCTGCCGTAGGACCATCCTCACGAAGGTCACAACCATGTCCCAGTTCTCTTTCTGCTGAGCGTGATGCCTATGAATGATGTTATCAGGCATCATGGGGCCAATCTCCGATTCCAGTCCTCGCCTCTCCAGCACCCACCGTTGACACTCGAAGAAAGTGTGATGAGCGTCATCAGAGTCTGAGTCGCCGTACCCGCACGACGGATCCTTCATCTTACCCATCCTTCGCAGGTATGCACAAAAATAACCATGCCCTGTCAGGAATTGAGTAAGGTAATAATCTACCTCGCCGTGCGTTCTGTCCACCCATTCAGGAAGGTTTCCAATCAACCTCGCCGTCCACCTGGCTTGACTCTCCTGCTCCCATCGTAGTTGCCAACTCCGCATGGAGTGTGCCCTGGTCACTGTTCTTGCTTCTACGATCCCCAAGTCTTCATTGGTCTTGTAGACCCTCCTCCTCTCCTCGGCCATCAGATCTATTGGCATTATTCCAGCGACGACCAACACTGCTGGTTCCGACACCGTTCTGTAGGTGCTTTCAATTCGAAGTGCTCCTCTTCGTTGTACCTTGGCCATCTGTTTTAGGTAAATAATAATAATATTATTATTATTATTATTATTTTTAATAATAATAATAATACTAATATACTGCTGAAACTGTACACAATCCAAACAACTAGTACCATGCACCTATGCAGGAATGTGGGCATCTACTGAGATAGAAAAATGATAGGATAATATGACCTATACATAAATTATGACCCACTTCTTAAAAAATGGTACTATGTACAGCAATATGTAATAAGATATCAACACAATATGGTCTAACAAACAAACGAAATCTATATTTGTTTGTGAATCAATAAGCTCAAGCCATTTTGTCTACATAATAGTATAAACACTGGGGGATCCTACTACAAATCATTCCATACTTGAGCAACAAGTCCAGCTAGCTGCCTAAGGATAGAACGACTGGATTGCCATGAAAATGCCTTTTGGAAACAAGTATAATTCAATGGGACTCATCTGAAACAACAAGCCGAATGGGTTTGCAGTGGCTGTGCCTGCCAAGCTCAATCCAGTCACACTAACCAGAATCACTACATGGAATTTGGTTATAGGTATAAAGAGATCTCTTGTTAAACTTTATGGAAACCCACTTACTAACAGATTTTAGGGTTCTGGTCTGTTCTGTTCTGTGCTCCTATACTATAACTCAGTGGCGGCTGGTGTTAAGGTTGCATAACCACCAGTATTTATAGGTCTAACATAACAATGTATACAGTGGCGTAACTTACGCCCCCGCAGACCCCGCACTGCGGGGGGGGCCGGGCGTTTGGGGGGGGGGGCGAAGGCTTGGTAGGCCCTATGCATTTTTGCTGTAAACTGTCGGGGCTAAAATTCCGAAAATATTTTTTCGTCTTTGCACCTACAATGCATATTGCGGAGGTTCGATCTACTATTCTTCCAGAAAAAGGGGGAAAGTAGATAAAGAATGTCGAAAATAGTGGAGAAAAAAAGAGGGTTTTAATTACTATTAATGGATAAATAAAGAACTTGATTATCATTTAAATATTATGAATTTTTCTTTTTCGTGCTATCCGTGCTAGGCCGAAAGAGACAATTTTCGTGCCTGCAGCGCGAATATAATTGCCATTTTCCGCCGGGGGGAACACGAAAAATTGTATACGCACCACGGGAAGTAAAAAAGAATGCCTCTTAACGCATGTTTGTCATTGTATTACTAGTCGTACATTACTTGATGCTGCTCAATTCTGAACTAAACGGACGAGACCGCTCCCCTCGACTGCCACTGCTGGCGCTGATGACTAGCGCTCACGCTGAAAGAGGAGACCAAGCGCTCGTAGATGGCGACACCCATCGCTTCATAGTTCGAATAGCAGACTTTACTATGAAATCGACAGCACAGCACTACGAATTTCGTTGCGCGTAGTAATGTATATTGTCGCACATGGCGCAACGAAATCATGGTAGGGATGATATCGGCTATAATTGCAACTAACAGTAGTTGCACGCCCAACCCTTGTTGTTTTCTACTGTCTTTCAAGTGTTCTTACTGCTTGTGTTGCGTTTGTGTTTGTTTATCAAATAAATAATGCCGTATCAGAGTGGGGCACAGAAAAGAAAAAGAAGAAGGAGCAGGAAACCAAAACCGCTAAACTCACGAAAGTAGACACATTTTTCCCATCTAATTGGCCTTCATCCACAAACAGAGGTAACAGTAGTTCTAGTAATCATGACAGTTCTAGTAATTCAGATATCATTTTTTTATAATGAAGACGTACAGCCAGAGCCTTCAAAATCGATTCCTGTCACACTAGATAATAAACCTAAAAATAAGACATCTGTTAGCGATGTTACAAACGTTAAAGATCGTGAAAATGTTACGAACCCGTCTGAAGTAGTTATTTTAGAGAGAATAACTGAAGGAAACGAGACTAATTCTGACAAAGACTTTCAGACCTGTACTTTTAATCTAAGTAATAAATACCCCTGAGATCGAGACCATTTTTCTGAAAATGTAGCATACGAATCTAAACAGTTTATTGTTAATCATGGTCCATGTAAACCGAAGGGACCTTTTCCTAAAGATGCCAAACAACAAAACAGGTGCTTTTCAAAAACATATTACGAAAAAGTTACTAAAACCGGCATGATTATCCCAAGAGAATGGTTGTGCTATTCTGCTCAAGGTGATTATGTGTACTGTCAGTCGTGCTGGCTGTTTGCAGACAGGAGTTCATCGTTTTATTACAGTAATTGGGTTAATGGCATCAGGGACTGGAAGGCCTGTCAAAAAAAAAAATTGACGTACATGAAACAAGTAGAGTACATATCCAGGCTTGCATTACTTTAGATTTATGGAAGAGGCGCAACACAATTGATAGTAGTTTGGAAAGTTCAATACAGAAAGAGGAAAATACGTGGTACAAAATATTGCACAGAATTGTTAACGTGACTCTGACCTTAGCATCTTGTAATCTAGCCTTTAGAGGTCACCGAGAAGAGATTGGAAAGCCTAATAGTGGTAACTTTCTTGCAGTGATCGAGCTCCTTGCTAAATATGACCATGTGTTGCAAGATTTATTAAGCAGTGACTCAGGACACCATAGGTACCTCAGCTCTTCGATACAAAATGAATTAATTCAAATTTTATCAGAGAAAGTTAAATCTGAAATAATAAAAGATATTTGTGACGCACAGTTCTTCTCTGTGATATTAGATACAACACAGGATATTACGAAAAAAGATCAGTTGTCTCAAGTTTTTAGATATGTGACAGTGTACAAAGATTCCTCAGGGATACCTGTGGCATTAGCAGTTAATGAAAATTTTCTATGCTTCAAGGTAGTTGATGATCAATCTGCAGGGGGACTAGAACAAGTAATTCTCAAAGATTTAGAGACAAATGGTTTATCGTTGTCAAAATGCAGACGCCAAGGGTATGACGGCGCAGCAACCATGGCTGGTATCTATACCGGCTTGAAAACAAGAATTCAAGAAAAGCAAAGGGCTGCAAAGTATGTACACTGTGCTGCCCATAACTTGAAGAACCTAGTAGCGAATGATGCAATGTCAGGTATTCCTGAAAATGCCAATTTCTTTGGAACAGTTGAACAACTGTATATTTTTTTTCAGTCAAAACATTAAAAGGTGGGAACTTCTTTATCATCTTCACGAACTCTGAAGAAACTTTGCCCAACGAGATGGTCTTCTAGATCAGATACTTTGAAAGCCCTTAGGTATTCTTATACGGACGTAATGAAGGCTCTTTCAAACATAATTCTGTTGTCGGAAAAGCCTCAAGAAAGGGCTGAAGCAATGGGTCTGAAAAAGCAGCTTGAAAATTTTTCATTCCTTTTTCAAGTAGTAATTCAGACACAAATTCTTGAAGTAATAAATATAGTATCAAAACGACTGCAAACCGAAGGATATGATTTGTTTGAGGCAACTACACAGTTAGAGAGAGTATCAAAAAATTTAACTAACATTAGGAACAATTTTGAAGGAATGAAGAACTCTGCAACAGATCTTGCAAATACATGGGGAGTTAATACAGAGTTTGAAGACAAAAGAAGTAAGAGAGTAAAGAAGCATTTTGACGAGCTTTGTCAAGATGAGAGGTTGACAGATAGCGAAAAACACTTCAAAGTATCTGTTTTTTATGCAACTCTGGACACAGTGATTTCCCAATTAACAACTAGGTTTGAAGCGATGAAAGAAATCAGCAGTCTTTTCTCGATTCTTTCACCAAAATATTTATTGGAGGCAACAGATATTGAGATGTCTAAGAAAGTGAATGCCCTAATCGAAGAATATGAAGAGGATCTAAGTGTTGACCTTAATTTTCAAATCAACTCTTTTAGAATGGCACTGAAATCAGACATTGAAAAGAAGACATCAATTCGACAGTTAGCAGATCTCCTCTTTCTGGAAAACTTTTCAATAGCTTCTAGCTTCCCAGGCTTGTGCACTGCTTTTATGTTTTTCTTAACCTTACCCGTAACTGTGGCGAGTGCGGAGCGCTCATTTTCCAAGATAAAGCTCATTAAAAATTTTTTAAGGAGCACTATGACCCAAGAGAGACTGAGTGGCCTCAGTTTACTAAGTATTGAAAACGAACGAGCAAGGAACCTGGATCTAAACGAAGTAATCAAGGTGTTTGCATCAAACAAAGCGTGAAGAAAAGAGAGACTGTTTGCCAAAACTAAATAAAAAGATAATGTATCTATTATTTTAATACCAATCTACTCTATATGAAAGTTTTTATTCACACATATATATATATATATATATATATATATATATATATATATATATATATATATATGTACTAGCTAAACCCGGCCACGCTTCGCTGTGGCTCAGTCTGATATAAAATGAATGGGAAAGTAAATAAAAGTATTCTAGCGAACATAGATTCACCGAGAAAACACATCATTCAATTCAATACCCTGCCTTGCGTTGCTGTGGCTATGCTGTGGAATGAAAGGAAAGGAAGAAAAAAGATGTTTTTCACAGAAAATCATTTTTTATTGTAAAGCTAGTGGATTGACTACATTTTTTGTTTGTCCGTTTTCTGCATAAACATAAAGATCAGACGGTTTACCGACTCTGGAGCATGCGACGTATAATTGCCCATGAGAGAAGCAATCGTTTTCTAAATTCAAACCGCACACTTGCAAAGATTGCCCTTGCGCTTTATTGATAGTCATAGCGAACGCAAGGCGTATTGGAAATTGAAGTCATTTGAACTCGAACGCCATGTCGGTCGGAGTGAGTGGTATTCGTGGAAGTAGTACGTCTTCACCTTTATGAGGTCCAATCAGAATTGTTGCTTCAATTAGATTGTTCATCAATTTTTTAACTACTAATCGTGTGCCATTGCAAAACTTTGGCTGATTGATGTTTCGGAGTAATATGATTGGCACTCCAATTTTTAAATTCAGAATGTATGACGGTAATCCGGGAACATCGAGAGAATTAAGAAATTCCATTGGAAAATTCACTACTTCACTTTGGTTCATCACGGAGTCAATGGATTTGTATGTCACTGTTTCACCTGCGATTCTGTTTAGAATGATGTTGTTCATATCATGTACGTCGACATTTTTTGCCGCTAGAATGGCTCTTCCGCTCAACCATGCGTGATTTCGATAATTTGTTTCGATGCTTTGGAAAACCTTGTCTACTAATTCTTCTTTTGAATTAACGATGTTGCAGAAATTAGATGGGAAGGTGATTTTTCCTGTTTCTGGATTTGTAGGTAAGTGCCGTTACCGACCTCGAGTAATTGTCTTGAAAATATATCAGCTGTTGGATCGGTTTGAAGCTGAACTCTCATATTTGTTGTTAAATGCATTTTTTTGACTGTGCTCCAAAAAGTTGAATATTTCAAGCAGGCATGCAATTCATCAGCTGGTGTTGAGCGAGGTATAACTGGAAGCGTTTACCTGAAGTCACCGGATAGTAACACCAATGATCCACCAAATGGAACCTGATTATTTCGCAAGTCTTTCAATGTATGGTCTAATGCTTCCAATGACTTCTTGTGAGCCATTGTACACTCATCCCATACAATGATTTTGCACGCCTGAAGAACCTTTCCCATTCCAGTTGATGTTTTTGAAATGTTACATGTTGGGTTTTCTGTGAAGTGCATGTTTAGTGACAGTTTAAGAGCTGAATGCGCTGTTCTCCCTCCTTCCATCAACGTGGCAGCAATGCCTGAAGAAGCAAGAGCTAACGCAATATGGCCGTTTGAACGGATTTTAGCCAGGATCAAGGAAATTAAGAACGTTTTTCCAGTTCCACCTGGAGCGTCCAAAAAGTACAATCCACCGGATTGGTTGGCCACAGCTTGTATGATGGTATCAAATGCTATCTTTCGTTCTGGAAGGAGTATCGGTGTATTTTCTTGGACGAACAGCTGTAAGTCATTTCTGTTGTATGATTGCTCTCTGAGGAGTTCTCTGTCGAATGTTGCATTGATGGACCGATTTGGTGCTGTCATTCCCAATTGTGCCAACAACTTGTCGCACATTGCAAGACAAAGATCCTCAATGAAGATTAGCGCTTCATTGTATATTTCTTCTGTGAAATCCAAGCCATGATTTTGTGTTTCTTGACGCATTCTGTGCAGAATATCTTCGGCCATGTAGTCTTTGTATTTTTCCCACAATTGTACTGGTTGTGACGGGGAACATGTAGATAAAATAATTGCGAACAGCGTACGTATTTGAAATGGATTAGAAGTGGCGGATGAATCTTCAATTGACTTGTCCCAATGATCGTCGTTTTCCAGCAAATGAAGTGCCTCGCACGCACTCCGATACGTATTATGTACTATTCCATCCACTGCTGGTAAATGTATAAATGATGTTGGACCACGAACGGTAATCAGAAGCAACCGTAAATAAAAGCATTCAGCGTTGTTCGGATGTACAGTGTATATTCTTCCTAAAGCATTTGATGAAAATATTCCAGGTTGTCCAACTACTGCTTTGCCTCTCTTCCTTCTTTCAAAATTCTTTCGTGTTGCGTTCCAAGTGTAATAAGTCGGAATGTCTGCATACATCAAAGTTCTTGCAAAATCATCTGCTTGACATAATAGAAAAAACGCTGTTAATGTTGTGTTCGGTGGATTTGTTGCTCTGTCCTGTATGTTTTGTTCCGTGAAATACACTCTTTGTCCGTTTTCAAGATGGACAGCAAGATGAACGACAGTTGGATCCCTCTCGTGGATTGGAAATCCTAAAATACGCCACACAGCTTCATTGCTGCTGATATATCTGCCGATTTGATATTCAGAAATTTCATCTAAATTACTTCTTGTTGAAACTCCAAACACGGCCATGTCGCTGCCTTTGTTGACGTATTTACAAATGTATTTTATGGATTTCACAGAATTGCAATACTCAACGTTGATATGTGCTTTGAAAGTTTTCGATAAAAGTGGTGAATATGGAACAACCCAACGATTATCGACTTCAATGTCATTTCCTCTCACTTTCAAAGTAATTGCTTTTCCATTGTCTTCTGTACTTCTTCGTCGATATAGTGGGTAACCATCATTGCCAGTAATTGTGTCTTTTAACAACTCTCGAGGATACCGTTTAGAGCATTTTCCATCCATACACGGTGAATTTGTATTGATTGCTCCACATGGTCCGTGTATCATGTTCTTGGTCACAACTTCAAACAACTCATTATCAATTGTGGGATCTGGTATTTCGGCAGATATTACTTTATCGATTTCATTTGACATTATCTTCACAGTAAGCCATATTAGAATGTGCGCATGTGGCAATCCTTCTTCTTCAACTCGTAAAACGCGTACGAAAAGTTGTTGTTTTCGTTCACATTGATGTGCATAATCAATCGTTGGAAGTGATTTGATTATCTGGGAAGTGATTTGATTATCTGTTTTCGAAAAACGAAATGTGAGTTAATTTGATACCGAATGTTGTATTCAATTCAATTCATTTGTTTTGTTTTGGAAATGATTTCATTATCTGTTTTCTAAAATCAAAATGTGAGTTACTTTGATTTTGATTGTTGCATTCAATTCAATTCATTTCTTTCGTTTTTTTTCCAGTTGGTCGTCGTTTGTTTTTTGGCCAGCCATAGTACAAGTTGAATCGAGAAGAAGAAGAGCAGCACAATCGTCTCAAGTAACGATGCTGATATAAGCAACATAGGAAAGATCACCATATTGCCTGCCACATATACTGGTAGTCCGCGACACATGCACGAATATGCGCAGGACGCTATTACGTATGTGCGGAAATATGGTCGTCCTGATCTTTTCATTACATTTACATGTAATCCAGCATGGGATGAAATAAAAGAGTTACTACTTCCAGGACAAACTCCTACTGATCGCCACGACATAACAGCACGCGTTTTCAAACAAAAGCTAAAGACATTAATTGATTTCATCACTTCACTACACGTTTTCGGAGAAACACAATATTGGATGTACTCTGTGGAGTGGCAAAAAAGAGGATTCCCACATGCGCACATTCTAATATGGCTTACTGTGAAGATAATGTCAAATGAAATCGATAAAGTAATATCTGCCGAAATACCAGATCCCACAATTGATAATGAGTTGTTTGAAGTTGTGACCAAGAACATGATACACGGACCATGTGGAGCAATCAATACAAATTCACCGTGTATGGATGGAAAATGCTCTAAACGGTATCCTCGAGAGTTGTTAAAAGACACAATTACTGGCAATGATGGTTACCCACTATATCGACGAAGAAGTACAGAAGACAATGGAAAAGCAATTACTTTGAAAGTGAGAGGAAATGACATTGAAGTCGATAATCGTTGGGTTGTTCCATATTCACCACTTTTATCGAAAACTTTCAAAGCACATATCAACGTTGAGTATTGCAATTCTGTGAAATCCATAAAATACATTTGTAAATACGTCAACAAAGGCAGCGACATGGCCGTGTTTGGAGTTTCAACAAGAAGTAATTTAGATGAAATTTCTGAATATCAAATCGGCAGATATATCAGCAGCAATGAAGCTGTGTGGCGTATTTTAGGATTTCCAATCCACGAGAGGGATCCAACTGTCGTTCATCTTGCTGTCCATCTTGAAAACGGACAAAGAGTGTATTTCACGGAACAAAACATACAGGACAGAGCAACAAATCCACCGAACACAACATTAACAGCGTTTTTTCTATTATGTCAAGCAGATGATTTTGCAAGAACTTTGATGTATGCAGACATTCCGACTTATTACACTTGGAACGCAACACGAAAGAATTTTGAAAGAAGGAAGAGAGGCAAAGCAGTAGTTGGACAACCTGGAATATTTTCATCAAATGCTTTAGGAAGAATATACACTGTACATCCGAACAACGCTGAATGCTTTTATTTACGGTTGCTTCTGATTACCGTTCGTGGTCCAACATCATTTATACATTTACCAGCAGTGGATGGAATAGTACATAATACGTATCGGAGTGCGTGCGAGGCACTTCATTTGCTGGAAAACGACGATCATTGGGACAAGTCAATTGAAGATTCATCCGCCACTTCTAATCCATTTCAAATACGTACGCTGTTCGCAATTATTTTATCTACATGTTCCCCGTCACAACCAGTACAATTGTGGAAAAAATACAAAGACTACATGGCCGAAGATATTCTGCACAGAATGCGTCAAGAAACACAAAATCATGGCTTGGATTTCACAGAAGAAATATACAATGAAGCGCTATAACATATCTAGCAGAATCCAAAGGATACGACAGAACAATAGTCAATAAACTCCTACACAAAACACAAAACAAACAACTGACAAAGACAAAAATCAACAAATTCATAACACTAACATACATCAACAAACAAACTGAAAAAATAGCCCACAAATTCAAAAAAGCAGGATACAGAATCGCTTACCAAACTGCTAACAAAATAGAACACACACTATCAAAACACACACACAAAGCACAAAACAAATTCGATCTACCTGGTGTTTACAAACTAAATTGCTCAGATTGCAACAAATTCTACATAGGCCAGACAAGACATAGCTTCAAACAAAGATACATTGAACACATAAAGGCACTCCACTCCACTCCAGAATCCACCTTTGTAAACCACCTCATTGAAGCAAACCACACATACAAAAACATCGACAATAACATGAACATTCTACACGTACACACAAAAGGCCGAAAACTAGACACTCTAGAACAATTGGAAATATACACACACATGAAAACAAATAAAAACGACATCCTAAATGAACAGACGCAATTCAAATCACACGCATTATTCAAACATATCACACCCACACACACAACATCAATCTTTCGAAAATCGATTTCGTTGCCAACAACAAGACGTACATTGCTACCAGCGGCAACCTCTGAAGAAGCTTTTTAAAAGTGAAAACCGGTTCAGGTTATAAGACAAAACTTTTACGTTTTTACCCATAAAAAGTTTTGTGTTCCGAGTCATAGTGAAATAATTATATTTACTAAAATTTTAAATAAATATGTTTAATAAATTTTACGATTCTGTAAGCCAATTTTTGAACATTTTCAAGCTTTGTCAGAGGTAGCTGCTAGAATGACTCAATTCCTGTGTTGGAGATAGCACTGTTGTTTGAATTTGTTAACAGATCTTTGTTGTGCGTATCATGTATATTGTGTTCAAGGAATGCATGATTTAAATGTGTCTGTTCATTTATAATGTTGTTTTCAAATGTATTTAAGTGTTTGTGTATCTCTAGTTGTTCAAATGTATCTGTTTTTCAAGTTCTTTATGTTTAAGTGTAGGATTTCCATATTGCTTTGACGTTTGTGCATGTGTGATCTGTTTCATGAGGTGATTTGCAAAAACAGATTCAGCAGTGAAGTGTAGTACTTTCAAGTGTTCACTTTATCTTCTGTAATTAATTTTGTTCACTGTAAATTAATTTTTTCTGTTACAGTGGTCACTGTAAAATTAATTTTGTTTAATTTATCCTGATAAACTTTGTTTAATCTTGAGAATGTTGTTTAATCCATGTTGGATGGATTTTAAAGCTGACAGTTTTATGGGGTGATTAGAGAAGTATCAGTGTGTGGGGTGAGTGGGTATCAGTGTGTCATTTGTGGTGGGTTTTCTGTGTATACTGAGTTTGTGTATGTTTCAATCTTATAACAGTAAGATCTAAGAAATCTACACTATTGTTGTTTTCATATTCTGCAGTAAATATGGTATTTTTGTGGATCTTATTGACATGGGTTAGTAGTTACTCACATTGCCTCATGTTTCCACTGTACAGTAAAATATCATCTGTCATCAACATAACTGCGCCAGTACATTATTTTGTGTGATTGTCTGTCAGTGTTTGTGAGGACTTTTGTTTTCCTATGCGTTGTAAAAGATTTCAGCTAATATGATGGAGATGGGTGATCCCATCTGGGTGGATAGTCTGTAATTCTATGTATACAATTTTCTGCTGTAAATGAAGAGATTCTGTTTTGCGATTATGCCGAGAGCCTTAGTTAGTTCTGTAACTAATTTATCTGCTGTATTGTTTTATTTGAGCATGCCATATAGGATCGTGATTGTTTAAGAAACAGGACTATTCATGTACAGGCTTTTTATGTTGAATGATGGAAGCGTGGGGAAATTTGTATATTGTAATTTTTATTAATAGGTCTGTTTTGTGTGTGTGCACGTGTGTGTGTTTTCTGACAATTTTGTCTAGATATTTTGTGAGTTTGTACGTTTGGGTATGTTAGTCGTTCATTGCAGAATGGATTGGTACTGTATATGTTGTTCCTTATGTTTTTCGGGAAATGCCTGGATTGGAGAGTTAGGAGCTGATGGTTTGGTTTGTTTTAAGTAGGGCTTTGTTTTTCTGTGGTTATGTGTTTGGCTTTGTTGATAAGTTGTTTTATTGTTTTAGTATTTTTCAGTGGGATAATGTTTCAGTTCTGTGTTGTTTTGTGTAATGAAGTCTTGTACTTTACTGTGGACTTCTTCAGTGGTAGTGATACCTGTAATACTTATAGTGGAATACAGGCCCGGATTTTCCACTAGGTACACTAGGCACGTGCCTAGGGGTGGCAGGCTCAGGGGGGCGGCACGAGGTGAAAAATTATTTGTTAAAATTTCATGTTTTCGGTTTTTTAATTACAGTATTTGTATTGGGCACTTGCACTATGGCCAAATTGAAGAAAATTGTTTTGAAATGACCTTTAATTTTATCACTGCAATAGCTCTTCGTACCGGTATGTATTTGTGTACAGCTATCTCTAACTGTTCGGCAGAACGTACGTTTTCTGTTTTAAAAAGAATTAAATCATGTGTTAGATCCATAACGAATGAGGAAAAACTCAGCTCACTCTCAATCCTGCATGTTGAGTCAGAACTTTTAAACAGTGATCAAATGAACTTTGAAGGCCCTATTGAAGAATTTTCACTGATCAAAGCAAGACGAAAGCCAATGTAAAATCAAGCCATTTGTGTAATTTTGGTTTTTAATCAATCACTCTTAAATTATTTGTTCTATTTATCCAATTTACATTACTTTCATTGATTTTACTATGTTTGATGATAAAACCAAACCATATAGGTCTATAAATAAACCTATGAAAAGAAAGTAGGCCTACGTATATTACTTGTTATAAAACTAATCTATGTGTTACTAAAGTGTATGCGTAAAGAAATATTAATAAAAGTTAAAAAAATGAATGTAGTCTTTTTCACAATTCCATCGCATTTCCCTTTTAGATTTAAGATCAAATGAGATATTTGAAATAGAGCTAGGTAGTTGAAATGACTATTTTCAGCAACTTTTTTTCAGCAGTCAAGGAGAATTGAATAATAGAAGTTACTTGTTTGGGGGGGGGGCGCTAACAATAGTACCTAGGGGCGGCAGGACACCTAAATCCGGGCCTGGTGGAATACCTGTGGTATTCCATTTTCTCATGTTTACAAAAGTGATGATATGTTTGTGTGCTTTTCTTTTAGCATGATAGATGTATGCATTTCAGAAGAGTGGTTCTTACTGTATAATGTACTATAGTTTTTTATGAAGTTTATACCATGTATTAGTGTATCTTGACGTTCAGATGCTTTTTTCTGTAAATTTGTTCCATTGTCAACTATGAGTTTTTGAATGTCCTTTTATGTTTTTGTAATGTAGGTTATATTTTGGGCTTTTATCAAGGAGTGTTTGTTCGGTTTTTGTGATTTGAATAATGTTTGTAAGTTTTATTATGCATTGGTAAAATTTGTGGAAGGGAATTATTTGCGTGTTATTTGGTGTACGATTTCTATTTTATTGTTTTATTTCTTATTTTAGTTCTATCCCAAAACAAACAAACAACAGAAAAAAACAGAAACAACAGCAGATAACAGTTGAGTATATTCATAACACTAACCTATTATATTAACAATAACACTGAAAAAATTACCCGCAAATTAAAAAAAACTGTTTACAACATTGTATACAAAACCACAAACAATACAGAGCACACACACACACACACACACACAGAGTTAAAACACATGCAAGCAGTTAAAACTAATTAAAGGTCAAAACCTGTACACAATTGAACAACTAGAAATTAAAAACACACTGAAACATAAGGAAACAGATTTCTAAATGAACAGACATAGTTTAAGTAAGATATATTTGAAAGAAACACACACACACACACACACACACACACACACACACACACACACACACACACACACACACACACACACACACACACACACACACACACACACACACACACAACTAAGATCTATTAGCCAATTCAAACAATGGTGCAATCTCCAACATGGGATGTGGTAGCTCTCTTAGTGGCTATCTTTGATGAACCTCAGAATGTTGAAAGCTGGCTTGGGGAAAGGTAAAATTAAAAAAAAAATCTAAAATATTGGTGTCCCAAACCAGAAAAGATGTACACGTTATTATAACAGGATAAACTGGATACCTACTCGCTCATCTGTCATTCAAGAAAACCACTGATGCTTTTGCAGTGAGAACTCCTTGTACTGCAAATCATTTCTACCTCATCTGTGTGAACATGACTAGAGAACATGATGTAGAGGTTAGCATGTGAGTGGAAGAAGTTTTGGAGATGTTTCCCTATCCTTGCACCCTGATTTTATATAGGCCTAGTGATGAATAAACTCTTGTCATTCTGCAGAAGTATCAAGACAGGAAGATTTTAAGGACTTTACAGGGAGCAGAAACAGTGGCATAACTGCTGGGCCCACAGGACTCACAATGCGGGGGGGACCCACACAAACATTCATTAGTTCCTTTTGTCAGCTTCAGACAAACAGCTAAACCAGAAAGCAACTGAACTTCATATAGAATAGACTATAGTGAGGATTAAACTCCGGATTTTGTCACTGAAATGTTAAGTTTCAGAAGAACTCCAAGAGAAGACATCAACAAGAAGACGTCAATAAAAAAGATGGGTGATCTTTTGTTTAATGAAATCTTCTCAGCATTCCAGATGTCTGCACTGCTTGTTTGTTGTTCCTATCATTGCTGGTGACTGAGGCTTTAGCATAGTGAACATTCTCCAAGCTGATTTTAATTAAAAATTATCTACAGCGTACTGAGTCAGAAAATGAAATTGTTAAATCAGTTGATATTAATGAAATAATAAACACTTTTGTTTCTCACACTGGTTCAAATTAAATAAAAGTAAATTAAAATTACTTGAATTTTACATTACTATGGTTTTAATATAGCAATGACATTGAGATTTTGCCATTATGTCTTGTAAATGCTAGAAGTTTTCAAATTAGATTTTTATATTACTCTGTACTAAGTAAACATTTGAAGTACATAAATCCTTTTTTTGTAAAATAAAATGTGT
Source organism: Magicicada septendecula (assembly GCA_034769895.1). Taxonomy (NCBI): domain Eukaryota; kingdom Metazoa; phylum Arthropoda; class Insecta; order Hemiptera; family Cicadidae; genus Magicicada; species Magicicada septendecula. The sequence goes on from CM068368.1 coordinate 510,952,818, forward strand.
TTATATAAGAATTTTTTCTTTAATTCCAGCACCAGTAGTAGTCCTATAATGACAATATTGCAAACTGTAAGCTATTAGCAGATGACAGAAAGTTTGAAAGGTGAAATGGTTTTCTGGTTCATTTGAAAACATGAGATTAATTAGTTAAGTGTATGGCATAATGAGTGTACAATTTAATATAAACATTCACTGTCTTTATGAATTTAAATTTAATAAAATTTGTACTTTTTTCAAAATACATCTAAGGTCTGTACATGAAAAAGTTGTAAGTGGTTACTAGTGACATGTCTGATTATTAGTATTTTTTAAACTGATTGAAGACATCTAAGATACTAAATAACAAATCAAACTATTAATTGAAACAAAATTTATAATTTTATTAATTGAGTATACATTATACAAGAAGGAACAGTTATTCTGTTTATGTTATACAATTTGAGTAGTTTCACAGATATAAGGAGAGGTTAGTATTATATACTTACTCGCGACGATGATCGTGTGTATGTTAATAGCCACCCGTTTGTTGCGTCAATTTCTTAGGTATCACGATTTCTTCCTCTATATTATTTATTTGTATCTTCTAATTCCCGCAGTAGTTGTCAGTCTGTCAGAACAGTATAAGTTCCAAGATAGTTTTTTCCTCTGATCTGATGTTAGTTAATTTTATTTCCTGTTTTAAGGCGCCAAATTGTTTTCTTGTTTAAACAATTAAAATTATTCTCCTTATTTATTTATCCTTCTCCCTTATATTAGTTTAGTTCAACTCACCTTTGTCTGTAGTTTAATTTGAATTTCGTTCCTAAAAAATAGGGGTTACCAACCTCTATTTTCTGATAAAAAAATTTCACCTTGGCTATATAAAAGAATAAAATATCATTAACATTAAAAGAAATCAAATATACGATTGAAAATAGTCAATACTGTATTATTTCTGTAGTGTTTTTATTTCTTTCTTTTCTAAACAAATGAAATATTTTTATAATATAATGTTTGCTCCAGCTCTAATTTTTTTTGCTCAGCGGTTGGCAATAATGCGGGCTTTGATAACTAAAACACTTTGTTTTATTTCGTTATGTTAAATTTGTTGGGTTCTTGTGATAACAGAAAAATTAACAAAATATCTTTAGAAAGTACAAAACTTTACATAAAACATAATTAAATAATACACAGCTTCTTAATAAACTAATTCTTAGGTTATAAAGTATGTGTTGGGTCACAGTTGGTGAATGTAGGTTAACAGTTTGTTTTAAGAGTTGATTACAATGTCCAATAATTTGATCACCATAAATTAATAAGTGAATAATGACATAAACTGATTGTCACTATACTCCGGGCCACCTTTTGAACAGACTAAAGCGGAAGTGATGTCGTCCCCTCGTCACACTCGCCTTGGTTGCCAAATGAACCGGCGCGCGATTCAAAGTTGTGCTTTAGGACTACAATACAGCACAGCTGTCAACGTGCTCACCGATTGTAAGTGCGGCAGCTCCGCCTTGGCGACAGCATTGCCATAACTCGTGCTGACAGGCGTGCGCCCCCTGCCCCTCTTCTACCATCTGACAACACCGTAGGCGCTGCCCCTTTCACCCGCACCTTCCCCTGGCCTACTCCCTCACTTCCGCTTTAGTCTGCTCAAAAGGTGGCCCGGAGTATAGTTTATTCATTAATTGAGTGTTTGAATAAAGTTTATTAGTGAGTGAAAAGTGTCAAAGTATAGTCTAGTATTTTTCTTATTTAGTTTTTAATTAAATTTCATACTTAGCGCATTCCTTGACATCTGAGGTTTCACTCCATGTTCATTTTCTTTTATAATTTGTAAGATCTATTTATTCTTCCAATTTACAGTGATTTGGTTTTAAACATTTCTTCTTGTCATACTATTACAAGACATAATATCATTTCAATTTATTACAATCTCATTTCTATTTTTATTTATTTCTTTATATAATTATATTGAGCTGCATGCGTTTTTAAATCTTCTTTTCTCTGAATCCAATAATGAACTAACAAATTTTTCTGTAAATGTTCGGTTGTCAAGGCACTAAGCCTATCCTTCCCATTGGTTGAAAAAATTGTTTGGATTGTTAGCCATAGCTACTGATTTTTATACAGAATTAACAAATATTTTCTACTTAGTATAATCTTTTTATAGTACTGTTAATTCTTAAGATAATAACACTATTGCATTGCATTTCTTTCATAAATTAATTTGAAACCAAACATGAATAGTTTCTGTTCTGTTACCAAGTTACTATTTTAACAATTTAGTTTTTAATATTAATTAATTTATAACTAATTCCTTTAGTGTACATTATATGTCTCTAAAGTTATATAATTAAACCTAATAGTATTACCTACATTTTGCCCTTAATTACTACTGTTATAATATCAAATTTTACAAATTTCTGATTTTTACCATAGGCTTCTTATGTTCTTTATATATCCATCTGATGTTCTTTAGACATTTATTATAACAGATTCCTTTGGTTTTATTAAACTGAACTATTTTAAACACAAATACAGTAAACTAACATATAACATTTGCTTATTCATAATCATTTTAAGACATAATACAACTATTTAAACATTCTATGCAAATGCCAGTCTTCAATACATAACATACATTCCTACTCACATTAATTATCCTTCATTAAACATGCTTTTTTACCCATATATACTTTTTTTTTAACAAACAAACTATTATAATTATTTCCTTATTCTAAAACATAAACCTCAATTCTACCTATTTCACTTGTATAGGCTTATCATGCTTTAGTTTTTTCACTGTATACATTTATCATTTTTTCATCAAGCATTATTTATTATTCACTTTACACTTTATTCCTACTACTGATTTTCAGTTAGTATAACATTCTTGGTTCTTTTTATACACTTTATAATTAAGTTATTCACTTTTTTCTTCCTTTTATTCACTTTGAGCTAATCACACAACTCACCTTATCATTAAAAATTGTATATTTATTATATAATAGTTTTATTCCCTTTATATTTTAATAACAATATTCCTTATCATTACTCAATCTACATTTATATATTGATAGTTTTACGTGGAACTACTTATACTTTCATCTATAGCTTTGTACTTCCATTATTATATCTACTATGTTATTATTATTGGAAAAGGTGTTGTGTTAAGGTCAGAATGTTATTCATTTTTATCTTTCACTCTGCCAATCAATTGGGTTTTGTCATCGTCATAGTCCTTGTCTAGTTCCTAAGTCAGTATTGTGCTATATTCTAATAATTCTATTCACCAATTCTTTGGTACCTTGGTTTTCTTCACTCCTTCAATGCTATAACTTATATCTATTTTAAATGGTATGCGTTTCTTTATAGATGGGCTACTTTATGCAATGTTATAGTATTCAAGGGAGACCAATGGCATGAAATAAATAAGGGCATTAGGGAGTCCGCAAGTGATTCCTGCAAGGGGCCCAGAAAAAAAGAGTTGTGCCAGTGAGCAGAAATTATAAATTCCCACAGGTACAAAAGAATATTAAAAATAAGCCAGAGATCACACCAATGTAAAAATAGAATCGCGGTGAAATTAATGAGTTTAAAATTATAGAAAGTTGTTATATAGGCCTAGTACTCTCTCATTATTTCATAGTAGATGGCAATCTTTGTGAAAGTAACATATACAGTGCCCTGCTTTTTTTTTGTCAGTGGAACCCTACATCTCATTGTATGTATGAGTGTTGATGTGTTTTCAGAAACATTTGCCCTGAAATGTAATAGGCATGTATTTGATTTAATTGTTAGTCTGTATTGTTATTAAATAACATTTCATATTTCATTTAACACTGAATTCGTAGGCTTTCAGGGCGGGCGTGAATATTATTGAAACCGTTGAATGCTGGGCTATTAGGTTGTGGTCTCATGTTTGAAGAACCAAACATTTCGGCCTCACCAAATATTAAATAAGATTTGGCATGCTGTGCTCCCGATCCAGCCAGGTGATAGATGATAATGATTGGTCCATGCTGTTTTCCAGTTTACATCGTGCTGCAATGAGAATTATATAAGGGACCCTTCTATGAACAAAAGCATGGTTTGGCTCTGTTCTGAGGTGTTTACAGCAAACATTACTGGTACACTTCACCACTGTACATGGCCTCCAATGAAACGTTTGGTTCTTTAAACATGAGACCATGTCCTAATAACTCGGAATTCAACCATTTCATTTAATACTGTCTGTGGAGTGTTTTCTGATATTATATTTTGTTAAACTAATAATTATTTTATTTGCTTAAAAATATTTTTGCTGTTTATAGCATAATTTTATTTAATTAAATAATCAGGGAACATATTTCTATTAAGTTAAAGTTTGCTAAAAAGATTTCGCTTGGGAAGACATTTAGGGAAGGGTGGGGCAGAACGGGTAACTTAATTTTTAAACATATTTTTAGAGTATAAATAAATTAGAAAAATTCAGATTTTTAACAAGAAATAATTTATTACAATGTTAAGTCAATAAAACTTACAATAAATAAAAGTTTACTTATCACTAGTTTACTTTATTATTTCTAGTAAATTAACACTTTTTTCAGAAAATGCAACTTGCCCCATTTTGCCCCATACATGGGGCAATATGGGGTGCCTTATTCTAACACCAGTATTAAGAAAAATTGGCTTTTAAAACGTAAAAAACTTTGTAAAACTAATTTAAATTAAAATATTGCAGTAATTAAATCAATACAACTCATTTGGACTAATTGAATGAACTCATTGTTTACTTATTTTACTTCTTCCCTCACTCATTTACAAAATTAATTAAATTTGTTCATATTAACTCGCTCATTCAGATCATCAATTCAAACTGATTCAATATCCAGGCTAACTCAAAATTGTTTATTAAATTCATTCACAAAATACACAGACGTGAACCTCATCTTCACTTTCAACACCTGCGCACCTATTGTGAGCCCATTTCTGACAAACACAGGATCCCAGCCCTCTGCTGAGAAATCATGGCAGTAGAGGCAGTCATCATCTTCTTCAATTTCTTCACTGTCACTGAATGAAGAAGTCTGTCTCAATTGAATTGACTTTTTAAAGCTTGGCTTAGTTTTCTTAGTTTCGTCAGGCTTTGCTGGACCTTTCTTTTTCTTTGGTGGTGCAGCTTCTTCAACAGCATGTTCTAAGTTAAGGGATGTTTTTGTTGCCTTCACAGACTTGTTTTCCTTTTTTCTTTCTCTTTCTCAGCTTGAATCAGCTCCAATTTATAGGGTGAAGAAGTTAAAATAGCTGTTTTGCCTCTCTTCTTGGATACTCTTTTATTGGTTCATGCCACTTTGGGGATAGGCAGTACGGAGGATGGACTTGAAAACCTGAAACTAGGAGACACGTTCGATGACTGTGAGGATAGGCGTAACGAAGTTTCAACTTCTGCTGAAGTCGACGGAGTTGCCACATCTACGTAGGTCGATGGAGGAGCAAGCTCGATATCTGTAGTTGCTGATGGTAAGAAATCTGCCTCGCCAAAGACATTTCTATCAACAGGCCAAATTCCACATTTCTGGAATCCGTTAGCAGCATTTAACATCGAAGAGGCCTGTAGATATGCAGAACCAAACAATACCCCAATCTGAAACAGTGTGACTACTTTTACTGGGTTTGATCTCAGCCGTTTTCGAATCTCATCCTCGTAATATTTGCTCAGGGAATTCATGTAGGCTACGTCCAAAGGCTGGAGCCTATGTGAAGTGTGCGGTGGCAAACACAACAGTATAACCCCATTATCTCTTGCAAAGTCAATCAGTTGTAAGCTTTTAGTATGCGTAGAATGGCCATCCAGGTTTAAAAGAACTGGCTTTTCTTTCTTTGCCCCTGTGAACGATACAAAGTGTTTAAACCATTCTAAGAACAGTTCCTTAGTCATCCATCCAGACTCGTGAACCTGTGCTACAGCACCTGTTGGAAGACCTGTCTGAAACTCCTGTCTCATCCGCTTCCTGGGAAAATTGTCATAGGAGGGACATACACTCCCGCTGCAGAAAAACAAATCTCCACTGAGACTGTTTCACCTCTCTCGGCAGATGTGAGTGCCCCTACTTGCCTGCGTCCTTTCTGAGCAATTATATTTGAATTAGCTTTAGGGTTTACAGATATTCCAGTCTCATCACTGTTAAAAATTCTGTCCCCTGTAAGCTTGTGAGTGTCAACAATACTGATAAGCAAGTCAAAGAATTTGTAAACCACTGGTTTATTAAACCCCATAGCACGAGCAGCCGACGTAGCTTCTGCCTTCCGCAGACTCAATCTTGGGTGTCTGGCCATAAACGCTCTTACCCATTCTATGCCTGCTTTTCCACTTTTACCAAAGGGGTGAGGGAGTTGGTTACGATCTGTCAATTCATAGGCTAATTCTCGAAGCTCATTTATTGTGAGTCCAAAAAGTTGAGCTTCCATCGTTGTCAAATAATCAGCTAGCTCAGCTTCCTGTTCAGGAGTGAAAACACAAGTGAAACTACCCATGGTTTTAGAAACAGTATAATCTTGATTTTGACATTTTTTCTGTACATGGCGTTCCAGCATAGTTTGTGGCACATTGAACTGAGCAGATGCCCTCTTGTAACCCATACTATTACTCAAAACGGCCTCCACAGCCTCTCTCATTGATACTTCAGACCATTCTTGTCAGTTCGACTTCCTTTTGTAATTTCGGACCATGCTGTAAACAACAAAAAATTCGTTATGTAAAGTTAAAGGAGCTAATGAAAAATGTGGGGCACAACGGGGTACTACCCCGTTCTGCCCCATGGTCTCGTTTTAGGTTAACCTTATACTCGGCGATAACAGCGTAATCTAATAATCATTGAAACCATATAGAAATGTAGTTTATGATCTACTTAACAGAATGGTACAAATATGAACTAGCGGTAGTAACATATTTTTACTTACTTTTAGGGTAAATAATATCTGAATATTACAAAAACCACTAGCAAAATCACGTTGATGTACGTTTGAACACAAGCAACCTCGTAATGGCGGTGATGCATCGTAGAATAGTTGAGCATGCCCTCTCGACGTAGTTGAGAAGTTCTCCGAGAGATAGCAGCAAAAGCTAGAAAATTAAACCTGGTACCCCGTTCTGCCCCACTACCCGTTCTGCCACAGGTTCTCCTATATTATTTAAAACGTCCAAGCAATTGGGTGATTTCTTATGGGTAAATCCTCTATTTGGATTGCTTTCATCATAATATATTTCTCGCTTGACGTTTTGATCCCTGCAATCTCAGAAGCTATGAGTGGTGGTTGAAAGACCCTGTTGCAAGACTTAACTATAACAGTGGTTGTTAGGTCTTTCAACAGGGTCTTCCAATCTCCACTCACAGCTTCTGTGGATGATCCAAGTTTACAGAGATTGAAACGTCAGAGATGGTAGCAGTCCAAATAGAGGACTGACCCATAAGAGGTTTCTATTATGTGGAGGTTAAAAAAGGTGAAACAAGTATTTCACTAAAACTGATTCAAAAACAGGAGCATCAGCAATAGGAGTTACTGAAAGAATAAAAGAGATCACTGGGCGGAGGTAACAATAGAAAATGGACAGTCACTGAATTTTACAACATCTGTAAGAAAAGGAAGAGGAGGTAAACAAAATCTAATATTGATGACTTTGATTAAATGTGTAGCAAGAACAATTTACAGTTTTACAAAATTGTATACACAGATGAGATGTACACATCATGTACAGTAAAAAAAAGTTGTGGTACAACAAAAGTGGTAAAGGAGCAAACATGTCATTAAATAAAGGAGATGATTTATAATAGTTCAAGTGGATACAGATAAAAGAGTTATCAATGGTGGATTATTGGTTATTGGTTTTTAAATAGGAACAGAAAACAGGTGATTTTCATGAGGATAGAACAGTTGAGGGTTCAAGAAATGGTTAATTGAAAACTAATTCAGGGGTAACAAAATAAACTCTGTGTTACTTTTGGATAATGCACCTTGATACAATCACCGATCTGAAAAATGTATCACCTAAAATTCTTCAGAAAGTGTCTTAATTCAGTGGTCTAATAACAAAATTCCTTTTACACCTAATATGTTTAAGCTAGAGCTGTATAAATTAGTAAAAATGAATAAACCTTTACAAAAACACTTTATAATAGATGGTATTTTATGAAATCACAAATACAGTGTTATCCATCTGCCTCCATATCACCCTGTCTTTAAGCCCACAGAACTTATTTAGGGTGCAAAAGACTCAATTTTAGAGCCACTTTTGAGAATAAATACATTTCTCAATGCAAAATAATTAATGAGGCTCAGGTTTATGTAAAATGTTATGTAAAGTCATCATGGTTATGCATATTTTAGCCATGTTTTGTATTTACATCATATTTTAGCAGTACTTGCAAGTAAGTACAGTATATTTTTGGCCTTTTTCGGTAGTGTCTCTTACGTTTCACTATTTATTTTATTATTATAGATTTGTTACTTGATTTGTAATACTGATATATCTATTATTTAACTATACTATTATAGTATACTACTGGAATTTAATTAAATAACATTGTTTTGGTATTACAAATATTTATTTGCAAAAACTTTGACAAAATTTTCAGTAATACTGAATAAAATTTTAAAGGATAGTTGAGTCAAATCAAGAAATTTCAATTATGTGTAAAATCCAAGTTCTAATAACTAAATAATTATGAATTCAGTCTGAATAGTAACAGCTGTAGCAATAGTAAAGAGACATTTTTGATATAGAGTGTTCAGGACTGACCATGCGAGTCCCCACTATCCCTACTTTTCATGCAGCTATGAACCAGCTACCATAAAGTAACACAATTGTAGACTGGAAGAATCATATACATTGTGTGCGAATGTCTTCAAATAGTAACCCAGATAAATGAAGGAGTATGCACATACATATTCCATACACATATACATAGCAGAAGGAATATGGAAACCAAATCTAAAAAGATGTAAAGATGCATGTAATTTAGGCCTATATCTAATAAGTATAGGCCTATAATTGTTTATTCTTGTTGATATCAAATGTCTCTGTCTTACTGTCAAGTCAATTAAAAGTGATTATTCCCCATAGGCCTATATTTCATTTTAAAATTTTCCATAAACACCCAATGACTTGTAAAACAGTGCACATAATATTTGTTTGTTTATTGGCAAATCCTTGTTGACCATCTGACATACATAAGATATTTAAACCGGAAATAATTTTTTGTGTGAAAAACTTTATTTCTTTTCTTTGCTAAGTGATTAAAAATACATGGTCAATATTAAATCCATGTAGGCCTGCTCAAAAACAAAGCCTCTATTCTTCAGCATTCGTCTCTTAAATTTTCAATTTACTCTTCTTTTTAATATCTAAGGTATGAACAATACTAACTTTGAAAAACATCCTAAATTATTAATAAATTTTCTTGTATTAATAAATCATTATTTACTTAAATCAATACATAGTTTTTTGACTTTCTACATTTTGTATATACGACGTGTAAATACTTACGTATAAAACAATACAGAACTCAAAATTTTTTACTTGCAAGTTGTCATGAATGATTAGGGCCTACTGTTATCTAAGTAGCCTATCACCCCAAATGCTTATGTATAAGAATGGGTTTATATTGTAATTATACAAGTTTTTTTTTAGATAATGTAAGTTATTCACTCTCTAGAACTGAGAGTGTGTCGTGAGGGAAATAAAAATTCCCACTTTGGGATAATATTTGAGGCTGATGCCGTCATGATTTTATGTCTAGCTGCTCCGTCGTGTTTTGTTGAGGTTATATCGACCACTGCCATCTTGATATTATACTCGACTGCAGCAGCTATCGTGATTCTGTTCCCACCTTGATGATCGTGTGCGCGCGCGCGAGTGTGTGTGTGTGTTAAGAGAAATCATTGTACTGCGACGAATAGGAAATTTAAGTTAAGCTTGCTTTTTTCTCTCAACGTTGATGTTAAAAAAACCTCCCACTTTGCTATGATTGTAAATAGAAATTCTTTCTTCCTTTATGATTTTGGTAAATAATAAAAAGAAATATTGTTGTTGTACTTACATTGTGAAATTAGATATATTTCCATTGTTGAAAATAGTTTTCGGAAGTGGTATAGCGGTGTAAACGATACATGACAGAATGACTACCAGGCCCGCCCAGAGGAATTCCGGGCCTCAGGGCAAACCAGATTGTGGGCCCCCCCAAACGAGGCAACCATCTGTTCCCCTGAAATACGTGTATATGTGGTTTTATATACACGATTATATATACATATATGTGTGTGTGTGTGTGCACGCACGCTTATATATTATATATATTATGTATTACACACACACACATAAGGGGTACCTTAAGATTTTCAAACGTCAACCCTCATTGAGTGACCCTTCAACTATAAGAGAGGAGTGATTCTTCTACTTGTCATCATCTCTGTATTTTTAGTCAGTAAAAATGAAATAAAGTAATGTTATCAAAGTATTCAAACACTGAACCAAAAGTGAAAAAATTAATTAAGTTTAATAAAACAGATCTTGAAAACTGTTAAAAGTAAACAAAATTTTATTTCCTATAGACACTTTACAAAATTAAGGATTACAGTGAGTGTCTAGAAAGGCAGTGATAGGCCTATTGTAAATTAACACACTGAATATTCTGTTGTCATACAGCTTAGAAATTTAGGCCTACATCTTTTGAAGTTTTTAAATTTCAGATAAAATCAAAGAACTTACAATTTTATTTTTATTAGTTAACAAATAAAAAATGAAACAAGTAAAAAGTCATGTATAGAGTTAAAATAGCCACACACTAAATTTATAAAAATTTAACTTGCAAACAGAGAACTATATAAAATTAAAAAATCATTTTTCTTGCTTTATTGTTTGCAAAATCTTCAATAATGTCACTGAAATCAACACTACGGGTAAGATCAGCCTCCATGGCAAGAGTAGTTAGTCCGCACAGTCTTTCTTGACCCATTGTAGATCTGTTGTAGTTTTTTTATTCTTTTGAGTGTACTGAAAGAACGCTCAGCTCCTGCTACTGACACTGGAAGTGTGCAAAATAAACGGATAGCTATGCACACATTTGGAAACAGCAACTCTAGTTTTAAGCTCCTAATTTTATTTATCAACTTAAATGGTGGCAAAATAGAAGTACCAATACTGACCGTATGAACACATTTTAGGTGAATAAGTTCTTCTATTAAAGCTCCTGAGATGTCCTCTGGAAAGATAGAAAGTAACTCTTGACAGGAATTGGCAATTGCAGTATTGCCTTTATCCAGGTATTGCCACAAACACTGAAATATGTTACTAAGCTTCCTTGCATTATTGAATCTTTCACATAGCCCACTGGTAACAGAGTCAATCACTCTGTAGAAAACATCTATTCTAAATTCTCTCTCCACTGCTTCATGTGTCTCTGAGCCACTGTTTTGTTAAAATTCTTTATCAGACACTTCGTAATGAAAATGCTTCCTCTTCTTCTTTCTTTTTTCATCAAATTCTGTTTCTGTAAGCACTTGATTAGCCATAGACTGTGCTACGAGTTTAGCTTCTTGTAGAATAACGTCAAATTTATCTCGTAAATTGTTCATTTCTTTTGGAAGGCTATCGATGTGAGACACTTCCTCATCAAGAGTGGCTTCTGTTGCTTGGAGAACTTTGTTTCGGTGATCGACTGTATAACACAAAAAATTTCGAAAAGTTTTATTTTATAATCAGCAGTAAGGAATGTCGCTGAAAGCAATAACGAAGGGTGTATGTGTGGAAAACATATTTTGTAAGGGACAAAAGGGGAACGAGCAAGCACGCTGTAGTGACGGACAGGTCGTAAATTTCTTAGGCAGCTGCAACGAATACCCTGTGAACAGAGTTCACTGCTCCCGGTATGTAGAACACCAGTTTTTGTGAAAACACATTGATTCCATAGGAAACTACATACAATGTGTACAGAGCCATTAAAGGAGAAAAGGCTTAACAATGGTCAAGCATACATGTGTACGCCAGCTGTCAGGAGAAAGCGACGAAGGGTGGATTGATTTGAAGGACTCCAGCGGTCGATGACAGGGTTTTGACCTTACTTGGAAACGAAAGCGCAGAGAGTACGTCCAAACTCAAGGATGGGGTGTTGCCTGGCAACTAAAAGAAAAAACCAACTTTCAAAGAAGGGTAGGCGAGGCCCTTGAACAACAATAGATAATAACGGCAGAGCGACGAAGTTGAGAAACAATGAAAATGGAAGAGAAACTCAGAGTTGTCACTGAAGACTTTAGAAATATCGGTATGGAGAACCATACATGACTTCCATATTCTAAGATTTATATTTAAAATCATTTTCAGCCAAACAGCCAGGGAAGGAATTTTAACAAAAAGTACTTCTTTGTTGCCAATAACGTAGTACACATATAAAAAAAAATTATCCCCTCCCCCTTCAACTATAATTTTGATTTATAGAAAATTACCCCCAGCCCGTTCAACTAGCCTCTTCATTTGTAGATATTTCATCTACGTTTCTACAGTGGATTATTAAGATCTTATCAGGATACTTTATAAAAATTAAGTACTTTACTCATGTTACAACAAAAAATGTTTCAGGTAAACTGCCCTTTTCCCGTAACCGGTCTTCACCAAAATCAACAAAATTCACTCAATGTTCTCTATAGCTCAGGCACATATGTAAAAAATTATTTGATTCTGTTTGAATTTACGGCAGTTATGGTTCGTCATATAAAAAATTACCCATGTTAAAACATAAAACATGAGATTTATAAAACATATCTAAGATTTATATTTAAAATCATTTTTGAAATAAAATATTTTCATAGAACCTACTAACGCTGGGGAAATCTGAGGAGCCAATCAGAGTTGGGCCTACCTGTCACTCTGCTGAATTTGGTGGAAAGCCCTGTCACTATCGTCAAGTCCCCACCTCAATGAAGAACCCATTGTTTTATAAAAATATATTTAAATTTTGAAAACTGAAAATTCTTTTCTTGTAAATATTTATATTTTATAATCAAAATGACTTTATTTTTGTTACCTGGCAACAAAATTATTTTATTTTCAACAATTACCATTGTTTCAAAAAGTTTAAATAAATTTTCAAGTACTTTACTCTTGTTAAAACGTAAAAGGTTGCAGGTAAACTACCCCTTTCCCTTAACCGATCGTCACCAAAATCGAAAGTCCTTGAGACCTCTACAATTCAGGGATGTATGCAAAAAAGTATTTGATTCTGTTTGAATTTGCGGCAGTTATCGTTTGCCATAGAAAAAAAACGTTGCAGGTAAACGACCCCTTCCCCTCAACCGATCTTCACCAAAAACAACAGGTCTTGAGCACTCTACAAATCAGGGCTGTATGCAGAAAATTATTTGATTCTGTTTGAACTTGCGGCTGTTATCGTTTGCCATATAAAATACCCTTGTTAAAAAAACGTTGTAGGTAAACTACCCCTTTCCCTTAACCGATCTTCACCAACAACAATAAGTCTTGAGAACTCTACAATTTAGGGCTGTATGCAAATAATCTTTTGATTCTGTTTGAATTTGCGGCTGTTATCGTTTGCCATATGAAATACCCTTGTTAAAACATAAAACGTTACAGGTAAACTACCCCTTTCCCTTAACCGATCTTCACGAAAAACAACAGATCTTGAGAACTCTACAATTCAGGGCTGTATGCGAAAAAGTATTTGATTCTGTTTGAATTTGCGGCTGTTATCGTTTGCCAACAAAAAACATTTCCCTTGATAAAAAAAAACCGTTGCTGGTAAACTACCCCTTTCCCTCAACCGATCTTCACCAAAAACAATAGGTCGCGAGTACTCTACAAATCAGGGCAGTATGCAATAAATTATTTGATTTTGTTTGAATTTGCGGCAGTTATCGTTTGCCATAGAAAAAAAATCTACAGACACACACACAGACACTTTTCGGAAAACGACTTTTTTTCATGTTTTGAGTGTAGTAGAATCAGAATCTGCAATAATCTCGAACACGATTTTTTTGCCATCACCATACTTCCATTCCTTAAGGAATATGGAAGTAAAAAACGACAGATACAATTTATTGCTGCGTTGGCTGCAAATGACAACGACCTCAAAATACGAAGCAAGGGAAGAATCTGGTGGGGAACCAGAAGCCCTATCAGAGAACGCCTTTGAAAAGATGGGTGGTATTTGGACTTGGAGGGAAAAATATGAAACCAATAAGGACACGGCGTCGTTGGAATCAGAGTCTGGTGGGAGATTTGGCGAAGAAAATATAGGAAGGAGACAGGAACGCGCTCGAGAGTTCTAACTAAAATACGGACGCGAGAGGAGTGAAGTCCGTGACGAGAGAAATTAGCATTTTATCGAACTTAGAATAATTCAATACACACTGTGAGAAGGTAGTTTTCGAACTTATAACAAAAATTAATACAGTCATTACAAGCAAACGAACTATGAAGTAGAGTCACACTGTTAGCCTACCAGTGAACATTATCTGAAACAAATAGTAACCAGACAATAATGTAATTTCAGTGTATAAAAACACTTTACAACAATAACTTTTAAGAACGTTTAACAACACAAACTACATTCATGAACACTTAATAACCAGACATACCGCAACAAAGGTGCGTAATATTAATTCAGATTTGAAATGATTTACGATGTCGGTGTACAACAGAGAATGCTAACTTTTATTCATAAATTATAATCCGAATGCGTGGAGTTGGTGAGTGAAGTGTCTGTGAGTGACATCGTGGAATTCATCCAGTGCCATCTATCATCTGGAGGAGTTATCTGCACGATTCTAGAACGATCGACATGAGAGAATCATCACCGCAACTACCGAGTGATTGGATATTCGATTACCAAGTATAGTAAAACATGTCTTAATTAATTTAGATCCACTGTCTGTCATCTCAAAGAATCCACACACACTAAAATTCAATAAAGTAATCGTAAAGGAATTAAAGAAATCGATTCTAAAGTTTGTTTAGAAGTAAAATTATCATTGTTTATCAGTTTTGGAGTAATGTTTATTTCCAAGTTCTAAATGAATCCGTAATTACAAAATATAGTAACAGCTTAAGAGATATTCATATTAAGAATTTATAAGATGAGGCTAAACATTATAATTTACTTAAGTACTAAACGCAATTGATGAATGATCATTAATATGCAACCATTAGATTGAGAGTTTGGATAACTAATTTTATTACTGTATTATTTTGATATGTACAATTTAATGAGTATTCAATTTTATTAATGTATTATTTTGATATTTACAATTTAATGAGTATTCAAGTTATTAATGTATTATTGTTTGATATTTACGATTTAGCCATGAGTATTAAATTTTGGTAATGTGTTAATTTTATATATTTACAAGTACTAATGAGTACATAGAATTTTGTGCTACTTTAATATTTACAAGTAATAGCAAACTAATGTGAATAAATTTAAGAGCTATCAGTCGAAATGAGCATTTATTATTATTTTTTAACCCTGAGATAAAGAGAATAAAAAGTAAATAATGTTAAAATTGACGCACACAACGTCAAACATATATAATAATGTTAAATTGGCGTCCACACGCGGGACATTAAATAGATAATATAACAGTAATTGTTAAAAATATATGTTAAATTGGCGCCGCACCGCACGGCTTGTTAAAATAGTAAGCTAGGGCAGTGACAGACAGTGGCTAGCAATAAGTTTAAAATAAGTACATGTAAGTAGCTTAAGCTATATTATTGTTGTCGTATATCGGTCTCTAAGTCTCTGAATGATAACCCGAAGTCAGGCTAAAATGGCATCTAGTAGAGAGAATTCAAATGAGTTTGATGTCAATAACCAGATGGGCTATGAGCAGCCTGAGGACGGAAACGTAATAAATGAAGAAAGCTCAACAACCGGTGCAGGAACTAGGGCCGGGGGACCGCAATCACAGTCGCAGTCATCTGAAGCAAATTTTCAAATGTTAATGGCATTGATGAAACAACAATTTGAAGAATCGAAAAAACATAATGAAGAATCGGAAAGGAAGAGAGATGAAAAACAAAGAAAACTACATGAAGAGACAATAAGACAGATAGATGAAAGAATTAAAGAATCGGAGAAGAAGAACGAAGAAATGCACAAAAGAACGGAAGAAAGAATCTCCGAGAAATTAGACAAAGAAATAGAGTTAATGAGAAGAGATTTACGAGGACAAAACCACCAGGTGGGTACTGATTTACAAAAACAATCAGAAAGATTGGAAGAAAACAAATTAGATGGAAATACTATGGATCAAATTGACACCGAGTATCAATCTTCAACAAATAAAGCGTCGTCTGCACATCATGCCTCAAGATCAAAAGAAAGCTCTACAATTATTAATGGTAGATATGAAGGGGATAGAGACACCTGCACTGTGTTTGTTAGCAACTTACCAAACACAACTACAAAAAAGAAA
Organism: Magicicada septendecula; assembly: GCA_034769895.1. Classification (NCBI taxonomy): domain Eukaryota; kingdom Metazoa; phylum Arthropoda; class Insecta; order Hemiptera; family Cicadidae; genus Magicicada; species Magicicada septendecula. The sequence goes on from CM068368.1 coordinate 510,969,267, forward strand.
TTTATCAAATATTTCAGGAAGTTTGGTACGGTTGTAAATACGAGATTGCGATATGCTGCAGTATCTGATCCACGATTTCCCAAAAGACGTACTGTTATTAAGAAAGAGTTTCATAAAGACAGAACAAATATCCATGCATATGTACGTTTTACTGATGAAAATAGTGCATATCGTGCGTTGGAAGCAAATGGTAATGTGTATGAAGGTTACCACCTGAGAACTGAGTCAGCTAACACGAAGGCTGAAGAGAAGCAGAGAACTAAAAAGAAAAAATTGAGTACTACAATTAATATTACCAGTACTGATAGAAAATTTAGAAGTAGGACTAAGGAAGTGCGTAAAAATTTTGGAACCAAACCTGAGATTAAGAAGATGAAAAACCGTTCTGATGAGTATTAAAGGCGAACTGCGTTAGCACGAAAGAAGGAAAGGATGAAATTTGCAGGACCATTCAAAAATATTGTGAAGATTGGTATGAGAACGAAAGGAAGATTTCAAGCAATGAAGATGAGATTTCGTAGAAGTCTTGAAAATAAAACCTTATTATGTGAGTACGCGAACAGGAAAACGAAAATAATTAAAACGCCACAAGCTGTCAAAAAACGTATTTGTCAGAGGGTTGAAAAGAAGAAACGACAAAAAAAACTCTGCGCGTACTTAAATAATGGTAATATGACCGGGGAAGTTGTCGAAAAAGGATGAGGAGAACCACTTTCAACACACTATCATAAAAGAGAGAGAGAGAGAGAGAGGTCATAAATTCCTTAGGTTTCAACGGCCGACTGCAGGGTAAGTGTGAAACGAAACTCACGAATTCAATACCCTTACTACCATTACTAATTACCGACAAAATGTGTTGTAACGGAACTCACTTAACAAAACGTACAACTATGCCTCCACAAATAGAAAATTAAAAGTAATTAAATGTAACGGATTAAAGAAAACAATCTTAAGAATATCCGAAATTTTAATAATTAAGTTAGATAATATTGGGTAAAATACCTTAGATGAGACTGGTTGTGTAAAATTACATTAACCGAAGAAAATAAATAGATATGAATATAATATGAATAAACTTAAATAAATGGTAAATAAAAACATTGCCGTGAAAGTACGGAATATTAATGAAGAAAATTAATAGCGAATGAAATAGTAAGATGAGTTATACGAAGGAGCAGAAGGAAATTGATCATTAAGGAGTGAAGGTCACGAATGGATAAACAAATGAGAATTATGCATACCCAGGAAATAATTGATATGGATTGAAACAAAAGCACCACCAGGGCATGACAACATGATGAACCCGAAAAAAAAAATGGAATTTCCTCGACCAAAAGGCACCAGAAGGCTGAAGTAGCTGTGATTAAGGAATGCTTGGAATGGGATTAATAAGAATATACCCAAAGCACCGATATCCAATCTCTGGGAACTGCAATTAAAGGGGTACGGGGTTATGTAATAATGTCCAGATGCCTGGTAGGTAGGTCGTTTGCAATTGCCTTGTATAAAATAGAAATATCATTCAGAAGCTTAGGGGGGCCTATCAAAAATGTAAAAGAATTATTATAATTTGCTAGAACAATTAATGAAATGTCTTAGTAGTAACACGAGATAAAAGAAAATAGAAACAAGAAAGCAAGTGTATAAAATGAATTATTTTAATGATTAGTTGTCATAGTCAATAAATGTCATGTTAATGATTATGAATAAAACAATTAATGATAATAGATGTCAATAAGAGTGAAGAAGATAGAAGGGTAAATGTTTAAATGATATATATGTGAAGACAATTAATAGAATTGTGAGAGAAAAATTCAAGTTTTATGTATTTAAGATCATGTTTACGTAAGGACAACTTACAAGCTTAGTATAAGATTGTATAATATAATTGTGTTCCAAGATGTTAGTAAATAGAAAAGAAAAAATGTTTTTTTTTGTGAAAATGCTAGCGAGATATCAGAAAATATGGACTAACCAGAGACAGTAATAATAAAATAGGTTAGAAAACTATAGTGAATTAGGGTATAGAAATACGTATTATTATTATTAATACCAATATGCTATTTATAATTTAGTGATGATAGAAAGTATGATGGTCACTAAGAATTCTATATATATGTGGTAAGTTTTTTTTAAAGCCAATTAATTTGGAGATATTGATGCATATTTTAGTAAGTTGTGACATAAAAATTAAATGTATTAAAGGATACAAAGAAAATTAATCCTAAAGGCAAGAAATATTAATACCAGTATCGAATAATTTGTGTAATTGAATTTTGTAGATATTGAAATATTATATGAAGAATAGTTAAGGAGAATTACAAATTTAGTTTAAGATTTTGACTAAATATAAATTTGTAAATATAATACCATTTTAATTAGAGTGAAAAAAAAAAAACGGATTCATTTAGGATGTCGAAAGCGAAAGTACTTTAGAAGGGATGGGGTGTGTTTACCATTATGTAACGAACCTTTTTCTGTTACGCTGAGACTAGGTCAACGACGAAATGTAAACAACACTATACTAGGTCCAATGAAGAACGAGCCACTACAAGGCAACACAAAGTACGCATATTGGGACGCAGATTTTGGCATTTAAACCTTACTGAAAGGGCGCAAAATTTTGGATCAATTTTGGATGTACAGAGTCCATCCAAACTGACAAAATTTGGGGACAATATAACACAAACAATTTCGAAAAGTTTTATTTTATAATCAGCAGTAAGGAATGTCGCTGAAAGCAATAACGAAGGGTGTATGTGTGGAAAACATATTTTGTAAGGGACAAAAGGGGAACGAGCAAGCACGCTGTAGTGACGGACAGGTCGTAAATTTCTTAGGCAGCTGCAACGAATACCCTGTGAACAGAGTTCACTGCTCCCGGTACGTAGAACACCAGTTTTTTGTGAAAACACGTTGATTCCATAGGAAACTACATACAATGTGTACAGAGCCATTAAAGGAGAAAAGGCTTAACAATGGTCAAGCATACATGTGTACGCCAGCTGTCAGGAGAAAGCGACGAAGGGTGGATTGATTTGAAGGACTCCAGCGGTCGATGACAGGGTTTTGACCTTACTTGGAAACGAAAGCGCAGAGAGTACGTCCAAAATCAAGGATGGGGTGTTGCCTGGCAACTAAAAGAAAAAACCAACTTTCAAAGAAGGGTAGGCGAGGCCCTTGAACAACAATAGATAATAACGGCAGAGCGACGAAGTTGAGAAACAATGAAAATGGAAGAGAAACTCAGAGTTGTCACTGAAGACTTTAGAAAAAACGACAGATACAATTTATTGCTGCGTTGGCTGCAAATGACAACGACCTCAAAATACGAAGCAAGGGAAGAATCTGGTGGGGAACCAGAAGCCCTATCAGAGAACGCCTTTGAAAAGATGGGTGGTATTTGGACTTGGAGGGAAAAATATGAAACCAATAAGGACACGGCGTCGTTGGAATCAGAGTCTGGTGGGAGATTTGGCGAAGAAAATATAGGAAGGAGACAGGAACGCGCTCGAGAGTTCTAACTAAAATACGGACGCGAGAGGAGTTCTAACTAAAATTCGGACGCGAGAGGAGTTCTAACTAAAATACGGACGCGAGAGGAGTGAAGTCCGTGACGAGAGAAATTAGCATTTTATCGAACTTAGAATAATTCGATACACACTGTGAGAAGGTAGTTTTCGAACTTATAACAAAAATTAATACAGTCATTACAAGCAAACGAACTATGAAGTAGAGTCACACTGTTAGCCTACCAGTGAACATTAACTGAAACAAATAGTAACCAGACAATAATGTAATTTCAGTGTATAAAAACACTTTACAACAATAACTTTTAAGAACGTTTAACAACACAAACTACATTCATGAACACTTAATAACCAGACATACCGCAAAAAAGGTGCGTAATATTAATTCATATTTGAAATGATTTACGATGTCGGTGTAAAACAGAGAATGCTAACTTTTATTCATAAATTATAATCCGAATGCGTGGAGTTGGTGAGTGAAGTGTCTGTGAGTGACATCGTGGAATTCATCCAGTGCCATCTATCATCTGGAGGAGTTATCTGCACGATTCTAGAACGATCGACATGAGAGAATCATCACCGCAACTACCGAGTGATTGGATATTCGATTACCAAGTATAGTAAAACATGTCTTAATTAATTTAGATCCACTGTCTGTCATCTCAAAGAATCCACACACACTAAAATTCAATAAAGTAATCGTAAAGGAATTAAAGAAATCGATTCTAAAGTTTGTTTAGAAGTAAAATTATCATTGTTTATCAGTTTTGGAGTAATGTTTATTTCCAAGTTCTAAATGAATCCGTAATTACAAAATATAGTAACAGCTTAAGAGATATTCATATTAAGAATTTATAAGATGAGGCTAAACATTATAATTTACTTAAGTACTAAACGCAATTGATGAATGATCATTAATATGCAACCATTAGATTGAGAGTTTGGATAACTAATTTTATTACTGTATTATTTTGATATGTACAATTTAATGAGTATTCAATTTTATTAATGTATTATTTTGATATTTACAATTTAATGAGTATTCAAGTTATTAATGTATTATTGTTTGATATTTACGATTTAGCCATGAGTATTAAATTTTGGTAATGTGTTAATTTTATATATTTACAAGTACTAATGAGTACATAGAATTTTGTGCTACTTTAATATTTACAAGTAATAGCAAACTAATGTGAATAAATTTAAGAGCTATCAGTCGAAATGAGCATTTATTATTATTTTTTAACCCTGAGATAAAGAGAATAAAAAGTAAATAATGTTAAAATTAACGCACACAACGTCAAACATATATAATAATGTTAAATTGGCGTCCACACGCGGGACATTAAATAGATAATATAACAGTAATTGTTAAAATTATTGTTAAAACTGAAACCAGTATTTTAAACCAAATTGTGGCCATTAGTATGCATTTAAAAGATTTCAGATACTTCTCAATTCCCAAAAGTGTAGTTTTACTTTCAGCTGACATATTAAGTTTCAGACATTCAGCTACAGCCCTTTTTACACCAGGAAGATGTTTAGCGAAAGGCTTTACGGCATCAACTCGTGCTGACCACCTTGTATCTGAAAGTTTGTTGAGTGAACATTTTATTTCTTTTTGAAGAATTTCCCACCTTTGAGGAGACTTCGAGAAAAACTTGTATAACTGTTGCAAAACACCGAAAAACGTTACAGCGTCCTCGCATGATTCAGCTGCATTGACACCACATAGGTTGAGACTAGGTGCTGCACAATTAGAAAATAAAGCATAGGGGTTGATTTCAGCTATGCGAGTTTTAACACCTTTGTACACTCCAACCATGTTCGCTCCATTATCAAACCCCTGCCCCCTACAATCATTCAAAAGAATGCCATGCTTAGCCAATTCATATACAATTTCATTTGCGATATCTTCTCCACTTTTTAAATTGCACTTTACAAAACTTAGGAATCTCTCTTTAATTTTATAGCCGTATTCGTTTTCTAACAAATATCTTAAAATAAATGTCACCTGTTCCTCATGTGTTATATCTGGTCTAGCATCTACTAATATGGCATAGTACTTGGCCTTTTGTCTTTCAACTAAAATATGGTTAAGAACTTTTTTCCCACAAATGTCAATGAATTCGTTTTGAGATCTCCAGGACAAATAATGGGCTTGTAAACGTTTTTCATTTTCTTGGGATTCTTTTACTTTTGTAACATGCTCTCGTAGCAAAGGATCATATTTAGATTATTCCTAAGAAATTTCCATTCCCTCTCAGCTATAAATAAAATCACTGCTAGTAAACGTTGCAGTAATTCCTGCCAGTACTTTTTTCTTTGGGTTAATTCCTCATCAAGATGAGACTGAATATCAGTCCCTTCTTTTGCACGTCTTTCTACAGCTCGCCACTCAATATAGCATTTTTTATGATGAGTACTAGTTTCATGTTTCGGGAGCCTATCGTAGAGTTTTCGCCACCCCATCTCCTTCTTCCATCCTTCCTCGCTCATAAGAACTGAACGGTTGCTATTGCTATCAGTGAGCTCACACTGGGAGAGCTGAACAATCGACAAGGAAAACAATAGAGGGACTGATTTTTTGTACTCCAGGATAACCAGTCTCTTGGACGAAGTTCTCCATTTTGGGTTTTTGTCTGTAAAACTATCCGAGGGAAAACTCTTTTTCCATCATTACGAATGTCTTCAGGAATAATTGGGCTAGGGCCTTTTCTAACAAAATTTTGAATAATATTAAAATTAGCGTTTGGGCAACCAGTTAAGTCACCTAAGTCTAAAAATTCGCTTGAATGTTCAACCATTTTATCTGAAGCCCTATTTTCTGATTTAGTGGTTTCGGTTTTAAGATTTTTAGGCTCACCCACATTTTCTAAACTAGGCCTACCTTGAAAAGAACCAATGTGTATTTTTTCGTCAGGTGAATTTATAGTCCCTGAGGTAGATGTAGTAGGCTCAGCCTCTTCATTAAGCGTTCCCGATACACCAACGGAGACAGCCTCAGATTTCTTGAGTCCAACGTCAAATAATGTCCGTAAGCCTTTCTTACCACTCTCAAGCTTTTGCTCTCTTTCTTTTCTTTTCTGCGCACCAGACTTGTGTTTATAATAGTCCATTGTGTCACACAACACTTACACTACACCTTATTATAAAACAAAACAATAAAAAATACCAGAAAACCTCTAACTTGAAACAACTACACGTTGCTGAAACTGGCATAACCTCAACTGTGTCAGTATATTACACTGTAATATACACAGTGTCACAGTGGCGCGGTGCACGTCGAAAGAAGTCACGTGACCCACCAAACTCGTAATGTGCGAAGAAAGCGACGCGTGACAACGCGCGAAACTCGACGTTTGACAAATTCGTACGTGCAAAAATCATTTTAAAAAATATCCGAACCTCTCGTCCCGGGCCCCCCCCCCAGAGACCGGGCCCCAAGGCAATGCCACCCCTGCCCCCTCTCTGGGCGGGCCTGATTACTACAACCAAGGCCTCACTATACTACTAGCCGGAGTCACCCTCCTCCACTCCACGCGCCACGTCACAGTAGGCGCCGGACCGTTTCGCCCCACCAGCCCAATGTTTTTTTAATCAGTATACACTTACACACGTGTTTCTATTCGTATAGGGAAGTTTTGTTGCAACTGTTTACATTCCGTTCATTTGTGATAATAATATTAAAAACATTTCAACTTCATGCTGCGTACCAGGATGCAAAAGCAATTATAACACAGATAGTTCAGTGACTGTTTTTAGATTTCCGAAGGATCCTATCCAGTGTCAAAAATGGCTAAATACCATTCAAAGAGCAAACTTCACGCCCAGCAAACGATCTGTTGTTAAATTATTTGTTTGATATCTGATAACAAAAGATCTGAGTTGCCAAAGCTAAAAGGAGAGGAAAATTAACCAATGAAACACATGTAGCATTGCTACATACAGTTAACACTTTAATGGAGATTATTTCGTTTCTCTTAGAAGACATGAAATTGTCATATGTTTTACTTGGCAAATTTCAGACCGATGCGTTAGAGGCCAGATTTAGCCAATATAGACAGATGAGTGGTGCATGTTACCATGTATCAGTCAAGCAGGTTTGGAATCAGAAAAAAAATAAAAACTTTGAGTTTGATTAATATTTACTCCTCTAGACACAGTAAAGTAAGTATCACAGATTTATTTATTTCCACAGCAGACTGTGAAGAAAGCGATAGTAATGATATGCATGACAGTTTTTGATGACCTGCAGGTAGTCATAACTAATGTTACCTTATCAGAAAATGACACTTTAGGCCTTGTTTATATCGGTGGTTACTTGGTACACAGTATTTTACAAAAAATCTCTTGCACTGGGTGTACAGATTTCTTTACTACAACAAATACCGAGTCTACTGTTGTAGGCCTACCACAAAATGACAATTACTATTTTAATGTTAATCTGATCTTTAAAATACCCTTCAGATTATGTAATAGAAGTACTAAATTTAGCTTTCAAAGTGTTTACATTAATTAATTGTATCTGACAGATACGAAGCACAGTTTTTATTGTCCACTAATCAGAGAGTAGCGCTAAAATCCACTGTTTTAGGTTTTATTGACATCCTTCATCCACAGAGGAATTGTAATATATGTAAAATTAATTTTATCAAACTTATCGATAAATGTTTATTTTCCTTTTGTAACATCTTATTAAACAATTATTCAAAATCCCGTAATGACAAATTCAACAAAAAAAAGGAAAGAGGCTCAGAATGAAGTCAAATCAGACAAAAAGAGAAAAATACACAAATTTCAGCCAAGTTCAGCGTTAACTAAGATAAATGTTAGACACAGAATTGTTAAGTTAGTCTGAATAACTTGATTGTAAGTAGATTTTTAAATTACATATAAATATGTTAGATGTAAGGCAATACGAGATTGAAATGCACCATCTTCAAATGATCAAATATTGTTGTAAATAAATACTGAGCAGTTAGTAATCGGTTATTTCTTTAATTTTTCCGCTTACCCCGCTTCTGGCGCTATTTCTCATACATGATATAAAATCTTGTACAATTCGAAAGTTCGACTGTTTATCTACATAAAGAAACTTGAAAAGTTATTTCCCCGATAAGCTGTCAATTATCTCGATTTACAGCTTTTTTACATCCTTCGTGTAAATTGCACTTTCTCAGATGCTAAATATAACTGTTGTTGTTCATAAAACTCTACATTTTTTCACACCAAGGTCTTTGTTAGTTCATACACATTACAACCATATAGGGCATGTTCAGGTAAACCATTATAGGTGTGTGTAGGAAAGGTTATTTGAGCACGCGACACAGTAAACAGCATTAGCGGCCGTGTTTAGTTTCGTCGCTTAGTGTGACGTCACGTTTCCAGCACTTCGGCCAGTAGTATAGTGAGGCCTTGCTACAACACTGGCGTAGCCCCAGGCGGCGGATCAAATACTTTCTCTAAGATCCAATCCATTGTCTGCTAGGAAGAAGAAGAAGAAGAAGACAATGAAGACCGACAGCAATGTACGCAGAACCATCGCGTCACAGCTGCACAGACCGGTGAGGCGGAGCTTTGTGAGACGTAGGCCTACGGTAGATCTGAAGGGGGTTATGATTTGTATCAAGCGGACCTGGTTGAGATGATCTCACATGCCAGGATGAACAAAGGGTACAAATATCTGATGAATATTGTCGGGACTGGTGAAGGCATACACAACAGTGTTCACAGGACTATTGGAATGAGACCGCGTCAAGTGAACGAATCAAACGAACACATAGTCTTAGAGCAAATACGGAAGAACACGGCTCGAAAGAGAAACGTCGTTAATAAACAGCCAACATTCAAAGTAGGCGATCACGTTTGAATAAGCAAACACAAGATGGTATTTGCCAAAGGCTACACGCCCAACTGGATGAATGAGATATTAAAAGTGCACGCTGTACAGAGCACAACCATTCCTGTCATATAGGCCTACCTACTCACTGATCATACGGGTGAAGTGTTGAAAGGTGGCTTTTACGAGCATAAAATCAGCAAGTCAGAAGTAGGCGATGTTTACTTGGTGTAAAAGTGTCACATCCTGTGAAGGTGAGATGGCTAGGATTTGGTGACAAGAACAAAAACCTGACATAACGCTGCGCGATTGCATTACACATTAGTTCGTTAATATGACATCATCATGTTTGCGTTAACGTTGAAAGATGTCATTTTACATCCTGCACATTAGAAGTATATCCTGATTACTAGTGTGGGATATATAGATCATTTGCGTAAACACATCTTTGCGTATAAAATTGGCAACGTGTTACGAATTACGTTATTAGATTCAAACTTACCACTAGGGTGCCTACTGCTGATGACAGCTTTGATCACTATAAAGAGTTTGTTTGGTCAGATCCCGATTGCAAGACAGGAACGGATACCTGTGTATGCAGTTACATATCCAGTGAGTGTTACAACTTAATACAAATATTGAACAGAGTCTCAAAAGAAGAAGAAGAAGAAGAAGAAGAAGAAGAAGAAGGAGAAGAAGAGGAGGAGGAGGAAGAGGAAGAGGAAGAGGAGGAGGAAGAAGAAGAAGAAGAAGAAGAAGAAGAAGAAGAAGAAGAAGAAGAAGAAGAAGAAGAAGAAGAAGAAGAGGCAGCATAAACGCAAGAAATTAACTAACAAGAGACATTTTGCTAAAGTCTAGCTGTGAGCATGTAAGAACATATCGCAACGTAATATTCACATCTTCAATCGACACTACAGGTTTTGTAGTAGCCTAAAGTACATTGTGAAATAAAACGCTATTTGTAACTTTTATACTTATAACTGAAAAGTTAATAAACACACGTTACAGCAAATATATAAATTACATACATCTCCAATGCACACATGTGAGACACACATCTCTACTTTTTCCTAACTATTCGAAAAAAAATTTAAACATGATATTTTGATTTGACACTAATACAATGTGAAATAAAACGTCATTTTAAACTTTTATATTCATAATTGTAAAATTAAAGAAACATATCGGTACATTACAGATAATATATAAAATACACACTATGTGACACACATCTTCTAAACACACGTGTGAAATACTCATCGCGACTGTTTTTAATTTTTCGAACAAAAATTTCAACACGATATTGTGATTTGACACTAGTAGGCCTACATTGTAAAACAAAACTCTATTTGAAAATTTTATACTTATAATTGTAAATTTAAAAAACACACAAATTACACGCCATTTAACACATAGCTTCAAAGCACATGTGTGAAACATGCATCTTGACTTTGTTTAATTATTTAAAAAAAATTTAAACATGGTATGTTGATTCGACACTACCCACTCTCGCAGTGCTCTGACTCTGCGATTTATACAAACGCTGTGAAAGTCATAGCCTAATGTGAAATACATGCATTCCCCGGTACCTAATGAAACGTCTGTAGTTTAGGACAAACATAATCTTCTAAGCTGATAACGTGAAAATGAATTACGTGTTTCATTAATAATTTTTTTCTGTAAACATTTAACAAATATTTATTTAGATCAGAAAACATATCTTCTTAATATTACTCCCACCTGATTGTATGGTGTCTCCCCCGCATGCCAAATTATCCCGTGCATATTTTTCGTCAGCCATTCATTTGTTGTTGCGTGTTTAGAATTCGTGAGGTGTTTTAAGGGCGGCGGTGCAAAAATCCTTTGTCGACTAGTGATTTCATATCGTCCATGAAGGAAAGTTCTTTTATAATATTATTTCCATCATTGTCCAAGAAACAGTGGAAATCAACAATCACTGCTACACCTTGTGACCAGTGGCGAAGCGTAACAAAATAATTTGGGTAGACATAAAAATACCAGACAAAAGTAACCTCTTACTAAGATTGTCGACGTTCTTAATAAACCAGTAAAACTATGGTAAATATAGTTAATGCTACTTCTATCATTAGTTAATAGCTAAGTGACTGTCTGAATCTGAAACACACGCATTTCGTTATATAAGTTAGCCTAAATATCAAGATAAAGCTATCGTATTCTTATTGATGTCCTTTATGAATCTTATTTAAAAACTATTGATAGAAAAACATAAATTTTATTTACATTTTGTAATGGGGACAAATCTGGATTACCGTAGGCAGTACACAAACGTTTCGTATTTTCTTGTAAATGAGTTCTACACGCCGTATCTCATTTTTTCTTACATTTAGCTATAGAATCAGCTCCCGAGAGATTGTCGTGCAATTTTGAATCACTCTGTATCTATGTTCTTTCACGAAAGACTCTTCCGTTGACAGTATTAAAGTTTCTAATTATTTGCCCTTATTAATAGATTACTCATTTTCCTTAAGACTCCTAAAAACTAACTCTCGTCTCCCTAAATAACAAACAACATCTACCAAAAGGCAGTATCCTTCGATTTCGTGCCACATTTGTATTGTGCTGTAGGCCTACTGCTTCAGTTCTAGGTGTTTTGGACAAACAGTTTCAATTCTGTTACGTCCTAGCATGCGAAACATCTCATAATTTTTCATATGAGTTTTACTGCCAGCATGTTTAGCGGCTTTAGCTTCAAAATTGTTTATAGTGTCTACTCCAACTTTTCTCCATTGTGCCTCTCCATTAAACGTCAAACAGTAATAACAATGCAGAGTTTTGTTTCGCTTACAACCAGAGTGCCACCTGTATTTGATATACCAAACTTTCTGAAAATTTCTGATAACTTTTCCATCCTTCTGCGACAAAAATAAAGACGCCCGGCATATTTTTGACCTTTTGCTCTAAATGTAACGTAATGATTTTGTATTTTAACAAAAATTCTAATGATTCAAAGTTGTCAGAGTTTATATCAAATACTTCTGCCGTAGAACTGGTACTAACTGTATTCATTTTGGTCCTTTAAACCAATCAAACAGTATGCTTAAAGCAATTAAATGACGGCACTTAAAAATATGTATTATTAAATAATTAGTGCGTAAACGATTGACACTTCTTAGTTTATACAACTATATAAAAAATTAAAAATAATTTGTAAATTAAACAAAAACAAATAAGGTATTCACTACACGAGCACATTGAAACAAACACAGGCGGCCAGGCAGAAATTTAGTGTGGGGGAGACACGTCTTCTGCCGTGGTGTACGGGACGCATTCTTATGCTGCGCGCGCAGGTCCTCTCTCGTTGCCGTCCACCAAAGCCTTCCTCACCTTCAGCCCTGTTAAAAAGACATTTCAAGTAACATTTCAAGTAGCCTGATACTCCGCGTACAACAGTATAGCACAGCAAGGTTCCATGGCTCTAACTCGCGTCATGTCGGATGATATTTAGCTTCTTAAATTAGTTTTATACCCTTTCTGAGTAACTTAGGCAACTTAATTCAGAAGTAAAAATTAATTATTTTATGAATAATTTATTTGGGGAGACACTGTCTACCTTGTCTCCCTTGACGCTTTGCCACTGCTTGTGACATAGTTATCTTCTAGAGACATACAGATTATAGGCTATAGGCTATTATATATAGTGTAGGTCCTTGTTTAGAATCGTACAGTTAGCACGTTTATTCCTAAACCAATCCGTTCCGGTACTTGTTCAGTATTTACTGTTGACACGTATGAAAGCATTGCGTTTAATCAGGTACACTTCACCTCACAAGAGTTTCAACAGCTCAATGTGTGCGCGTGCGTTGCTGATGAAAGCTGTCAAAATACTGACCCTTAGCTGTCAGTATGAAAATGAATATGAGAATATCGGGTGTAGAGGAACTAAGCAAGTACACGTAATACTTTGTTTTGATACATTTATTAATGGAAAACACATACAAATAAATTGCTACAATAAAGCAGCCTTCTAAACAATATTTACATAAGCTACTTACATAAATTATGCCTCTTTATAAAAACAGTTTAACTTTTAGTGAGTGAAAGTCATACAGTAGGAACAAACATACCTTAATCTAAATCTTCCCGTTGATCAAATAATTATTTTACACCATATAAACGACAAAGTCACTCCGATCACTTTTAGATAACACACACACACACACACACACACACACACACACACACACACACACACACACACACACACACACACACACACACACACACACACACACACACACACACACACACACACACACACACACACACACACACACACACACACACACACACACACACACACACACACACACACACACACACACACACACACACACACACACACACACACACACACACACACACACACACTTCTGTAAACAACACAGTGCTGATGTTTTTAAGTCTTTCACGGGCTTTATATCTAAGCAGTGTTCTATCACGAACAAAGCAGTGTTCTTTTTTTCAGTGTACCATTGAAACGTTCTATTATAGACGCCTTTTTCTGGCTAAATATGGAATAATATTTCACTCCATGCTTCTTCAGTAATGCTTGTACATCATTGGTGTAATATTCTTTACCGTTGTCAATTTGTATAAATTTCATTTTATTAACATTCAGTATTGGTGCAAGAGCACGTGCTATTTCTGCCCCAGTCTTTGTTTTCAACGGCACGGCATACCGGAACTTGCTAAATGCATTGATCACTGTCATCAGATATTTGTACCCTTTGTTAACCCTGGCCTGTGGGATCATCTCCACTAGGTCCGCTTGGTACAAATCATTTACCTCCTTCAGATCTATCGCACATCTCACAAAGTTCCGCCTCACCGGTCTGAGCAGCTGTGACGCGATGATTCTGCGTACATTACTGTCGGTCTTCATTGTCTTCTTCTTCTTCCTAGCCATAACGTTCATGTGAGTCACAATAACTTCACTCCTCATGCGCAACTTATCGTGTGACTAATTGGTGACATACTTATGTTTTAAATATTATCGCGAACAGGAAGTAGTTCACACATGTACTACAAGTGTGGTATTGTGTTTATGACTTTTATATTACCATTACCACTATCTGCGTGCGGAGCAATGTGCTTGTGTGTGTGTGTGTGTGTGTGTGTGTGTGTGTGTGTGTGTGTGTGTGTGTGTGTGTGTGCATATATAGTGTACCTTATTGAAAGTTAGCATTAGTCTTTATTGAATCTTCAAGTCGGTAAGTAAATACCTCTCCACTGTATAAATATAATTTAACTGGTTGATAGATTACATTACAGTCTGTAATCATTCTTCAGCATTGTTAGTAAATATGTTATTACTATTCACACAGTGTTTATAATGACATTTTGTATTATGTTTATAGTTAGAAAATGGAGCAGTTATGCGTACAACGTGAAAATTCATTGAGGGGTGCGTTGGTCTTGTACGTTGACACCAATTGCAGATGACGGTAGTGTCGCCAATACCATAACCGGTTTCGATGAGGTTCATCATTTGTTACGTAGGGACATCATATCGCAACTGGCACGCTTGCGCTCTGTGAAGTGGCACATAGTGGCTAAAGTATATAGTGAACGCAGACACTGTGCCGTACCGGGTTCGGCAGCGTATTATAAGAATTGTAAAAACGAGCGCCGCTGACGTCACGCACGGCCACCCGGCTACGGTAGTTTGTTGTTGGCACACAAATGTTGTGCAGCTACGCAATACAGCTGGCAGCGCCAATGTTTCTGTACATTCCTGCATCCAGAGTTTACTTGGCTAGGCCGACAGATTGAATCGGCCTCATTTCTGTTCTGTCCTCCAACCTGATCATCTGGTCTCGGCTGGCGGCAACCTTCTGTTCGGGACTTCGTCAACTATCACTATGGTTGGCTAGATAAAGTGTAGCTCCAGGTATGTACAAGTCAGCGGGTTCTGAAAATATTCTAACCCCAAATATATTTTTACGTTTCAGCCTCTATTATAAATTTATACTTGTGTGTGTGTGTAGAGCAGTTTTCGATGTGTGCGTTAACGCGATTACCAAATTAAATTGTTATGAGTGTAAATGTTGTGGGCTAAATTGACTTCAATAAAGAAAATACTAAAGCATCTCGCACTCAGCTGTGTTTAGTGTTATTAACAGTTATGAAATGCGTAATAATTAATTGTCATATTTCAACGAAATACTTAAAAGGTAATTGGTACATAAGTGAAATAAGTCACAGCTGAGCAGCTTAATACTGTTTAATATGAATTAGTGGCGATGTGTGTGTGCTGTTGATGTGTAAAGTTAGTGTTGGAAGTTAATGTGGACGGCCTATGTGGCGTATTTTCTTTATGACACCCTCTACAACCTATTGTATGTCCAGGTGCTCGAACAAGGGCGAGATGGGTGTCGGGTGGACGTACATCTGTCCACCCTAATGGCAGAGACGATCTTATAGCCACGATGCCGTCAGTCGAGGACAACTTAGGACTCTTCCAACGCTAAGCTGCACCCGGGACTTGTGACACGACTGTGACATCACTGATCCGCGCCTATACGGACTAAGTACACCGGACAATCCAGGTGGGAAAATTCTGATTATCTATTTCTCTCTCTCTCTACAACATGGTGAATGCACAGAAGCCGCCAGAAGCTCACTCGTGAAGTTCTGAACGTTATACTCTAGCACAAACTGTCATGTTCAATTATGTTATTGCATGTGTGAACATTACCGCAGTACACCTAATGAAGTATCTTATAACTGTATAATGTGTAAGAAATTACACACATACACACACATCCGCAGTTTGCTGTAAGATCTAACTTTTCATCTAATTAAGACCATTAGGGAGTTAATTTTCTTGTGCTATCATGTCATCTGGTCATGGCTGAGTTTTAATAACGTAACGGGGGCTGTCTGATGCTTTAGATGAGAAACTATTTTCTTTCACACACATACTTAGCGCTTAATGATTAAAGTCAGGGTCGTTTAGCTGGTTGAGTTTCGGGGCGGTCACTTACATTCTCTGGTGTGAACTACCAAGGCAAATCTATGCTTAGGAGCTGAGATATTCAGTTTACGCTGTCATTTATATTTGTACATATCTATACATATTAGGGTGCATTCATTTACTGTAGTTGGAATGGGTTTATGAGGAGGTTAGTGTTGAAATGAGGGATGTTTTGTTATTCATGTCGTATATGTGTTTGTGTGTGTAATTTTACTATATTTTGCTGGGGGAATATGTAACGGATTTAAAAAGGAGAAAAACCATAAATGTGCTTACTGAGACAACAGGCTAGCCTATTTGATACTATACAACACTTATGGATCAGTATTGCTTTTATGAATGAGATTATTACTAACTTTGACTCATACATAATCAGGCAGAAATTTTGCAATTAGGTTAATCAAATTCACTTACTTTGTGACATCATGAATTAATTGATATACATATATATATATAATTCTGCCTTTAATGGTGTGCTCACACAATCAAGAACTTGTCATTTATGTAACATCTTGCAGGTTGAATAAAGCACACGCTTGTTGGTTAAAAGAGTTTTTCATTTGCAAGTCCTGTCATTCACCTGGGGGGACATGTCTGTAATTGTATTTGGGCCTTGCACACTTTTGCTTCCTCTAGGTTTTTTTCACCTAGTTCTAAATATGATGTCTCTCCCCTTTTACAAAAAAAATAAAATAAAATTAAATAAAACAAAAATTCAAAAAAAAAATTACAAAAACTTAGAAAAATAAAAGGGGGGTTTCAAATGGTAGCAGAGCGTGGTTATGATTCTAGGTAGGTAGTATTTCTGCCTTATTTTTCTTTTCTTTGGAACTTGAGAAATTTTAGAATCTGGGGACTTACAGTTATTTCCTTAAATGAAACTTGGTGTGGCTACAGACATGTCAGCTGGTGTTAGGACTTGCAAATTATTTCAAATTATTTTTAATTAGAATCCAAGTGTTGCAAGAAAACTTAATGGTAGTATAACGAATTAATAGAAAGAATAACCAAAAAAAAAATAGCACATTTTATAAAATGAATAAGGGGTTGATGAAGTTTAAAATAATTTAATATGTGTTAGTGTTTAAGTGATTATTTTGTGATGTTGAGTGTGAGATGAATTTTGAAAAAGGGGTTATAGGAATGTGATTGACTTTTTTTATGAATGTGTGCTGGTTGATTTCACTTGCACATACCCTGGAGCTCAACCAGATTCTGGACGTGATGAGGGCCGTCAGTACTTGTCGATTTTGATTGTGATTTGTCTCCTGGATTAGACTACGTGTTTTCTAGCACCCCGTTATATCGTAATTGTTTATTGAGGGCGTTGCGTTGCAGTACCATGTATTTTGAATGCGGTTATGGTCCGACCAAGGGCATGGATGTGATAGTTTATATTTTCGATTATATCGAATTTTATGTGTACTTGGTGGATGGTATGTAGTGAGTTAGTTTGGTTGTTTTGTGTCGTGTTCTCTTCTGGGCATTTTGTATGGCTGTTTCTCTGCTTTTATGACACCCATCTCGTCGTATCGCTAGAGCATTCTGGAGCCGCTTGTATGATCAAGTTTTTCCTGTCGTTCTCTTTAATTATTGCTTTTACGTGGTGTGTGTGTGTGGATTGCGCGGTCATGTCCATGTCTGTGAATGTGGACTTGTTTGTCAAAGATGAGCTCGAGTGGGAGGTACGGTTCCGGGGACGGAAGCCGCAGGAGACTGTTGTTTCATTAAGGAAGCAACTCCGCGAGGCTCTTGCCTCCGGTGAGGCACCGAGTGGGAGAGTATTACTTACGGATGTCACAGCCGAGGTGGAGCTGTGCTCGGAAAAATTTTCAGAACTGCGCGATTTGGCCGAAGGCCTGCAGTCGGCGGCACCCACCCTACGGCTAGACAGAGGGTACGCCAACGTTTACAACATGTTCTATGCCGTTTACAGAATGCTGAATCACAGGCTACCACCTCGGAATTAGAGAAAAATGTTGTCACTCTTAGGGAGCAAGTGGCGATGGCATTGCGGGAGTTTTCTCTCGGCCAGCGTCGCCACGTGGATGCGAATTCCGGTTCTTCTTCATCTTCTGTTGAGACGGCAGCCAGGGTGGAACCCCCTGCCCATGTTCCTGCCTTTTCGGATATGGCTACAGCGAGCTATCACAAGCTCCCTAACCCACTGTCGGATGTCATTCAGCGTCTCCCAGTTGTCGATGGTCTGGATCCCGAGGCGCTTTTGAGATTCTTGCGCATATTTTTTCAGTTGTCCGATTTCCCTGGGCTGTCGGAGCGGACTTTGCTTGAGCTCATTTACCCGTACTGTCGGGGATCTATGGCTGAGCGCGTGACAAGTACCCTTAGGGATGGCGGTGGCATTGACCATTTCCATCGGGAAGTCCTGGACGCTTTCGTACCGGGAAGGTTACACGACCGGTTAAGACATAAACATTTTTATAGAGTCAAGCAAGCGGAGAGTCCCTTGCTCATTTCATTTCCAGTGTTAAGGACGCGGCCCGGATCCTGAGGCTGGGGTTGTCTGAGTCTGAAGTTATTCACACTATTTTGGAGGGCGTGACGCCGGAGGAACGGTCACGTTTGACATTCGCTGTCCGTCCCCAAAGTTTTATTGATTTGGACCGGCTGTGCGCCGAGTCAACCACTATACGGGGTAATGACGATATTAGAGCCCACGAGGCTAGGAGGCGTTCAGATCGCCCTGATTTAGAGCGACGAGTCGGGCAGCCCGGGTCTTGGGGTCCTCGGCCTGCGCCGGTTCAGAGCTGTGAGGTACGAGAATTATTCTGTTCTAGGTGTCATAGATCCGGTCACGTTGCGCGCTATTGTCACGATGCTAGACGGCGTCAAGGGACTTCCCGAAATGGTAACCTTCCAAAAAACGTAAGCTCTCGGGGAAGATAAGTAGGGAGTGGTCTTCCCCGTTAGGCCGTTCGGTTCCGGTTTCACTTAACCCCAGGCGGGTAGTAAATCCAGGATCATCTGGCTCCAAGATCCTGCGAACTGTCCCCAACTACAGTTCAGTATGCCCCTTCCTGTCGATCGAGTTGAAAAAGGGTCAGCTCAGAGCCTTGGTTGACTCTGGATCAGCCCGATCCATAATTTCATCTAGAGTATGCGAGGACCTTGAACAACAGGGCTTACTATTAGGGTCGGATCGGTCTTCCGTGGTATGCTGGACTGCATCGCGGGAAATTCTGCCCATCTCCCGGGTGGTTTCCCTAAGTATTAAAATCGAGTGTTTTTCATGGATGTGGCGATTTTTGGTTTCTCCGGCTCTGGGAGTCGACTGCATTGTGGGTGCCGATTTCATCTCCAAGAGTGGTCTCGTTTTAGACATACAAGGGCACCACTGTTATTTTAAATTCAATCGGGAGGTTGTCATTCCTTTCCTTGGGTACCAGGGAGCCAAGGGAGGTATCCAAGAGGTTGTGTGTCCCGATTCAGAAAGAGACCATCTCACTCCGTCCCAGAAGCATGCTTTGGATCATTTGTGTGAGCAGTTCCCCACTGTATTAACTCCCAACTTGGGGCTCACACATCTTTTGGAGTATAAGATCCGTTTGACGGACTCCGCTGTAGTACGTTCACACCCATACAAATTCGCTCCTCCAAAGATGGATGTTCTTAGAGAGAAGGTTCAAGAGTTGCTTAAACAAGGGGTCATTGAACCTTCCAACTCTAGTTATGCAAGTCCAGCATTTCTGGTGCCCAAGCCTGGGGGTAAACAGCGTATGGTCATAGACTATCGCAAACTAAATGCTAATATTGAGGTGGATTCAGTTCCTCTTCCCGATTTACATTCCGCTTTCGATTGGTTTAGTGGGGCCAGGTACTTCACCATCTTTGACCTCAATGCCGCTTATCATCAGATTCCCCTGTCTAAGGAAAGCCGCCCTTATACGGCATTCTGTGTGCCATGGAATCTTTATCAATATACTAGAGTACCCATGGGTCTGGCCGTGGGGGCTCAAACCCTCACGCGACTACTCGACACTGTATTCCATGATGTGAAATTTAAATTCATTTTCAATTATCTTGATGACCTCTTAGTCTATAGCAAAACGTTCGAGGAGCATCTGGGTCACCTGAGAGAGGTGATGTGCCGATTGAGGAGTGCTGGCCTCACTATCAATCCAGACAAAGTCAAATTTGCACAAAAGAGTATTTCGTTTTTGGGGCATCTCGTCTCATATGGGGGTGTGACGGTCGACCCGGAGAGGACACAAGGCATCCGAGATTTTCCTCCCCCTAGGGATGCGAAAGGTGTTGCCAGATTCGTTGGCATGGTCAATTTTTATCGTAGATTTATCCCTAATGCCGCGGAGATTGCTGTACCTTTAAACGAACTCAGAAAGAAGGGTACCAAATTTGTGTGGGGAGAGAGGCAACAGCGGGCCTTTGATACCCTCAAGGAGGCGATCGTCTCCCCCCCTGTGTTGAGGATGCCTGATTTTTCAAAAAAATTTATTTTGCAAACGGACGCGAGTTCTGTTGCGCTCGGGGCGGTTCTGTCCCAGGAAGTCGATGGTGCTAGGCAGCCGGTGGCATTTATATCCCGAACCTTGACCCAACAAGAAAGGAAGTCTTCAGTGTATGAACTAGAGTGTCTTGCTGTCGTGTACGCTCTAGATAAGTTCAGGCGTTTCTTGGAACACGCTGAATTCCTGTTGGAGACCGATAATCAGGCTCTCTCCTGGCTTCTTGCTCATCCCCGGCAGCTGGGTAAAATAGGGCGTTGGGTGGTCAAGATCTCATCCTTTAAATTCAAAGTGCAACACATCGGGGGAACACAAAATGTTGTTGCAGACGCCTTGTCACGTATGTTCTCACAACCCAGCGAAGCCAACTCTGAGCAACCCTGTTCCGTTCTGCTGGATTTTCCTTTGGCTTTTACTGATGTGTTGCCCCATCAGTTAAATGATGAAGAGTTGGGTCCTATCATCCAACACCTAAAAGAGGGTAACGTGCAGGTTCCATATTTTCTGTCCAAGGGCGTCCTGTGCTGCCGAGAACGAAAAGGACGTGCCCCGAAAGTTGTGCTGCCTAGGAAACTCGTGCCAATGGTCTTCAGTTACTATCATGATTCCCCAATAGGTGGCCATAAGGGAATTTCGAAGACCAGTATTAGGAGGCATTTCATCTGGAAGGGCATGGACAGGGACATCGCGGCTCGTGTGAAGGCATGTCATCTCTGTGGCTTGAGTAAGCCGGCTCAAAACACTAAATTGGGTCTATTGTCATCTGATGTGGCGAGCAAACCAATGGAGAAGTTATTCATAGACTATGTGGGACCTTTCCCTCGTAGCAAGTCGGGTAACGCTTACCTACTTGTTTGTGTGGATGCTTTTTCCAAGTTTGTCTGGCTACTGCCCTTACGACAGGCAAACACTCGCTCAACCATCCTTATGCTACAGTCCCATGTCTTTCAGCATTTCGGTTTTCCGTCCACCATTGTCTCTGACAATGGACCACAGTTCATTTCGAAAGATTTCCGGCGAATGTGTTTCGCTAACGGCATCAAGCATGTGACCACTTCCCCGTACTACCCTCAACCGTCCCACGCGGAGAGATTTAACCGGAATCTCCGTTCAGCTCTCATCGCCTACCATGCTGAACAACAGGATTGTTGGGACCTTAATTTGAAGTGGTTGCAATTGGCATTCAACACGGCCCTACACGAGAGTCACAAGGCCGTACCCTTTGAAGTCATGTTTGGTTTCTCGCCAAGTTTGCCGTTGGACAATTTGTGGCACATTGAGGATCTTCTACCTAACGATCCGAAGGTCACGACTGTGGACAGATGGCGGGAGGTCCGGAGGAATTTGCTTCGTGCGCACGAACGCGTCCGTAGTCGCTACAATCAGGGGCGAACTCCGAACCCATTTAAGATTGGCGACTTGGTCTACTGTCAGAGCCATCCGATCAGCTCAGCCATAGATAGGAGGGCCGCTAAACTATGTTATCGTTGGTTGGGACCATACCGCATTCTTCGGTTTGTGTCGCCCGTCACAGTGAAATTGGGTGATCCCGGAGGGGATGTTGAAAGAGTAACCACTCACATTTGAAAGCTAAAGTTTTGCCATAGGGCATGAGTTTGGGATGACAGTTTGTCCTATAAAAAGGGGGGGAACACTATTTGGGTTCCTGGATCTCAGTTATTAGATTTGGGAGGCCTTGGTGGTCAGTACTCAGAGCCGGCCGGCGATTCTTCTCTTTCTCCTGTTCTTTCCTGTCTCTTCTATCTGCATGCGGACCAGGGCCCGGCGAGCATGCAGGACTCACACTTACACCTTCTCTTTCAGACACACATTCACTGACTCACACCTCTTCCTTCTGTTTTTTCGTTTTCCTGTATTACTGAACTCACCAAGAGCGTTTTAGAATCTGAGATTTCCTGGTTTTCCCGCAGCCGTCGTGCTTGAGGACTTGTTTGTTTTGGGTCAACCATGTTGTCCTTTTGGGGTGAGGGTGTGCCGTACCGGGTTCGGCAGCGTATTATAAGAATTTTAAAAACGAGCGCCGCTGACGTCACGCACGGCCACACGACTACGGTAGTTTGTTGTTGGCACACAAATGTTGTGCAGCTACGCAATACAGCTGGCAGCGCCAATGTTTCTGTACATTCCTGCATCCAGAGTTTACTTGGCTAGGCCGACAGATTGAATCGGCCTCATTTCTGTTCTGTCCTCCAACCTGATCATCTGGTCTCGGCTGGCGGCAACCTTCTGTTCGGGACTTCGTCAACTATCACTATGGTTGGCTAGATAAAGTGTAGCTCCAGGTATGTACAAGTCAGCGGGTTCTGAAAATATTCTAACCCCAAATATATTTTTACGTTTCAGCCTCTATTATAAATTTATACTTGTGTGTGTGTGTAGAGCAGTTTTCGATGTGTGCGTTAACGCGATTACCAAATTAAATTGATATGAGTGTAAATGTTGTGGGCTAAATTGACTTCAATAAAGAAAATACTAAAGCATCTCGCACTCAGCTGTGTTTGGTGTTATTAACAGTTATGAAATGCGTAATAATTAATTGTCATATTTCAACGAAATACTTAAAAGGTAGTTGGTACATAAGTGAAATAAGTCACAGCTGAGCAGCTTAATACTGTTTAATATGAATTAGTGGCGATGTGTGTGTGCTGTTGATGTGTAAAGTTAGTGTTGGAAGTTAATGTGGACGGCCTATGTGGCGTATTTTCTTTATGACACCCTCTACAACCTATTGTATGTCCAGGTGCTCGAACAAGGGCGAGATGGGTGTCGGGTGGACGTACATCTGTCCACCCTAATGGCAGAGACGATCTTATAGCCACGATGCCGTCAGTCGAGGACAACTTAGGACTCTTCCAACGCTAAGCTGCACCCGGGACTTGTGAGACGACTGTGACATCACTGATCCGCGCCTATACGGACTAAGTACACCGGACAATCCAGGTGGGAAAATTCTGATTATCTATTTCTCTCTCTCTCTCTACAACATGGTGAATGCACAGAAGCCGCCAGAAGCTCACTCGTGAAGTTCTGAACGTTATACTCTAGCACAAACTGTCATGTTCAATTATGTTATTGCATGTGTGAACATTACCGCAGTACACCTAATGAAGTATCTTATAACTGTATAATGTGTAAGAAATTACACACATACACACACATCCGCAGTTTGCTGTAAGATCTAACTTTTCATCTAATTAAGACCATTAGGGAGTTAATTTTCTTGTGCTATCATGTCATCTGGTCATGGCTGAGTTTTAATAACGTAACGGGGGCTGTCTGATGCTTTAGATGAGAAACTATTTTCTTTCACACACATACTTAGCGCTTAATGATTAAAGTCAGGGTCGATTAGCTGGTTGAGTTTCGGGGCGGTCACTTACATTCTCTGGTGTGAACTACCAAGGCAAATCTATGCTTAGGAGCTGAGATATTCAGTTTACGCTGTCATTTATAGTTGTACATATCTATACATATTAGGGTGCATTCATTTACTGTAGTTGGAATGGGTTTATGAGGAGGTTAGTGTTGAAATGAGGGATGTTTTGTTATTCATGTCGTATATGTGTTTGTGTGTGTAATTTTACTATATTTTGCTGGGGGAATATGTAACGGATTTAAAAAGGAGAAAAACCATAAATGTGCTTACTGAGCCAACAGGCTAGCCTATTTGATACTATACAACACTTATGGATCAGTATTGCTTTTATGAATGAGATTATTACTAACTTTGACTCATACATAATCAGGCAGAAATTTTGCAATTAGGTTAATCAAATTCACTTACTTTGTGACATCATGAATTAATTGATATACATATATATATATATAATTCTGCCTTTAATGGTGTGCTCACACAATCAAGAACTTGTCATTTATGTAACATCTTGCAGGTTGAATAAAGCACACGCTTGTTGGTTAAAAGAGTTTTTCATTTGCAAGTCCTGTCATTCACCTGGGGGGACATGTCTGTAATTGTATTTGGGCCTTGCACACTTTTGCTTCCTCTAGGTTTTTTTCACCTAGTTCTAAATATGATGTCTCTCCCCTTTTAAAAAAAAAAATAAAATAAAATTAAATAAAACAAAAATTCAAAAAAAAATTTACAAAAACTTAGAAAAATAAAAGGGGGTTTTCAACACTAACGGTGACGTAGAAGTGACGACCATGGGTTATTTTCACGGTCGATATCATACGACGCTGTTCGCAGAACAGTCGTCGTTGGACGAATGTATAGAAGCGTCCTTCGACAAAATCCTAGAGTCCATAACACAATTCACCCGTGAGGGTAGTGGATGGATACTAGACAACGTCGTTAGTTTGGTACACGTTGCCACAAGGTACCAGCCGCTGGCGGCGTCAAGTTTCATCTGTACACCCCGCAAATTATCTCGAACCTTATGTAGCATTAATGTAGACAATAAAAACGATCAGATGTGTTGGCGCTTTTTTCCACAACACAAAAATTGTAATAGGATTTCCAAGTACAGCCCTTACTGCCACAGCATAAATATGTCCAGTATAACATACCCCCACAAAGTTGTGCGATATCCAGAAATGCGATTGAGACAATTCAGATATTTCCATAAATGTTTTCGGCTACAAAGAGAAAAAGTTTTACCCGTTGAGAATAACCAATTTCAAATGTAGACGTCACCGTATTAACTTTCTACTTCTAACCAGCAACGACCAAAAACATTACTGTCTAATCAAAATCGTGAGTCGCTTATTTCCTTCTGTCACGAAACACGATGGCGCTAGTTCTATTGCAATTACTTTCTTCACAGATTCAGCGAAGAACGACTTCTAGACGCCTACATTACCCATTGTTCACCGTTTGGAGAACAGAGAACACGTTTGCTCGAAATCGCGGAGGAGAAAAAGATGTGCTTCAAAAACTTTACGCTCTTGAATAAGGTCCCTTTCACTATTTACGCTGACTTTGAGCATTTCACTGTTCCCACACATCGCTGCGACGCTCCTCCGCGTTCATCGTCCACTACAATGGCGTCGTTACATGTTCCGTCAGGATTTTCGTACCTCATGTCGATCATGGGGGCAAAATACTGAAACCCCAGGTCGTATAGCGGGTGAGCACTGAAACTCCCCCCCCAATTTTGTACATTTTTTCGTAAATTTTTTTTCTTCTTTTTTTATGTTGGGGGTTACTTAAAATTTAATAACTAGCCACTAGGACTAGACGGAAGCATAAAATGGCTGGACCCATCTTGACAGGACTTGCAAATAAAACAATCAGTTAACAACCCTTCTTTTTATTGGTGCTCAATACAGTGTTTAACAATTGACTTCTTGTGTATCTCATATCCGTTCTTAATTTTCATTTTACGAACAAAGATGTAGACATATATACATTTAGTACATATCAATAATAATCGCCAATGCTGATAACAATAAAATAATTCAAGCATAACAGGTGGATCCTTTTAGCACCATTAAAAAAAATACATATATCACAAATATATATATCCACCTGACTAGTTCTAACAAAATCTTAATCTTTCTGAACATGAAAATACTGTTTATGTCTTGGCCTTTATACCAATCATTGTATGTATGTATACTATCTGTCTCAATGAGAATTGCCAATAGCAGTAACAACCAAAATCATCAAGTAGTAGGTCAAAATGGATACGTTTTGACACAGTTATGACTATAAATTTTGACTTATAGTTGTAACAAAATTTCGATCATTATAACAAGGAAAAAATACAGTTTATGTGTAAGTCTTTACATCCATAACACATATTATATATATCCCATTTCTGTTAATGCATTGACAATACTAATAAAAATAATAATTAATTGAGCAATATAGAAGGTAGGTCCTTTAACACAGTCAATAATAATGACAAATATATATATGTATCCACAGGACTTGTTCTAATTTTGATTCATCAGAATATACAAATACTGTTCAGGTGTATACTTTCTTTGTGAAATGAATTCCGGTGTGGTGTTGCGGACGAGATTTTATAAACGGAATCGGCCCACCTGCACATTTGTAGACATGGCAATACCCGTTAGATCCTGTGAAGAAAGGTGGGTGAGGTTGATGGTTAGTTCATCATTCCGTCTCGTTTCCTTCTATCCAGGAGTCTCTTGATGTTGAGGAGCATCTCTAAGCCTGACGGCGATGGGGGAGTTTTCTAGTGTCCAGCTCTGACGATGTGACGGTTGTAGTTGTCATCATCAGGTCATTCACCCCTCTCTTGGCCTGTGCGAGAACCCTAGAACAAATTTCACTTGTAGAATGCCGTCGGGAAATATAACCACCCACAAGCTCACTCGCTCCAGTACAAAGAAAGCCACACACACACTGTGGGAATTTTTTATCCACACTACCACTCTGTTGGTAGCTATATTGCTCAGTGTAATCACGAAGTTTGAATTCACATTTACGTTCAAATTAACATTTCCACCATTGAAGGCCTTTACATTTATTTACTTTTATTTTTATTTTTTACCTTTCAGCTTACTTCTTTTACCTTTAATCTTTCAAACAGTTAAGTATAATTACCATGTGCTCGCCCATCTACCGGAAGTAAAATATGAGTTACACACATACAAAATTGCCATGCATTCTCCCCTTAATTAAACAGAATGAAATACGTAACCCCTTATGCATACATAACAGTGAATAAAGAATTATCCTCACCTAAGTCACTCTATAAATTACTACTCCATTTTAGTAGAAGAAATCCTTGCTTGCCACGCCGCCAGACCTCGAAGTGCTCTGTGGAATGATCGAGAAGAAAATGAGAGAAAGACACGGTTTCTTTAAAACACGTGGCCACGGAAAACTAGCCTGTAGCAATCGGTCAATCAGCTGATTAACCGCCCACTCTATAACATCGCCGCGAGACAGTAGCGGCGCCCTGAATTTCGTTACCGTTCGCCAGCGCGGCATTTTACGTAGATAATTACGACTTTGGCTGTCTTCTGCTACGACGTCACGGCGCGATAATATAAACTCGCCGGGGCAATACCTTTGCAACGGCACAGCACAAGATAGACACCTTTCTCGCCAGACTGGTCGCTGAAGAACACGAACTCTTCCACATCATCTGCACTAACGTATCCATGACTATGAGCGATGAAGACACCCTTTCCTTTACGAACGATATTTTATGTTCTCTATGTGAAAAGCCACTGACTAATAGGAAAGTCAGGGTACGCAACCACTGCCATCTGACTGGACGGGACTTGGGTGCGGCCCACAACGTCTGCATCCTTAACTTTAAGACCCCTAAACACATTCCTGTTTTATTCCACAACTTACGAGGTTACGACGTACTTCACTTGGTCAAGGGTTGTGTAAATATGACAATCTCACTTGTATAGCTACCAGTACTTCAGTACTACCAGATCGATCTTGTTTTGAGTCACTACAAAACGTGGACACTAAGTATGGAAACTGCATGCTAGCGACTGTACAAGACTATGCGAACAAGAAACTCAAGTACCGACCTTACCTTCCGAAGCGTTACGATGAAGTCGAAGTTTTTACTGACGAAGAATTACGACACATCGTACCATACACTCAGCATCTGATCTATCGTGAAAAACGAGAACATCAACTATAGTTGATATTCTTGAATGAATTAATGGTGAGTTCTTATTCATATAGGGAGACCGGGTCAAGTTGATACAATTTTCAATTTTTAATTTTTTAATTTTTTCAGTTACTTGTAACAAGTCAAATTAGTGGATAGCTATTAGTAGATAGCTTAGTTCTTAAGCTTTCAGAACAGCATAGTATGATTTAAAAAATCAAATGTATAAGCGTACGAGAACCTGTATAGTTAACCACTACACGACGGCTCAACTTGCCCCAAGATGGGGAGTATCAACGGGCACGTTGATACTGATTTGGAGTGAGTTAATAACGGTGAGACACAGGTTGCTTGAGTAAAACAAAATACAAATAAAATAAATGTATATTAATTACAGACATAAAAAATATATGTTCATTACTAATTTTTGTATAAAGAACAAAAATACTGAAAGTTAACCCACTGATTATGAAACAAGAGAGAACATAAAGATAATACAATAATGTCGGGAAGAGAACTATAATGTTACATTTAAAAACACTAGTCACTTTCACTTTCAGTTATGTACACATCTGATAGGCAGTTAACACATGGTATACAGAGCACTGTCATTTCCACATTCCAAATGGGCCCACTTCCTGCAAGAAATGCATTGATCCATTGTTGACCTGGTTTGGAAGCTGAATATGGCTCAAGACACATCAGACACAAGGTGTCTTCATCTTCTAACTCTGATTTTTTATTTAAATGTTTCCTGGTTGCTACTTTCTTATCTTTTGTTATCTCTTTCTTTAGCTACACTTTCTAGTCGGTTTTTGACTTCATTGGCTGTTTTCCTTTTCTATTTGTTTTCTTCTCCCCGGCTTTTGGGTAGGGACGTAATTCCTCTGGGCTTACTAACATACGACCTTGAGAGTTACTGCTGGTTGACGCCACGGGTTCTAATCTATCAGCACTGGTCCCTGGCATACTGAAGTCAGCTTTTCTCTGATCATATGAAGTATCTTGTTCACGGCCTTCATCTACTGGACGATCAGTTACATAACATGAGAGGTAATCTTCATCAGTAAAAATTTCGGGGTTAAATGGCATGATGCCAGTTGCTTGAAATCCTGCCGTAATATTTTTGGGCGTTAGAGCATTAGGTAGGGCATTACTAACTACTCCTGGTATGTCATTTATAGTAAAAGTCTTTCCTGGATTGTTAGTCATCCAGTTGTCAACAGCTGAAAAATAAAACTTTTTGAAAGGTCCATAAACTGACTTGTCCAGGGGTTGTAGTCGGTGAGACGTATGAGGAGGAAATGACAACATAACGATTACATTGTCCTTGCAGAAATTCAGTACTTCTAGTGACAAATAAGAGCCGTGATTGTCCAGTATCAGCAAACAAGGGCTTTGTTTGGTTGACTTGACGTGACTGTGAAAGTGTTTTATATAAATTAAAAATGAAGATGCTGTCATCCAATCTGACGGATGTGAAACACCAATACAGTCAGTGGGGCCGTTTTGAATAAAATGGTCTTTAAAATTGACCCTCGGAAATATGAACATAGGGGGCACGGAATTACCAATAGCATTTACTGCAGTGGCGATGGTTACGGTTGTCCCTTTCTCTGCTGATGTTGCCTTGCCTACATGACGAGATCCTTTTTCTGCAATAATTTTTCCTGGTCGCTGGACAGTTTGAATACCAGTTTCATCGGTGTTCCAAATGTCTTTACTCTCAAATTTGTATTTACTTAAGACACTTTTCAAGTTGTTGAAAAATGTACCCACATTGTGTCGATTAAAACTTGTAGCACGACTTAGGCTCGTTGCTTCAGGTCTCTCAAAGATAGTGTAGGGTGCCTTTTCATGTACGCAGTAAACCACTCTTTCGAAGCAATTTTATTATTTGTCCATGCATCAGGCAATTGAACATTGTTAGCCACTGCTAATTCCCTGATGTTTTTGGGAGTCAAACCGTAGTAAATTGTTGCACAGTGTATAATGTATTCTTTTAGCTGTAGCTTTAAATCTTCACTGAGCACCTGTCGATGTTTAGCGTATCCCATTCGTACTTTAAATTCCTCACCTTGGTTTGCTTCTTTCTTTTTTTTATATCTCGTAAGAGTCATTTTGTCAATACCATAAGTTTTTGCAGCTTCTCTTAGAGACAGATTGCCTTCCAGGACCTCGGTGTACGCTTTTTCAAATGTCTCAATTGGTATTTCTCCCCGACTGGTTTCTTTAACATAATTTCGGACCATTTTCTGTAAACAAACGAAAAAACACTATTAGAAGCTGTTGCGGTAAGTTGATACACCGTATCAACTTGCCCCAAGTCAACTGTATCAATTTGCCCCAACCGACGCAATTTTGATTAAACAAGTGTGACTGAACAGGGAACAAGCGTAGACTAACAACAACAGCTGATTTATCTTACCTATTAGTAGTAGAACGAAGTAACACCAAGAATTAATCGTTCACAGACCACTTAAGCCCACCAGTACACTTCAAACAGCACACAAAAAACGTACTTTTCACTACAAAAAACAAATTTATCACGAAAACTTCGCTGAGATAAACACTGCTTCACTGCACACACGCTCAAACACTGAGAACTATTGAATGTGTTTCCTCAATGTAACTAGAATAATAAGGTAGGCCACTCCGGCCAATTACGCTCCCATTGGTCGCTTCGCTCTGACGTCCCCTGGTGGAAGAAATACGCGCGAGTCTTGATTTACCATGCAATCTTACCTGAAACAATGTCCTACTTAGCATCTCTCTGCTGTTTACACGAAATATTAACAATAATTGTAATGAGCTATTCATATAGAAAAAGGATTAAACAACAAGATTAAATGGTTTGCGGCAAAAAATAATGGTAAAATCTATTTCTACATTTAATAGAAAAGTAAGCAAGTCTGTCCACATATAACATTGGCAAAATGGTACAAGATGTAAAATTAAGTCGGAAAGGAGGCGATAATATATATATAAATATATATATATATATCATTTTTTATTATTCGTTAATTTTATATTAATAGAATTATTTCGATTGTTATTAATTTACTTAGAAACCTCTGATGATACTGATATTTTTCAGTGAAACGTGCGTCAGGTGTTAAAAAGAATATACGAAATTATGCTACTTGCAGAAGAAACAAATTGAAAACATCACAAATTATATATATATATATATATATAATATGCCTGCGTGGGTGGGTGCGCGTACGTGCACACGCGTGCGCGCATGAGTGCGTGTATAAACATTTCTATGTAATTAGTATAATATATTTGAAACAAGCTTCCAATTATTATAATTATAATCAATATCATAATCATTTTCTTTATCTACATTTTCATTGTTATAACGTTAAAAACTGAAGCTAGTACGTTTAGTTGTAAACATAAATACATTTATCAACGAAATGAAAGTGGTTATTTAGTTGATACATACCTTCATAGGTGACTTAAATTTTTGAAGACGAAGCTACCCAGAGCCGACTCTTTGTTGCTGCATACTTTTCAAGTGACTTGAGTTTGAGCTGTTTGTTCAGATGGCGGATTCTGATAAATGTTCTTGTCCTGACGTACAGACAAATGACTTTCTCGTCCACCTCTGGAAATTTAGATTTGAGTAAGGTGACCAAATAAGAGATAACTTTCACTTGTTTTGATACTGTACGTCCGTGGAAAGAAGTAAAAACTATCTCAAACTGAATCAGTTTTTGTAACCACTCGTCTGACGGATGGGTAAGCCCCCCCTTTGATATAATCGATATCCAGTCATGACTATGTTCCCCGGAAAGACACAATGTTTCGCCTCTCACACCTAGACTTTCATCAATGAAGCGGCACTTGAATGCGATGTACCCGGCCAGATATTTTAAGGCATCTTGAGGAACATCGTTGTCACTTGCAGACGGGGCCAAGTCCTCTGTTTTTAACAATTCTGCTTCGTCGGTGTCATTATTCGGAGAACTTGGTATTAACGTATGTTCAACTATGTCTATGCATAGTTCATTGGTAACAAACTGGATGAAATCCTCGTCAGAGTCATTTGATTCCATAACTTCGGTGGAATGAATGCTACCATCCTCAGCCACAGACGCACTTCCAGATAACGGTATATCGTCCGTGCTACCCGTTAAAAGCAAGAGCCGAATTCTGTTGCGCACTTCAAAGGGAGTGGGATTATTATAAAAGACGCCTAATCCCCGAATTCGTGAAAAAAAGTTTTCAAGGCAATCTTGATTGAATCTAGCGGTCAAAATGTACGTCACCCCATGAATCATTGTCATTTGTTCATAAAGGCCGAACAATGAATTTAAAGATATAACGAAACCTTTCTGAAAAGGTATTAAACTTTTTTTACTTGCTACTCGCATGTTAGTTATTACTTCCAAAAACCTTTTAAAAGTATTTTCTTGGCTCCTTAAATTCATACCGTACCCACTTCTGAGGGGCGTTTTCTGGTCTTCTGGAAGTCTCGAGTTTAAAACATCAAATGCATCGTTTACCAGTTCGATGAAGCTGCTTTCGCGCACTTTATTTGCAACATACTTCAGCGCCTTTGCTGTACAATTAGAAAACAACTGTGCAGCAAATCTTACATTTTGACGAGATCGACCAGTTACGTTAAGGTGTATCTGACTAATATTGGGTAAAATCGTCAATTCTCCTTTCTGTTGCTGTAACAGATTTTCGATTGTATCCTTTTTAAGCTCAGTGCCGTCGCAAAGTAACAACCCATGGTCGAGAAAATGATTTCTAAGCAGCTTCAAAAGATGAGGTACGTCACAGAAAACCCACACCTTATCGTTTGTAGTTGGGTTAATGAAGAAAATTTTTTCTGTGTTTACATCTAATTCCTTCCAGACTTTTGAATTCTTTCCCCCCATATCACACGTCACAGCCGCTACATGAATATTACTGCTCTCAACGGCACTGATAATGCTTTTAAGCAATACATCTGTCATGGTCACATCAAAATCATAATAAATGGGTTGCTTCCAGTTGGCAAACAGACCTCTAATCATGACCACCTGAACATTACTGTGGGGCCCCAGAATTACGTCATCTGATGAAGCGTAGCACACACGTCCAACGTACATTTTGACCGCTAGATTCAATCAAGATTGCCTTGAAAAAGTTTTTCACGAATTCGGGGATTAGGCGTCTTTTATAATAATCCCACTCCCTTTGAAGTGCGCAACAGAATTCGGCTCTTGCTTTTAACGGGTAGCACGGACGATATACCGTTATCTGGAAGTGCGTCTGTGGCTGAGGATGGTAGCATTCATTCCACCGAAGTTATGGAATCAAATGACTCTGACGAGGATTTCATCCAGTTTGTTACCAATGAACTATGCATAGACATAGTTGAACATACGTTAATACCAAGTTCTCCGAATAATGACACCGACGAAGCAGAATTGTTAAAAACAGAGGACTTGGCCCCGTCTGCAAGTGACAACGATGTTCCTCAAGATGCCTTAAAATATCTGGCCGGGTACATCGCATTCAAGTGCCGCTTCATTGATGAAAGTCTAGGTGTGAGAGGCGAAACATTGTGTATTTCCGGGGAACATAGTCATGACTGGATATCGATTATATCAAAGGGGGGGCTTACCCATCCGTCAGACGAGTGGTTACAAAAACTGATTCAGTTTGAGATAGTTTTTACTTCTTTCCACGGACGTACAGTATCAAAACAAGTGAAAGTTATCTCTTATTTGGTCACCTTACTCAAATCTAAATTTCCAGAGGTGGACGAGAAAGTCATTTGTCTGTACGTCAGGACAAGAACATTCATCAGAATCCGCCATCTGAACAAACAGCTCAAACTCAAGTCACTTGAAAAGTATGCAGCAACAAAGAGTCGGCTCTGGGTAGCTTCGTCTTCAAAAATTTAAGTCACCTATGAAGGTATGTATCAACTAAATAACCACTTTAATTTCGTTGACAAAAGTATTTATGTTTACAACTAAACGTACTAGCTTCAGTTTTTAACGTTATAACAATGAAAATGTAGATAAAGAAAAGGATTATGATATTGATTATAATTATAATAATTGAAAGCTTGTTTCAAATATATTATACTAATTACATAGAAATGTTTATACACGCACTCATGCGCGCACGCGTGTGCACGTACGCGCACCCACCCACGCAGGCATATTATATATATATATATATATATAATTTGTGATGTTTTCAATTTGTTTCTTCTGCAAGTAGTATAATTTCGTATATTCTTTTTAACACCTGATGCACGTTTCACTGAAAAATATCAGTATCATCAGAGGTTTCTAAGTAAATTAATAACAATCGAAATAATTCTATTAATATAAAATTAACGAATAATAAAAAATGATATATATATATATATTTATATATATATTATCGCCTCCTTTCCGATTTAATTTTACATCTTGTGCCATTTTGTCAATGTTATATGTGGACAGACTTGCTTACTTTTCTATTAAATGTAGAAATAGATTTTACCATTATTTTTTGCCGCAAACCATTTAATCTTGTTGTTTAATCCTTTTTCTATATGAATAGCTCATTACAATTATTGTTAATATTTCGTGTAAACAGCATAGAGATGCTAAGTAGGACATTGTCTCAGGTAAGATTGCATGGTAAATCAAGACTCGCGCGTATTTCTTCCACCAGGCGACGTCACGCGCCAACAACAGCTGATCGCTAGGTTAGCGCGGGAAGCCGGAATGGCCCCCCCTGGTGTTTCCTGTCCCACGGACGTTTCCCTGCGCATGCGCGTTCCCACACAGCCTCCACTGTATCAACTTGCCTCCGTCTCAACTTTCCCCGGCCTGCCCTACAGTAATTTAAATTATATGTAGGGTATAATGTTATCAATATGGCTTTACTTCACATTGAGAAAATATGGTACGCTTTATATATCAAAGTAAACACATATACATATCTACATTGTGTCTAATATCCAATTTTATTCTGCCTCGGTGAGTGCGGTCACGATGAGTTTGTTGGCAAGATTTAAACTGTTTATCTGAGTCATTAACATCTAGTGATTACGATGTCTGTATAAGTGCGCTGACGTTTCATTTCATTTCATTGCTGGCGTTTGGTTAGCGATATTCTAGAGTCAGATTTAAAACGTCAGATAGGCCTAATTTTGTGTGTGTGTGTGTGTTAATGACTGTATCCGATTCCATAATATATTGTTTTCTGTTACAGACGTGTGGTACTAACGCGATATTCCTGGATTTGTGGAGGTGTGTGTGTGTGTGTGTGTGTGTGTGTGTGTGTAGTCTCTTGTAATATAAATACAATTAATTTTTCAAGATATCGTTTTATCAAATATATGTACAGTTAATTTTTCAAAATATGTTATATAGTCAATATGTAATTTTTCGTATGATATATACAAATAATTTTTAAGATATGTTATATATGGCTTCTTGTAATATATGTAGCTTTTGTATTATATACACAATTAATATTTCAAGATATGTTTTCTTTTCTTGACTCATCGTCTTTCACATGCTGGTTATTATCCTATTCATCACAACACATTTCCTGACTGTTGAAAACTATTTTTACGGCAAACCTTGCACCTGTAGTCCACTTTTGGAAACTATTTTCACCACTGGAGATGTACCTAATTTCACAATGTAAGTATTAGATTCTTAAAAAAAACATGCGTGTCCCGGGCTCTGAATGCTCGTAGTACCCTCGCAATAATAAATATTAGGGAAGAAGGTAATCAACACAATATTACTGTAAATCGATTGGTTGGCAGACACTAAAGTACTTGTTACGTTCCCTTATTATCCATGTAAACGGTCTTAGCATTTGTACAACTACACAAATCGTAGAATAGAAAGTTTCAGATATTGCGTGTGTTCTGTCTACACGTCCATACCCACAGCATTCATTTACCTGTGCACCTAGTAATAACATTGATAATCAGCACCCCCTCTCTCTCTGCTCACTAAACAGAAAATCAAATGCACATGTGTGTGTGTGTGTGTGTGTGTGTGTATTGTACTGAAATTAGTCTGTACAATTTTTTATAGGATGCTGAAACTACCAATTGTCGACTCATTGTCTCCGAAGATGATACTAAAGTCGGGCTTCAAAAGGCGTACTACAAGAAAACTAAGCTATGTTAATAATCGCGAGTGGTTAATAATTTTCAAATAGACTAGTGTAAAGCGCAAGATGGAGCACACATTACAGCGGATTACCGTCTACGTGTGAAGATTGGCCTCATCTATGTACAGCCATCTGTGAAACATTACCAAATATACTTTCTGAACTAATAAAAAATATTATTAAGAAACATTAAAGTCATTCGTGTAGAGACATCTATGTATGTATGTAATTAGGTATTTCTGTTCTTCACGTATCAAATTGTTTCTTGACGTCTGAATTATGTCTAAGCCATGACGTACAATGATAATAACTTCACACACACGCACACACACACACACACACACACACACACGCACACGAATGATCATCAAGGTAGGAACGGAATCAAGAATGCTGCTGCAGTCGAGTTTAATATCAAGACGGCAGTGGTCGACTAAACACGACGGAGCAGCTACACGTAAATTATGACGGCAGTGGCCTCAACATTTAAATTTTTGAAAGGCGCAAAAGTGGAAGTGTAGAAAATTACGTATGGCGTCCGTAAATTGTGTGGGAATTTTTATTTCCCATACTAGACACTACACTCCATACAACCAACACATTTTCCAACAGAAATTCCGTATTTGCGAACTTTACTTTTCACTTAATTTAAGTTTGTACACCTGTACAGAGACAAACTGGCCGTCCAATCAGAACACTTACCACCAAACATTCAAAATGACGCAACCAATCAGAACGCTTTGCGGTGTGACGTCACACCCCACTCCAAAAATTCAAATTTTTGAATGGCGCGAAAGTGAAAGTGAGCTCAAACTGTCCTTTCTCCCCTGGAGTTGTTCACACTCGGAGACCTTTGACAAATTTGTAATTTAATGTAATGTAATAATTGTAATCGCCATTTTGCCTTAAAACGATTACAACTGAATATGACATGTTGTCACCTATCTCTACCACTGAGCTCCAATTTGATTTTTTGGCTCCTACACAAAGCAGTACGGAATTAACGCCAATATATTCGTTCTAACATTGGCAAATTGGCAATGGTCGGCTGGAAAGCTTCGATTAATCAACCAACTGCAAGTAAGTCCCTACCTCTTCAGAAATCATGGAAATTTTTTCCATTCTGCTAATGAACATTTCTTCTCTTATGTACAGTTTTATTTTTATGACACTGACGAGGAAAAATCTTAATTAACTTGAATTCTGGCTGCTTACATACGTACTCTCATGATTTACCGTATTTTTGCGTGTATAATGCGCCCTCATGTATAACGCGCCCCCAATTATATTAGAAATTTCACAGGAAAAATGTAATTTGTGTACAAAGCGCATCCGTATTTGTGATAAAAAACAGTTGACAAAATTTATTTCGACGTAGAGAAGTACCTATATATTGAATATTAACTATTCTGTTCAGAAAATATTTATACAAAATAATATAAAAAATGAACCTAACATGCCTATTTATTTGTAAACACAAAACAGAATGGTTAAATCATTTAAAATTTAAAACCACTTATAACTTAAATAAGTCACAGTTTTTGTTTAGTTCCATATTTTTTTTAGTTTTTGCATTTATTGATATTTTTCAACTGTTTCTGAGAAACACAGCACCGCATTACTCTCCTCTTCTGATTCTTCTGATTTACTGTCATCTCACAGCGGACAATCTATGGTACTATCCACCTTGTTCGAAGTACCACATTTATTAAATTTTTTTACTATTTCACATTTCACTGCTTTCTAAACATTTTCAAGCGTAACACGAGTAAAACTGGATGTTTTTTTTGATTTTGCAGACGATGTGTAATGTGTATGTTTGATCACCATCTCATGTCCATTGTATATAACGTTTTATAAAATTGGCCGTAAAAGGTTTATTAATAGACACATCTGAAGGCTGAATTACGGTTATTAATTCACCAGTAACCACTGCTATAATTGTTTCTCTTTCTTGAAGCCTTGCTTTTACTTGGTGTGTCAAATGCGCTTTGAAGCTGTCCAAAACTACCAAGTTTTCTTCTTTAAAAGAGTATTAGGCCTTTGGCTCCAACCTTTATCATCCCAGCTTAAATGAAGCTTTTCTTTCATTCAGCCTTTCTCCTGGAAGCAAACAAGTACACCCAATGAAAATTTTTCTTTAGGCAAAGGTTTCTGCTTTAGAACCACATGTAACTTATGTCCGTCTGCTGTGCTCCTTTGTTTGTCATATCCTGTTGGTCTGACTGGCACAGATTTCGCACCTTTTCCATCAATACCACGGAAAGAACGTCGACCACGAGTAGTAAGAATTAATTTTTCTTTCCTGTTTTTTCCAATCCCAAACACTAGATTTTTTAAAATCAAATTTATGCAGTGCAGTGCAATAGCCATTTTTTTATTGCAAATTTTATAAACTGAGCCGTATAGGATGAGTGAGATGTCCTTCCACTCATTATGAGTATACAATCGCTATCTTCACAACACACACAATGCCCGGTAATGAACTATTGTAGAAACAACAGACTAAAAACGATGAAAAACAAGTGGAGTAACAGAGTGCTAGAACCTTATAAGTCTACGACGTGAATAAATGACTGGTGGAGAAGGAGTAAAAACTGTGAACCAAATTACCGATAACTTTCACTTTAATATTACTAGATTCGAACCTTCCAGTTTTAACCGACGTTGCCAACTTTGCCATATGCGATCTGACCGCAGATCTACAATTGTGAATGTAAAATTATATTTTTCCTGTATAATGCGCACCCACATAATCTGGTAGAAAATCTAAGAGAAACGTACGCATTGTACCAGAGTAAATACGGTATTTTCCTTATATTTAGGGTGAGGTCAGTCCATATTTGTGCACATATAACGCCAAATCTTCAGCGTTATTGAGTGTGTGATTTTTTATTAATTGATACGTTCTTTTAATCACGTAGTGACTAACCTAGTATCATCCACTTTAAGATTAAAAGTTAATTTTACAATGTGATTTTTCCTAGATTACAATATATTGAGACTGTATTAGGGAATCAGTAGGCCTACATATCAGAACAACTAATAGGCCTATGTATTAATTCCATGTAGAATATGAAATGCGGGTTTTGCTAATATCGCAGGGTTTGCACATTTGTGATAACCTGAAATTATACAGCATAAAATTTATTGATCCAATCTCATCAATGTAGTTTCCATCATGCATATCGTTGAACATTAGTAACCTGTGTAATACTAAATTATCAGATTTTCATCTGAAAAGAAATACGCGTATTGGTACTATTTCATTCCAACTGACTATGATTACAACAGGAGTAATAGTAAAGGACAGAAGATAAACAGTAAAGCTTAAACCAGTTTCTACAAAACTCAACACTTACAACAGAAAAATGTGCTTGATTGGAAGCAACTATACTTATTGAGTGTTTGAAAGAAATATAAATTCATTTCACTGCATCGCTACGTTTCGTCAATATGATCATGGTTCACGCGCGCGCGCGTATGTATTTTGTCTGTGCCTATGTCCATGGGAAAAATAAAGAACAACTGTAAGAATACAAAGTAGTCAGATAACTTTAATAGGCCTACTTTTTCAGAAGTCTATATGTTCAGTACGTTTTCATTATGCAATTCTATTAACTAGGGAGGCCTAGAGTTTACAGAATTATTACCATTTTTTACTATTCGAAAATATTAACAATTTCTTAAATGCATGTACGGTGAGTATGGGAGAACCGAATGGCAGCTGCCAAGGGAGCTACAAGCGTCTGTAACGCCAATAAAGAGAGAAACATCTTTGTGTAACTTGTGTTAACTCTGTGTTCACAGACTAAAATATTGTTTCACATACAATACCATATTTTAAGTGTAGAATGTTAAAGCTAGGGCTAATATTTCAAGACATTTAAACACGAAAATATCCCAGTCACTTTGTTTGTATCGTTTACTGAGATCTTGCTGTTTTGTTATTCAAATGACTTCAGCTGTGTTGCGCTGTGATCTCACAGCAGATTTGTGACAACAGTAGAGTAGCAAGTTAAACTGCAAGACACGAGCGAGTGTTAAAAGTTTTCTATCTTTTCAAAATCTCGTTCACACCATGTGAAAAGTCAGTCAGATTGAATTCGTTGAAGAAACTCAGCTGGAGACGAGAAAAGATTTACTTCTGCAAAAATAAACTTTAATGTTCCTCTATCAAGTTTAAACTTTTATATCTGTTCCGATTTACTAATATTAAGTTTTTGTGATGTTCTAATGCAATATTGATTTTGATAATGTAGAAACTGATTTTATTTTTGCAATGAATTTTCCTATTTTCTTACCTACAATTAAAAAAACATATCAGTCTAGTAGGGTCATAATACGACATTAGATTAAAAGCCAAACTAGTTTTGGACACAAGTTATAAACTCTTTAGGCAACTGCGCTACTACTACTACTACTACTTCATGGAACGAAAAAATAAAGCATTCATTTTGTAATATAGGCGTATGCTCATTAATACTCACACACATTTATCTCTCTACAGCACACACATATTAATAGGCCTATGGATAAGTAAACACACTATTACAGTAAAAAACTCTGTGGCGAATCTATTTATTTATTATGGTGGTAATAGATGAGATCATAATGTTTTATGATTAAAAAAACCATGTGACTTACAGGGCTGTCATTGATCAACATCCTTGACGAGGCTGACGGAAAATACTGGGTGACCGAAACCTCATAAGAATCTACTGTTGTCAGTTCTGCACGTTGTGGAGTATTGCTCTGTTTGTGCCTTGTAGAGCAGAAATCTGAAAATCACGCTGGAGCAATCAGATTCTCAAAATATTGATGTCAGTTATCATTTGTACATGAGAAAGCTCCGGCTCTGGCTACGGTTTGGAGAGAACGAGAAAGCTGAGACTTGCGTGACCTTAACATACCGTGTAAAAAAAGCAGCCACTTATTTTCGGTAATAACTTTATTCATAAAATTAGTTGATTGTTTAATACTGTCAATTATTCTCTATTTAATAACGTCAAACCCAATACTTAAAACGAGTTAGCAAAATTAGCTAATGCATATAAATGTATGCTAATGCAATAACCTAAAAATGTATGTATAGGCCTAAAGCTTAAACCATTAAAGTTTCAACTTGCTGAATGTTTTTATTAAGCTTTAAAAAAAATTTAAACATTCTTGTTGTTTTCTAAGTAAAACTGACAGAATTATTAATATTTTTACCTACCTTTTCTTCTATATGTCTAAGTAATTTCTGCTGATAACCAAAATGAACGTTCTAACCGACTTAAACAATTTTCAAGACAAAAATTTTTAAAACAAGACCGTCTATCTATAAGGTTTGATTGATGTAAAACCTTTGATTATAGACAGAAAATCAGATACAGAAAACCTGAAAGTCCGAGTAGGCTCATAAGATTGTTTTAGGTGGCAAAACAATGAAAGCTTGTAAAATTGCAGTCCTGAGCCCGCATGGTGTAGGGAAAAACATGTTCACCGTTTAACCATGTAATTCTCGTTACCATGAAACCTATAGATATGCTAAGGAAACCTAAAAATTCACGATACAACATAATACCCGGGTATGTTTATTCTCTTATTAAGGATCATGTTTAATCCTTTCCAGCAGGCCTATATATGAAATTCGTTCTATAAAAACGTAAAAAACAAATATTTTTCAGCATCACTAGATGTTAAGTAAATGTATAATGTGTTTTCAGCATCACTAGATGTTAAGTAAATGTATAATGTGTTTGTGGTTAAGCATCCAAATATACATATAAAACATAAATTTGACATAAAATACTTTAATGAAAATTTCAATATCAAATTTGGAAGGACCCAAATAGATGTCTGTTCTATTTAAATAGCTCAAACAAAAGATTTAAAGTGGTCAATTGAATTTCGCTACAATTAGTTTTTGCCAAACTAATATTACACACAAACGGGTTAAAACATTCTATAAAAGAATTAACACAGTGGGACCATGAATAGGTACTGTCACTTTTTATGTTCCTTATTAATAGCCTATTAACATAATTATGAGCGTAAAACTGAGATATTGTTTAGGACAAAATATTTTTGGCGTAGGCCTACAAATTTTTATAAAACTATCAACGTTTATCAATTAAATAAAATTAAAATATTTTTGTATGTTAAATGTTGTAGTCTCGAGTACTACATGTATTAAATGTAGCCTATATTTACAATTCCGAAATACATACTTCATAGTTATAAGCTTTAGTATCTTTTATACAGGCGTTTGTCACTGTGTAGTGTAAATTATGTAATACTGCCAGCTAAGTGTTGTGTTATATTACATCTGTTAAAATATTCTAAGTAGATAGCAATTTCATTTATTTAGTGGTAAAACAAAGCTTAAATATGAAGAAATTCAAAGTCTACTTACATTATTCAAACAGGAAATCCATTCTCCTCTCTTTATTTTGTGCAAATCTGTCAATCACTTTCTGATTAAAATCTGGTAGGCCTATATTCATTATTAAGTCTTTCTCGATTGAGAGCATAGCGAATGCTGAGAGTCTTTCCTAAGACAAACGGTTTCTGAGTAATATCTTTATACGTTTTAAGGTAGAGAAACATCTTTCAGCTTCAGCTGTCGTCATCGGAATGACAACCAAAATTTCTAGTAGTTTTGTGCATTCACTAAAGGTGTCTTGTAGTTTGTTTGCCTTTATAAACGAAAGGAAACTTACAGTTCTAGATGTGTTTTCAAAATTCTTCTGCACTGTATAAAATAGAAATTTCTGTACGAAGTTTATTTTGAATTTAAAACAGGGTGCTCTTTTGTAAGAATTTTGAAAAAAAATTTCAGGAAATTTTGAATTGAAGGAACAAAAGTTTTCACACATAAATTAAGAAGCAGCTGTAAAAGCAAACCTTTCTTTGATCTGTGTAATAATTACAAAACATACCTCTATAGCTTCCCTCTTTCTTCTTATCTACACTTAGCTGGTGTACTAGCTGAAGATTCCCATTCTGTTCCATTCTATTTTTTCTAAATGCTAGAATACATTGTTCAAACTCAGTTAACAATTTTTTTTGTTCCTGAAGGTTTAAACTTCATATTTTGTAATTGCACAAATAAAATTTCTATAGGTGGCATAATTTTATTAAAGAAATTAAACAAGAAAATAAAGTTTGCACAGCTAATGCCTTCAAGTGGTCCGAAATTTGGAAAAGGTAGCATCATTTCTTATGTGATCGGAATCTAGAATATTTTTCAAGCACTTTTTAAAATGTTCTATGTGAATATAAGTAGCAGTTATACTTCTGGACTAAAAATTCCATTTGGTTGGAGGAGAATGAAGTTAGTAAAATTTACCAGAAACTTTTGTTTGTAACCTTTGTCAACTATCTGATTTAAGTCGTAATGTTTTACAGTATTGTGTAAATTGTATGTTTCTAAATTATGATTGTTTGTTAACACCAGTAGGGAGTGAAACATGGTAAAAATAACTTTTAATAATTACGTAGTGAACATCCCCTAATCTGTTTTAGTTATAGGTAATATATTACTTTGCTATATGTTGACTGTTGTAGGTATAAACAATTTATGTACCAA
Source organism: Magicicada septendecula (assembly GCA_034769895.1). Taxonomy (NCBI): domain Eukaryota; kingdom Metazoa; phylum Arthropoda; class Insecta; order Hemiptera; family Cicadidae; genus Magicicada; species Magicicada septendecula. The sequence goes on from CM068368.1 coordinate 511,013,448, forward strand.
TCTAATATCCAATTGTTGATTACTGTTTGTTTAATTAATTAAAATAACATTACATTTAGTAATTTAAATTGTAATACTGTATAAATTAAGTTCTCTCATACTATAATTTGCTCGCATTCTTAAAGATAATTTGAAGATGCAAATAAAACTATCATAAGTTTTCACATAAAAAATGATACATACATACGCACGCACAAACTCACATCACCAACACGTTCACCCAAATATTTAATTGTTTCGTTATGTTTGATATTTCTATTGTATTTAATACACAGGTCCTGAAGATGACAATAAATATTGTCGAAACGTCGACGCAAAATAACTAAAAGTTTTATTATTGACCGATCCTCACTAACCATCCACTAAAACATTCATTAAATATAATGTTTAAAATATATCTACTCTGTGACAGACTTTTATTATGAACACTCATACTCCGCCTCTAAGCACTATCCAATTGTTCTGCCACATTGACACTTCCTAAAAGAGCTAACTGTAAACTATTTTTAATATACATTTTGAAAGCTTTATTTTTTAGCACGAACCATTAAATGGTTTAGATCAGTAAAGAGTGATTTTTTCCAAGGACTGTCATCCCCATACACGAGGGAAGCAAAACAAAGCGTTTCTGGAATTACAGTCACACAACCAATTATGTTTTTCATAAATGTCTATCCTAAAAACTCTGTTGAATAGATAACTCTGTTAGTTCCCTGATCTAACAGTCTGTATTAAATTCAGATCAGTAGTAGGCCTACCTAAATTTTTTATTTCTAATGTTTCTTGTAGACACCGTAAGCTATACGGCTTTTCCTACAAATTGTCTACCGTACGCCTACTGAATTCATTTTTAAATAATAATAAATGATCACTTCTAGTCAAAAAAATCCTATCACTTATAAAGAAGACGCAACACTTAAAACAATTTTTACACTGTTAACGCTAAAGATTTACACATTTACACTTGTACAAGGAACAAAGTACGCGGAGCGCACCTACCGTAATTGTGCAGAACTACTGCAAACCGAGCAGAGATTTTCGTTGCATGCTATTTACCGTATCTCGTGATAGTTAAAAACTACACATCGGTTTGTGTAAAAGGCATGCCGGTTTGGAAACCTCGCCCAGTAGCGTGTAGCTTACGGTGAACAACTGGGTTGTTTACAATTTACCGAGCTAAATGTTTTACAAAACCCATAGGCGTAGCTTATATTTTTTTCTCAAAATACAGTAGTTTGAAAAGTTTTAAACATTATATATTTTACAAATAATACATGTTATTAAAAAGCCACTTTTTCTGGGGGGCTGTGTAACCTTGCAACCCTACACCAGCCGCCACTGCTCTATTATTACCTGCAAGGATGTTCAATTCTGGTACAAATTTTTCTCCATTGTTAATAAGGGCTTTTTCCTGAACCTTTGCTTTTTTATTAACTCAGGTCTACTTGGAACTTTCATTTTTATTTTATTTGCCACAATCACTATAACTCTTACTTGCATTCATTTTTTTAAACAAATTAACACATAACCACAAATCAGAATTACAATAAGACACACAACTACAGCAACAATACCACATTGGTACTATCGCTGACAGTGGCTGAAACATGAACTACAAGTGACAGAAAAAACATGTCCACAGAGATATGGCTCTTTCGTGTGCACTGAGGAAATATCATAACCAATTTTTTATATACAGAAAGAAATTATATATGACCTTTTACAGAGATTGTGTATTTCCTCCTGCAGATTATGGTTATGCTTAAAAGTAAGTTTGTGAAAAAATTGGAGATATTGCCTTTTGAAATACACAATGATAATATCATTAGTAGAAATCGATTAGGGTTTAATATTTCACTGCCTCCGTTATTTCATGTCGTTCAGTGTATACAGTAGACTATATACTGTACAGTGTATATAATTATAGGAACACAGTAGGTGTTTGACAGTTGAACGGTACCGCACCACGGTTCTGATACCTCACGTGAGATTGATTTGGTTAGCCCCTGTGTCACGCGGTTACGAAAATGATTAACATAGTTAATAGTTTCTATCAGTCTAATAATTTGATGCTACATTATTATAATAATATTGGAAACTTTATGAAACCTGCATGAAAGTATCTAGCTTAAGCTTCGATTATTGGGTTTCTATAATAAGTGATGGAAAAGTCCCGCAAGATTGCCTACTGCTCGAGTGGTGTAAAACTGTTTAAGAAAAAAAAAAAAAAACGGAATGACTGTAATAAATATAGGGGAATATATTTGGTTGATACTGTCTATAAAATATATGCAAGAATCATAAACCAATATCTGCAATCTATTTCAGAGCATCTTACATTGGAAGAATAAATCGGTTGCAGGAACGGCAAATCATTTACAGACAATGCTTTTATTATCACACAAATGACTGAGAAGTATCGTGAGTTCAACAAAGAAACGTATAAAGCTTTCATTGACTTTTAGAAGGCCTTTGATAGAGTAGATAGAAATATGCTATGGCAAGTATTATAAGAACGTTGATAACCATAAAAACTTATAAGAGCTACACAAGGCCTATATAACGGAACAAGAATGGCTGTTAAAATAATTGTAGGATCTCTTAACAGATATTTGTTAATCAAGGTGGTAGACAAGGGTGGAGTATATCACATACTCTTTTAAATATGTATATCGATTGTTTAGTAAGAAAATGAAAATAGCTAGTGAACCACGTGACATTAAGATATCACGTGACAGAGATTTGAATGTACTGTTGTTTGCTGACGATTTGCTTGTAATTGAAAATACATTAGGTATCTGCTTTACAAAAATCAGATTTTAAGCTTCATCAGATTTCGAAAGAATACAATATGAAAATCTCTACTATGAAACAAAGGTGGGATTTCGAGTCAAAGAACCAATAAGAACAAAAATAATATCTAATGGTCAAATTATAGAACACGCGAACCATTTTAACTATTTGGGGAATGTTATTGGCTACAATCAGAATAATGATATAGATGTTAAATTAGGCAAGTTTCAGACGATCTGTGGAACAACCAATCGTAGTTTTAGAACAATGTACGTCGCACGTCGAGATATAAAATTTAATTTCTACAAACTCATAGTAGTCCTCTAGATGTCAGCTAAGGTCGACGACTGAGAAACAAGAAAGTAAAATACAGGTCTTGAAAATAGCATTCTTAAGAGGAGTTAAAAACTGTTCTAATGTTGACCGTATAAAGAATGAGGCCATAAGAGAAAACTTACAAGTTTTTAACTTAAACGAAAAATTAAAAGGTTTTAAATAACGGTGGAAAGAACTCTTAGAAAGAATGTTAGATTCAAGACTGCCCAAACAAGTCGAGAAATATAAACCTGTAGGAATGTAGTCGGACCCAGAAAGAGATGGCTGAAGATCTTTGAAGGCGGAACAGGCAGAATTTTGCCTATGTCATGGTGTGAAGATGATGATGATGAAATCTGCAATCGTTTCATACGTACGAAAATAACAACAATAAAACAACTTTGGTTTTAAATAATTTTACTATACTATAGAGAAAGTCAAATATAAAGAAACTAGCAAAATACCCGTGTTTCGCTACGGAGTTTCACGTTGTACGTAATTGTACAATTATTGCTCGCTTAATAGTATAGGATTAGATAGATTGTACAAATTCTCAACTCTTAGTTTGTTTATTTACATTCATAGCAACAGCTATTTATTATTTATTTCGAGAAAATCGTTAGAGCCGTTTCCGAGAAAAAAAGGACATACATTTATTAATTAATAATTTTCTCGACTATAAGAACCTGCAAACAACGAAGTTTTTTTCAATTTAAAACAATGATTAAAAACTCAGGACTAAATGTATTCGTGGTTTCCAGTAAACTGAGATGTCAACCACTTCATTTACAAAGTATGCAATTCCCGCTATAAATTTCAGTATTTGGTTTTTTGCCCCTTAGGTGTGAAAGTTTTTAAAACCGTTTCTTAGTGAGCACCTAAGACTTATGATAAAGCTATGTTCAAAGTTTCATTGATATCCATTCAGTGGTTTCAGAGGTGTCGTGATCTGTGAGTCAGTCAGTGGTATTTGGGTTATATAGATATCTATATCTAGCCGATTTACCCAGCGTTGCTCGGGTTCATAATTTATTCATAGGCTCATAGTCACCTATTCTTGTTCTAACGTTATATTACTTGTATATTGTATAATCTTCCTTATATGGTTACGTTCGCATTCTCACTGGAGGAATACTCTGTAGCGCACCTGTTTAAGAACATTTCATAAACTGTATTCTTATATCTGGAGACGAATTATGTTGCGCGTGATGCTCGTGCTCGATTTCTAACTCTGGGAGAGGGCGAACAGCTAAATTAGTTTTCAATAAAATGTCTACAGTACTTGCACGCGCTGCGTATTTAACTGTCGTTTTATAATTTATTGTGTTAATGTTGAAATAAGGCATTTGTTAAATTAGTGTCTCCTAAACTTATTCTAACAATACAATACCTCTATAGATTTCAGCTTATCAATTTTTAAATTCAAACTGAAGCAAGTGCATTTATATTGTCTGAACACTATGATCTGAATACATTCACTATAAAAACTTTGTTTTTTATACTCGCTTATAACTTACTTCGATCTTAACTTATCCACTTTTAAATTCAAACTGAAACAACTCTGAATTCACACACTATTAAGAAGTTTCTTAAGATGCATACACCACCTTTGGTATCATAACCTATATCTTTATTTATAAGAACCGTGGACTCTGGCCCCGCCGTCTTTCGCGGGATCCGACCTAAGACTCCCCGGGTTCCGTGGATGAACTCCGGGGAAGGCCCGTCGGATGACTCCTGCGCTATTTCCTACGCGGGAGACTTCCACCGATGCAATGGTAACCAGAATCTATTCTATTGGGTTGCCATAGTAACCAGATCTAATAGTTTTTTGAGACCCAAAGGACCCCCCGAAGGATCGTATCGAAAAAACCCCTATCCTATGTTGGTTCTCCCGTTGCGTAAAATATTTGTGCAAGTTTGGTTGAAATCGGTCCAGTGGTTTAGGAGGAGATGTGGAAGACCCCAAAGGACCCCATCGAAGAAAACACCTATCCTATGTTGGTTCTCCCGTTGCATAAAATATTTGTGCCAAGTTTGGTTGAAATCGGTCCAGTGGTTTAGGAGGAGATGTGGAAGACCCTAAATAACCCCCCAAAGGACCCCATCGAAAAAACACCTATCCTATGTTGGTTCTCCCGTTGCGTAAAATATTTGTGCCAAGTTTGGTTGAAATCGGTCCAGTGGTTTAGGAGGAGATGTGGAAGACCCCAAAGAACCCCCAAAGGACCCCATCGGAAAAACACCTATCCTATGTTGGTTCTCCCGTCGCGTAAAATATTTGTGCCAAGTTTGGTTGAAATCGTTCCAGTGGTTTAGGAGGAGATGTGGAACATACATACATAAATACATACATACAATAGGGGGGGGGGGGTTTGCCCCTTAGGAGTGAAAGTTTTTAAAACCGTTTCTTAGTGAGCACTTAAGACCTATGATGAAGCTATGTTCAAAGTTTCATTGATATCCATTCAGTAGTTTTTGCTCTACGTTGATTCTATGTCAGTTAGTCAGGCAAACTCCCTCCCCTTTTCCCCCTTTAAAGGTCGAATTTCCAAAAATCCCTTCTTAGCGGATACCTACATCACATAAGGAACCTGCATGCCAAATTTCAAGTTTCTAGGTGTTATAGTTTCGGAGATTTCGTGATGAATCAGTGAGTCAGTGAGTCAGTGGTATTTCTCTTTTATATATATAGATTATACTTAACTCGGTATTTATGCAGGGATTTGCGTAAAAGATGCCTCTTGTTTGATTCTCAAGAGATTATTCAGTATAAAAAAATATTTAATTGTATAAGAAACTCTGTCTGTTTTACACATAATGTTGTCTTTGCATATGACGGAATCATCTGTCCTATTAAAAATAAATTTCCAACTCGAGAACACTATTTATTAAAATAAAGTCTACGACTTAAAATTAGTAGCGCTAATCGCTCTGTTTAAATGCTGATCGTGAATTAAACAATGTGAATTAGACAATCACGTTATGAGCAATAGATCCAGACGTTTTGTGGATAATAAGTTTTTCTCTATAATAATAATAATGGCTCCCATGTATACCACCGAAGTAGCTCAGGAGTAAGGCAGGGTAGGCTGCCTTAAGTGAGCCGTACGACATACAAGGAAGGCAGTGTGGCCAGCACTACGCTTCAGCCGCCCAATATTATCCCCAGGATGTTATCTCAGGTACTCATTTTCAACAGGCTGAGTCGACTTGGGGGCTGAAAAACGCACCTCGATTTTATGGTGCTGGCCCGGGAATCGAACCCGGAACCTCTAGATTAGTAGCCAGGTGCCGTCCCACTGGTCTACTGAGCCGCCATTATTTCTCTATTACCTGCCTTAAATAAAAAATCTTTGAAAATCTGAATTGTAAGGCACAAGAAATTGCAATTGGCCTTGTTAGCCACGTTATTTCGGGAGTTATTCGCTAATAGCCGGGGTTTAACAGGAAGAAACGGATATCGTCGAGTCAGTGCCCGTACCAAACAAGATAGAAACATCATAGACTTACTGTATGATGTCAGACGGTACTTTATGAGACAAGTGATCGCATAATGCCTAGTCAAAACGTTTTCACAATTATGGGCCTCTTGACACCTAATGATGATGTATGTGTAGATGGTAGCGGCCAAAAGGTAATCCCTAGATGATGGAGACATACTGTAGACCTACATAGCGCGAGGTCTCTTTTGTTTGGGTGCTTTCGGATTCTGCTTACTTCTGCTTAGACTCAGAAGGTGAAAGAGTAGAGCTTGTGCTAAAAAACTGCCTTTCGGGGTGCCGTATTTATAGATCTAGATCGTGATGTTGCCCTTACTCCAACGGTCGCTGCCTCGACACAGAGAGAATCACTTTCGTCTGCTCTGCGTATAACGAACGGACCCGTTTACAGACGGCCTTTGATGCGACCATTTTATGCAGTAACACTGCACTTTTAGTAACGCTGCTCTGTTGTTAGTATATAACTGTCTTTCTTGAACTTGTTTTCAGAAGTGATTATGGAGTCTCCCATACTTACTTCTATCTTTATCTTACTCTCGCCTCTTTCGGTACAATAACTTTAAGCTCAAGTTAATTACTGTCGTCAGGGGGCCATTGACACTGTCAAATGCCAGAACGCTGCAGAATAAATTTATTGTAGTCACAGATACTAATATAAACGATCTAATGTATTGCAGTGAATGCAGCCCGTGGTTTGTTTGCTTACGTAAAGCAAATAAACAGTAGTATGTACACTAGTTAATATTACCTAAGTTTGTTCATGTCAATTGAGTAGCTGACGCAAGCAGGTCATCAAAGCAGTGGCGCGAATTACTTTTAACTCTGTAACCACCTCGTTATTATGAGCAAACTTCTTTAATTTTTTTTTATTTATTATATACAAATTTACAATCTATTCAAATTAGAACATAAGTATTAAGTAAATGTGATGAATGAAGTTTGACGTGAAGCGGATACTGTCCATCGACAGTTCTCAACTGCTCATCTGACTAGATCTTCTGGCCAGTTTTTCTTCAGTCTTCTTTCTGCTATCTGCTGGTTGGACAATTTCCTAATTAAGTGATTTTGACGATCTGTAATCCGTTCTCTATATTTTATAGCTTGCGTTTGAATCACATCTTTGATGAATGGAATTTTGAGATCCTCGTGAACGGTTTGATTTGAGACAAACCATGGAGCGTTTGTTATTATGCGGAGAGTTTTCGATTGATATTTTTGGAGAATGTTTGTGTTAGATGGCTTGGAGCAACCCCATAGCTCGACGCCATAAGTCCATATTGGCTTTAGTATCGTTTTGTATATAATTAGTTTGCTCTCCAGAGTTAATTTCAATCGTTTTCCTATTAACTAATTCATTTGTCTAGTTTTTATTGCTAGGTGTTGCTTCTTTGCTTTTATGTGTGATCGCCAGGTTAGTTTCTCATCTAAGTGTAGTCCCAAGTATTTTCCTTCCAATTTCATTGGTATTGGGTTGTTGATTATTGTTACTTGTGGACATCTGCTGCGCCTTCTAGTAAACGTGATCTGCGTCGATTTGTCGCTGTTTACTTTGATTCGACATTGTTTTAACCATTCTATCAAGAGACTTAAATGATTTTGTATATCCTCACCAGCTAGAATTGGGTCTTCATTGGATGATAATACGGCTGTGTCGTCAGCGAATGTAGCAATCAGTGTATTGTTGGTGGTTGGCACATCTGCTGTGTAAATTGTGTATAAGAATGGTCCTAGAACACTGCCCTGGGGTACTCCTGAGTGTATTTGTTGGTAATCGGATGAAGCGTTATTGACTTTAACTTGAAAATATCTATCGGACAAATAAGACTTTAGCAGAAAGTATAATTGACCAGGTAACTTACGTTTGATCTTGTAGAGGAGCTCCTCGTGCCACACTTTGTCGAACGCTTGCTGTACGTCCAAGAAGACCGAAGCACACATTTTTTTTCTCTTCCATACTTTTCATGATGTAGTGTACCAGTCTATGGCATTGTTGTATGGTAGAGTGGTTTTCTCGAAACCCAAATTGATGATACGGTATGAGAGTGTCCATAGGGGTATGTTCTTTTATTCTTTTAGGCTTTTTAGCAAGAGCTTCTAAAAATCTTTGACGCCATAGGTAGCAAACTTATCGGTCGATATGAAATAACTTCAGTAGGAGGTTTCCCAGGCTTAGGAATCATTAAAATTTGGGCAAATTTCCATTGTATAGGAAACTAGTAGATACGAAGCATACTGTTGTAAATTATTGTTAAGAAGACAACGGCCTTTCTTGGTAAGTGTTTCAGAATGTTTCCAACTATTAAGTCATATCCTGGAGCTTTGTGGGAGTTGATTAGTTTGATCTCATCTCTTGTTTCTGTTGATGAAAAAGCTCTGATCGGTAGATGTAGTTGGCAAGGACTATCAAGGAAATAATTTATTTCATTATTACCTGTATCATCATCAGGTGGTATGGGTTTGAATACGTTTGCAAGGTGATTTGCGAAGACTTCAGCCTTTTCTTCGTCTGACCGTGCCCAGCTGTCATTTGGTTTTCTTATTGGAACTGTTACTATCGGTTTTTTGAACTTTTTTGGAGCTCTCCAAATAGAGTAGTCTTTAGGAGATAAGTTTGTGATATAGTGTTGAAAGGATTCATTTCTAGATTCAAAAAGAGCTCCGCGTAATCTATGCGTGAGTCTGTTCAAGTATGTTATATCCTGGATATTTCTAGATCTTTGCTATCTTTTACGGGCTCTTCTTTTTTCGATGCCGAGTCCTCTGATATGTAAAGGTACAATGAGGGTTTTTTGTGTCCTTACATTTTCAAATGGTGTTGCTTGCCAGGCTGCATTCTGAATTAGTTCAGTAAAGTATTGAACTACTGCGTCGACTTCTCTTTCTTCTTTTAATCATAGGTTTAGTGTCATTGTGCTGTTGATTATTGTTTGAAATTAGTCCCAATCTCTGTTTTTTGTACACAGTTTTGGTAACGGTGCCTTCAGAATAGGATTTGTACTTAGTGTAATTAGTACAGGGCTATGGTCCGAGGAAAGATCGAAATTGGATTTAATTTCACTGTAGATGTCCGAAATTCCTTTTGTGATAGCAAATTCTAGTAAATCTGGAATTTTATTTAAATCGGATGGCCAATAAGTTGGTTCTCCTGTTGCAATATACTTCATATTGTGGTGTTGCATAACTTCAAGAAGATGTCTCCCTTTAGGCGTAGTGAGCCTTGATCCCCACACAGTATTTTTAGCATTCCAATCTCCGGCAATAAGAAATTGTTGCTCCAATGAAGTCAGTAGATCTTCGTATTCGTCGAAAACGATGTTATGACGCGGTGGTGAATAGACTGCTGCTATTGTTACAGGACGGCAAGATAGTTGTAATTTCATCATTGCACTCTGTATTTTGTTGGTGATAAACGGTTCAACTGGGTAGTGCTGTAAGGCTCTTCTAATGATAATCGCTGATCCCGCATGTACTCTGCTGTCTGGGTGGTTAGAGTAATAAATGAATAATGTGGAAATTTTATGTGAGTTCATTCGGTTTCAGGACTTTCTGAGATTAATAATATATCAATTTTGTTTAAAAGCGTCTTTAATTGAAGTATAAAATATAATCTACAGATTTCTCACTATGAGTTTGTATGAGGTAAACAATTAAAAAATACTGGTTTATTACATTTCTAAGTCAATATACAATTTTTTCTTCAGATTAGGTTACATGAAACGGAGGACATTTTTTGTTAGTTTGTTATAAATATAATTGTATTCCGTAGAACCTATAGAATTAAAATTATTTCTTCGAATCCATGTATGATATATGTAACTTACCCTTCTGGTATAGCGATAAAAAGGAGAAACGGAATGGTGATAAAGAATTCGTAGTACCAGAGTCTGGCAACACTGCATGCTTTCTACCCGTAAGAACCATATGGGCTTTAAGAGTTCATTGTGTTAGCAGTTACAAGAATTTATGGGTAGTGTAATGTGGCTTATCAGAACGGCTTTCTATTCTTTTGTCAGTAGAAAGATCCATGAATGCAGATCCTTCCAACAAATTAAAAAAATAAGTTTATTACAACAGACCCAGTGGATAGTAGTGGTTAAAGTTATAGAGTATTAACTCTGTAAAATGTAGTAATAATCTCTGTGCTAATATTGGTACAGTATATTGATATATATGGATATAGTACTAGACCGGCTTAGGTTTAACACCTGCTGCGGAAAGAAATAGGCTATAATCTGATTTTAGGTGGTTGTTCTCCCTCAGGAAGGCTGTAGTAAGGCCAAACCAGAAAGTGGTATCCATGCTTAGTAGTACGGTTATCTGGATGCTAAGATAGCATTACAGAACGGGTAGCCAATGTAGAGAATCTATGAACTCTTTTCCTCTTCACACACACACGCGCGCGCGCGCACACACACAGTCAATCTGAGACTGTGAACATTGTATACATAGCTGTTTCGTTCGTTACTCAGGTAGCGATGAAGGCGAAGAGAGGATGATTCGCAAATTGTATTAAAATATATGAACTTATGTGTCGTGTAATACAGTATTTACTAATTTATTTTTACAAATTTGCACATTTATTAGATTTTACAACAGTTTAAACATTAACATAACATACTGCATGTTTACATACAGTTTACACAAACTATAGATCATTTTGTTATAATAAACTCAGTAAACACCTAAATTTTCGAAAAATTGTTTAACTTTTTTTTACAGAATCAACATAATATTATAAATTTTAGTTATATTACATTTATTTTCTTAGATTAACCTAATTGACATAAACAGTGACTTTATCCTATAGAGCATTTTTGCTCATTGCGAATTTAATATATGTTAAGGGAAACTAGAAATAATTTATAACCAAATCAGAATATAATGAAGGTAGTTCTTCTATAATGACTGTGTTAAAGATTCTGTATAGTGTTTATGAACAGCTCATCTGACTTATCCAGTTTTGGGCCTGGTGACGTATTCCTCATTTGATAAAGTACCATAAACAAGGAAAACACGCGGCTCATTTCCTGAAAAGAGAAAGAAGCCATAACCATCATTTTGTTAACACATACTAAAAGTACTTTATTTATGTTGTATTCGCTGTTTATTACTTATGTTGTAACGAAACAGAACGCTGTAAGAATAATTATAAATAATAATCGATGAAATTATTCAGGAATGGAACCAAACATTATGATCAACAACTAATAAACAGAAACCCCAAATTTGAAGAGAATAAATGAACCAAAACTAACTCAACATCAGCAACCATTGACCTGACTATGACTAACAAAATATAACCAGACATTACCCATAAGATAGGGCAGTAAATCAATAAAAATAAAATAAAAAACTATAATCAAACATCAAATAAATAAACCTAATACAAATAATAAAGAGTGCAACCATTTCATAATATAAAATGTGTATGACCTATATGGCTAATAGGTCAATAAAAATCTGTCTTTTTATAAAATAAAGTGAAAAAAGGGGCACAACACCTTATAGTGCTATAAGTGATAATAAACACATAAAAGGTGGCCTAATAATAGTCACATAGACTACAGTTAAAAAGTGTGCTGTTATTTAGATTAAGAAGTGGGAATTATCACACAAACAATTGTTTAACAGTGTGCAATTAATTAAATGTAGTACGTTATAATTGTTAATATGAGGAGTATCATTAAGAGTTGTGTTTACATTATAAAAGTTTCATGTTACTAGCAAATCCAATTAAAATAATGTTATATCAAGGGGGTCATAGTCAGCTGTCATCCATCATTATAAATTGTTTAATAAGTTAAATGGAAAATCCACAAAATACTAAATTTTACAGGACTAAACCAGGCCATGTTTAGTATCAAATAATTTGTAATGTTATTCTTATTAACCACATAGACATTGTATTAACTATTATTGTATTATGATAAGATAGTAAGTTGAAGGCAATTTATAAAATGTAATGTATTTGAAGGGTCTTGGTCATGTAACATTTGAACTTTGCATAATGGGCCAATGAGAATCCAAGAAATTTTGGTCAGCTTCTATGACAAAAAGAAGAAATTAGACACTGGATTGTTAACCACGATAGAATACAGTTGAGGATTGCAGTTCAAAAATATTATTATGTAAAGAAATCTTTTAAAAAGCAAGAAACCAAACTAATAAGAATAAATTATAAAACGGAACAATCATGAAGCCATTATAACAAATCATATAAATTAACAGTAACGACTACCAGTGAAAATGAAGAAATTCTAAAGTGATTAAAAAGAAGGAAGCATAAAATTAATTTTAACTGAGGAAATAGTACGTATTCTACAAAATTATAACCAACCACTTTTTATAATCCACATGCGAGTCATCACCAGCGACACTAACAACTTACACTACATTAATAACAAATAAACACTTTATAAAAAAAAATAAGAACATAATAAGGAATAGTGAATACTAAGTGACAATATTTTATTGAAATACATTGGAAACCAATTTTACTCTAACTACAACGGCAACACATCGGCCATGATTATGACGTCACGACACAACCAGAATGCATTGCGCACATAAGGAAACGAAATATTGTAAGCCACATTATTCAACATTAATAATTATTTGTAATAATATATTAGATAATAAGTATTAAGCTATTCTATTGTAATGTACTCTTTATTGTTTTTTATTAATTAATGGAACCTTACCAAGCAACCAAAAGAATTCACGTTTATATATTTAATTCATTTGACTTGACCCTGAGATAAGAATCGATCATTGCTAGCGTGTATCTCGAAGTGACAATTTTTACTAAACTGAAATAAATTTGCAAGGATTAAACATTAATATTACTAATATCATTTCCATGTGTTTTATTTCTTGAATGTAAGGTACAATTAGGATTCGCTCTACACGCAGGAAGATCAAGAAGACGTCTGAGAGTGGTACAAATAATAAAAATCACGAAACCAAAATTAACCTCAACGAATGCGTTGAGAGGGCAATCGAACGTATACATTAAGGAATTATTTCGGGACGATACAACCGCTACATTCAAATTAGAAACAGACGAATTGAAGAATTCTCTTCAATCCATTCTAGAATTATCTGGATAAGGAAAGTCATCCAGATATTAAAATTATATTTTAAGAAATTTAACAAATACGAGGAATAAACACGCAACGTAAGTGTCAACTGACCCAACAGATACACTCCGAGCGAAATTTTTTTTATTTAACAACCAAAGATTAATTACACATTAAAGTAAATAACGCCGGTAATAAACGTTTTGTAATAATATATATTTGATCTCTTTATATTGCGTTAGTTGGTGTAATTGACTGATTTTGGAGAAAAGGTTTTTGGTTTTTAATTAACAAACAAATTTAAGAATGGTTGCCAGATTTTAATGAGAAAGTTAGTTAGGCAGTACAGGAAAAATCAGGTCAGTGGCTAAAAGTATTGAGCCTAACGAGCCAATATTAATGTGTGGAGTAATTATTGGCAGTGTTAGTCAGTCTAACATTAGTCACATGGCTCATTCTACCGTGCTCTTTTAGTTTATTTCGACAGTAAAAGTAGTCTATTATTACTAAATTTTGTTGAAACAATAACATGGTAAGCATAAAAATTTCTAAAAATACGACAATATGTAAATTTTTAATTAAGTAAACATTGTTTTCTGCATTTTTACAAAAAATTAAAAGTTAGCTATTATATAAATTAGAAAAAAGTTATTGGTTACTAAGAGTATTGTTTATTGTTAGGTAGCAGCATAAGCTTGGCTTTAATATTTCATTACCTTTAATATTTCTATCCTTAAAAACATAAGCATACATTTAAATCTCAATCCGTATTTCCATTCTCAGTTTCCTAAACGAAATCCATTTCATTCATCCACAAACTTCCCTATAACATTTTTTTAGTTACGCTATACTCCTTACCCGATATAAAATTTGCAGAATGCTCTTCAGTTATCTAGCTAGTAGCTCTCTTTACTTCCACAAAGTAACTTCCAGTATCCGTGTATAACGTACGTATTTAAGTCTGGATCGTATTTCTTCAATTTAGAAATGCACAAAATTGACATTGTACATTAATATAACGCAGAAAAATTACTACTAAAAAAAGCCCACATATATCGGTTTATCAAATTATACTTTTCATCTTATTAATGTGAGAGGCTATACAATCCTTGTGAAATGCACTGAACTTTTTAAAAGACGACTTTCTAGTTTATTTCAAAGTACATTTTTTTGTCGCCCAGTTTATATGGCCCAGTACATTTTAACATCACACCTGTTCCTAATGTTCCTCATTAGGAACATAAAGAACACGCTGTCATAGCATGCTGTTATTCACTAATTTGTAGAAATCTTTCTCAAAGTTACTCTTACTCCGCATATTCGTTTTAGTACTAATGTCGAAATACTCTTTTATATACTTTTTTCTCGAATGTAGTTACCTTATTTGCTTCAGTAACATGGCCTTTAGTAAATGACATTTAATATTTCTACTATGAACACCATAATCTTTTTATGGTATGTTATATTACAATGTCTATTATCGTAGTACTCTGGAGTAAATGAAAGATTTTTATTTTCATTATGGAGTACTTTAGGATATTCTAAATCTCATTCGAATATGTAACAATGGTCTTCATATTGATCAACACTAATATCCCTTTTTCTATTCATTCAGAGTTTTAATAGTAAGGTTAGTCTACTATACGTCTTTGTAGGGTCAACTCTGAGATATAACCCATCTGTATAAAGTTTTAACGTCTATTTATAATAGATAAATTCCTGATTTGTGGGATCGTAACTATACGTTTCAAGTGCTTGAAATATCCCTCCACTAATTTCTTAAACAGAATAGATGATGTTGAAACAGAGATCCATCGATTGATTCGAGCTTAATCTTAGTTAACATTATCATTGCAAAAATCCCACGCTAATGGCGGAGATGTGAAATAATGGGCGGGTTATAATTAGTAATGCTTTAAACAAAACATTTATAACGTTTTTGAATTTACCGGCTAAAACAGCACCACATAGTGAATGCAACAGGTTTACAGTTCAGACTAGATCCCTAAAGTATTCTTATTTAAAATATTTTGTGGCTTCAAGTAATAACTGAAATCTTCCTATGAGATATCACCACCAGTTAGGCTACTAACAGACATTTGTCTTTATTTAACATAGCTTAATTCCTCAACGGTCTCAAAAAATTAAAGGAAAATACCTTTACCTCTCAGTATCTTGAATGTCTTATCTTCATCTTCTTTTATTATGTTTATCAGCTTACCTAGTATACTGTTATCTTTGACAGAATTATTATTATGTTTACAATCTTCTCTTTGTTTATGATGAAAACATGAATCTGAAAGAATTGACGAAGGATAGTTTTACAAATTTGCGTAGTTTCCCCGCAACTGACCGTATAAATTTTGTAGGCGTACTTATCATCTCTGTTAGCTATTTTTCCATATTTATTTGCTAACTTTTTATTTGAATTAAATTTAAAATAATTCTCCAATACTTCTTCCAAGTCTTCATCTATTTCACCCATGGCTGCAAGTCAATACTAAAGCATAAATTTGATGAATTATGTTTATTCAATTTTAGAGATTTAAACGAATAAATCCGGAACCCTAATTTGGCTAATTTAATTTTTTCAAAGTACCAGTTTCTAAAACCTCGTTAAGAAACCATCTACATCTAAAATGTCATCAGCATTTAGGCCATAATACGTGGTATTATTTTTTTTTTTGAAGTATAGTCATAAGTATACTCTAATAATAAGTGACTTTTTACTTGATTTAAATTATATCAATTAAAATCATCAATTCCTCTCTATGAAATTCTGGATAACCTGAAATATCGGTAATATTATTATTACTAGAAACAGCAATTATTGTTTCTTGTTTACATTTTATCACGACGACATTTAAAACAGATTCTCAATGTACTTTTAATTTCTTTCAGACTTTATTTATTTATTACTATTTATTTTCAGCTCTTTGTAGATTTATTACGTGTCTCTGTATAATGCCTGTCGCTGGAGTTTATATATATTTTAGACTTCTTAACCAACCTTGATGGCTTAGAATAATTCTTACTTTATCTGTTAGCAAGCTGCTTTCTACTCAATTATCTAGATTTCGTATAGGAGCATATTCCCAATGCATCTTAATTTTCCTCATACAAATTTCAGTAATTTTATTCTTATTAAATGAACTATTTCACTCTCTCAGTTGATCTCTAATATGGAAAGAAGACGCTTGCAACGAGGAGACTGGAACAGCAGACACTACTGGCCATAAAGCTGTACAAGCAATCGTAACTTGGATGGAAATGACGTATACTTAACTTTTCGTAGTTGTATATGTCATTATTAGTTGCCCGCTGTATCAACTCGTAAAAATTCTTGAAGTTGAAAATAAAGTTAGTTTGATGCTTTCCTATTAATTAGTTAATTACAAGTGTTCACTATTTACTAGTATTACTAGAGATACTGTTAATATTTATTAGTAATTACAAAAACTTAATTAGTTACAGTGTGACAATCGTTTTTACTTCTCATTTAAAGGGAAGAAATTTTATTGACAAAAATCCTTTATAGAGCTTTTATTCTTCAAGTGAATTTACTTTATTAAGCTTGGATTTTTTGTGAATCTGAGTTCTAACGTGCTTCGAAAGGTAACAAGTATTTCCAGTTACTCTTCCACATTTACGTACAATCGGATTTTTTATTTGTAATTTATTATGCCAGCAGTCCGTACCGTTGCTGAATACGTCTTTATGAAAGGATGAATTATTCTTATTTTCTTTTTCTTTCAATCAGATGGATTAAGATTTTGATAGTAGTTTCTTCCACAATTTTTGAGCAATCCTTGCAGAATTTCTGAGAACTTCTTAAACTTAACTCATCTATTAAGTTCCTATTTTCGTAAAAAAAAGATTTTTATTCATATATCTTAAACGGAAACAAGTCTTATTATTTTTGTTTTCTATTTTTAATAATTAGAAAATTTTTAAATTATAAAATTAATTTCTTCAGTTTATACTCACAAAGCTACCTTTAATCTCCTCATTGTCTCGTCATGTTTTATGTTATATGTTCCTGTATGTTTATTATTTGCTTAAAATCTATGAAAATCTCCATAGAGTAATTCCTTTTTTATTTGCAATTCCTTTTTTCCTTTTTACTTCCATGTTCCATAAGGAAATGGAAGTATGGTGATGGCGAAAAAAATCTTGTTCGAGATAAGGGCTAATTCTAATTGTACGACCCTAAAAACATGAAGAGAAGTGATTTTCCGAAAAGTGTCTATGTGTGTGCCTGTGTGCCTGTCTGTGTGTAGAATGTTTTCTATGGCGAACGATTACTGCCGTAAATTGAAACAAAATAAAATAATGTTTTGCATATGTACCTGACTTGTAAAGGACTCAAGGTCTTCTGATTTTGGTGAAGATCGGTTAAGAGGAAGGGGTAGTTTACCTGAAACATTTTATTTTTTAACAAGAGTAAAGTACTTAATTTTGATACATAAAATATCCTGAAAAGAAGGTCATAATAATCCACTATAGAAAGGTTGGTGAAATATATATAAATGAAAAAGGCAGTTGAAGGAGGAGGGGGTAATTTTCTATAAATGAAAATGATAGTTAAAGGGGGAGGGGACAATTGTTTATATTGTACTACGTTATCGGCAACAAAGAAGTAGTTTGTTGTTAACACTCCTTTCTGGGCTGTTTGGCCGTGGTCCAATGTTTTCTGCAAAACCAGACGTTTCGGCAGTGCCATCGACTGTCATGATCAGTGAAAATCGAGTACGCTAACGTGAGGTGGTATACGTTAGTGAGCACAGTGCTGTGGTTAAGGCTGAAGAAAGAAGTAGAAAGAAATAGTTTCTATGGAAATATTTCATTTCGAAAATGATTTTAAATATAAATCTTAGAACATGGAAGTCACGTATGGTTCTCCTTACCGATATTCTAATTCTATCTAAAAATAAATTTATACTTACAAAATCTGACGGTGAAAACTTGAAGAATGTCTCCAATGATCATTTCTTGACTTAGATAGGTTTCCATTCCGATTACCCTGTGTTTAGAATTTTTAAAATGTTTACCAATCTTGTCTAAGGCATCCACCCACCTGAAGATCTTATTGATCTGAATTATTCTGAATCCTATTATTGCCCTCTATAATTGAACGCTTCCTTCAATCTCAGTATTGTACAGCTTGATACTATATGTTATCATCAGTTAGCATCAGTCATGAGGCCTTTATCAGTAACAAATTCGGAGTCATGTGACCAAGTTTAATAGTCCTCTTTGCAATTAATTCCGAAGCTTTAGAAACATCGATCCCATCATTATTTTTAGTGGTCTTGACCAAGCATATTAAAGAGAACTATGTATTATGTATTAAGAAAACTATAATATTTATTATGTACTTAAAATTGTCGTTTTGATCAACACGTATTTTGACATTACAAAAACCATAATTGTAACGCATCATTTTGTCTACTCCGAATGTAATTATCTTCTGGTTAGGAATTTTTTTTTAAATTGGCGTGTGAATTTGTTAAGCTTTAGTTATGACATCTTCTTGTTTTATGTTAACTCTCGTTTAATGGTAGCTGCTTTTCCATGTAGCCCATTGCTAGTCAGGACTATTTAGGATCTATATTCCTTATCTACTTCTTACACTTATGATAGTGAAATAAATCATTGCCCACTGAACTCATTCAATTTAATTTAATTTTTTCAGTAACACTTTTAGTAAGTTTTCTGAGTAAGTTTTTGTATTTTTCAATAGAATTAAAACTGCCTAGCTCAACTGCCATAATCAACCAGACTGTAAAATTTAATCAACGTTTAAAGAATTTAAGACATTATGGATTATGGATCTGTATAACTATTTATAGAACGTTATGGTTTTAAAAGATGATAAGATTGAATATTTGAGAAAGTTAACATAATACAAGTGTTTAGTTATATGCCATCTTGTAGAACATAAGTTTCCTTAATTGGAAGATTTGCTTCTAATTTAGATGAAAAAGTTACTAGATATCCAGTTAAGAATAAAAATCTAAATTTCATCTAAAGGTCATTAAAGGTGATGCAGAAATTAAGGTTAACTAGTCAGTTGCATACAAGGTTAATTTCTCCATATTTTGGCTACTTTTTTCTTAAATTCTAGACTACTCTTAAAGTGGACTTAAATAATGCTTACAAAACAATACGTTTAAAAGATGCTTAAAAATGATAGGTAACGAAATCTCTGAAAACAGTTTACTCTAATAGTGCTAGCTGAACACAGGTCTTAGATAACTGTACGGTATTGGTGAATTATTTACTAAAATCCTTCAATTAACTTCAGGTGCAGTTTTTAAGGCTATTTACGTAAATTTTCTATAAGTTTACTTAAATTCTCTGTTTACTCATTTTTTGCGTAGTATCCCCATTTTAACATTACTTATGTCAAAAGTATTGTTACGTGCGTGTGTGTATTTCACAGATTCTGTACATAGACTGCATAATATATATATATCTTTCTCTATATATTAAAATGTCGAAATCTCACGCAACCAAAATTTGAATACATCGTAAAAATATTTTCTAAATAGGAACAAATTTTCTAAATATGTAACACTTGTGACAACACTGCTAGATTACGCCTCTATTCAATAATGGACTGGCTAACTGAAATTATTTTAATCCAAGTAGTAATGCCTTTCACGCAGGAACAAGCATATTTATTGGGCTGAAGGTAAATTGCCATACCGTTTTAGTATCTAAAAAATATCCGAATCTCCATACCGTAAAGCAGATAAGAAAACTATCAGGTCGCAAAGGATAAACGTAAGTCAATTGCCGCACTACGACCGCGTAGGACTGTTGGTATGTGATGACCATTAATAAAGTAAAAACCCTTTTCCTATGAGCTGTTTCATTTGCTTTCCCACTGTAGAATTTATGAGGTAGATGTTTGATAAGTAATTACAGACATTTGCTGTAATTTGGTAAAAAGGAATGTTGGTGCAGTAAAAATGTCATTTGTAATCCTATCTGCAATAGAAAAGTTCAACGTATCAAAAAAATTAAATACTAAATTCTGACAATGTGTTTTAGTTTTTGTTAGGTTGAACGTTTTTGAAAATTTTAGTAATCTATATATATAAAAACCAAATACCAATCACTCATTCATACACTCACTCATCACGAAATCTCCATAACTATAAAGCGTACAAATTTGAAATTCGGCACATATGTACCTCTTGGCTTCTAGTTGCTCGTTAAGAAAGGGTTTTGAAAACTTTATCGCCTAACCGCAAAAATCCGCTAAAAACCGTGACACCGATAATGCAGCTTTTTTCAACTGTACGCTTCCTGGAAGTTTAATTTTTATTTTATTACTTTCCTTTAGGCTTTTGGTCAAATGGTTCAATGCTGGTGAAATACAGCACCTACAAGTAGGCCTATCTATATATATAAAAGCCAAATACCACTTACTCATTCATACACTCACTCATCACGAAATATCCATAACTATAAAGCCTACAAACTAGAAATTCGGCACGTATGTTCCTCTTGGCTTCTAGGTGCTCGGTAAGAAAGGGTTTTGAAAACTTTAACGCCTAACCGAGAAAAAACGCGAAAAACCGCTAAAAACCGTCACACCTTTAATGCAACGTTTTCATCTGTACGCTGCCTGGAAGTCTAGGGTTTATTTTTATACTTTCTTTAGGATTTTGGGGAGTTACTAAAGTAGTATTTTTTTCATCTAACCTATAACCACGAGCAGGCGCGAAAATAATCGCGAATCAGCTTTCACTGTCTCTCTATTCCTTGCTTTGTGTCCTTGAGGGTTTATTTTGAATTCTATGTTCGGCACATATATTCCTCTTGGCTTGTGGGTGCTCACTAAAAAGAGTTTTGTAAGCTTTAAGAGTTTTCGCTCCTATCCGCGAAAAAACGCGAAAACCGCAACACTAATAATGCCGCTTTTTTAGTTGTATACTTCTTGCAGCACTTTTTTCCACCACCTTCACGAGAGCAAGCAGCCGTTGTCGCCAACCGTGAACTCCTGACGGAACTGTCTTATGATACCGTTCAGCTGTCCGAAACAGTTGCTGTGAATGTTCCAAAATTAAATCAAGAACAGAGGAAAGCCTACGATGAAATCGTGCACATCATTGCCTCTGATTCTGGGCAGTTGTTCTTTCTTGACGCTCCTGGTGGCACTGGAAAACGTTCTTGATCAATCTGTTGCTAGCCACAATTTGGGGCGAAAGGAACATCGCCGTTGCCGTTGC
This sequence comes from Magicicada septendecula, assembly GCA_034769895.1. Taxonomy (NCBI): domain Eukaryota; kingdom Metazoa; phylum Arthropoda; class Insecta; order Hemiptera; family Cicadidae; genus Magicicada; species Magicicada septendecula. The sequence continues at coordinate 511,035,381 of CM068368.1, forward strand.
TTCCCCAGGTATTGCAGCTACCTTGATCGACGGAGGAAGGACGGCACACTCTGCCTTCAAGTTACCTCTCAACCTGATTCATTCTGAGTTTCTGAGTCTGCACTTTGTAACATCTCTAAGCAGAGTGACATGGCTGAGGTGCTTCGAGAAGCCAAAGTTATTGTGTGGGATGAGTGCACCATGGCCCACAAGGGAAGTATTGAGGCTCTGAACAGGACGCTCCAGGACATTAGAGGCCGCAACAGTCTTATGGGTGAGTTACGGTGGTTTTGCTGGTGACTTAAGACAGACCTTGTCTGTTGTGCCACGGGGGACACGTGCAGATGAAGTCAAGGCCTGCCTCAAGTCATCCCTCTTATGGCCTAATATCAAAGTCCTGTCCTTGAGAGTTAACATGAGTGTCCACCTCCAACGTGACTTGTGGGCAGAGGAGTTTCCTAACTTATTGCTTGATATTGGTGATGTCAAGATTTTGGAAGAGGAGGGAAGAATAAATATTCCTGGTAACCTTTGCGATGTTGTGGGAGATCTGATCAGCTTCTGTGACAGAATATACCCCAACATTCATCAGGCTAGAGAGGATTGCACTTCATGGCTGAGGTAAAGAGCTATTCTCACTCCAACAAACGACTCAGCCAACAGCATCAACAACTTTCTGTTGGAGAAGCTGCCGACTGAGCATATGAGGTATGAGTCTGTGGACTCTATGGTGGAGGTCGAGGATGCTGTACATTACCCTGTGGAGTTCTTGCATACTCTCGACCCACCAGTAGTACTATCTCACGTCCTCTACCTCAAGGTTGGCGCTCCAATCATGCTGTTGCGCAATCTAAACCCTCCGAAACTGTGTGATGGCACCAGGCTTCTGCAAAAACATGTCATCGAAGCCACGATTTTCACAGGTGTCGGTAAGGGAGAAACCGTCATCATTCCCCGAATTCCTCTGATCCCATCAGACTACCACTTTTAGTTCAAACGTCTGTAGTTTCCCGTTAAGGTGTGCTACGACATGACCATCAATAAGGCACAGGGGCAGAGTTTCATAGTGGCTGGTGTGGATCTGAGGAGTGACTGTTTCTCCGATGACCAGTTGTACGTGGCGTTCTCCAAAGCCAGTTCACCTGACAGCCTGGTCATCCTCCAGCCAGAGAGAAAAACCAGGAATGTTGTGTACAAGGAAGCAAATCTGAGGGAGCAACTGAAAATATATGCTAAGCAATTTATTAGCCTGGCTACGTAGACCAAAAAACAGGGGTGATGGTGGTATCAAAAGGCTTAAGCCCATCTATTTTATTGTTGTCAGACTTACATTAAAGGACTGTCTTAATATCTAACAGAAACATAGCTTACTCTCTCTAACTAAATAATACAGCGTCAATTTTGAAGCTTTAATAGTTGATTGATCAAGCTTTATCGAATTGATCATCTTCAAGCTTGATCATTTTCAAATTGAACGAGCTTAAATAGGTTAAATAGTTTCTCTTAGTTTCAAAATACCGGTATCTAAACTTCACAAATAACCTATTTCTATTTTCTGATTTTGAATTCTTTTTTTCTGATAATCGCCGTAACGAAGCACGAGTATCCAGCTAGTTTATAAAATAATAACAATACAGACTTTTGGACACGAGAAATAATACTTTGTGTGTGCACACAAATTATTTTTAATCGAATATTTAGGGGATCCAACTTTGAAAATAGTCTTATCCCCTCTTCCCACTAGGAACAAATTCTAGTTACGTCACTGTGTTTAGTGCTATTACTACTTTTTTACGAATATTATTTAGTATGACTTTGTGTTTAAGTTATTGAAAAATATTTTCAAAAACATTTATATTTTAATTAAACATTTTTAGAATATTAAACGTTGTGCAAAACCTACTATTGAAACAGGTCTGACCTTTTCAAATATTTCGCAGATTAAAATGCTAATTTTTGAAGTTGTCGGATATAATACGATGGCACTAAAACTTTTGATGATTCCTTTGTGAAAATGTATGTGAGACATTAAACCAAGAGGAAAGTTTTAGCAGGATAGAGTTATTTTAATATCTAAAACTTAATCAGGTGATAAGTCTTTTGAACTGCACATAACGGTAGTATAACGGAAACAACACATACCAACAGTCCAGCGCCGTCGTGTTGTGGCAGTTTACTCACGTTCATCCTTTGGGGTCTGACAATTTTCTTATCTGGCAAATCGGATATGTTTCTAGACACCAAAACGGTGTGGTAATTTGTCTCCAGGCATTTATTGATGGGTATGAACAAGTATGTGGAATGGTTATTCGATAACTCACACGCGCTGATGTGTCATATCTTGTCGGAGAGTTGTGGATCTCATATCTTATCGCAAATAATCTCAGTTGAGAGCTTAAAAGAAGTAATGACGGAGTTCATACTTTGATGAACGTGTCTACTAGCTACAACAAAATGGAGCAAATGCACAAATGCAATGCAAATGCACTCAGCTACCTAAACTTTACGCAGTTTGTTGGTGACCGGATAGTTTCTCATGGCGATTCGCTTCTCCTTCGCCAGCATTTTTCTCCTACTACTTTTTATTTGTGTGTTTTTTGTAAGGTAGCTGTATTGCAGAGGATCATGTACAACATAAAAAAAACATGTTGATGTATTGATGAGGATGGTGGGTATTTTTGGCATCTTTAATAAGTTTAAAAGTCTACTTTCTATATGTTAATTTTTTCTGAACATGTGTAAAATTTGTGAACAAATAAAATGCTTAATAAAAAAATATCATGTTTAGAAAATTAGATTGCGTTACTTTTCCATTACTTTCTACAATGAATCATAAAAAAAGAATATTATGGCACATAACTGTCTCGAAAATAGTGATTGACTATTTATGGTATAAATCAATTACAACTTTTATTTTATATTTATTTGATGTTATCTCCAAAAAAAGGCCTATAACTAGCTGTGGTTCAAGAAGTGTATAATATTTATTTATTACATTATATTATACGTATTTACCTCAGTGAATGTCTCGATGCGTAACCTTGTCATTTTGCCAATGGTCAGCAGGATAGGTTGGTACGATCTGACCACTATGATGCGCAGGCTCCGTTTGAATCCCTCGGAGCACTCGTACCACGGCACTGAGTATATGGCTGCAGCGACGCTAAGTTGCTGTAACGTACAGTACATACTAATAATATACATAATATATTTAAATTGGTATATATCAGTTATTATTTATTGTTTTACTTTTCTATACTTACTGTAAGAGAATCGTTGTTTTGGGTTGAAAAATAACTCCGTTTGGCTTATGAGAGGACTTACTTTTATTATTGACTGATCTACACTTAGTAGTAAATAAGAGTAATTTTTATTAATATTGGAAAGAGAAATAGAATATCATTAATAACAATAAAATAAGTTAAATATTGAAAAAGTTAATGTAAACTCCATAAACCTTTTTTTCTTTTATCAGTTAACATTTTTTTTATTATCTATCAGTTATAATGTCTTTTATTAACTAACATGCTATTACTCATAGATAATATAGTATTTAATTCTTAGAAGACAGAGACCTCTGTTAAAATTTAAATATTTAAAGTATTTTCTTACAGTTTGTTGTTGATGACGTCCTTGTCGCTAACATCTCGGGACATTCACACACATCCTTTTTCTTGAACTGTTTCCAGGAACTCTTTCCATCCTTCTGTAACTCTTATTTATTAACTCATTTCCCTTACGTTTTGACTTTTCCCTCCGTTTTTAGTTACTTGCTGATTTGTGATTAGGAAGGTGAGAAGAGATTAAAGGTGTTTTGCGTCCCAAGATTCGCACATGTGTAAAACCAAAATTGCTGTCACGTAGGTTCCCATCAGACGGTCTGTGACTATTATTGTTAATGGAAAGTTCCAGTATGTTTATTATTTTTTCAACTATAGTTATTTTCCTTAGTTTAACAGACCAAGTGTACTGACGCATGAGTTTAGTTTTCAGTTACCGACACTTGACATTTTCTGAAATTTTTACACAGTCTTATACCCTCTTAGTTAAGGGGCGATTGTTGAACATCTCTTGAATTTGACGTTTTCCTCTGACGACTTGTAATTTCCCAGTGTACGGTGAATACGTCTGGCATGTGTTGGTAGAATAGTAAGAATAAAATTAGAACATTGTAGTTTAGGTTACGAACTTGTCGACTGTTGTAAGATGTTGGCCACAGCTGTTTTCTGTCTTGTCACACACTTCACGGGCTGTACGTTTCCTGATGTTTTTACATTATGCTTTGCTATAAGTAAAATGCCATTATGTGCATATTGTAACGTCTCGCGGTTCTCTCCGAGTCAATTACGTCTTGCTGATATACTTTCCTACTTAAACACCACGTTTGTACGTCATCTTGTAACGTCTCGCGGTTTATTTCTCTGAGTAGTAGTAATTTTACGTCTATTTGTACTCTTCGAAAATCTCGCTTTAATAAGAGTCACAGAATTTGTTATATTTTATGTTCAATGTTTCCAAAAATCGAGTGTGTGTGATTATGCAAATATTTCCTTAAAGTTTATTTGGGTGAAATCAATACCGTTGTTTGACAGTAGTTAGGAGAGAGAGTGCAAAGAGAATTACTCTCTTAGTATACGATTAATTATTTCAAATTTCTCCGCTCATGAGACCAGCTGACTGCGACGTTTACAAACACATTTGAGGTTAAATTAACTCCAAATGTTACGTAATATTTTCTGGTTGTCCGTTCTCTTCTCAGTCTTCTGACAATCTGTAACCAACTACCATCTACTGAAAATAATACACATTTTTATTCAAACAACAAAGTAATCATTGGATTTATTTAGGATTTTTTTATCTTCTCCCAAAACAGAAAGGGATAATCGATTCTTACTGACAACACAGAATTAGTTCGATCTTATTTTTGAACATATAGTATATAACAAATATTTTTATTTTCAATATTAATACAAAGAAATAAATAATGAATTAATTTCCCAGGGTTATTTTAGAGTTCTTTGTACTTTGAGAAAGTCAGAAATGAATATGGGTTAATACCAAGCTTTCCATAAATAAATTTTTATGATTTGTACTATTTATATTATGTAGTTTATTGGTTGACCGCTAGAGCGCAGATTACGTTTCTTCATTGAAAACACGAAAGTTATTTAATGGCGGCCGGAATGTTTACAAGAACCCGTTCTGCTGGTTTTTGGGTTAACTAAATAATAAAGTTTATGTTCACCTCTTTTCCTGAAGTATTTAAAGAGATGGTGCCGTTTCTAGTGTTATAAAGTTATAGTTGAGGTGTAATTTAGTTAAATTTTACTCGGTAACGATCTCACCAAAATGTCGAAGTTCTGTGGGCTAGGCCTGGACATCGAAGGTTGATTTTTCAAGGTTTCATCAAATTACGGGCGTGAATTGTTCTATTCGAAGGAGTTCTAATATGTAGTGGACATCACTCGTTAATTTTATTAATTTTGCACTGCTTATTTCAAATGGTATTTGTTAATTTCTTAAATTTTTATAGGCATTACACTTTTTCAAAACGTTCACTTCCAGTATCGTTTAACAATTAATTCAATTCTTGTTAGTTGGTTACTCTTAGTAACCAAGAATTTTTATGGTTTTTTTATTGGTGAATCTATATACTTTTTAGTATATAGGCTATTATTAATTATTATAAATTTATTTCTTCTTTTTATAAAAATAATCCTTTTTAGATTTTATTTATAATCGAATTTAATTTATTTAAGGTTTTTCTTTATATTTTCCTTAAGCTTGCACACTGGTATTTTTATATTTTAATCCCTTTTAATTTGATTTATTTATGATTTATCATTTACTTAATGTATCCTTACTCTAAACTATTTTTCCTATGCCATCTTGCTAACATAGTATTATTTTATATTATTATTATTTTATATTTAACCCTGGGTTATTTTATATTTAAACAAAATCATTATATTAAACACAAAGATTATTCCTAGGTACAAGACCTTTATGGCCTACACAATACAAAATTACACAAAATACAAAAAATACAAAACATGACAGCAGCAATATAGTCCACTGCTACAATATTGATTGTTTTTCATCTCCAGTACCAATCTGTGAGATGCTCTTTTTAAAAGTTTACACTTTCACTAAGTACACTATATTTCACTTTGTACACTGAACTTTTATTATTATTGTTTACAGTGTTTTGTAGTACAAAGTTTTTTATAGCTTGGTACATAATACCCATTTCTGACCTTTAGAATTGGGTGATTACTGGTTTTAACGATGGTGATTGTGTTATCATATTTGGGTAGGGGTTATGTAACGTTACAATATTGATACTAATGATTTACTACTATATGCTATCCAAAATGAAAAAAAAGGCAGCCTTGCAGCATGCATTGGCAATAAAAGACCCCCCCCCACACACACACACACACCTACAACGGACGCACGCACGCCCACACGTACAGAACCACATACGATATACGTAATATGAGGCATATATATGATTTTAGAGTACACACACTCTTATTATTTAGTAATATACTTGAATTCAATAATATACTTGCTAGCCTTGTGTGTGTGTGGGCGCGCGCGCTCTCGTGCATGTGTGTGGTACAATAAGTGTATTACATAAGTAAGGAATGATTACTTGATGCTGCAGAATGCCACCGCACCAGGAGAACACAAACAGCTCCCACGAACCCATGAAGAATAATTCAAAGAGATTGATCGCCTTAATCAAAGCACCAGTGGAAATCTGGAAAGAAAGAAGTCAGTGTTATCTATAATGTAAGAGAATATTGAATACTAATTCGTAGTGAAATCCGAGACCCTTGTGCAGCCATAGAAGGATTTTCATATTATGCAAGAAAAAAAATATACGATGTCAATCGTTTGTGATTTAAATTAATTAGAATTATAAATTAATAACGCTGATATTAAAATCATTTGAAAAGAAATTTTACCTCTGGGACGTGCGATTACAAGAAAAAAATCTTTCTGCTCCTTATTCCAAGTTTACAACAGAGAAGAAGAATGCTTTGATTAAATAATTAGAAATTCAAGAAAAGATTTTAATGGAAGATTTGAGTTCTCCAACGTCACTCAGTAAACATTTTTACCTACTGATGAGATGTTTTTTTGTCAGCCGCTGTAAATATGCACTAAAAGATATTATTGTGTTTAAATTTTGCATGAATCTTTGACACTTTTGAGTAGATTACACTCAGTTTTATTTGTAGATGAAAACTCTTTATCACTGCAGCTGTTGATGATTTCGTATGTTTTCAGCATTTACTGGATGGCGGATGTTAGCAACGAATAAAGCAAAATCTGTTGATAGTATTAAGATTAAAAAAATAGAGACATACGACGTACTTCTTCCAACATACTTGTGTGAAAGAAACTTACGTGATTAACCTAGAATAATCACGTTTTCAGCTGCGGTAATTTTAGCGTAGTTAAAAAATTATTTTTTTAAAAAGTCGTGTGCTTATATGTGTATGTGTTTGTGCGCGGGTTAACATGCAATACATGAAACTGAAACTACTACTTACATAATAATAACAAATATTTAATACCGTCATTGAATGTAATTCAATTTAAAAATTTTTTCAAATATCTGCAATTTCATACTAACATATTACCTGAAAACTGTTTTGTAGTGCTTTTTGGGGAAATATGTCTATAAGAATAATTAACTTATAATAATCATAAAATTGTTTAGATTATTAACACAGAGATTTTTAAACAATTTTATTTTTTATAATAATACACTAAATGAGTTTTCACTAAGATCAAATTATTTACAAAAGGAGGTATTTTTACAAGGTTTGCATAAATCGTGGTTTTTACAACAGTGCAGTTAACTTAATCAGAGAAATTAGTACTCACAAATTTTAATACTACATTCGTAAACGCACTTGTATACAATTCCTACAGTTATCAAATACGCACTGTACACAAACAAAAGTCAAAGCAAATCAAAACTAAAGTTTTGCAAAAACTAAACGATTAAAAACTGTTCACTTCCAATTAGTACCTGTGTATTTTGTGATAATCAGACTATAAAAACAATTTATTGAATCGTAGAGGAACTGCGCCAAAAGCGGAATATGTTCCTAAACTGGAATAGCTCAATATGACGCTGAGAAAGGTTGGCAACACTAAGATTGTCAGAGGGGCTGAAGAGGAGAGAGAACGGACTTCACTTCTGCAGTCGAGTGAATAGCCTCGAATTAAAAGGTTAGTTTTATGGACAAATTGTGAGTTTTTTGGATTCAGAATTTTTGAAGGTCTGTTTTGGAGGTTATCAATAGTTCTAACTATTGACAGTTCATTTTTCTGTTGTTTATTAATTGTTTTAGAAGGCATATGTGCTGCTTTTTTTTAAAAAAGCGTCTCACAGTGACCTGCGAGTAGCTTCGTCGATCATAATTTAAAAATGGCGATATCCCTTTAACTGAATACCGAGTACAGTATTTTATTTCAGGTGCACTAAACCATAGAAGTATTCCACCACTTTGAGAGCACGTATTATTATGCTACAACAATTTTTATTGACCTTTTTAGACTTCATTTAATAATATTGTTACGACGGTTTCACTGATCCTCGTATGATGCAGTGTAAAACAAAATACAGACACCAATGGAATCACTAATTACCAGCTTTATTTATTTAATCACAAATAACAGTTTGTAATCAACAAGTTATCAACAAGATTATACTCGTGCAATATTTCTTGTTAATTTGTCTACACGGAATAATAATTTCAAGTAATAGAATTCCACACTAATTATAACACAATAACACTTTGACACAATACTTCAACCACCATTCGATCCGCACTAAGGAAAATCGCTCAACGGTAACTGACTGACGAAGCCAGCCTCTGTCCCTTTTATAGGTAGCGCATGTGTTCTAGAATAATTTTCCATCCTTACTGCAGGCCAGCTTAATGCGTATCTCGAGTGATCTTGAACACTCTGGTACGTACTTGAGTGCGGCCTTGACTGAGGCTACACCGCTCGAATAGCGGAGGGACGGCTGTTTGATAAGGTGTTATCGCTACACTGCCCCCTCCTTAAGCCTGTTTGCCCCGAACTAACAAACCGTCTCTGAAGTAACACTTGGCCAGCCGATCTACGAAGTTGGCATACTTGGGAAGAATAATTATTCGGCTCTTCGAATTCAGTCTCATGTGATCTGAACATCAAGTTCCCAGGAAGACGAATCTTCCGCTCAGCCACTAGTTTTGATGGAATCACTCTCGTTGCGTCGTATTCTGATGACCTATACGCCATTAGTTGGTACAGGTCTGTGTGGTTCTCGTGAACAACCTCTTGCGTAACTTCATCTTCTGCAACTCTTCCCCCGGGCGCTTTCATTAACTCAGGAACAAGCAAGAGACTTTCCTCGACACCCGTAGTTGGCTTTCCATTCACTTCTTTTGTCGTTTTACACACTGGTACTTCCTCTCCTCGATCTTCTTCCATGTCCGCTTGCAATAGGAAGGGTTCCTCTTGATCTCACTTGTCGACTTTTTTTCCGTGAATGCCACTTGCTTGATCAAATAGTTGGCAGACCCTGTCATTTTAACCATGCAAAGCTTTATTTTCTCTTAGCCAATCCTCAGGACACTCTCTTTTAAGTCCACAACGAATCCGTAGGCATTCATAATGTCCGTGCCAAGGATCACTTTATCGGCAATGCCTGCAACGAACATTTGGTGGCTAAACTCGAGGAGACCCAGGCGTACACGTACGTCTACCCGAATACTTCAATATACTTAGACGGGGTTTCCAGTCATAGTCTATATTGTACAACGCTAAATTGAGGCCGTCGGTTCTGATTAGTCAGAGCGCACAATGGACAATTTTGCGCCCGTGTCAACTGTAGGTGATGTTGGTTTACCTTCCGTAAATCCATTAACAATCAAGTTTCCACTAATCTTATGTAGCGTAGAAACTGTGTGCTGTTCTAGAACTTTATTTCTCTTATTGGTGCGATCACTCCCTTCTCTCCGTATTTTATTATCCCAACAGTCTCCCTGTGGATGACACGTTTCCCACAGTTGTAACACACCGGTCTTCTGTCCTTTCCCATCGTTCAAATCATTGTGGCGCTCTTGAAAGTTAGAATTGTTTGTCCTGCAATATTGTTTTTCCTCACCCATCGTCACTGTAATGTGATACCAGGATCTTCTGATTACATTGCGGTGTCATAAACCCATTAATGTAGCAGGACGCTGACTTGGCAGCTTCAAACTGGAGGGTGTGAACAAGAGCTTCTGAGCTATTTTGGTGTCTTGCCATTGGAAAAACTTACTGAAGTTCACAACCTCCGATGCCATCAATAAATGTCTGCAACGCAATCATCATTAAAAATCTTCTGGTGCTTCAGGATGGGCCAGTCTAATCAGTCTGTCGATGCTTGCTTCACACCCTTAAAGACTCTCCTCTGAACGTTGTCACCTTGTTCTCAAATGAGCGTAGTACAGATCTCGCAAATGTTTATTATCATACCGTAATTCTTAAAAGTTTTATCAATTCGGCATTGGTGTTCTGGCTGTCAGGTGGCACTTTCTGTAGTAGTTCTGCTGCAGGTCCTTTTAATGTGAAAACGAGTGAAACTGCCTTGTTTTCTCTGTCCAATTATTTGCGCATGAAGAGGCTTCAAATTGTCGAAGATACGTCGCCCAATAAGTGATTCCATCAAAGGCTGGGGCTTTTACATGAACTGCCCCAATTGCAGGCAAGATGACTTTCTTTATTGTTTTATGTCCGTGTTTTTTCTGTCTTTACGATAGGTATAGTCTGTTTAGCAATTTGTTTTGTTACGCACGGTTATATCTTCATTAATTGCATGACTTCATTTTTAATTTGCTCTCTCATGTTTGCAATTGACTCTTTTGTAGTTGTTACAGTCTCCTCTACTTCAGACATTTTATTTGCCATGGATTTTTCTACGACAGATATTTTTGTAGCTTCTTCCACACTCGAGACAGGTTTTTCTACTCCAGCTATTTTTTTTTGTACTTGCAATATTCTAGTAACTTTTTTAATAAGCTCACCACGTAATAGACCCAGCTCTGCAGTGGTATGTTCAGGCATCTACTTTTGCTCATGTATCAACGCTAAGGTGTCACCTGTTTCACGCTTCCGTTCCTCTGTTTCCTGATGAAGTTTCTCGCCTTGTCGTTCTTCCGATTCCAAAATTAGTGTTTTCTGTCATTCTTTTGTTTCCAGAAGGAGGGTTTTCTGTCTCTCTTATAGGCGTCTTTTCTCTGCTTCTTCTGCCTCCTGTCGTCGTCGTTCCTCTGTCTGCAACAGACGTGCCTGGAAATTTTCCATCATCTGACTGGTATCCATTGTTTACAGACTAATTACAAATTACACTAGTCTTGTACAAAGTGTCCACTGTGTCCACTGTTAACGGTTCTGTTCCACTTCTGACACCACTGTTACGACGGTCTCACTGATCGTCGTATGGTGCAGTGAGAAACAAAATGCAGTGACCAATGAAATCGCTAATTACCAGTTTTATTTAATCACAGATAAGAGTTTGTAATCAACAAGTTATCAACAAGTTTATACTCGTACAATAATTCTTGTTAATTTGTCCACACGCAATAATATTGTCAAGTGATAGAACTCCACACTAATTATAACACCATAACATATCGACACAATACTTCAACCATCACTCGATCCGCACTAAGGAAATCGTTCAACCGTAACTGACTGACAAAGCCAGCCTCTGTCTCTTTTTTAGTTAGTGTACGTGCAGCGTAGGTTTTGTAGGGTTTTATCGCTACAATATCCTATACAATTGACAGTCTTATAAGCCATTTGCAGTATTGACTAACCATCGTGTTTTGCATTCAATTTTCTATTCAACTAATTTTTGAAGCGTAAAAGGTTTCTGAAGTGTCAGGAAGCCTACTAGTATACATTTTGTGTGATTAAGAGATTTTAATAAGGACTCAGTACATTATTTTTACAACCTGTTTGAAGAGGAATTTCACAAGTACAGACCCCGTATTTAATGTGGACGCAACGGGTCTTTCCATCGTCCAGTTCAAGCTTCCATTCGTTATTCCTCTTAAAGTACAACGTTAAGTTGGTGCCATCATTTCTGCCGAAAGGGAGTCTTTAATTATAGTTATAAAGTGTATGAGTGGAGAAGGAACGTTGTTCCTCCAATGCTCATATTTCCTCTTAAAAACATGAACTACTTGTTCGAGTTGCTCCACTAAGATCCGTTGCTGTCTGTCACCCCTCTGTTTGAGTTCAGACCAATATATTGTTACGACGGTCTCACGGATCGTCATTATGGTACAGCGGAAACAAAATCCAGACACCAATGAAATCACTAATTAGCAGCTTTAATGAGTTGGAAATAACAATTTGAAATTAACAAGGTATTCTCATAGAATAATTCTAGTTAAATTTGTCTGCACGTAACAATGTCAACTATTACAGTTTCGCACTAATTGTAACAGAATAATCACTTTCCACTAATCAGAACAATCACTTGATCTGCACTCTACAATTGCGCCAGGTGTGGCTAACTCATTAAGCTGTCCGTTGTTGTTTATATAGGTCCTGCATATGTTCCAGAATAATTTTCCATTCTTTTGGGGGCGTATCAGCATATTTGCTTAGTTAAAATACTTGAACACTCTAGAGAGTACTTGTCTGCACGGCCTTGACACGATACTACACCTACTCGACTAGCCGAGAAACGTGTAGAACTTTCACGTAACTGCACCTGCGGATTTTTTGAGAGCTTACGTAATTTTGTAGTACTCTCCCCTCCTTAAGCCTGTTCGTTAAAAACTGACAAACTGTCTCTAAAATAATACTTGCCAGGCCATGTAGGTGAACTACTTTGAATTTTCGCTCTTCTTTCTGTTGAATGCAATAAACAGCAACGTTGATTCTCTTCTTTACAGTGTAAGGTCCTTCTCAGTTAGTCTGACGTTTGGGTGAGCTACCACGACGGCGCTTAAGGCTGTACAACAAAACCAGATCCCCTTCTTCGAAACCCACATTATTGCTGTCAATGTCATACGGAGTATTCATTTTATCACTGGCTACCTTCAGCCATCCTCTTATAAAGCGATACATTTCTTGCAGTTGCTTTTCTAATTGCGAGGAATAGTTCTGCAGCTCTTGGAACTAAATCTCAGATGATCCAAACATCAAGTCCTTAGGAAGGACAAATCTCCTGCCCAAACAGCAATTTTGCTGGAGACATGCCTGTTGTGTCGTGTACTGATGACCACAATAAGGAATAGTGATATACGCTGGCCCCAGTCTGATTGGTTCTCGTCAACAGACTCTTAAGTAAGGTCATCTTCTCCCCCGGGCGCTTCCATTAACTCAGGAACAAGCAAGAGCCTTAGTTACTCGACGGCCATAGTTCGTTTTCCAGTCACTTCTTTTGTCGTTGTACAAATTGGTACTTCCTGTGCTAGTTCTTCTATTTCCGTATGCAAAAAAAAAGGTTCCTCTTGCCCACATCTGTTGACTTTGTCTTCGGCTAATGTCACTTGCTTGATCGAATGATAGGCGGACCCTGTAATTTTAGCCATGCAAAGCATTCCCTTCTTTTTGCCAACCCTCAGGACGTTCTCTCTTAAGTCCACAATGAATCTACAGGCATTCATAATGTCCGTGCCAAGAAGCACTTCACCGACAATGTCTACAACGAACATTTTGTGGCTAAACACGAGAAGACCCAGGAGTACACGTACGTCTACCAGTCGTAATACTGGACGGGGCTTCCAGTCATAGTCTATATTGTACAAAGCTAAATTGAGGCTGTCGGTTGCTGATTACGTCAGGGCGTACAATGGACAATGTTGCGTCCGTGTGAACTGTAAATGACACTGTAAACGTCAAGGTGCACTGTTGCGCAATTTCGTAGCAACATTCAATGGCTGGTTCCGTTTCTTCCTTCATAAAACCGCACCTTCTGCAGACTCACCCATTTTATCGCTGTTGGATGGACATTATTTATACAGCTGAAACCTTATTGTAATAAATCTTGCAAGATAGAAACATGTAAGCTGCTTATGTCTCCCACCTTACTGAACTCACAAACTCGAGCCGCTCCACAGAACCCAATAAAAGGATGTTACAGCAAAGGAGATAAGATCATAAATGAGAATAACGGGGAAAAGTGTTTCACAGTATGACATTGCAAGGCTATTTGGTAATGCTAACCTAAAGGTACAGTCTGGAGCTGTTGCTGTAAAAGGCTTTGATGTGACGGGAATACATTTTGAGTGATAGTGAATTCCTTCCAGATGTGGATGAAGCAACTGATAAACTCCACAAAAGAGGCAAGTGTATGGTTTCACCAAGTGACTAAGATTGCTAAGAAGAAAACGCCTTAAACTGGACGACCACCTGGGAAAGCAACACTGCTAACTACTTCACTGTTTAAAAGACAATTGGAGGCGTGCAGTGGAACAGCAACAAAGACTGTTAAGAAATCGCTGTCAGGAACTTGATGAGCCTCAGTCTTCATGCAGTGGAGTCAAGGGCAAGACGAAGACAGCTGCTCAGAAATCATATAGAAGTGATGGCCTACGCACTTTCAACATTATAGTTAAAATGGAGTCAAAATCTGAGATAACAATTAATCGCGAGAACGACAATTCTTCCTTTGCTTCAGGAGAAACTAAGCTTACACGATGGTGGCGATTCTCCTTTATCATTGTTTGGAGGTGACAATAAGCAGCCGGCAGCCCAGGATACAGAATGTTTTTTTAAGGAGTTTATTTTTTGAATGATCTGAAGGACCGTCTACATATGTGACTATTGCAAAAGAACATCTGAAAGTTAAAATATTATTCATATTCGGTTATTTCATAATTATTAAGTTGAAAATGTAACCACAATTGATACACACAAACTGGTATTCCACATTTGTATCATTTGTTGTTTAAAGTATGAATTTTATATTTTTTGTGACAAAGCAGTTAAATAAAGTACTATTAGAATTTCAAATGTTATTTGAGTATAGTCTTGCTTTTGAAACCCAATTTTCCTGATATTTTAAAGTCAAAGGTGTGACAAATATGTTAAAAATACAAAATGGTATTCCACAGTTGATTCACTTCCTCTATAATATGGGATGCCTTAATACTTACAGTGACCGCTTCGAAGACAGCAAACACTAAAACCAATATTATGTTGAGAAAAACCGCCACCATTATGATAGTCCAGAAACGTTCCCATCTCGATAGCACTCTGAAATCAACACAGAAGAAACTCATCAAGCTACATTTAATCCATAAAGAGTGAGATTATAGTTATAGTGAGAGTGAGATTGTGTGGTTATAATTGCAAGAGGATAGAGGATTCCTTTTTATTGTAATCTGTAGTTTGTAGTTGATAATAATAGACTCATTTTTATACAATCGAAGACAGTGTAGATGTTGGGAAGGGTGTGTATAAGGAGGGTGTATGTCACATTTCTACGCTTTTTTATCTACTAACGACTTACGATGTTAAGTTACTAGCCCTGGCTAGGAAACTGTAACTGGTCGTCATCGACTAGCAACTGTAATTTCAGTTCATGGTGTGAAGGTTCGCTCTGGCTGTGAGAAATGGTTGGCATGTACAAATAGGATTACAATATGGTATATCATATGGTAATACCATATAATCAACTTTTACTTCTGTAAGTTCCAACTTTTTATAACTGACTAATATTTTAATCGCTCTAATTCTTATCTGTAAAAAAACTGCTTTTGAAGTCAGTTGTTAAGAATCGAGGTAAAGTTAGATACTATTTGATCTACACTATTTGATTTATAAGATTGTAAGACTGAGTTGGGCTCAACCAGATCCTGGCTGTAAGTAATTTATCGTCTAGAAAAGTATATGTAATTTGGGGTATTCAATTCTCCTTAAATTAAAAAAATGTACCCATGGAACGGACGTACCATGAAACAGACATGTTAATAGGAAGACAAATCGTCGTAGCCTCATTTATGAAATAGAAATGGAAGAGGATTGTAAAAAGGGTCATTATCCCTTAGGATTTTCTCACGAAAAAGTGGAAAAAATTTGGGAGAATATTTTAATAGTAAATCCCAGAGAATGGAAGAAAAATTTGAAATTAATTACTCAAGGTTTGTTATCTTCTACGGTAAAAATGTAACTTCGAATTTAATAAAAATAATCCCATCAGTGGGTGAGCTACATTTAATGCATACACACGAACACACACAGGCACACACACACATAGAAAATATATACACACTGTGTGTAGAGCTTGTGTAGAACTAAATAGTCTAAGGTAATTAAGAAGAACAACTAACTCAAGAAGCATCTGATGCTGTACAATGCACCTCCGTAAAGCTTCGTCATCGTCCTTGTTCATTTGCTTTCCTGGGTACAAATTATTGTTCTTATATATAGTGTCATTAAACAGTAGTGGGGATTCTTTGTCAATCTCGCTTTCATCGATTTGTTGCAACAATCCTAAAAAACATATATAAAGTATAAATTTATATACTCTACTCCAGACAATAATGAAAGGAAAATTTGATCCCACCTTATAATACTACAATTGATTCACATTCGGTTCGTAATCCGTAAAGTAAGAAAAAAAAATCTTTTAAATACAATCTCTCTGTTTAAAGTAAGTTACATAATTCAGGTCTTTCTTGTTTCTATCATTAGGCCAGTGATAATTAGGGACTACAAGAGCTTCAACCTAGAACTAATCGGTGTTATAATGTTGCAACATATTACAACCAAACGTGTAATTTATTCGATATATATGTATTCTACGTTTGTGTGAGCAGTGTTAAAAGTATGGTTATCATACCCTTAAACATATAAAAGATTAGGCATGGACGTTTGTTACTCCACGAACAGGGAGGTAATCAATTTCATTCGGAATCTAATGCGTTACTGCAACTCAAAGAACGGTCCCCTTAGCGTCCACACCAAAAGCTTAACATTTATTTAAGCTTTTATTTTACCTCTTATGTACCTTTTATTTTAATTTTACTTTTACATTACTCTTATGTTAACGTAATTTTATTTTATATTTTATTTACCCTTATTTTATTTTATCATTTATTTAATTTTATTACAAGAATATCGTATAGAATGAGTTAGAGTAATTTTGGTGACGTAAATTAATTTTGCTCTTTCGAAAGAACACACACTTTTACATTTTTACTTCCATGTTCCATAAGGAAATGGAAGTATGGTGACGGCAAAAAAAATCGTGCTCGAGATAATTGCAGATTCTGATTGTACTACCCTCAAAAGATGACAAAAAGTCATTTTTCGAAAAGTGTCTGTGTGTGTGTGTCTGCTGTGTCTGTGTCTGTAATTTTTATTTGGCAAACGATAAGAGCCGCAAATTCCAACAGAATGAAATAATTGTTTTCATACAGCACTGAATTGTAGAGTACTCAAGATCTATTGTTTTTGGTGAAGATTGGTTAAGGGGAAGTGGTAGTTTACCAGCAACGTTTTATGTTGTAACAAGGGTAATTTTTTTCTATGGCAAACGATAACAGCCGCAACTTCAAACAAAATCAAATAATGTTTCGCATACAGCCCTAAATTGTAGAGTTCTCAAGACCTGTTGTTTTTAGTGAAGATCGGTTAAGGGAAAGGAGTAGTTTACTAGCAACGTTTTATGTTTTAACAAGGGTAATTTTTTCTATGACGAACGATAACTGCCGTAAATTCAAACAGAATCAAATACATTTTTGCACACCTTCCTGAATTATAGAGTACTCAAGGCCTGTAGATTTTCGTGAAGATCGGCTAAGAGACAAGGGTAGTTTACCAGCAACATTTTATGTTTTAACAAGGGTAATTTTATTTTTTTTTTACGTATGATAACTGGCGCACATTCAAACAGAATCAAATAATGTTTTGCATACATCCCTGAATTGTAGAGGAATCAAGGCCTATTGATGTTGGTGAAGATCAGTTAAGAGAAAGGGGTAGTTTACCTGCAACGTTTTATGTGATAACAAGGTTAATTTTTTTTTTGACGAACGATAACTGCCTTAAATTCAAATATAATCAAATAAGTGTTTGTATACATCCCTAAATTGTAGAGAACTCAAGGTCTGTTGATTTGGTGAAGATCAGTTAAGGGAAAGGGGTAGTTTACCAGCAACATTTTATGTTGTAACAAGAGAAATTATTTCATGACGAACGATAACTGGCGTAAATTCAAACAGAATCAAATATTTTTTTACATATGTGCCTGTGTTGTAGAAGACTCAAGGCCTATTGATTTTGGTGAAGATCGGTTACGGGGAAAGGGCAGTTTACCGTAACATTTTTTGTTGTAACAAGGGAAAAGTACTTAATTTTGATAAATAAAGTATCCTGGTAAGAAGATCTTAATAATCCACTGCAGAAACGTAGATGAAATATCTATAAACGAAGAGGCTATTTGAACGTGGTGGGGGTAATTTTCTATAAATGAAAATTATAGTTCAAGGGGTAGAGGATAATTTTTTTACTTCCATGTTCCATAAGGAAATCGATGGCAAAAAAATCGTGTTCGAGATAATTGCAGATTCTGATTGTACTACCCTCAAAACATGAAAAACGTCATTTTTCGAATCTGTGTGTGTGTCTGTCTGTCTATCTGTAGTTTTTTTTTTCTATGGCAAACGATAAAAGCCGCAGATTCAAACAGAATCAAATAACGTTTCGAATAGAGTCCTGAATTGTAGAGTTCTCAAGATCTATTGTTTTTGGTGAAGATCGGTTAAGGAAAAGGGGTAGTTTACCAGCAACGTTTTATGTTTTAACAAGGGTAATTTTTACTTCCATGTTCCATAAGGAAATGGAAGTATGGTGATGGCAAAAAAAATCGTGTTCGAGATAATTGCAGATTCTGATTATACTACCCTCAAAAGATGACAAAAGTCATTTTTCGAAAAGTGTCTGTGTGTGTGTCTGTGTGTGTGTCTGTGTCTGTAGATTTTTTATTTGGCAAACGATAAGAGCCGCAAATTCCAACAGAATGAAATAATTGTTTTCATACAGCCCTGAATTGTAGAGTACTCAAGATCTGTTGTTTTTGGTGAAGATTGGTTAAAGGGAAGGGGTAGTTTACCAGCAACGTTTTATGTTTTAACAAGGGTAATTTTTTTATGGGAAACGATAACAGCCGCAACTTCAAACAAAATCAAATAATGTTTCGTATACAGCTCTAAATTGTAGAGTTCTCAAGACCTGTCGTTTTTTGTGAAGATCGGTTAAGGGAAAGGAGTAGTTTACTAGCAACGTTTTATGTTTTAATAAGGATAATTTTATATATGACGAACGATAACTGCCGTAAATTCAAACAAAATCAAATACTTTTTTGCACACCTTCCTGAATTATAGAGTCCTCAAGGCCTGTTGATTTTCGTGAAGATCGGTTAAGAGACAAGGGTACTTTACCAGCAACACTTTATGTTTTAACAATGGTAATTTTAATTTTTTTACGTATGATAACTGGCGCACATTCAAACAGAATTAAAATAATGTTTTGCATACATCCTTGAATTGTAGAGGAATCAAGGCCTATTGATGTTGGTGAAGATCACTTAAAAAAAAGGGGTAGTTTACCGGCAACGTTTTGTGCGATAACAAGGTTAATTTTTCTTTTGACGAACGATAACTGCCTTAAATTCAAACTTAATCAAATAAGTTTTTGTATAAATCCCTAAATTGTAGAGAACGCAAGGTCTGTTGATTTTGCTGAAGATAAGTTGAGGGAAAGGGGTAGTTTACCAGCAACATTTTATGTTGTAACAAGAGAAATTTTTTCATGACGAACGATAACTGGCGTAAATTCAAGCAGAATCAAATATTGTTTTACATATGTGCCTGAGTTGTAGAATACTTAAGGCCTATTGATTTTGGTGAAGATCGGTTACGGGGAAAGGGCAGTTTACCGTAACATTTTTTGTTGTATCAAGAGTAAAGTACTTAATTTTGATAAATAAAGTATCCTGGTAAGAAGATCTTAATAATCCACTGTAGAAACGTAGATGAAATATCTATAAACCAAGAGGCTATTTGAACGGGGTGAGGGTAATTTTCTATAATTGAAAATTATAGTTGAAGGGGTAGGGAATAATTTTTTTTACTTCATGTTCCATAAGGAAATGGAAGTATGGTGATAGCAAAAAAAAATCGTGTTCGAGATAATTGCAGATTCTGATTGTACTACCCACAAAAAATAAAAAAAAAACCTTTTTTCGAAAAGTGTGTGTGTGTGTGTGTGTGTGTGTGTGTGTGTAGTTTTTTGGGCAAACCATAAGAGCCACAAATTCAAACAGAATCAAATAATTGTTTGCATACAGCCCTGAATTGTAGAGTACTCAAGACCTATTGTTTTTGGTGAAGATCGGTTAAGGGAAAGGGGTAGTTTACCTGCAACGTTTCTTTATCAAGGGTAATTTTTTTCCTATGGCAAACGATAACAGCAGCAAATTCACACAGAATCAAATGAAGTTTCGCACACGTTCCTGAATTCTAGAGTTCTCAAGACCTATTGTTTATGGTGAAGATCTGTTAAGGGGAAGGGGTAGTTTACCCGCAAAGTTTTATGTTTTAACAAGGGTAATTTTTACTTCCATGTTCCATAAGGAAATGGAAGTATGGTGATCGGCAAAAAAATCTTGTTCGAGATAATTGCAGATTCTGAATATACTACCCTCAAAAGATGAAAAAAAGGCATTTTTCGAAAAGTGTCTGCGTTTGTGTCTCTCTGTGTGTCTATAGATTTTTTTTATGTCAAACGATAAGAGCGAAACTTCAAACAAAATCAAGTAATGTTTCGCACACAGCCCTGAGTTATAGAGTTCTCAAGATCTGTTGTTTTTGGTGAAGATCGGTTAAGGGAAAGCGGCAGTTTACCTGCAACGATTTATGTTTTATCAAGGGTAAATTTGTCTAAGACGAACGATAACTGCCGTAAATTCAAAGAGAATCAAATAATAAGTTGTATACTTTCCTGAATTTTAACGGTCTGAAGGCTTTTGATTTTGGTGAAGATCGGTTAAGGAAAAGGGGTAGTTTACCTGCAACGTTCTATGTTTTAAAAGGGTAATTAAATTTTATGACGAATGATAACTGCCGCATATTCAAAGAGAATCAAATAATTTTTGCATACTTTCCTGAAGTTTTATGTACTCAAGGTTTGTTGATTTTGGTGAAGATCGGTTAAGGGAAAAAGGTAATTTAGCTGCAACGTTTTATGTTTTAACAAGGGTAATTTTTTATGACGAACGATAACTGCCGGAAATTCAAAGAGAATTAAATAATTTGTTGTATACTTTCCTCAATTGTAACGATATGAAGGTCTTTTGATTTTAGTAAAGATCGGTTAAGGGAAAGGGGTAGTTTACCTGCTACCTTTATTGTTTTAACAAGAGTAATTGTTTCTATGACGAACGTTAACTGCCGGAAATTCAAAGAGAATCAAATAATTGTTTGCATACTTTCCTCAATTGTAACGATCTGAAGGGCTTTTGATTTTAGTGAAGATCGGTTAAGGGAAAGGCGTAGTTTACCTGCAACGTTTTATGTTTTAACAAGGGTAATTTTTTCTATGACGAACGATAACTGCCGTAAATTCAGAGAGAATCAAATAATATTTTGCATACATCCCTAAATTGTAGAGAACTCAAGGCCTGTTGATTTTGGTGAAGATCGGTTAATGGAAAGGTGTAATTTACCAGCAAAATTTTATAGACATTGAAATCGATGGGGGGTGGCGAATATCGGCTCCTGGTTGCTTGTATGCCTGTATATGTTGTTTAGATAGTCACTGTATTCAGCTAGTGTGGCGCCTGGATTATGATGGACCAGGCAGGGAGAGCACATTACCGGAAGCATTCGATAGGGCGCGCGGAGTCTATGTATCTATGTACACGATAATGGAGATCAACCACGTAAAAATTTACACGCCCCAAAGCACCGAACATGCACATCATTCTGAGAACATACGGAGATATTTAAGAAATAAATCCTAATATCATCTGAGTTCAGACCCTTTCTTCCTGCAAAGATGAAGAACTGAAAAAAGTCCTCACAGACACGGAACACGGAACCCATTAACGCTGGTTCATTTTTCAGTACACTAAGGACTGATGAAAAAAAGACAAAGTTATGTCCTTAGTCTGGACAAAAACATTTCTGCTTTGTACAGTTTAGAATTTACAATAAATACAAAAAATATAACTAAACGCGAGAATTCTAAATACATTCATTTACAAAAGTAAATTATTACAGATCATACAAATAATCATAAAATACTTAATTATGATACATTACACAAAGGGTGACAGTGGAAATGTTACCGTCGAAGCACACAAATGTGAAAAGACGTGGGTTACGATGACATATTAAAAGAAGGAAAAAGTTTCCTACAAAGATAATATAGCTCAATATAAATTTTGAAGAAGAAAAAGACTAGAAGGGGAAATAGTAGCAGAAGAGGATGATGAGAAAGAATATTACACTATATACTGTGAAGAAGAGATACACATTAGGCTCTTATGTATTACGGAATGATTTCATTTAGCGATAATTTAGCTCATAGTAATAAGAAGCTTCTGTGCACAAACATGTTACTCTAAAGAAAACAATTATTTATATAAAATAAACTGTACAATTTTTTACACAAAGATAATCCTATTTACTCGAAGAGGAGACTTATCCATCTAAATGTGGAGACTCATTTTAAGACCAGCGTATTGTCGTACAAGAAAACTAATTGTACACAATTATCCATTTACCCTTTGATTTTTCCCTTTAACTCTATAAGCCATATTTGTTGAACTATCCAGCAACTAAATTTCCTTTTATATTTTATAAATACATGTACGTGTCTTATCTGGTTATATAAGAAACAATATATACACATTAATGTGCAACAGTTTCAAAGTAAATTTTAACATTACCGGTGCAAGAAGCACACACACACACACACACACACACACACACACACACACACACACACACACACACACACACACACACACACACACACACACACACACACACACACACACACACACACACACACACACACACACACACACACACACACACACACACACACACACACACACACACACACACACACACACACACACACACACACACACACACACACACACACATACTCGTACTTATATTACAATAAACTTACCTGCTTTTTCCTTTCTAGAGACGATGATGACGTTTTGAAAGGAATGCTTCAACAGCTCAAATTGTCCATAGAGTAGTAAAGACAAATGCATAACAAACGAATCTAAAGAGGCAATTATTACTCCAGCAGTATAGATGTTGAAACACTGAAAAATGTACACAACTTCGAATATAGGAGATATAGTGTGGTCGAATGGGAACCACGCGACGCTGGGCATCCTTAACGGGCCCAATTCCAATGTCTCATTGCTGTTTGCCATTTGAGATCTCAGTTTGGAATTTTGGATATTTAAAACAGCGGGCACACTAAACCACTGTACGGACGTCAGCTGATTACCGCACATGTAAATAGCCACAAACAGCAATCCGCGTCGAACCCATGGGGTTATAGACTTCGTCGTTCCTTCTGGCGCTATGGATTGTTTGAAGCCCTTATTGTTGACAAGGTACAGTATGCGTTGGAAGTCGTCTTGTTTCCACCACATGTACGAAAGGCGTAGCAAAGCGTGGAAACACATACTGAGCATCGCCATTACGTCTTTGAAGTCTTTAGTATATAGAACAAAAAACATGGCTAGAGAGGTTACGTGAAATATTTGAGCGATGACGACAAACCAACAATAAGCTCTGTGCAACTTGTTTAGCCATGGTCTTTTGAATTTAGTGTGCGTCAATGCTACGCAACGAAAAATGAACAGGGACAACCAGAAGTATTCATTTTCGTTGTCTTCCAGTTCCTTATCCGGTTGCTTCCTACTTGTCATTGCGTCGGGACGGCAAGGTTCAGCTGTAAAGTATACGCAGAGTGGTAATTAATAAGCAGTTGTGGAAGCTTGTGTATTGAATAACTGAATTAACACAATTCTACAGGTTTCAATTACTACTGGATTTTTTGGCATTATATACATATATATAATAATTATGGAAATAATTATTTACAGTTATTAAGTTAAACCGTTTAACATACGTTTCTACATCAGCAGAGTTAACTGATCAGTTACACTACCGACTCCGAAATAAATAATAATCAATAAATCACGCAAGCTGACACAAAAGAACGTTTAGAACAAATCACGTTTAGATCTTGTACGTAAGTTTTTTGTTTGATAAATAAGAAATTGCAAGGAAAGAATTAGTATGCAAAAGACCTATCTTACTTAAACTTCAAACCTATCATACTCAAAGATGTTTTATGTTTACAGGCCGGCAAATCTCCGTGAATATTATTCGAACTATTGAAGAAATGTGTGACTCAAATAAGGCGCAGGTTAAAATAGACTAACTTAAAAAGGCAATAGTTGAGAGGAGAGGTGTAAGTCAGAGTAACTTTACGAAGTCCTTCCTCTTTAACTTTATGATTGCTGAAGTAAACATCAACGTTAATAGAAGGGCAAAGTACAGAATGAGACACAAATAAATAAAAATACCATGCTACCCTGACAAGACAAGAACAGAAATTAACTCATTGGTTCAACACAACAATAAAAACATTGAACACGCTTATTTCAGCACAAAACTAAATCAATGGTGCTAAATGTAAATTTAGCTAATTTAATGGTATTAAATGTAAATTAGGGGTGGAAGAAAATAATATAGATAATGTAGACCAAGGCATGGGAGCAAAATAGCTGAGTGTAGAAAATGTATTTTAGTACTCATATATTATTACATGTATATAGAATAAGAGACAGTAATCATTATAGATTCATAGAATAATAGATTCATTTGGTTACACGTAAAAAGTGAATTATAGTTTCTTGTATTCTTGTATCCACCTAGTCCGTTCATTATGTATTGCTTTCCTTATAAGTAACATTTTTGTTTAAGACGATTCACGTAGTAAGATGTGATTTTATGTATCAGCGTTAAAGGTTTTAATCTTTTAATGTTTTAATGTTTCTATATTGCAAAACTGACATTATGACTATTTTTGCAATAATTTAATTTAATTGACATATGAAAATTTTGTTTATATATTATAGTGATGTAGCAACATATTATTTATGAGTATTTGCGGTACGTATATTTTTTGTAACTTCTGTAAAGCTTTTTTAATTGACCAACATCACATTATTAGTACTCTGGATACTGAACATTTTATAAACCTCTAATTATAATATACACTCTAACTTGAACCTTATATTTTTAGGGGTTCAGGGCAAGTTAATACCAAACCACATTTTTTCATAAATTGAGAAGTGTATTATATATAGTAACTATAATGTTGAATAATAGCGTAAGGTAACAAATTTAAGAAATTCTTCACGAAATTATAATGTATGATGTCTGTACTGTTTTCATATAATTAATTTGATACCTCTTTAGAGCAAGACAGTATAGTGATACCTCTTTAGAGCAAGACAGTATAGTGATACCTCTTTAGATGCTTGACAAACATAGCAGTAAAAGAAAATAAGTCATCTGCAAAGATTTTATAAAAGTAATCAGTTTGATAACGACAGTGATAATGATCCAGATTACATTAAGCGATCTGAAGCATCTTCGGACACAGACAGTGTAAAATCATGTAAGAGTTGCTTGCCATTGTACTAATCCTAAGAAAAGTTTTGTTACGTGTTTAGTACGTTATGTTAAATGTAATTCAAAATATAATAGTCCTTATATGCCCTTTTTGACTCTAAAATAAGTGCACATATATATTGTAATATAAGGCACTCGTTCTTTTCAAGTAAAGAGTTGAATTAGGTTAGATAAATCACCAAAAAGTTTTGTTACTTGGAATTACAATTAATTTCTCTGTTGTCTGTTTACCTCTGATAGAAATTAAAATTAAAAAAAAAACAAATAAGAAAGTTTTCAAGTTTCCCTTGTAAAAATTTTGTTAATAAATGTAGAGAATTACTTATATCTCTGACTATTACAACTGTCACTTACAAAAAAAATTACAGACTCAGTAATATAAATTGAAATGATACACGTCATCTATAATAAAACAAAGTACATATATTCAATATATGTTTCTAGGTACAACGTGAAAGTGGTTTTTCATCAGCTTATTTTACGCGACTTCTACTTGACACTCCAACAAAATAACCAGAGTCAGGAAAAAGCCAAAAATTTGACGAAGGGTGAGATGAAGAAAAAAAGACGACGGAATGAGGGACATAAGTATATATTGGGTTCTGTAAAATATGCAAAAATTGTAGGATATATGTGTGTTATTTAAAATGTTACAATTTCCCTTAGGAACAGGCAAAATCTTTATTTAGTAGTTTATGAGACTTGACAGATTTTGATAAACAAAAGTCGTACATGTTTTGGTTCATTTAATCAGTTTGTTGTCAAAAGAGGTACAAGTCAAAGGCGCAAGAAGCTGTTTACCCTTACAACAGACATTTATGTTTAGTGTTAACGTTAAATGTAGAACGTATCGACTTTGTATGAAGTCGTTCCTAAATATTCGTGGGCTTCAGATCCACAAAGGATCTATAAACAATAGCATTAAAAATTAAGTAATATGTAGTTACCCTTACTTTGATCAACAAGGAAATTAATTCAACGAACCTAATCATGAGTCAAATGAGACACTAACTAGTTTGCGTGGTCATGTTAGGTCCACTCCTAGTTTCACGTCCTACTGTAGTAGAATTTCGAATTACAAAAGGTTATACTTTGTAGCCGTTCTGAATATAAAAACTGTTACGAGCACTATATAAAAATCCGTAATGGAAAAATGTATTATACAGTGTAAGTGAAGATAAATACATGAGGATGTTTCGTCAGAAAACAGAATAGTGTAGTGAGTATACATTACCTTTTACTAACCTGTAAAACATGCGATAAATTCCAGTGTAAAATAGATAATCCTAAATATAAGATACAAAGGCAAAACATTACACCTTTATTTTCCAGAACCAGTGAGAATCAAAACTAATAAACTCACTGAGATAGCTAAGATATTACCCTAGCGTTATATCAGTTGGTTGAACAGACACTTTCAACACTTATTTCATTCTATGGACCGTCGTTCTATTTAAGATAACTGTAAACCTTTAACGTAGGAATTCACGATTGTGGGTAGAATATAAAATCGTGTATTTCTATGGGATGAGAGTGTTGTAAATAGAGTGAGGGACGAGATTCGGGTAGCTTTATTTAAAAATGTATCCAGTCCAACAATATTACTGCACAAAAGTTAGGCATCTTCTCTGAAAACTGTGCAGATCAAAATAAGAATTTGAATATTATAGCTCTTTGGACATATTTAATACAGTCTAAGCAATTTCTTGAAAGAAACCAATGCTTTTTAACGTCTAGTCCTGCATACCTACAGTCTGATAAAGATTTCGCTAAAATTGAAAAATACGAAAAATTATACCCCAAAACGATCTATCTCACTTGAAAATAATCATAATTTCGTTATGGTAGAAAGTCAGTAATCCGTGTACTTTAGTTAGAATGAAAAGATTGTTACAATCTATTAAGCTTGAAACATAATCTTAAAAATTCAGGTAAAAAATTTATAAGTGAAACAGAATTGAAGTCTTCTAAAGTCGTATGTGTCAGGTTTGAATTTAAACATCCTTGAAGTACTTTTTTGTAACACGAATAAATGTAGACTTCGATGAATATCTTATAACAAGGAAGGTAATGTCATAATAACTACTGTAATACAAAAACATGAAGGACCTCTTAACAAAGAGTAAATTTTGATGATTTCACGAAACTTTTGAATTTTATCCTTACATGACTTTTATAAGAATCTTAAAACTTACAATGTCGGAGCTCATGAAGAAATTGAAAACCTAGACTAGTATACATATTTAAACAAGCAATATCAGAAAACTGCAACTCGTTGACCTTCTTAAAATTTAGCTCTATTTTAATAAGAATTTTAATTTGTAGGTAATGAAGTAGCAGCTAAAATGTTTTTTAAGATATTCTTTATTAGTATTTTAAAGAATAACGACTCAAGATTCAAACTTGTAAAACTGTTTATTTGCAGTTATTTATTTTCGTTACAATTTTAAACTGATGTTAACACTGACTTTTTGATTGTATTTTATAAAATGCTTTTCATGACTTTAATCTTCTTTTATCTAAATAAAACAACTTTATATTTTGGATGAAGACAATACCAAGGAACATGTTCTCAAACAGAATTTTGGTTCAGTAAAAGTTCAGTCAAGCCACAATTTTTTTTTTTTACAGCTGTAAAAATATATTATGGTACAGTGGAAATAAAATTCACCAATGAAATAACTAATTACCTGCTTTAATTAATCAAAAATAACTATTTGTAATCAACAATGTACTCTCATACAATAATTCCAATTAAATTTGTCCGCATGCAATAATAATGTCAAGCAATGGAGTTCCGCACTAATTATAACACACAGATGGCAACAATTCAGAACAGTACGTAGTTTTAAAATATAAACCAGCTCAGTTTAACCAAACTTGATATTATATTTTAAGGTGGTATAAGTTTATAGTTGCACTACATTACACTAATATTTTTAAAACAATAAAATTAAGTAAGATTCTTAAGTAAGAGGTATTTAAGTAAAAAGCATTTTAGAGTTTAGAATCTTAAAGTAAACAAGCACGTACACTTGCTTGTATTTGAGTGTGTTTACGTAGATAAAGGAAAGAATAGAAAATATTCTTATCTACACGTATCTAAAGTATCTATCATTATGTAAATAAAAAAAAGGCAGACGGTCGATGTCAGATTTTGATTTTTACAGACGGTAAGTTCATCAGAGGCACTAAATTTATCGGTCACAAATCTTCGGATACGGTGTCATAACTTAAAACTTAATTTTGTTATCTATGTCGAATGATATTAACAAACATGTAAAAATGCAGTATGTTCTTAATACATGAAATTTAAATTTATATAAAATATAAATGTGTACCATACATAATACATATAATATAGGCTTATAATTAGATTTCACACACACACGCACACACACACACACACACACACACATAATACATAATAGTAATTATGTTGGTTGGATTATACGACATGTTACAGTAGACTGTCGCAACTGACAACAAAATTTAATTCCCATCACAACAAAATAACCAACATTTTTCGTAACTTTCATGTACAAAGTTAGTTAGTAATTTCAAAAATAATATTGAAGGTAAAGATTAAAAACTATGTAAACACAACAAATAATATATTATTATAATAATACCTTATACAGAAAAAAGAATAGGGCAATTGAGCTTTGTCTAAAATCTGGACGTTTCTGACACTGTATAGTTATATACATATACATGTACACACATGTACCAGTGAATGATCATACTACCTGTGCAGCGAAGACACCACAAAGGACTTTGTTCTTGTGAAATGATATGATGTTTTACACAGGTGTGTAGGCCTATGTATATTTATGTGTGTTTGTGAGCGAGCGTAGAAACACATGAGTGGGTGTGTGCTCTCAAATACAGTGTCTGTAATTAAAATTCGCTTAGCAATGTTTCACAACTGCCTCCTGTACATGTATATTTTATAATGTAGTAGGACGATCAACAAACGAGTCATGCGATTTATGTTTGCCAAGAAAACTATAAATTTTTACGTATTCTACCGCAACAGCTACTTTAGCAAATAAACGCTTTACAAACCTATTACCCCACAATTACTCAGATAAAATATATTCTAGTGCAGACAAACGAACATATACTTATTTGCATTTACTAGTGTTAATTAGTGGTAGTGTAAGAAAAGTAAACGCCACGTGATACTTTTTCGTGAAGTTTAGTAAACTACAAGTCAGGATAGATTTATATCACCATAACCACCATCACCACAAGATTTAAAATTTCCAGAATTGACAACCAGCCTGAATATTAAAGAGATGAAGAAGGAATGGACAAAGATCACTGTACCTATTAAATAAAAATTACGTTAAAAACGAAATAACTCTATGTTGAAAACTAAGCATCGTTTCATAGAGCTAAAACATGTTTTGCCGATTATGTCAGGTGAATACATACAATTATTTATTAGAATTGTAAAAGATTTTATGGCATTCGAAAGTTTATTAAGAGTCAGAAAGTAATAAAGTACGGATTGCAACCGATTATTGGCGGTCTAAACGAGGTTGATAAACAGTAAGAAGGACGAATATTACTTCGTTAAAATTATTTGGTTCACTTAACGTTAAGGTGAAACCTCAACGGCGTCTTCGGTAGAGGAGACGTTTGGTAAATAATGATGATGAAAACACAACCCTTTCCTGTTAAAAAGGAATATCTACAGATACTATGGTCTCGCATCGCGGAGTCATAAGGCAAAACTTTCAATAGCTTCTCATAATTTTATTTCGAGTAGAGGGCATGCATTGTATGTAACAGCAAGAGTATTACTATAAGATATTATATATATTAGGCCATGAGGAACAAAGAAAGGGAATAGAGTATTTGGAAAACTTTGAAATGTGTGAAATATGGTGCAGTAAGAAAAGGAATAATTAACTGGAGATAGTAAGTAGCAAATAAAGATATATTAGGAGGAACAAATGAGAAGTGAAAAAAGTTTGAAGCTATTGTGAAGAGAAAAGCAAATTTAATCTTGACAAAGGAGTGTTTCAGAACAAATAATTAAAAAAGATTGCAAAAAAATTAAAAGAACTCAAAAGATATTTTACGCTGATGAAATAAGTAGTATCACATTGCTTAGTGCGTATGACTCTAAGCACGCAGCGGCGCGCGAGATTAACCCAGACGTTTTCAGATCATTCGACGCTGGAGAATTACGTTCTAGGTCATGCGAGATGCCGATGGCCCTTCCATACGTTTACACGACTACTCTACCAGCATCCAACCCCACTAGCTTAGCTCGCTACACTGTAAGTCGGAGGAGGTATAAATACTGGATTCCGGAGCGGCATAGTGAGTTAGACCTGACGATGTATTCAGTGCGAATCGAAATTACTGTGGCGGTAATCATTGTGTTAATTAGTGCGAAACTGTTATGAGATGACATTTGTTATTACGTGTTGAACAAATTTAACTTGTATTATTCTATATAGGGCTTAGTTGTCTTATATCCGTTGTTTAAAGCTTGTAATTGGTGACTTCATTGGTGTCAGTTTTTCAGTTTCCACTGAACAACGCGAAGATAGGTATGACCATCTTAACAACGATTTGATGTTTGGGAGAAAGAAAAGAGACATTAAAGATACAGGGCGCAAAAAATACACAGCCAATATTTTAGACAACTATTTTAGCCAATAATTAATTACGATTTTAATTTCGATTTATAAGGATATATTTACGTACACGTGTTTCAACATTTTAAAGCTTACATCTTTAGAACACTAATATTCACATTTAGTTCAACATAAAATAGAAATTATCTTCTTATTATTTACCACCTATCATTAATAGACCAACTAACGTTCATAAGTTGTTATTAATCATGATTTTTTTATGTTAAATTGTATTATTTGTCAACGTGTTGAAAAAATGGAAGAAATTAATTTAATTTGTTTATAATTTTAGTTTGATGTTTTTAATAAATTATTTATGTTATATTAACATTTTGTTACAGTATCTTGAAATATATTGGTAAAAATGATTTATGATGTATTTTATGATTTATTTATAATTCAGTCATTTTACGTCTCACGGTATGAGGCCACATAGATTAAATAAATAAATAAATAAAATATTTAGAGTTTTTTAATTCGTTACTAGAACGTTTTGACCTCTGAGGATTTACTTGATTAGTTTTTTAAATTAAGTTTTTAAACTGGAATAGAGTTATATACGGAATGGAAGATTATTATCATTATCTTTATAATTATCACTAATATTATTATTGGAATTGATAACCAAATTTGACAGATTTCAAGTGGCGGAATAGAATTTCTCAATTAACGTTGGCTGTTTAATAGATGTTTGCAATTAGCGTAAATCAAACTGATTACAAGTAATCACGCATTTCATGTTAAATGTTCTCCGGTAGGTCTACCAGTATACTGTAAGCAACACTCTGCGTTTACTCTTTAATAGCATGTTTTGATAGGAATTGTAGGAATGAACACATTCCTAAAGATAAAAAAAAACAATTTTTTTTATACCTACACAGATTAAACTTACAAATACCTACACATTAAGGTATTCACCTACTTACAGCAAAAAGAAACTGAAACATTATTCACTACATATATTTAAAAATGAATTTCAGAATATAAATTTAACAATAAAAAGTAACAAAATTAATTAAACAGTAAAGGAACACAAATTTTATGCATTTAATAAATTCGTTCACAACAAATTGTATTTATCAGCAATTTATGAAAGATCAGGTGATTTGTGGAGAATAAATTATTTAACTAAAATGCGAAATAATCACAAAGATGACGGTACTTTTTTGTTATTAAACATGAGTGCATAATTATAAAATATATCACCATAAAAGAAAAGATAAAATCATATGGAATAATGAAACTAATATACACTTAGCAAGGAAAATTAAGTTGTACCACACACACGCGCGCGCGCGTGCACGAACGCGCACGCGCGCACATACTCTCTCTCTCTCTCTCTCTCTCTCTCTCTCTCTCTCTCTCTCTCTCTCTCTCTCTTTTTCGTCGTTACATTCTAATTACATGTAATTTGTTTGCTTGTTGTATTTTCATTGACTTGACTGGATGTACGATATGTTATCATGTAGCTTATATGTAAATATTTTTAATGGGGTGTGTGATTCTGTGTGTGTGTTTTGGATACAAAAACAAGTTCACCTTTCTCTTTCACGTCAAGTTCCAAGCGCCGCCGTGACAAACGTCTGGCACAGGTGATTAAACTAAACAGATAAAACAAATTTTGTCCTCACTAAAGTACATAGTTGGACACTGTGGTACTAAACTCTCTCCCTCTAGCTCTGTGTACTGTTTACTTTGGTCAGTCAACATCAACTGATGACGTCGTTTATTAATCCTCAGCAGCACGAAATTTTATAATTAACCCCGAAAAGTTTGGAACTAAAATCGACGCTGACGAGCAACCGGGAAAGACAAACAGTAACTTCATTAACGTCGGGAAACACTTTTTTCTTTTCTAAAACAAATTTCGACACACATTATCAATAAACGATACATTTTTTATGGAAAATGAAAAGTAACGGTAAACCAATATTAATTAAATGGTTTAAAATGTAATTTATGACCGTATTTTTCCACCTGCCTCTATTTAAGATTTAATAGTTTTAATTTTAATTTCGTTACGACTAATTTTTAAACTTAACGGATGACGTAAGCAAGCTCACTGTTTATCTTTCCTAAGGCACATCAAAGTTGTACAAATAGAGCCATTGCTTTTATTTCTTGCCTTCTTTAGCATTTGTTGAGATTGAATGGTATTTTGCTGTAGGAGAGTGTCTTAGTGAATACATAAAAAAATTACGGAAATGTAATGGGAATTTACTATAGTAATAGAATTTCTTTGTTTTGTTACTGAAGATCGAGATCGCCTCAATAGTTGTCAGTACCGGTAGTTGTCACATATTTCTACTGCTGTTTCGCTGTGTTTATTCTCTTATAGCCTGAATTATACACGCATTAGTTTAGTTTAATTTTTACACACAGATTTGTAGTTTTCAACGGAAATATACATTACTTTTAGATCTCCTGAAATAGAAGGTGCCTATCCTTTTACGTGCCTATTTGTTTTTATTAGCATGATAACTGCAGAACTGTTTGAGATACTTGTTCCCAAACTAATTCAGTGGCGCGCGGTAGGTAAAAATTTTGGTGAAGCTGAGTTATATCCAGTACTGTACTTAGATCTGTACTTCATTTAAATTTCCTGCCATTGTTGCTGCGCCATCGCACGCTTGAGCGACTAGTTTTTTTACTGCAAATTCAAATTCAATCAGCAACTGGCGAATGAGGTCTGTAATAGCCTGGGCATGTCGATCACAACTTACGTCAGTAAATCCTAAAAATCTCTCTTTTACTCCTCCATTGTAAACATACCGCTAATGCAAAACTATAAAGAACTGTGTTTTATTTGAAACGTCTGTGGTTTCATCGACTAATACAGCTACAAAAAGCGCCTCCTTTATTAAATTGTTTATGGTCACTAAAGGAGCTCAGCTAACTGCTTCAATGAGATTATTTTGTATTCGATTAGACAGTCCCCTGGATAAAGTAGATGTTTCCATATTACCCGCAAAAAGAGGATCATATTTGGCGTGTACTTTAGGAGTCCTACGTAATTGCCTCAATTAACTAAATTTTCCGTTTCATCGTGTTCTGGTAATTATTGTGTATCTAGAAAACAAATAGCGTTAGTTAGTCACCTAAGAATGTCTCTATTGCGTCAGACCTTCTGGTTGTGAGCCGATATCTTCGATTTAAATTGGTCATCTAAAGCAGTTTCTATTCTAGTCTGACCAAAAGCAGCAATACACAATGACGAACCAAGATAATTCACAATAATTTCAAGGCCAGCAATAGATTTAACTTGGTTTTCTAAATATTTGAATCCAGACTTGGCTCAGCTAGTGTTCAGTTCCTTTCTGAACAACAGGCAATACCAGCAAAATAGTGCATTTAGATCAGCTGTACTAGCCAACCACCCACATTTACTGTACATTTGTTGGTTTTTTATAAGATCCGTGGTCGGGCTACCAGTTTTTATAATGCCAGCTTTTCGTTAAATATCCGGGAAGAAAAATGATTTACCAAAAAGTCTTTTATTATACAAACCGACATTGTAGATAGTACTTAAACCAACACTGGATCTAATATATAACTTTAACTTCACATATAATGTATACTGTATTGTTTAAATCCAACGTAAATAAAACGTAAGACGCACTGTTTATTAAGGTATAGCCTAACTATAACTTCAAGTGTTCAAAATGGATAACGCATATGGATTAAATATCGAACCAAATAAAACGAAACACGCACAGCCATACCAGGAAATCAACACCATGCAGTTAACATCAGTTAGCGAGCATCAGTTAGTGGTTGTTTTCATCTGGCTCTACGTGCGCGCGCACCTCTCTACATAAGGCTATCTCACGCTGAGACGAATCTGCTTACCTACTGCAGCAGTAACAGCGTATAAAAGCAGTGTCCTTAGTCACGTTACATAATTTCAGGAAATTTTTATTTTGGTTGATTAAAATTAGATTCAATTAAATAATAATATATACTAGCCTATAAATAATAATTTAGTGTTAGTTACTGTTACGTTAACCAATCATTAGTGAGTAGTCCTTCACTTGCTTCCCTTGACCGCACGCCACCGTAAAATTAAAAAATGGCAGTCAGCTTTGATTTGATTTATCACTTAATTGATTAACAGATATTACCGCTTATTTCTATTTTTTTTTGTTATATAAATTTCTACGATAACGACTTTTACAATTATGTTTAAATCTACATTTTCCTTAAAACTCCAGTGTTTTATCATTTTTTTAAATACAAAATATCATTTCTGCGTATTACTTGCGTATCATTTTATACAACAAATATTTGTCTATCAGCACGTACAACTATCCAACTTTTGTGAAGCTGCGATGTGTCGACAGTAGTAGTGGTTGTTTTTTACAGTTTGACTTAAACAGCCTTTTTACAGTGGATCTCAGGTAAGTAGATAAGACACAAGCAACTGGTGCATTTGTAAAAATGAATTTATGGGTCCAGACATGTTACCATCGCATCCTGTCGCATGCTTACTGACATCAAAAATGAGGTTTTGTAATAATTATAATACAATAACTATAATAATTGTTAATTGTTATTATCACAGGCAAAACAATATTAATTTTTGTATTTATTATTTCTGAATAAACGCTTAATAATACACTATTCTATATAACGTTCTACGTTAAAACGTTTTGTATGTTCACTATGCTCGTCTTCTACGAATCGCACTGTAGGTTATCACTGCATGTGTCGGGTTGGTCAAATTCATGCCTATACGTTTAGGCCTATTTACAATTTACCATTACCTTACTTGAGACATACTGTAATCCCATATTAACAGTCGTGTTATTATGATGAAGGAACTTCTCTTTTTTGTAGGGTAATTCAATTGAGCGAAGGTCACATAAAGTATTGAAACGCCCCCTTGTACCCAGAATGTTTTTTCACCCACCTTTCTAATCACCAAAAAATTTTTTTTTTTTTCTGGGGAGGCGTAACTTAATATTTAAGACTAGGCAAGTGGCCTAGATTGGAAATAAAATGTAAAATGTGCAGTACGTCGTACGTCAGTACTTGGCATGTATTGTGCAGTATTTGGCAGTACGTCGTCAACCGGTGTCGAGTGCGCACACACATCCGCGTACGTCGCTGTGTTTGTACAACGTATACATAGATGTATTTTAGTGTCTTTTTAGTGTTTTAATGTTTTAACGAAGTCAACTGACGAATTTTTGCTCTGATGATGGATTAAATCTAATCCGAAACGCGTTAGAAGACAGAAGCCAAGCGGTCACAGTGACGGATTAAGGTAAAAATTTTGATTGTAAAATGTGCTGAGCCATAGTGACAAGTCTTGCAAGAAAACAGCTGATCAACAGTAACAGTAACAAGATTTTTTTTTTTTTTGAATAATAGTTTTACAATTTTTTTTTATACTAGAGTTTCGTTCAGCTCTTTCTTTAAATTTCACATAATGGTTTAATTACACAAAATGTGTCAGTATTTACAGTCACTTGGTGGATTAATTACATGAAATATTTCAAAGTATTTTCCACAAATTTAATAATGGCATTCCAACCTGCTGAATTTATTAGTATTATAATTATGACTTTTACTTCCTATATTTTACAACAGTTTGTATTGCATGAGTAATGCAGGAACCATTTATGAACACATAATAAGTATAAGTGTCTGGAGAAAATAATCCATGATAATTAAATAATACAATAATAATCGATAATTGAAAACTAATGATTAATAAGTAAATTCAAAGAAACATTACTCAAGTGTGCCGAAGTACTTACATCTACCTGTTCCCCATCACTAGGATTAATCACATCAACTGAAAACCGTGATCACAGTACCCGAAGTTTAAGTTTGTTAATTAAATAAAGGTAACTAAATTAAATTAAACAGTTAATGAATCCAATTAAAGTAAATTAGTTGTTAAAATAAAAAATTAAGTATCGCATATAAAGTTCAGTGTTAAGTTAACTAAATTAAAATAAGGTGTTAAGTTAAATAAGTATAGGAATTTACGGAATAAAATAAATTTTGAATAATTAAACTGAACCAGCAAAATAACCAAATAGAGAAAAATTTTAAATTTAGGAAAATCAGAGAACAAATAGAAACATGCAGGATCACCGGTCATATGGCAGGCAGATGCAAGCACTCTGTGAGTATTACATTTTCTTACGTTCTGAATATTGTCAAAAAGAGTTTTAAACTGTTTTGTCTTTTCACAGGAATAGAATTAAATATTTAAATAATTGAAAGGTAACCCATGGCTCTATACAAATCAGAGCACAAATACTTATAAGTTACTTATAACCCAGTCAGTAATGTCCACACTTCAGCATGTTTTCACTGAACATGTTCAGTAATGTTAAACATGAGTTTAATATCGAGGTATATATTTTAGCGTGTGTGTTGCCCGACAACCTGCTGAGCACTTCGAGTGTGATGTTTATTAAATAATGGAATTTTCCCACCTGATCTTTCGGCGGGCATTAAAGACGTTCCTGCATTTTCGTGGTGTGTGAAGGACGATGCCGGATGGCGTGACGGCGTTGGGAGTGTCTTACGCAGGCTCTGCGGATGGGCGTAGATGTAGCGTGCCCATCACCTGGACCCCTTTCCCCTCGACTAAGCGGAGAAACCTGCGAAAATGTTTACTGCATATTCGATTCCGTTATATATATTGCTACGACAGCACAGAACAATCTACGCGTTTATCGAATGCGCCAGAAAGACCTCGATGTAAGCGTGTGGTGTGCGTGCTACTAGACGCATGTTGCGAGAATTTTCTCGACTGTGCCGGCCTTCGCTCGGGCGCTCGGACTGTGTCAAGGGCGTAGCAATTACGTAGTTTGCGAGAGATAAGACGCAGTTTGGAAGCTTCTGGTGTGTGAGCGTAACTATAAATACATCGCGTGGCGGCCTTAGTTTTCAGTTCAATGCGAGATTTTTGACTGTGCGGTTCGAGAGTATTAGTGCGATATATTTACCGAGCGGTTCGGGTTATTACGGTGTACGTTCCAGTAGTTATTACTGAAGTGTTGCGTTTTAAATTGGGACGGTATAACTGTAATACAGTTGAGTTTTAATATTAGTGGACATTTTATTGCGTATGAACAATTTCATTTGATTTGTTGTAGACACTGTGTTGTTAATTACGAACTGTTTTACTATAACAATTAAAGGTGTGATTAGTGACTTAATTGGTGTCTTGTACTTATTTTGTTTCCACTGTACCTACGACGATCGAGTAGACCGTCGTAACAGTGGTGTCAGAACTGGGATAGAACGGTTAACAGTGGAAACAGTGGATACTTTGTACAAGACGAGTGTAATTCGTAATTAATCGAAAAACAATGGATGCCAGTCAGATGATGGAAAATTTACAGGCGCTGCTGTTGCAGACAGAAAAACGACAGGATGCAAAACGCAGACAGGAGGCGGAAGAAGCAGAAAAACGACTAGACGAGAAAGCGGAAGCGAGACAGAAAACTCTCCTGCTAGAGACAGAGGAACGTCAGAAAGCACTAATGCTAGAAACAGAAGAAAGACAAAAAGATAAAACGGAAGCTCTCTTTGAAACTATGCAGAAACAGTTGCAAGAACATAGTACCGCAGAATTGGGTCTCCTACGAGGTGAGCTTAATAAACAAGTTAATAAAATATCGGAGGTACAAGAATCAATTACAATAAAAATAGCTGAAGTAGAAAAATCTGTCTCAAGTGTTGAAGAATCGATGTCTACAAAAATATCTGAAGTAGAAAAATCTGTCTTGACTGTGGAAGAAATTATGTCAACAAAAATATCTGCAGTAGAAACTCGATTACAAATATAAAAGAGCAGATTAAAAATGAAGTCGAGCAGTGTCTGAAATTACAACCAAAACAACTTTGTGAACAGACTGTACCAATGATAAAGACAGAAAAAGACGCAGAAAATAAGTCAATAGAGAAAGTAACTTTGCCTTCAGTAGGGACAGTTTATGTCAAAGCTCCAAACTTTGACGGAAGCAGTCACTGGGCAACGTACCTCCGCCAATTTGAAGCTGCTGCATGCGCAAATAATTGGACAGAGAAAGATAAGGCAGTCTCACTCGTTCTCGCATTAAAAGGACCCGCGGCAGAATTACTACAGAAAGTGCCACCTGACAGCCAGAACATCTATGCCGAGTTGATAAAAGCTCTAGAATTACGGTATGGTGATAAACATTTGCGAGATGTGTACTGCACCCAGTTGAGAGCAAGGCGACAGCATTCCGGGGAAAGTCTTCAAGAGTTTGAAGCAAGTATCGACAGACTAATTAGACTGGCCTATCCTGAAGCGCCAGAAGATTTTCGAACGCGTTTTGCGATGCAGACATTTACTGCCGGTGTCCGAGATAACGAACTACAGCAAGTGTTACGAATGGCAAGACACCAGAACAGTGCGGACGCCCTGGTACATGCTTTGCAATTTGAGGCCGCCAAATCAGCGTCTGGTTGGACAAGTCATAAAGTGCGCGCGCTAAAAGATCGCGACGGCACAGACGATGAGGAAGAAGAACAAGGAACAGAGACTCGACGGTCGGCGCCACAGAATAAAATAAGAAAGGATGGAAGACCGAAGTGTTATAGATGTGGGAAACCTGGACATCTACAACGAGATTGTCGGGTTAGAATTCAGTAGCAGGGAAACGAGCAGTAGTCGGTACAACGGGGCGTGTGCTGACTAACTGAAGGAACGAAGCCCCTAGACAATACGCAATTTCTACACTTCAGAAAAACAGCGGGAGCTTGGTAGTTACCGGATTTGTTCAAGAAAGGCCAACCTCGATTACAGTTGACACAGGCGCAACAGTTTCTATTGTGCGCCCCGACGTGGTGAAAGATCTCAAGCCAATCTGGTGCTCTTGCAGCTTGCGAACAGCTACTGGACGGCCTGTAAAAGTGTATGGAAAAGTGGAGATACACCTACGCCTCGGTCGACTTGAGTTTAATCATCAAGTACTTGTTGCAGACATTGTGGATGAAGCAATTCTTGGTGTGGACGTTATGAACGCATACGGATTTATAGTCGACTTCAAAAACAATGTCTTGAGAATCGGAGGCGGAGAGGTAATGCTATCAACAATGACGACAGCAGAAAAATCGATGGACGTCATAAACCAAGTGGCCGTAACTGTTCCGCCAAACTCCGAAAAGATCATCATGGTTAGAACTGCGGTAGATACTAGGGGCAATCAGTGCTCTATATTCGAACCCCAGGTAGTCAGCACACCGGGCATACTAATTGCCAGAAGTTTAGTAAAACCTGACGAAACCGGAAATGTACCTATTAGAGTGGCGAATATTTTGGATCAAGCTATCACTTTACAAAGCAATACGCTCCTAGGCAAATTGACTCCTGTGGCCTGGGTAGCCGGAATAACGCAACGAAGACCCAGTTCTTCGGATACTTCTAAATTACCAGAGGAACTGCAAGAATTATTGAACAGATCTTCTAACGACCTCTCAAGTGGTGAGGCAAAAGAACTCGGACAGTTTTTACACGAATTCAAAGATTGTTTTGCAGTTCGGGGACAGTCACTGGGAAGAACCTCTCTTGTGCAACATCGCATCAATACCGGGGACACAACACCGATACGCCAACCTCCTCGAAGGCCTCCATTATCTAAACAAGAGGAGATGTCTCGGTTAGTACAGGACATGTTGACAGAGGGAGTAATTGAACCTTCGTCAAGTGCTTGGTCTTCCCCTGTAGTGCTGGTAGCGAAGAAGGATGGTGGATTGCGTTTCTGCGTAGACTACCGGAGGTTAAATGACGTTACAAAGAAAGACTGCTATCCATTACCTCGCGTTGACGATACACTCGACTCGTTGTCCGGAGCACAGTGGTTTTCCACATTGGACCTGAAGAGTGGATACTGGCAAGTGGGTCTTCATCAAGAAGACAAGGAAAAGACCGCTTTCTCGACCCCAAGTGGCTTATTCCAATGTAACGTCATGCCATTTGGACTCTGTAATGCACCGGCAACATTTGAGAGATTGATGGACTTGATACTCCGAGGCCTGACGTGGAAAACTTGCCTTGTTTACTTAGACGATGTCATAGTGATCGGGAAGACTTTCGAAGATCATTTGGAAAACCTTAAGGAAGTTCTAACTAGAATTCACGGTGCACAACTGAAGCTGAGCCCGAAGAAGTGTTCTCTACTCCAGAAGGAAGTACAGTATTTGGGCCATCTGGTTTCGGCAGCGGGCGTTAGCATGGATCCTAATAAAGTAGACACCGTAAGAGACTGGCCAGTTCCGAAGAATAAACACGAAGTTCGGAGTTTCCTGGGGTTATGCTCATATTACCGACGTTTTGTGAAAGGCTTCGCTACTATTGCTAAACCACTACATGAGCTAACGGAAAATAAACGAAACTTCCAATGGTCGAAAGAGTGTGAACAAGCATTTAGAACGTTGAAGATTGCATTATGTTCGCAGCCAATTCTCACTTTTCCAGCTTCCGAAGGGAAGTACATCGTAGACACAGACGCAAGCAATACTGGTCTAGGAGCAGTTTTGTCTCAAGTGCAGAACGGTGAAGAACGAGTAATAGCGTATTACAGCAAGACGCTTTCTAAACCAGAGAGAAATTAT
Source organism: Magicicada septendecula (assembly GCA_034769895.1). Lineage (NCBI taxonomy): Eukaryota > Metazoa > Arthropoda > Insecta > Hemiptera > Cicadidae > Magicicada > Magicicada septendecula. The sequence continues at coordinate 511,077,389 of CM068368.1, forward strand.
TGTGTTACAAGAAGAGAGTTGTTGGCAATTGTCAGAGCTTTGGAGCACTTCCATAAATACCTCTATGGGAGAGAGTTTTCACTACGTACCGACCATGCTGCACTTGCATGGCTCTTGAGATTTAAAAATCCGGAGGACAGTTGGCAAGGTGGCTCGAACGTTTGCAAGAGTACAACTTCAAGGTACAACATCGGCGGGGGCGCCTGCACGGTAATGCAGATGGCTTATCACGAAGACCGTGCCCGGAAGACTGCCGACATTGCCACAGAAAGGAAGAACAAAACTCAAGCGAACATGTTCAAGCCATCACTGTAGATTTCCTGGCTGATGGCTAGACAACACAAGACTGTCGACAAGAACAGATGACTGATGAAGACATTGGACCGATCTTGACAGCAAAAGAGGAAGGTCGCCGCCCGGATTGGCAAGATATCTGCCATGGTTCCGAAGTGCTGAAGGGCTACTGGGCACAATGGGAATCTCTCACCTTAGAAAACGGATTGCTGAAAAGGGCTTGGGAAAGTGCAGATGGACGAGACGTGGTCATGCAGTTGATAGTTCCCCGAAGTAAAGTGCAGTCTGTTTTGAAGGAGATGCATGATGGAACATCTGGAGGCCATCTTGGCGTTAACAAAACCCTTGACAAAATACGGAAGGGATTCTATTGGCTTCATCTTCGCCACGACGTAGAGGAATGGGTTCGGACGTGTGAAATATGTGCTGCAAGCAAGGGCCCACAAACCAGAAGCAGGGGAAAAATGAGACAATATAACGTTGGACAACCTTTCGAGAGAATTGCCATAGACATTGCTGGACCATTCCCAGTTACTGACGATGGAAACCGGTACATCATGGTTGTAGGTGACTACTTTACTAAGTGGGTGGAAGCCTACGCAATTCCAAATCAGGAGGTTACCACTGTGGCAAAGCAGTTAGTTCACAACTTCTGTTGCCGTTATGGAGCCCCTATGGAAATCCATACGGATCAAGGGAGAAATTTCGAATCAGGAGTGTTTAAAGAATTCTGCCGTCTACTTGGAATTCGAAAGACCAGGACAACGCCTCTGCATCCTCAGTCGGACGGGATGGTTGAGAGATTCAACAGGACACTTGAGCAGCATCTTTTGAAAGTTGCTGACGAGAACCAAACAGACTGGGACCAACGTATACCACTATTCCTTATGGCGTATAGATCATCAGTACATGACACAACCGGCATGACTCCAGCAAAATTGGTGTTTGGGCGGGAGATTCGTCTTCCTGGGGACTTGATGTTTGGATCACCTGAGACTCAGTCCCAAGAGCCAAAGAACTATTCCTCGCAATTAGAAAACCAACTGCGAGAAATGAATCGCTTGGTAAGTGGACGGCTCAAGATTGCCAGTGATAAAATGAAAACTCGGTATGACATTCGCAGCAATAGTGTGGGTTTCCAAGAAGGAGATCAGGTCTGGTTGTTCAATCCAAAGCGCCGTCGTGGTCGCTCACCTAAGCTTCAGTCTAACTGGGAAGGACCCTACACTGTACAAAAAAGGATTAACGATGTTGTTTATCGGATTCAACAGGAAGGACAGCGAAAGTTCAAGGTTGTCCACCTAGATCGCCTGGCTAAATACAAATTTAGAAACGCTTTGCCAGTTCGGGACGAACAGGCTTAAGGAGGGGGTGGTGCTACGACAGCACAGAACAATCTACGCGTTTATCGAATGCGCCAGAAAGATCTCGATGTAAGCGTGTGGTGTGCTTGCTACTAGACGCATGTTGCGAGAATTTTCTCGACTGTGCCGGCCTACGCTCGGGCGCTCGGACTGTGTCAAGGGCGTAGCAATTACGTAGTTCGCGAGAGATAAGACGCAGTTTGGAAGCTTCTGGTGTGTGAGCGTAACTATAAATACATCGCGTCGCGGCCTTAGTTTTCAGTTCAATGCGAGATTTTTGACTGTGCGGTTCGAGAGTATTAGTGCGATATATTTACCGAGCGGTTCGGGTTATTACGGTGTACGTTCAAGTAGTTATTAGTGAAGTGTTGCGTTTTATATTGGGACGGTATAATTGTAATACAGTTGAGTTTTAATATTAGTGGACATTTTATTGCGTATGAACAATTTCATTTGATTTGTTGTAGACACTGTGTTGTTAATTACGAACTGTTTTACTATAACAATTAAAGGTGTGATTAGTGACTTAATTGGTGTCTTGTACTTATTTTGTTTCCACTGTACCTACGACGATCGGGTAGACCGTCGTAACAATATATATTGTAATACAATGTGGGCGGTCGCTATTGTTCAAGCCCCGCGATGGAAGCCAATTTGTAATAGATCGTGTACGTACGGTTTAAATTCCCACTGTTGTATTTGTCAATTTGATTTGTATTACTTTAATTATATAAATCTTGGAGATATTTGGAGTTGTGGAATATATGGATGTAATTAATTAATATTAACTTAACTCTTTAATAATTATTAGTGTTAGTGTGCCTAGAACTTAAACAACTTAATCGTTATTCTACAATTTCATCCAACCCTATTATACCTTGAAGAGAGATCTGTCTAATTTCGTAATTTTAAGCTCCTTCTTTGGTGTCAGATAATTCCGCTATAAGCGCTGCAGTATCGGCTCAACGAAGCTTATAGGTTATTTCGATGTTTATATTAACCATTTATTCTATACTTATTCAGTTACTTTTTGTTCCCAGTTCACTAAACCATACTCCAAATAACAAGATTTGACAAATATATAAAGGTTCTTTATTTATTTACTTAATTCACATTAAATAAGATATGATCTAATTAACATATGCTTGGACTATAGACTTCATGTACCGATTGTTGATTACTTTAATCCTTTATGTATATTTAGTTATATATTATGTTTTGATTTGTATTTAATTTATTTCAGGGTGTGAAGGTTCTTGTAACTGTGGGGAAGACTAAAAATACATAGATAAGAATGCAAGATTTACAAAATTTATGTGTTGTGTATTTAATATGATTAATATAATATAATTTACCAGACTCGAACGAAGCAAATCGTGTAGGCGGTTGATCGCTAAATTTAATGTTTGGATGATTATGCAGTACGGTTTTTTCTTTCTTCGGTTTAATAAAAGTAATTCTTTTCCTGTCCACGTCGGAATACAGCTTGTGGATTGATCTACAGCCCGGTTGATGTTTCTTCTGCACCGCCAAGATCCAAATAAGTTCTTCTTTTGGTTGAAACAATTAGTGTTGTTCCGTGTAATTGGAAGGTTATAATTTCTGGTGTTGTGAATATTATGAGTTGTGTTACTGTTAATTCTTTCTATTTGATTAATATCTCATCAATTCCCTTCGGATATGGGACAGTCCAAGTTCTTTCTTGTAGACTTCAGTTATTTACTCTCTATTATTATTTCAGATTGTAGTGTTATTTGGTTAATCTGTATTGGTGTTAGACATAACTATTGTCATGAGAATCTTGTACTTTATAATCGTATCTGATAGTTATAATATTACGATTAAATAGATTATTCTTGGGTTTTTAATCTCATCACCTTTAGTTTTTTCAAAGCAATTCTTGTCTTGTCTAAAATCAACAACTTCTTTTTCTTATTTGTCGTCCCTAGCAACATATAATAATTTCTGCCTTCCACATGTTTTGAATATATAGTGTTTCTTTCATATATTTTTTATCTATTCTTTATCAATTTGCTGTCCTATCGGAATGTAACTTTACCGATAGTTGGTTTATGGTTTTATACACATATTCTACTGGTTTTCTGATATAAGTCCGTTTTTTTTTCTTTTTTATTATATTTAATCCATCTTCGATATTATATTTTACCAATCGATATTATGGCATTATGGTATTATTATAATTTGTATAAATTTTATTAAATATTATTATTAATTTAATGTTTTTTTTCTAGCTCTTCATAGCGTATTTATTAATTATTATTAATTGATGCACCTAATCTTTATGTTATGAGTGTTTATATAGTAGTTTTGCCTGTTAGGCCTTTTATTGTAAACTGATCTACCTGTGGTTATGTCTGTTAGGCATCTATAGTCCCTTTTATATAAATTCATACATACAATCAAATCTTAATTATTAGCACTTATATAAACAATTATTTTTCTATATCTAATAACAATTTTATCTTGGTCTCTTGATCACATACAACAAAATTCGAATTTATGAACATTGATTAACTGCCTCACACTTCATTCTACGACAGTCATTGAATAATACAACTTGTTTCATTATTTTTCATTAACTCAACGCATATTTGATATAACATCACATAAACTTTATCATAACATTTTTGTCATAAAATAATACTTCTTAACACAAAATTCTTATTTGTTATTACCATAAATTAAGTCATTGTTTCATTTTTTTGTTTTGCTTTTCATTGAACATATATCATTAGCTATTATTTATCTTACAGGTTCGTTTATTCTATTCAACACTACCTTGCATCCTTATTTAATTTTGTCTATGATTATAATTGTAATTATTGGATCTCTGTTCTATTATGGGTTTAAATATCAATTTGTTTATTATTCTGTGAACCGTCTTTTATGTAACATGAATGCTAGCATTTCTGTTGCGTTACATATGCTTCCCCTCCTAAAAAGTTTAGTTTACCTGAATGAAGTTTAGGTCAAATAAACTTGTCTTTTTCACATTCCTTTCTTCATTTCATTGTTAATGGTTGACGATGAGATTCTCAATGTAACTTCATTAGACTAGTATTAATACTTTTTTTTTTATTTAATAACATTTCATCATTTTAATTAACATTCTTGATCATTTTTATTTCTGTAAACATTATTTGTTGGTAGTTGGCTACACTATTCACTGATACATTAGTTTTACATCTCTTCTATTTATAATTACTATAATTACTGTATTTTTCAATTATTCTTCTGTCAACTTACTTCTTTCTGTTTTCTTCGTCACATACTTTTGGAAACTGAATTTATTCTTGCAACTATTCTAATATTCCTTAAATATTTAATTTCCCTAACAATCCCTAACACATGCGTTGGTACAGTTCAGAGAGGCACTGTTTGGCTTCATACTCTGCTGCCCACACCACATTTTAATATAGTACTGCTGGAATTCATCTACAGTCAGCTATAAAATATAATAATAATCTCCTAATAATCTCTTTAATCATTTAATAATAAATATTTGGGAAAAGATTTTTTCTTTGTTGCATTTATATTTCTTCATTACTATTCTTCATATTTCGTAATTCCATTTTAATTCCTTAAACATTCGTTGATATTGACTTTGACAGTTATCATTGGTAGTCATTTTTGTTTTCATTTTTGTTGTGATTGTAATGCTAAGTATCTTCTTCGTTTGTTTTTTTTCTCTGATCACAATATTTTCTAAATAGTTGTTGTGTGATAATCATTATAATTGTATTTTTGACTAAATACATTCCTTAGCCCAACTATTCTTCTTATCGTATTTCATTATTTTGGCTGTTTATTTTTCAATGAATTATGTTCATAAATACTCTTTCTTTCTTTGTCTTCTTTAACATTATATTGGTTACATTCAATCGTTTACTGAAATTGTTCCATCATTTGACAATGTAGTATGTATTTTAGGTCATATGATTTTTTTTTTTTCTTTATTTTGCATATGTAGATTTGAGGTAATAACTTTTATCTTGGGGTTCCATTATTCATTATTCACAATATTTCTTTATAAATATTTAATAATAATTCTCGCCTTTTTCTGTAATCTTGGGTTTGTTATTCATTATTCACACTATTTCTTTATAAACATTAATAATAATTATCGCTTTCTTCTGTAATCTTGGGGTTTGTTATTCACACTATTTCTTTATAAACATTTAATAATAATTCTCGCCTTTTTCTGTAATCTTGGGTTTGTTATTCATTATTCACACTATTTCTTTATAAACATTAATAATAATTATCGCTTTCTTCTGTAATCTTGGGTTTGTTATTCATTATTCACACTATTTCTTTATAAACATTAATAATAATTATCGCTTTCTTCTGTAATCTTTAATAAGTTGTTCTTATTATTTTTAGAATTTAGTGGTAGTATTCAACTCAAATTCTTTTTTAAATTCTAAGTAATTTTCTTCAAGACTGGTAATAAGTTGTTCTTATTATTTTTAGAATTTAGTGGTAGTATTCAACTCAAATTCTTTTTAAATTCCAAGTAATTTTCTTCAAGACTGGTAATAAGTTGTTCTTATTATTTTTAGAATTTATTCATAATATTTCTTTTTGGATTTAGTAATTTTTTTTTTCTTACTAAATTCATTTTATATATAATAGTTATTTCAAATAATTTTTGTAATTTGGTCTTACTGTCTTTTAGAATTTTGCTGATATATATATGATTTCGTTATTACTATTACTGTTTACATGTTTCTTATCCTCTTCCAACAAATCTTCCCTGATATTCTTTAAATAGTGGTTATTAATTATGGTTATTTTACGATTACACTTAATTTTATTTATTAGTCGTTGTTCCCCAAGATTACGGTTCAGTGACGCGTATTCATTAATTTTCACTGCCTCTATTAGTTTAAATGAGGGCTTACTCCCTCTTCTCTATTTTCATTTTGATTACTGTGTTGATTTTGTACTGTTTCAGTGCGATCCTCCGTTTTATGTTCTGCTATCCTATAATTTCCATCATGTGGGTAGTTGACTTCATGCCGAGATTGGTCATAATGGTTGTCATATCGGTGACTCCTTGGGTAGTATCGTCGCTGATTACCTTGAGGTCTGGAGTAGATATAATTGACGTTATGTCTATAATTATTGGGTCGTCTGTCCCCATCTCCTCTATTATTACGACTATCACGATAATTGTAATTGTTATTGCCGCGATAATTATAGTTTCTGGAATTATTATTCGCGTTTTCATTTTGTGTTCTATTAATATTAACGTTCTGCGCAGGTCGATTGCGATCGTTATTATGAGAATTGGTTGGTGGCGCGTTATTATCATACTTCTGATATTTATGATTTAGCATTCTATTTCTTTGGTATTGGTTCTCGTGTTCATAATTCTCCAAGAATTTGGCCATGGCTGGAATCGTTTTGATTTGACTACACATACGCGCATTTTTTATCCCTTCCTCGTAATGATAGGATAGTTGTATCACCAAACATTCTTCGGGAATTCTGGGCTCTAAGTTCCGCGCCATACATACTTTTCCTAAAAAGTATGAAGTAGGGGACTGGCCTACATTTGTTTCGTATCGACCGTTACTCAAATTATTCCTAATCATGTTTTGGGTCGATTCAGACCAATACTTCTCCTTAAATTGTTTTTTGAACTCAGTCATGTCCAGTATATCCGGACGCACCGCTGTCCACCAATTATCATAAGTATCTTTAAACGTTTCATCAATCATGTTTCGTATAATACTCCAGCGATTCTCTCTATTTCTTATGATCACCTCTTCCAATCTCTTTAAAAATTCCATAGGATTGCGCTTGTAATTACGAAAATTAATCGATTCTCGGTTCTCATGGTTATTTGTATGACTATTTTGGCATGTCCTATCCCGCCATGAATCTACTTCTTCTTGTAATTGTAATTCACGTCTACTAATTCCTTCTATTTTATTTTTATTGGTATTGATTTGACCTTCCATACTATTTAAATTGCCATAGACTGTTTCGAGCCGTTCGCCCATGTCTGTCTGTATTTGCTTAATACCTTCCTTATTCTCTTCCCGTACCTGATGTACTTCGTTTTTAATTTGCTCATATTTTTCGACAGTTTCCTGTTGGATTTCTTCGACCAATGTTTTATTCTCAATTTTTGTGTCATTAATTTTATTCTGTAATTCTTCACGAACCTGTACTATTGTTTCGTTAGTTTTTTCTAACTCTTCATTTGTTTTGGCTATTTCTAATTTTCTTTCCTCATTATTTTGGTCCACCTTCTGGTTAATTGTCACATGAAGATTTTCAATTTTTTCATTAATTTGCTTTAAATTTTCTTCATGTATTTGTAAGATGTCTTCCTTCATTTGTTTTAAACCCTCATCATTCCTATCTAATCTTTCGTGAATTTGTTTGAGGTTTCTTTAATTTCCTCATTTGTTTTGTCGAATTTCTCATCCTGTTTCCTAAATTGTTCCCTTAAGTTTTCCTTATTTTCCTCATTCATTTGTCTATTGCTTTCCTTATTCTCCTTGATTTCCTCATTTATTTTCCTCAGACTTTCGTTAGTTAGTCTGTTCTGTTCTGCCATAAATATCATCAATTCCTGCCAACTTGGTGCTTCTCTGACTCCCGCTTTATCTATTTGGTCTCCTTGGGCATCTTCTTCCATTACTCCCTTCTCCTTGTCCGCGATTATTTCAGTTTCCGTTATTTCGTCTGCCTGTTGTTCCATTTCACTATCTGTTATTAGTTCTATTTCCTGTTCTTGTTCATCTATTTCCTTCTCCGTTTCTCCTGCCCTAATCCTTGATCTACCTCTGGTATGCATGTTTACTCTCCCACAGTTGCCTGCTCTGGTTAAGTAATGTTATTATACTTATAGTTACTTAACTTAAGCCCTACACAAGTTGAGCGCCAATTTGTAATAAAACCGTGGTGTGGCCGCTACTGTTCAAGCCCCGCGATGGAAGCCAATTTGTAATAAATCGAGTACGTACGGTCTAAATTCCCACTGTTGTATTTGTCAATTTGATTTGTATTACTTTAATTATATAAATCTCGGAGATATTTGGAGTTGTGGAATATATGGATGTAATTAATTAATATTAACTTAACTCTTTAATAATTATCAGTGTTAGTGTGCCTAGAACTTAAACAACTTAATCGTTATTCTACAATTTCATCCAACCCTATTATACCTTGAAGAGAGATCTGTCTAATTTCGTAATTTTACGCTCCTTCTTTGGTGTCAGATAATTCCGCTATAAGCGCTGCAGTATCGGCTCAACGAAGCTTATAGGTTATTTCGATGTTTATATTAACCATTTATTCTATACTTATTCAGTTACTTTTTGTTCCCAGTTCACTAAACCATACTCCAAATAACAAGATTTGACAAATATATAAAGGTTCTTTATTTATTTACTTAATTCACATTAAATAAGATATGTTCTAATTAACATATGCTTGGACTATAGACTTCATGTATCGATTGTTGATTACTTTAATCCTTTATGTATATTTAGTTATATATTATGTTTTGATTTGTATTTAATTTATTTCAGGGTGTGAAGGTTCTTGTAACTGTGGGGAAGACTAAAAATACATAGATAAGAATGCAAGATTTACAAAATTTATGTGTTGTGTATTTAATATGATTAATATAATATAATTTACCAGACTCGAACGAAGCAAATCGTGTAGGCGGTTGATCGCTAAATTTAATGTTTGGATGATTATGCAGTACGGTTTTTTCTTTCTTCGGTTTGATCTCTTGATCACATACAACAAAATTCGAATTTATGAACATTGATTAACTGCCTCACACTTCATTCTACGACAGTCATTGAATAATACAACTTGTTTCATTATTTTTCATTAACTCAACGCATATTTGATATAACATCACATAAACTTTATCATAACATTTTTGTCATAAAATAATACTTCTTAACACAAAATTCTTATTTGTTATTACCATAAATTAAGTCATTGTTTCATTTTTTTGTTTTGCTTTTCATTGAACATATATCATTAGCTATTATTTATCTTACAGGTTCGTTTATTCTATTCAACACTACCTTGCATCCTTATTTAATTTTGTCTATGATTATAATTGTAATTATTGGATCTCTGTTCTATTATGGGTTTAAATATCAATTTGTTTATTATTCTGTGAACCGTCTTTTATGTAACATGAATGCTAGCATTTCTGTTGCGTTACAATATATATATATATATATATATATATATATATATATATTTCAATCACTTTCTGCTACAGTCCGTTTCTTGATGTATATAATACTTTAATTTATAACTAAATTTACCTCAAGATATATTTTTTCCTTTAGGAACATGTTTCGGGAGTTCTTGTTCTCCCATCTTCAGCCTTCGCCATCTTGTTTCTGGTGAAGTATTTGTGTGTTGGTTTCTGGATGTTATTAAGGTAGTTTGTTGGTCTTTGGTCCTTCAAAGTTGTATTATTGTGTGTGGTTGTGGTATCTGTTTTTGTATTTTGTGTATTTTCGATGTTGAGTGCTTTGAATATTGTGTCATGTTTTGTATTGATTTGTATTTGTTCTGGTATTAATTTGTTTTGTGTTTTATGTTTGTAAATCTGTAAATTTTCCCAAATGTTCATTATGGTGCCTTTGTGTGGTATATGTTTTATTAGTGTTACATTGGTTATGTCTGGGAATTCATGTCCTGTGTTTATTGCATGTGTGGCTAAATTGGATTTATATATATTTGGTTTTTTGTATCCATTTAGGTGTTCAAAATAACGTTTTTTCAGCTGTTTTTTTGTTTGTCCTATATAACATTTATTGCAATCTTGGCATTCAATTTTGTATATACCGTTGGTTGTTGTATTATCTTTGTTGTGTGAGTTATTTAGATTTTGTAATTTATTTTTATTAGTTTTGTATGCTATTTTTATATCTGTGTTTTTAATTAGTTTTGTTAGTTTTGTCATTTTATTATTTATATATGTGAATGTGGCCCATTTTTTGTTGTTGTTATTATTTATGTGTTGTTCAGTTTGATTAATTCTTAATTGTTCAGTTTTTATTTTGTATTTGATTTTATTTTCTATTTTGATCATAGTATTTTTATTGTATCCATTTGCATAACCAATTTGGTATATTATATTTCTTTCTTTGTCAGTTTCTTGTTTGTTTAGGGGTATTTTGTACATTCTGTTAAATAAAGAATAAAATGCTGCCATTTTATGTTGTGGTGGGTGGTCAGAATGGTTAGGTATAATGATGTTAGTGGAAGTTGGTTTTCTATATATTGCATATTGTATGTGTTTGTTGTATCTTGTGATGGTTATGTCTAAATAGTTGATAAGTTGGTTTTCTATATATTGCATATTGTATGTGTTTGTTGTATCTTGTGATGGTTATGTCTAAATCAACTATTTGATTATAGTTAAAGTTAAAGTTAAATTTTATTATTTTGTAAAAACTTTTAAAGTAGTGTTTTGCATTGTAAATGTAATTTTTTGTCTTAAGACAATTATTAATTTACTGATAAACAGCAGGGGTTTTTGTAAATTGGAGAAATCGCGTACCATGTTGTAGATAACTGTCTGAACAAGGTATCTAAGATGATTTTGCTATTCTCTGAAACATATACAACGCTTTCTATAAGGTGTTATTACTGTACTTATTGGGTGGTTTTCAATGTCTTCTCATATCTTTCGTGTAGGTTTTTTATACTCTGCACTTATTCTATGCTTTTGCAGTAGTTTTATTAAAAAAAAAGAGCAAAATTTACCAACCTCTTTACGGCACTTGGTGACATGCACGATTACTCTTTTTTCGGCACTGTGTAAACAATAAATTTCGTTTCCTGAATTATTTATTGTAAGCCAGTTAAATAAGTTAAATTATGTAGGACCTGACTTTACTAAATAATAAAAAAAAATTTATTCCATTCAGCGTATAGTCCAACCTTACGTAGACTATGTCTGGATGTTTTATTACTCAGGGCACACACAAGGAAACAAAACATTCTACAAAACACTGTAATAAAAAATTGCACGAAAAAATAATAAAAGTTAACTGAAGAAGAAGTAAGACAGAGGACAAAATAATCACCTCTTTGGAACTTTTCGATCATGCGAGCATGATTTTATTTCAGCAGTAATTTACCGCGCATGCTCTAATTCGGTAAACACAACCTCTCGTAGAAGTCCAGTTCGCTATAGACCTAAGTTACAGGCGGTAGTCTCTTCCTCTCTCTACCCCTCCCACACAAGCATATGTACTTACCGTTGTGTATTTACAGGTTTACACATCTGTTAATTACGAAATAATAATAATTAGTTTTTTACGCCTACTCAAAATTTAAAATTGACATTTTGAGTAGTCTGTGTTTTCAAATTACAGTAATGAAGTAAGTAATTACTTTGATAAGTTTGTATTATAACTGTAAGAAACCTAAGAGTGGGATATGAGTGTGTGTGTGTGTGTGTGTGTGTGTGTGTGTGTGTGAGAAAGAGAGAGAGAGAGAAGGGTGGGTGGGTGTGTGTGATGTCTATGTGTACGCATAACACACGAATGAGCGCACATCTGTCTATACGGGAGCAGAATTCTAATCATGTATATCAGGAGTAAAGTTGGGCTAGGCAAAAGTTGTTGGTGAAACTATAATGCCAGAGCCAAACATTATTACGAGTGATATGTTAATTTAAGTGATATCTGGTGTAAAACTGGATATGGAGTGGATCTGAGAGAGGTTTGTGGCCTGAAGTTGATTAAGGACGGAACTGCTTGTATTAGGTTGGGGTGGTTGCACCCGAAGTGCTTTTCAGTAACGGTGTGAATTTGCTTACCATAAGTCCCACGAGAACCCTAGTGATATTTATTATGCAAATTAGAGATTTGATTTGAATCCAGTAATATTGGTTTCTGAATGTGTAACGTATGTAAACATAATTTGTGATGCTTATATCTGGGCAGATTTTGGTGAAGCAATGATAAAGAGAAAAAATGATCAGGGGCAAGTCATACGGACAGAGAGTGGGCAGTAAATGTAGGTGACAATGAACTGGAAAGAAGAAGGAAAGTCAAGAACAAAGGCTAGGAATAAATATGCATGATCATTTAATACAATGGAAATTATATAATCTTATGTAGACAGAGATAATATTTTATTATTAGAGAATAATATTTTATTACTAGATAATATTATATAATGATAATTTATAATAGCATTACAATGTTCAATATAATCCAAGAGAAGAAGATAAGACAGAAAACTTGGTAGACTGGTAGAGAAATAATGAGAGAGAGAGAGAGAGAGAGAGAGAGAGAGAGAGAGAGTGATAGAGAGAGTGATAGAGAGGTAAAGAAAACGCGTAGAAACCGCAAATAATAATGATAATAATTGATTTTATTTTGGAACGGTTAACTGAAAACCTGTTAAATATACTACAACAGCAAAAAATGGAGAGAAGCCCGAGAAATATTTATTGTCTCGATAATTAGTGGTTCAATAGCTTAAGCAGATACACTCTGCCTGTAATCTTAAGTACTGATAGCAACAGATCGAAACTAGTTTATGGAAAATAAGAATTAGAAGAAAAGTCTAAAAAAACGGAAGTGAAATTAAGAAGAGAATTATTCAACTTTGTGGAGCAACAGCTATAAAAAGAATCAGACATATACAATGGTAGAGTTTACTGTGGAAAGACTTGACGAAAGTAAGTAGGAGAGGTTAAAATATCGGTATGGAGAACCATACATGACTTCCATGCTCTAAGATTTATATTTAAAATCATTTTCGAAATGAAATGTTTCCATAGAAACTACTTCTTTCTACTTATTGCTTCAGCCTTAACAACAGTACTGTGGTCACTAACGTATAACACCTCACGTTAGCGCACTCGATTTTCACTGATAATGTCAGTCGATAGCACTGTCGAAACGTCTGGTTTTGCAGAAAACACTGGACCACGGCCAAACAGCCCGGGAAGGAATTTTAACAACAAACTACTTCTTTGTTGCCGATAACGTAGTACACATATACAAAATTATCTCCTCCCCCTTCAACTATCATTTTCATTTATAGAAAATTACCCCCACCCCATTCAACTACTCTTTTCATTTATAGATGTTTCATCTACCTTTCTACAGTGGATTATTACGACCTTCTATTCAGTATACTATATTGATCAAAATTAAGTACTTTACTCTTTGTTAAAACATAAAACGTTGCAGGTAAACTACCCCTTCCCCTTAACCGATCTTTACCAAAATCAATATGGCTTGAGTGCTCTACAACCCAGGCAGATACGCAAAATATTATTTGATTCTGTTTTTAATTTACGGCAGTTATCGTTCGCCATAGAAAAAATTCCACACACAGACACACAGACACACACAGACAACCACACACTTTTCCAAAAATGACTTTTCTTTATGTTTTGTGAGTAGTACAATCAGAATCAGCCCTTATCTCCAACATGATTTTTTCGTCATCACCATACTTCCATTTCCTTATGGAACATGGAAGTAAAACAAATTGCAGTTGATGATGATGGTATATATTAAGCACTGTGATAAAGAGCGATTTAAGTATTTTTAGAGAAAGGTCGTTTTTTATGGAAAGAGAACGCTTTTTAATTAGAAACTTTCTTTTAAAATAAAACGGAATCCTGTTTGAGCGGAACTATTGCTAATGTAAAACTCTATGTTTTGTAAAATGCTCTATATAGTTGTACAGTACTTTTAAATGCGTATATGTAAAAAGTAAGTACTCATATAGAATTCAAATTTGAAAAGTTATGACATTACTGTTCCGAGAAAAGATTTTTTACTCTAAAAAAGGTTTCTTATCCATTCGGAGTTGATGAGTAAGTGAGTTGATGTGTGAGGCGGTATTACGAAAGCCTCCATTGAGCGTCCTCTGTTAAAAAGGCACAACCAACATTTAGAAATCACAACTTGTTTTTGGCAATACTTAGCTTTATTCTGTAATGATTAATTACAGTTTGTTAAATACTGTAAACTTGCAAAAAGGAGAAAGACATTTGAACAAAGATTTATCGCAACGTAATTGTAGGGTTAAACAGATTAGGCATATAGGCTCTACCTGTACCTTTAAGTACTGATACTAACAGATGAGAACTAGTTTATGTGCATTGATTTAAAACGTTTCTTGTTCATTTAAAGGGTAATAATAATTTCAAATTTTGTTTATTTTTCCCAAATGATCTATCCCGTTGTATTCAATTGAATTTCTGGTTTACATCGCCAATTTGTAATTATGTTTTACAAAATTTAATAGTTGAAGATTTTAATATATTTTTTCAAAACGTGTACAAGTGTACGAAAACGCAGACACACATACAGACATACGCAGTATAACAAAAACATCAATATGGGCGGTATAACAAAATTGCAGTATGGGCGTGCAATGTATAAGGCCATTAATGAATGTTTATGAAAATACCGAACAAGCCTACGACAGCTGGTAATATTTTTAACGGAAAGACCGTTAAAGAACTATGTCTATTGCTTATCTAAAACGTTTCAAAACAGGTAGTAAATACAAATGAAATTGTCAGCTAAAAGCATCCCTTTGCAAAATAATTAATTGTTTATCCTGACAATATACATATAAGCTTATATCAACAGTTACATACATCAGCAGCAGAGTTTCCCAAGGCAACTCTGCCCATAAAGACCCGACTATCTTAGCCACAAGACATCCGAAAAGCTTTTAACTCCGTCTGGCATAATGGCCTCCGTTTCAAGATCCTCGGATGTCATTTCTCTCCTACCATCGCAAAATGCCTCTCCCAGTTCTTGGATGGTCGCACAGCACAAGTCCGAGTCCGCCAGCTTCTCTCCGCACCATTCTAACTTAGTGGCGGTGTCCCCCAGGGCTCTGCCCTTAGCCCGCTACTCTACATTTTATTCACCAAAGACACTACTCCGCCCTGTCTTTGGTCTACCCTTCAACGGGTCTTCCAAAGTATGCCGATGATACGGCCTACTGGGTCTTTGCTGGAGTTTACTGGCAAACCCTATGTAGACTACGATTGGTCTTAAAATCCTTCATAGACTACTGCAACACATGGAGAATCTCCGTAAACGGGGACAAAACCCAAATTTGTGTTTTGAACTCCACGGGACGTAACATGAATCACTTCTACAAATCTTCAGTCCGCGTTGGCCCTTTCACTGAAATCCCAAAGCGTGTCTGCAAATATCACGCTTGACTCCAAGCTTACCTGGCGACGTTATATCAAACAGACCTCAGCCCATACCCGTCAACGAATCCGATCTCTTAGAGTTCTCAGCAGCAACGATCGTTGCTCCAGCTGATTACTCACCCTGTCTTCGTCCTATCATGACTTACGCCAATCCCATCCTTCTAACTGCCGATCCCGTCCGCCTCAACCCCTACAGAATCACTGAACGGCGAGCCCTTCAACGTATCTATCGTCGACCTCCCCGAAACAACAGTAGGAAACAACGGTTTGTATGCCCTTAACAAACACTTCCCCAACCTAGACCTCTTCTTACACAAGGTTAACTGGAACTATTCCCAAACCGCATAGCAACGCTCTTCCTTCCAATCCATAGCTACCTCCATCAACAGAACTACCCGAAACTCCTGGAGACCTTCCTTCCTCATAAACCGGCTCCCTACTATTGCCGATGGACCTCCGCCCAGAAACAGTCGCCGACAGAAATATCTAAATCCCATCTACAAACATACTCCATCTGGCATCCTTCTTGATCACATAACTTCTTAAATTGCCCTATCTACCCATCCTGTCTTCAGCCCTCACATTTGTGTCCCCCCCTTACCTTGACGCCTCACTGATGCCTCCCTCCAACTTTGGGGTCCTGCGCTACACGATCTTGGCTGTCCTTATGTAAAATTTTTGTGGCACTTCCATCAGCCTCTTCCATCTCCCATTTGGCTCTGCAAACTACACTAACACACATTCCTCGCCGTATTCCTCTTCTTACTTATCGCCTGAAAATCCTTTATCTTAATTCACTAAAAAAATAAATATTCTTCTTCGATTAACAAAATGAGTTTATTTAATAATGTTTAAAAAATCTAAGTCAGTTCAACGGTTCGTGAATCGAACGGGATAGTGACCGTATCGACTTGCTCACCAAGCTCGACTCGAACAACAAAATGTTTAAAGTAAATTATATTATTTCTTTATCAAGTAGTGGATTCTTTGAGCTGTTAGTAAAAATCGGAAAATGGTTACGGATAAAATACAATATATTACAATTGGTTAATTAATATTCTTAACAATAAATAAAATTAAAATATTGTAAGTTAAAAGTATTACAACTCTCTGTTCTGTTCCAAATGTCACTCGAACTGGCGGAAATGTTTCAATCAAAATGGCCGTCGGCCTGTGTCTAAGCGTCCCAAAATCTGCTTCTACTAACTTCTTTAAATTAAATAGTGTTTTAATAGTTTTATGCCCACAATGTTATTGAATAAAGGTTTGTTGAAGTTTACAAGTGTCTGGATTAACAGTGTTTTTGGTGAATCTCGTGTTGTGTATGTTAAGGTTATTTGATTATGAGGTTACGACAAAATTCTCACCATTCGACATTAGGCATTTTATAATTGGCATGTGTTTGTTGAATAGATCATTATTTTATCATTCATTTCTCGGTTTCTTCTATTAATATTGTTTTCTCCGGTAATTTTTTAATGTTCTTCTTGTTTTCTTATTACGTTTTTTCGCATCTCTTTATATTTTACGTTTAGTTATCCATCAAAATGTGACGCTCTGTTACATGGAGTTCATCTCTTCAGTTTGAGCTTCAACAATAGACTAATTCGAAAAATCCGTTTAGCTAACGGCTATGACCACGCTTTTGTGAGCTCTAATTGGTTCATTTTTCTTGACCCGGGTCACGTGACGTTAATTATTCGAAATCTTCAAAATTTATATCTGTCACCTCAAATTACTCCTTATTTATTTCTAGATTAGGTTAAATTTGGGTTATACGATGTTGTTGTTTGGGAAAATAGAATTATTTCAATACCGAATGTGGTCCATTTCGGCCCAGTATTACTTATTTTAGCGCGTTTATAAATTTAAGCTTTTACATATTTTTTCTTAATATTTCTTATTGCCTTCTTTACTATTTAAATATGTCCTAATATGGTCGTACTTATCACTTATAATAATGTCTGATACTTCTACATTATATATAACATTACAGATTTAAATACCTATGCATAATTTTCTTATAATAACAATAATATCGACAGCATGTCAGTTCAATAGCTTGTCTTATGTGTTAATATTACTTTCCCTATTCATCTGGTTATTACAATTATGGGTTTTTACATACAATTTTATCAATACCTTCCCTGGTTCATTAAGGTCAGGCTTCTGTTTAATTTTATTTGGTTTGGTTAAGACTATTTTAGATATTTTAGTGTTGTTTAAATTCAACTCATCTCTTTTAGGTTTAGCATTTTGCCATTCCTTTACAATGAGTTTTTACATAATATGATGTTTCACCATGTACCTGATATTGACATTTCTGATCAGCTTTTACAACTACTGTTCTTGAAAAATTGGCAAATCTTTTAATAAGTAATTCTAACATAATAAAATTATGGGTATACAAAACTCTTTAAACACACACTTATACAACAATATCCTGTGGGTATATAAAACCCTTTAAATACCTGATTATAAAATAATAAAGCCTGTGAGTAATCAAAACCCTTTAAATACCTAATCCTAACATAATAAAGTCTGTGGGTATACAAAACCCTTTAAATAATTAATTGTAACATAATAAAGTCTGTGGGTATACAAAACCCTTTAAACACATACTACTTTTATTTAATGGTTCTTAGTGTATTATGTTATACATAAGACCATTTCTTCACTTTTTCCCTTCCCCACTGGTTTATAACATGATCTTTGATCATCACTATTTCCTTCATTGCACACTTATCACTTCACTCCCTTATAGTATAAGTTTTTACAATTTTTCTTAGACTAATGCACATATTGCTTATTATTATTTATATCATTGTACTGTATTTTCAATAACTCTACCTACTGTCTGATCTTTTCTCTTTTAATTATTATTATTATTATTAATTTAAGTAGTACTTTTTATTTATATTTTACTTGGTCATTAACATGTTTTTAGTTTATTTTCTTTTGTTATTTTTATTTTTTGTTCTTGATGCATTTATGTTATTTTGCAATTGATGCGGTCCTCACTGTCTTGTTACTTGTTGCATGTCTTTATTTTAATTGGTTGGTTTCATCGTTGGATTTGTTTATACCTCCCACTTACCATATCTATTGGGTTTATCATGTTATTAAGATCTTTTCTTTTAATTTTCATCATAAGTACGATATTACCTTTCTTTAACACTTATTTTTCTTCATCCATTGTTTTGTTTTAGCATGGAACCAGAATACTCTGCTTAATACACTCTTATTTGTAAGTTTCCTTTAATTTATCATTTACACTAGTACTAGTTAACTATGGTTTCTTTATCCTAACAGTTCTTATATGCATGGTGGTGATATGTATCGCCACAATATACATGACCACACTCTACTCTTTCTCCTGAGTGCCTCTACCTTCTCCGCCTCCGGCCAGCACTGGCGTGCGTCTCCTCAAATCACTCCATTCAGCTGAAGCGGGCCTCGCCCCAGATCAGCCTGAGACTTGTCCTTGGAACAAGTCTCAAACAACTCAAAAACAAATCAGCAGTAAATGAGGGCTCAATAGTCAACCTTTTTTTAATTGAAAAACACTTAACAGTAGTTCTTGTAAGGCACTGTGTTAGTGTGTCCATAGTAAATATTTACGAAATCTTTCGTATTTCACTTTACTTAGAAAATGTATATACGAAAGTAGACAAAACAGTCTTTGTAATAAAAAGCAACTTTGTAAACAATACTAGTGATTGACATCTTTTAAACTATGGTTAACTCAAGGAACGCGGAGAGCTACCACACTAACTAATTGTGAAAAAATGTTAGTAAATTTATAAATGAGATACGCCTATTCAGAAATCGCCGCCAAAGTGCATCATTCACGAGAGTCAGGACCGACGCAGAGGAGGAACTAATAAACTAATAAAGGTTATTATAAATTATTTATTGATAATCACTTAACTGCTTAAAGTTACTACCCTATTTGAAAGATCCTGTGATTGAGAATCTGAGCTCTAGTTATAAGATGTTAATCACTAAGAAATTGCATTAATGAAAGGGAGTAAATTCAATCATTGTAATTATTTAGCAACGTTACCATAAACATATAAGTACAAAAGATTTATTAAGATTTAAATAATTGTTGACATCCAGCTCTACCTGTTTTTTGTTAGACTTTGTTCCTCAGTAAATATTAACTGTTACTCAATATTATTAGTTTACTGTATGTTGCATGATCAACGCTCTCGAGTATTTCTTGAGTTGGTATTTCTCATGCGAAGTGCTGCTGGATTAAGGAATCGGATATATGGTTTAAAAGACGAAGTGGACTGTATAAATTTTGAGTTAAACTAGCGTTTATTGACAAATTATATAATAAAGCGTTCATTGACAATTACTCAATAAAGCGCATGGCCAATGCAATTACGTATGGCGTACGTTGCCAAGATAAATAACGATTGAAGATTGAAAATTATATAAAGAAGTTAAGCAAATAATAAAATTTCACATCGCCGCGGCTAGCAAATAGAAAAGGGTATTGAGCGAGTGAAGGCTGAGGGTTAACTAACAACTCTGTCGTAGCTCGCAGTTAGCGAATTGCACTTTAAGCGGGTGACGTAATTGCGTGGGCTGATTGCGCACGGGTATAATGTACAAATACAAAGATTTTACATACTGCCCGCCCAAAATCGGGCGATTTTGAAATAGGTTACAGTATGAAAAGTTGCTTGAAAAAATGCAAGTATACATTAACAAGTTACGAACCTGAAATGTATGATAATACATAGTATAATGAATATTGGCGCATTGATAGATGGCTCATTAGATAGCATAAATACAATGTTGATAAATACTCATCGAATAATATATAATAATAAAATACAAATGCTAGAAAGTCTGATGACACATAATAATAATAATGACAATATACCCAAATTCAATAACAATGGTACATGGCAATGAATAACACATAGTAAGTAGCATTACACAATAACTATTAGAAATCCAAAGATTTCAGTAACAATAGCATGACAATAAATGCATAATAAGCAATATTACATAATAATACAATGGCAATATATACAAAAAAAAATTCATGACAATAATAGCACAATAGAAATTTACCCAAAAAAGTCATGATAATGATAACACTGCACCAAACAGTACACAATAACTGACATCACACTGACGAAAAAACACTTAAAATATTTACTAATGCACATATAAATAGCGTACATTAACTTGGTATAAATATAAATATAAATGTATAAGTAAGTACATTTAACATTGTACTTGCAGTAGTACGTAAAGCATATACTCATCCGGAAATGTCCCGGGCATGAAGCACTGAAAAACAAATTAGTCTGTTGCCACGGGAAGTGGGCACAGTTTGTGGATAGGCCTACGCAGGATGCCGTTTGTGGTGCGGACATCCGCTACGCGTACTAATGAATCCTGACCTACATAGATTTGGGTGACAATACCACTTTTCCACTGCAGGGGTGGGGTATTGTCTTCTAAAATGAGGACGAGTTGTCCTGGAGACAAATTTTTTTAATGTTTGCGCCATTTATTTCGTTGTTGCAGCTGATGCAATTAATCTCTTGATCATCTCTTCCATATATAGTGGATGAAACTCTGCAGAAGCTGCCACCTCCCCAAGCGACCCATTTTTATATCCGAATAGTCGGGTTCCGGGAGCGAAGTAAGTGGAGAACCAACTAAGAAATGTGCTGGAGCCAAAGGCTCGGGATCTCCAGAGTCATTTGAAATGGCGAACAAGGGACGTGATTTCAGACATGACTCTATTTGAGTAAAACAGTGTAATGCTCTTGAAAGTTGAGAAGCGTACTGCCGATAACGCGCCGTAAATGAAATTTAACGCTTTTGACTCCGCTCTCCCATAGACCACCGAAATGAGGTGCTGACGGAGGTATGAAAGACCACTTGACTCCCTGTGAACTGGCGAAGTCCTGAGTGGTTTGTTGAAATTCGTCTTGTTGAAAAAGTTTGTACAAATCGTGTAATATAGCGCCTGCACGACGGAAATTTGTACCGTTGTCAGAAAATATTTGTGCAGGGATGCCCCTGCGAGCTATGAAGCGTTTTAAAGCAGCTATAAAGGCGTCTGAAGTCAAATCTCATACCAATTCAAGGTGAATTGCCTTAGTGGCCATGCAAATGAAGAGTGAAATGTAAGCCTTTGTGAATGATTTGGACCGCTGCCCGCCCTGATGTAGAAATATGGGACCGGCATAGTCGACGGCACATTGTGAAAATGGTTTAGAAGGAGTGACTCTGGAAGAGGGTAATTGTCCTAAAAGTTGGCTTGAGCCAATTGCGCGAAATCGAAAACAAGTGATGCACTTGTGTATCACTGAGCGTATGTATGATTTGTATCTTTGACGTAGATAGCACTGCGTTAATTGTACTCCGGCATGGAGTAGTCGAATATGCTCGTTTTCTATAATTAGTCTAGTGAGATGAGACTGCGGGTGAAGTATGATCTGGTATTTACTATTATAGTTGAGCTGAGAATGTTGAAGGCGTCCGCCCACGCGTAATATCCCCGTGTTGTCTCTGAAGGGATTAAGCGAAACTGTTTTACTAGTCTTAGGTACAGGACGTTGTGCCTGAAGTTCTTTAATCTCGATTTTGAAATGCGATAGCTGGGATTGACGTATAAAAATCAAAATTGTGCTGTGTAGCTCCTGTGAAGTTAAAAAGGAAGTGTTTCTGTTAGCGACGGGAGACTTAGCGTTCCGAATGAATCGTAGGCAGTAAGCGAACACACGAATAAATCTTGAAAGCGAGGAATAATTTTCAATGTAATTAGGAGTGGATGAAGTAGTAACCAGAGCGAGTTGACCTTGTTTACGTTTTTCTTTATCCAGATCTGGATGAGTGCAGGAAGAGTTGGATTCGAAAGGACTGGTGGGCCATGATGATGGCTCCTTTGACAACCAGTATGGGCCATGCCACCATTGCGGGTGGTGGTGCAAAGAACGGAGTAAACAACAGCGGGATAGAATGTCCGCGGGATTGTCATGCGAAGCAACATGATACCAGGTGCCCTTTGCAGTGAGCTGCTGTATCTCCGCGACGCGGTTTGCAACAAATACCTTCCATCTGGACGACTGTTGGTGAATCCAGTGTAAGGCAATAGTAGAGTCAGAATAAAAATACAACTCGCTGAAATTGTAGGTCACAGCGATGACAACCTTATAAACCAACTGAGCCAATAATAGACAGGCGCAAAGTTCAAGTCGAGGTAAAGATATCTGCCTTAAAGGGGCGACTCTAGATTTAGAACACAATAAATGAGATAATATACTGCGGTCAGAATATACTGTACGCACATAAATACAGCATTCGTAACCCTTTACTGAAGCGTCGGCAAACCAATGTAATTGAAATGAAATGATTGGAAAATTACATGAATCCTTTATAGCTCTTGGGATCTTAAAAAGAGTGTCTGAAATTAATTGAGCGTAAAGCTCTGCCCATTGAATTGATAATGAGTCAGACAGCGGGTCGTCCCAATTGGTACCCGATGACCATAGCGTTTGCATAAAGTGCTTACACCAAAATGTAATAGGGCCAATGAGCCTTCATGGGTCGTAAATTCCAGCGATGACGGATAATACCCTTCTTTTATTAAACGCATCTATTTTAAGATCTCTTTGGAAATTGTATATGAAGTTGTCAGCCTGAACGTCCCACTGAATACCTAAAGTGCGGACGGTTAGGTCTTTGTTGAAGTCCAGGGATGAGTTGGTATGTGAAGATATGATATTCCGGTCATTAGAAGACCATTCATGCAGAGTGAAGCCGTACCGGCTTAATAAACCAGAAATTTCAGAGTTTAATCGGGCTAAGACGTGTGAGCTATCAGATCCGGTGATGAGATCGTCGACGTAAAAATTGTTTGCAATGACAGAGCAGGCTATGGGGTGTTGAATACTATTTTCCTGTGAGATTTGTTTTAAACATCTAGTGGCCAAAAATGAAGCGCTTGCAGTCCCATATGTGACTGTTCTCAAAGCATAGTTATATTTGTTGAAGAGTGAATCATGGTGTGGTGCCTTTTCGAACATGCTCTGCACGAAAATTTGGAAGGGCAACGCGAGGGGTTTGGATGGCCCGAGCGTGTGCAATTTAGGCAGAGCTTGTGATTCATTAAAACGTCTTTCCGTTGACTCGGATGTAAAGACACGAATTGTGGGCATTCGGACAGTTTATGATTGCCGCGACACAGCTGGCAAAATCTATTGCTTGCTTGAGTATGTACTAGTGACCCAGTGAACTCCGCGCGTCTAGCCGGTTTGCGATAAGAAGTTTTATCGCTAACTTGCCTTCCGTATGATGAACTAGTCGGCGCGCTAATATTTTGCAACAACTGGCGCCTAGTATTTAAGAATTTAATGAAGTTATTGTAATTCGGAAGCTGTTCGTCAGTTAAACTTTCCTTCTATAATCTAGATGTGCGATCGTCAAGTTTTTGGGCGAGAAAATGCACAAAAATAATTTCGAATGTGTTCACTGGTAAATTTAATGAATTCAGAGCGTTTATGTTAGCGGTAAGATCATCTATAAATTTGGAAATGCTAACCATAGAGTCCTGCTGCATGTGCTTCATGCCCAAGACATTAGTCACATAATACGCCGTAACAATCAATCTACTGTCATACCTGGCTCTCAACAACTCAATGGCCACCCTGTAGTTTTCGTGCGTTATTGGGAGTGACTTTATAACATTCAGCGCCTCATCCCTTAGTGATGAGTGCAAGTAGTGAAATTTTTGGATGCTGGTCAGGTCTGTTCGGACATGAACCAACTCCACAAACATATGGTAAAAATGTTGCCAGTTAATTATGTTACCTGCGAAGCAGGGTAGTTTAATTGGTTGTAAT
This sequence comes from Magicicada septendecula, assembly GCA_034769895.1. Taxonomy (NCBI): domain Eukaryota; kingdom Metazoa; phylum Arthropoda; class Insecta; order Hemiptera; family Cicadidae; genus Magicicada; species Magicicada septendecula. The sequence goes on from CM068368.1 coordinate 511,102,165, forward strand.
TGAATAGGAGGCGTACTGAATGTGACGACTTCGGACTGATTTAGTATTTTCTTGCTCATCTCTTCGGCATGATCTAATAAATTTTGCAACTTGCATTCTATGTTACACAAATCATCTTCCGTCTGAACTCTATCACTAACGGATACAAAATCAGAGTCATCAGACTCAATTTACGTTTGAATCTCGTCATATTTTGCGGATAGCTCCATCAGATGACGAAGCTTTATTTTTAGCGCATGGTGGTCATGCGTATCGTATTCAAAGTTATCCGCGTAGGTGTTTATGCGCGATATAGAAGCCTTGATCGTGCCACGCTTTTTGATCAGCGCCTTCATATCAGTCATGATTGTGTATTACTTGAAGATTCGAAACGATAATAAGAAAAAATGAGTGAATGCAGAGAGATGAACAAGACCAATGCAGGTTATCTAATTTATGAAGTCACGCTACAACGCGGTAACCATTGATTAACACATCTCAGACTAATTCTATGTTGTACTAAATACTGATATAGACAGCATATACAACATAACAGTATAATTCCTATTGCTATGAACACTATTTAAAAATATGTTTTACAATTAAATCAAAAAATATGAATATAAGCTTGTTAAGTTATATAAGTTTGTGATTGATTCACAGAAAAATTTATAAGCTTGCTGAGTTCGCAAAAAATCTAAGTTCATAGTCAAATTGAAACTGATATAAAGAAAAAAGTTATATTATTTTTTAAATACTGCTTATTTTAGTTGAATGACCTTGAAAGGTATACAAAATTATGTAAAAATGAAAGGATCATATGAAACATAAATTTATATTCACTTGGTATGTGGTACTTATCGACATGTTCAAGAAGGTCTCAGAGCGTGTCGAATCCTTGGCAGTCCCATCCGGCACCCATGAATTGACGATCCCTGTCAGGTGATGTCCGAAGTGGTCGAATTCTGCATAGGCTGGATGCTTTGGATTTTTCCCAAGTGATGAATGCCACGTGGTGATGTTGTTCAAATGTTGAAAAAATGTTTAGAACGATCCAGTCGGCGAATTATGACGTCCCCAAAAGTCGTGCAATGCGTGCTCCAGTTATAGTTGATAAATGTTGATTTAATCATGTTGTTAAATGCTGATAGGGCCTGCTAATTGAACTGTAAATCAATGAACTGAATCCATGAAATGAATGCTCCGTGAAATAAATTATTCGTGAAATGAATCATCCATGAAATGAATGATCCGGCCCGGAGGACCAAATGTTGCATGATCAAAGCTCTCGAGTATTTCTTGAGTTGGTATTTCTCATGCGAAGTGCTGCTGGTTTAAGGAATCGGATATATGGTTTAAAAGACGAAGTGGACTGTATAAATTTTGAGTTAACTAGCGTTTATTGACAAATTATATAATAAAGCGTTCATTGAAAATTACTCAATAAAGCTCATGGCCCATGCAATTACGTATGGCGTACATTGCCAAGATAAATAACGATTGAAGATTGAAAATTATATAAAGAAGTTAAGCAAATAATAAAATTTCACATCGCCGCGGCTAGCAAATAGAAAAGAATATTGAGCGAGTGAAGGCTGAGGGTTAACTAACAACTCTGTCGTAGCTCGCAGTTAGCGAACTGCACTTTAAGCGGGTGACGTAATTGCGTGGGCTGGTTTCGCACGGGCAAAGATTAATGAACAAATACAAAGATTTAACACTGTAATTATTACTATAATATTAGTTAGACATATAGGTCTTTCAAGAATATACGTAATCAGTGTTATCATTCACTCAACACATTACCAGTTTTTTTTATTGACACAAACACAATAACAGAGAGTGTTGTATATTATACGACAACGAAAATTTGACAATATTCTTGGTGAGGTAAGTGAAATTCACACAGTGCGTACAGAAGGTAAAGATGTTTTTAAAAGTTGTATTTATTATTGAAAATTATTTTTGTGCACAGAACTCTTTGTTATCCCTTTGATGGTACCATGAGAATGTCAGGCGCCTCATTAAGCTTTGCTTTTCTCGTTGAGTTATATAGTTACATAAATACGTTTTAAGAGTTATACATATCTATATAAAGTTATTTAAAAAGGCAAAAAGGCAGAAACCTTTTCTATATTAGATTTGTTTTTTTAAAATATTGTTCTCTCAATACACAAACTTAATGTAGTTATTTCTTCCTCTTCGACTTGTATCGTCCTTGCGGGAAGTGGCTATATTCTGAAGACGTCTGGTCATCATTTTGACCGTCCGCCCTGAAATATCCCAATATATTTTTGAAACCCTCTAGTAAAAGAACTTCCTTCATTACCCTCCCTTTACATTTCCGTTATCAATCGTTCCCCATAATACAACAGCCATATGGCTACTATTCTACTGAATTAATCACAGCTACCAGCGTTTCCTTGTGGCATAGCTTTTTCACAGTCTTTCCCCCATAGGTACTCTTTTTAACTCTTCATTATTACTCAAGTCTTTTCTTTATGAATTCTCTAAAATCTTCTCCAGACCCATGTCATCTCAAACACTACGTTTACATCGTTCTGTGTTTATCTATACAGGACGATTCGAATTGCCACAAAGACATACTCCTCACCAGGCGCTTTGTAAAATGTTAGAATTAAATTACTATCCTGTTTCACTAATGTAAGTTATGACCGTTAAATTACCCGTTAATGATTTATAGGAAGATAACCCACTTTACGAAGTTTAGTTTAGTATAACGGCAGTTAAGATCGTCGGTAACTTAACGGGAGATATTTGGTCCATTTTATTTTCAGTCGTTGGGAATGCCCATTAAAATATAAACTATTGTGACAGAAACAAAAATGAACCAGCAAAATAGAAAAATTTGAAGATGAAATAATGAAGTCCTACTTAGAAAATCATATAAAGACAAAAATATTACCAGTAATCGAAACCGATTTTGACAATCTGAGCAAGAGGAATATCCTCAACAACAGGAATAAGACAAAAAAAAAAAAATACAAAAAAGAGAAGAACATAAAAATACACATAAATAGAAGACTACTAAACAGTGTCGCCACCAGGTAGGCAGTTATTTTTTCATATAACTTGTGACTTATATAACAAAAAAAGCTAAAAAATAAGCAAATATAACTACAAACAAACAAACTTAAAAGGACATCAGGAGGCAGCACTTTACAGAACAAACAGAACAGTAAGAACAAACAGTAAATAAAATTATAAAAATATGCGTAACCAATGTGAAATAAAGCCACGAAAGAGGGTTGCCATCTTACAGAGAGTTTACTAGTTATTTTAACTTTAGTTGTGATGTTAGAAAGTTGATGTGTTTTAACTTTAGTTTTTATTTTAAAAAGTTGTGATGCTATCAAAATCGTGTTAACGAGCGTTTAATAACCAGGTCCAAACGGTCGTTAATGTAACGGCTATTAAGATAAGAACTGTAAAAAATGTTGACATCAGTCAACAAATTGTTGGTTAGAATGGAAGTTAACAACGATTTGTGAAACTGGCGTAAATATGTTTGCTATACCCGAACAGCCTAGACGTCTTGAATATAACGTTATACAAACATTGGAAGACGTAGACATTTGTAGTTTCGGTTGACACGAATCAGATAAATTACAATGCACTAACCTTTGTTTAATATTTATTAAGGAAAATGTATTTGATACGAAGTTGAAGAGTGCTTGCAGTATGAGTTTTAGAATAATTAAATATTAAACGGGAACGTCTGTATTTTAAGTTGTAGCAGTAGATCGTTTGGTTCGCTGAGACTCATTGATCATATCTTTTTCTCTATATCGTAACGGATTGTGACCAACTGATAACGGTAAATCGTTTTGAAATAAGTACATTATACGATAGTAAACCATTCAAAACGCTACTATTCTTTTAAAAGTTATAATTTTCTATAAAATATTAAGAGAATCTGAGTGCAACATTTATTGCGAATACTGGGTACACAAGTATTGTTTTCTAAACGAAGGTCTTATATTACAAGATTGAAAGTGTGATTCAGCAAGCGTGTAGTATCCCGGAGAGATCGGTATGAGAATTGTAAAAAAAAAAACAGGTTTGTAGCCCGTTGACTGTAAATGACCAGCAATGACGAACAATGTTTTCCTTTCTACTGAATGGAAACTTGCTTGATAATATGAAGATTTAAAAAGCATTAGTTCAAGCCGGACATGGTTTGTGTTATGGAGACCCAAAATTTATAAAATCTTATACAGTGATAGTAACAAACTAAGAACTGTAAAGATTCAAACTAATAAAGACTCAAAATATCAATAAAGAATGGTAAGCCAAGCGTAAATCTTTACAAAAATCTTAGTCAGGGAAAATTACTAGCAGAAATTGACTGGATATGTGTTCTTGTCACAAATTAATTGCATTCATAGGAATGTACTTAATTAGTGGCTAAATAATTGTTTGCGAAACGTCGACGGAACAGGTATCTGGGTATTCACTTGTCCACTTGGGGATTGTTGGGTCCACATGTGCTATCTAGGGATTGATATATGTCACAGGAAACATTGAAAAAAAGACTCTTATTCAGCACATTTAACTCACATATGTATATTTATAGAATATGAGTATAACCCTAAGTAGCAAAAAAACAATGAAGGAGAGATTAAAAATTCAAAAAGTAACGACACTCCAATTACAATATACTGAAACGAGCTCTGCGCCCATCGAAAGACACAAATGTAGCTCACTGATTTGAGACTTCTAAGTAAGACACATAAGGTACCCAAGAAAAAAAAATCTGGATTGATTGATAAGAAGATACCACCATGTAATTGAATGTTTACAATATTAAATGATGTGGGTAGGGCTGAAGGGAATGAATACTGCTATTAGGTGAAACGAACTACAGTGTAGCACTTGGAAATACATACTGCGGCGAAGGATAGCTGTCGAAAGTGACTACATAGCACCACGGAAATATAAGACCCATTTATTTTCTTCTTTAGCGTTTCTTCTTTTTTATGTTACGGTGTGCTGGAAAGTGACTAATTTTGTTTATACGTCTAATAAAAAAATGAAATTAATATGTTAGTGTGTCATGTTTGGTATGTTTTCAGAATGCATTACATCTGATCTATGGGATGATTTTTGATATTTCTAAAGTAATGTAAGATTTAGGAAAGTAACAGTATGTAAAAGAAAACCGGAGAAGAAGGCGCTTGACTTTTTTCAAGGTATTTTTTAATTGATGCCTTGTACACATTTTGGAGTTAATAACTACCATATTCATAGATCAAACAACATTGATCTCGTAGCCGCGCCTACTTATACCACCTTTACAGCTTTCTGTCCTCTCTTCGTATGAAAGGGCGCGAGTCTCTTTACTAGGGCCTACAGTATGTTGTTACATGACATTATGCAAGCGTGTGCTTGGTAGTGGAAGCCCCTACAGTCTTCTCTGTGACCTTGAACGCTAAATGTCGTTGATCAGTAATAACTTATAACAATACAGCAGTGTGACTGGACGACGGAATTCAGTCCGTAATAATCACGTCTACACACGTCAACACAAACAATTCCATTCCTATCCGAAGATCTCGTTACGTCTTCCTATCATAAGTATGTCGATAAATGTAGGCTCTGAATTTAGATTTAAACGCACGATTACTCTTTAGCGGTGGTATTACATGACTTATACCAAGGCCAGAGGTCACAACAGTCCATGGGCCGAATGCTTGAGTAAAAGTGTTAGTAAATTTTTTCTTATATTCAGTTTTAATAGACATTCCTTTGTTACAGATTACAGGAAATCTACACTGTACATCCCACCGAGATAGTTTATTTTTCCACAGATATTTAACCATTCGGACGGCGTTTACAAACATGGCTTTTAAGAGTGGACTTACGAGTCCAGCTTATCTCCGTAAAGAGTTTTATCTCCGTAAACAGTTTATCTCCGTAAACTCCTAAACGTATTCAGACGTTATGGTTTAATAAAACGACCGCAGTAATTACGGAGAAGATCGACTTTGCAGTTAAAAAATGTCAAGAAAGATGATGATTTTATAGCAAGGGATTAAGTAAGATTAGAAACTTTAATTACCGCAAACAGTGCAATTCTGAAACAAACGAAGAATTAGAATTAGAATCAGTTTCCCACCGACTTGTAGCATGGTAGTTACAATTCAAAGGAACTCAGCAGAATGTTAACGTATGTAAGACCAACGTATTGTAGTTATTGGTCTTACTACAAAGTGGAATCAGAAACAAAATTATAAAATAGACTTTACAAATGGAATTTAATGCTGTAAACGGCTAGACTGGAATATATGGAATATAGAGATAAGTGTTCCTCTGAATGCTGGGGCATTAACAGAAGAATGAGAAATAAGAGGGCAATGACCGTAGGGTGCTCTCTTAGCTCAAGAAATGTCGGCAAAGAGTGTCATAATATATTTAATTAATTATTGAACACAATAGGTGGATTTTGACTTAACCTAGGGTGAGAAAAAGGAAAGAAGAATAAGATGAAGAGAAGAAAGATAAAAAAAATAATAAAATTTGCTTAGTAAAAAATTCCATCTCGTTATGGAATTCGTTGTGGCTACTACGCTTATTTATTTGTATACGTGGAATTATTGACATTGATTTCTTATAGTTTTTCTAAATTCTTTATCATAATTAAATGTAGTACGTGATTTACCTGATAACGACTACACATTATGGTTGCTACATAATGTTTGTTTACTAGCAAACGATGGATAATATATCACTGCCGTATCAGAATGTTTATATTCGGAGCGCTTCGAAACAGTGCGCTCTTAGAACAATAAGACTTCCTGGTGCGCCAATCAGATTGTCCCCTTAGTGAAAGGACTGAACGCTTTCAGACCACTTGGACGCGGTGCCGCTACAATTAGTATTCACTGACTAACATACTCAGTGAAGCCGACCAGTCATGTCGTCGTCATTCCGCTGTCGTTACAGGCCTTTGTTTAAGTTGCACAACACTACTCGAGTGGATCTATAAACGTAATTACAATTGATAATGATTACTTTGATAATTAACGTTAACGGTTAAATCGAGATAGTAATAACAAACATGTACATGAAAATCTGAAGAATTTCCGTGAAGAGTTCAAGTGATTTCTAAAAATTGCCTTAATATTTTCTATACGTTTTCAGGACCGTTGAAGAACGAGATAGGATTCCCTGCAGAAATATTAACTTTGCACAAGATACAACCTTCTTCACTTCGATTTAACTCAACGTAGTAGTTGAATTTAAAGCCTTTAAACACCTACTGTTTGTTTAATAACGTGTATCAGTGCGAAGAGATTGTAAAATAACCTTTAATTCTAGAATGAACAGAAGAAAAAAGTAAAAGAAAGAGGGAATGAAAAAATCACCGGTGGAGAAAAAAGAAACTGACGAAGAAGAAGAAAAAGAAGAAAAGGAAGAAGAAGAAGAAGAAGAAGAAGAAGAAGAAGAAGAAGAAGAAGAAGAAGAAGAAGAAGAAGAAGATGATGATGATGATGATGACAATGCAAAAAAAGGAGATGAAGAAATTTGTTTTATCTTCTTTTATCGTCCATTGCAGCTTAAAAGCGCCACGACTACAACAAAATTGAGGTACCACGAAAGTGAGGCGCTCACAGGTTCATAGTCGACCTAGTCACTCCAGGAATGTAATTTAGCGTGTGCAAAACACTATTCCGTACACGTTTTAGCGTCCCTAATAATGTTCCAACAGCAGTAACGGTGTCTATGGAAATACCGCGCTGGAATAATCTTACTCAGTAACCATGTAACTAAATTGTCTGTTCTAAAATTGCCTTCTACCAACGTTAATGTATACAATTGACCATTATTTTAAACATTGCTTAGCGTTTTATATTATCATCCTACATTAACCCGTCTAACCCGTATACACTGTTATACATTTTCTTAAAAACCATATTAGTTTATATCAGAACATATGCTTTACACTTGTCTCTGTTTAAATATCAATAACCACTAAATTTTGTGTACGAATTTCTTAAACAATTTACTATAGATATTTATGTATATACTTTTATCAGGATTTAAACCTAATTGTAAGTTTTTATCTGTAATTGATGCGGAATGGTCTACTTAATAAAATTAGTGTGTGCTTTATGGTACCAAAAATTTGAGTTTAAAACCTGGAATGCCAAATCGTACGAAAAGTTTTCTTCGCTTGACGTTCCGTCTCTCTGTATTCGGTTTTGAACTGTCTTTGAGCGAAGCATGCTAATAGATCTTGAAAGACACAAACCAGATTTTTTAGTCTATGTTTTTAATAAATGGCAATCGTGTCTCCTATCTGAATTTGTGCCGCAATTGGCAGTCTAGCGTAAAAATAGAGAAGCATTAACAGAATTTTCTTCAGCTAAGAGTAGAATTTATTCTTATTTTGTGTTTACTTTTAAAATTATTAGCATACCAAACGCGTATGTTAAGCTGAAAAACTTGCGAAACACATAAGGGAATTCAGGGTAATATGAGCAATGTGGGGAATATGAGCTGATTAATACTTAACCATATTTGTCAAAGACGGAAAGTTATTTTCCTCTAGTTTCGTGTTGGTGACGTTATTTTGATTATTACTGCACAGTGCTGAAAGTGGCGCCACGCTAGATTGCACCTCTGCTTTGTAAAACATATTTTAAGTTAAGTGGTCATTTAAACTTACTACGAATTTGTCTCCGTAGTTATTAAAGCGTCCAAATATTTAAGATTTAATTACCAATATATTATTGCTGTACAAAATAATTAATATTCTGCCGTAAATACTATTTAAAAGAAAGTGGCGGACATATGTTTGGCCGAGAGTAGTGCAGGTTAAGATATGTAAGTATATCTTAATATATATCCACATATGTAGCAAAGGCAGACTCATGGATGCTCTAGAAGAATTCGAAATCTACAGAGCTTCCAAAATTAACAATAAATGTTTACTCAATGACCAACTCCTTTTTAAATCCAATATATTATACGACACAGTAATGAAGATAAATAATGAACTTTGAGGCTCACTCAGTTATGTGTTGACAATAGTACAGTGCGCACTGCTACGAGATATTATGTCGACGTTAATCGTATTGACTAGTATATTTGTGTATTTTGTTTACTCATTTATTGTTTTTTACTTTCACTGACGAGCCCTAGAAAATAGGAGGAAGTTTACAATATACCTGATGATGAAAGTTTACTTTCGAAACATGTAGTGATACAATTGAGAAATTACAAGACCGCAAGACGGACTATAAGGTATTTATATTTATATAAATTTAAAATTATTAAAGCGGTCTGCAGACCATACAATTATAATGAATGGTCTCGGCATGTTTGAAAATTTAATTTAGAGTTACTGTGCACCCACAAATAAAAGAGACTAAAATAAATTGAGCTGAAAGAGTTTTAAACAATTATGAATGGAATTTTAACAAAACTGAATTTATAAAATTAATGTACATATATTAAGAAAATGTAAAGATGAATTAACGTATGTGTGTTACATCCTGCAACCATTAATGAAAATGCAGTGATCAATTTTCGAATGTCTTTTAAGTAATCAGATAATAATAATTTCCAAAGTATTAGACAGTGTGTGTGTGGTGTTGATATTTTGTGGCGAGAAAGAGTCGTAGGTGAATTTAAGTGGCGACAGATATCTATACATATAAATGACGTTACAGGGTCCTCGGACCGTCGAGGGATGGGAAACAGCTGACACGATGGCACCTACACCAGCCATCATCATGGAAATTGATCGAGAGTAAACGGCTCCCCACGTCGCCAGCCACAGAGGGAGAACCTGTAGTTCCCGAAGGACAACCATTCAATATGTAACCACTTTCTTCTTCACCTATCAGCACCATCATCATAATCGACCATCATAGAATTCATAGCCGCCTTTCGTTCTCCAAATCCAGGTGGGCAATTTCCAATTTAAATTTAACTACATCACACAGCATCATTTCATGGAACATGGTACATATATATAATATTCAAAAATTGTTAAAGTAATGATGATAAAAGAGACATTAGAACTTTCATGGACACATGTTTGTAACTTCAGTGATAAACTTCATTAATAATACTTTGTACAAAAGCAAGGCTGCATTTTATGTATACATATATGTCTGTAATGTTTGATATAGCTAAGGACTGGTGCTGATATGGGGTAATATGATCATTCATGTCTCAAAAGTTTAAAGAGGGTGCACAGTTAATTGATTTTCTATAATTAACATTCATTAATTGAGTAATTCAATTGACTAACTAAATGTATTAAATTAAATAATTGAATAATTAAGATTAATTGCTATCAGAATTGAATTATAATGATTAAGACAAATTATTGTAAAAGGGGTATGAATATATCTTTTATAAATTATTCTCAGTCGTATTAAAGGTATCCTATTGTTATGGGTGTAGCACCAATTCTCATTATTAGAATACAAGTATTAATATTGTAACGCATCTAAAATATCGTTATATAAATATCATCACAAATACCCAAATGAAGATCTACCGTGAACATATCTAAGCTAATATAGCCAAACACATCAACAAGAGGAAAGACAACACTAAAATGTCAAAGCCAAACTTGTATACCCAGGAAGAAATAATGTTAAAGAAAATAAGCACCCAAAGGAAGAAGTTGTAATTAAATGAATCATCAATGTTATAACAAGAGGAAAAGTGAACCAAACAACTACGTTAGCAACCAGGACCCAATAGATCCAATAAGTGAGGGAAAAATATATAAGAAGAGGGAAAAATATACAAGAAGAAGGAAAAATATATAAGAAGAGGGAAAAATATATAAGAAGAGGGAAAAATATATAAGAAGAGGGAAAATATATAATAAACAAATAAAATAATACTACCAGTGTGAAGAGTACACAACAAGTGAGGAAAATATATTATAAATGAAGAAAATATATGACAAATAAGGAAATAATATTACCAGTATGAAGAGTACCAAGTAAGTGAGGAATAATACCACAACAAGGAAGAACCTGAAAGAAAAAGTGACCACGAACAAAACTATTGAAAATAATAATCCAATAAGCAACCACAGACAATAATAGTGTGCTACTTACAGTGAATTAATTAATACTAATATACCACGAGCTGAAATATACTAACACAAACAATGAAAGTGTAGTGTTTATAGAAAGTGAAAATAATAAGTGATAACAGTTGTATAAAACAATCTCAAATAAAACAACACAGACAATAAGTGTATTATTAATGAGACCAAAGTATAATAAAATAAAACATAATAAAGACTGCAAGTAAACTGAAAATAAGTAAAGAAATAATTGCTCAATTATGAAAGTAAATGGAACTGCTTACCAGTAACTACCATGAGTGACCTTAAATATAAAATCATTACAAAATATACATTTAAATATCAAGAGAGTGGAAAGTAAAGTCGATACAGAATGTAATTATTAGTATATCAGAGATGAGACAACCTGTATTAGATTAAAAACCGTCAACACAAACCAAATGTAAACACCCAATATGTATGTCAATAACCAATCAAAATTAGATGATAATATGTAAACAAATAGTATATAATACAACTAAAATAAAGAAAACCATTGTACTAGATAATAGTAATAATAATCATGGTAAATATATAAGAAAATATGCAAGAAACCAAGCTAATGAATATAGACATTGTTGTCATTCAGTAGTATACACATAACCTCAACTGAACAGAATTTGCAACAAAGAAAAATAACTAACAATTAGAAAAACATTGATAAAAGTATTTACATGATGCAACAACCAAACTAGAATAAATAATGAACGGAATAAACCCAATATGAACTAAGAAACACAACTATATACTTTAAATTTTATAAACAAATAATAGCCAAAATACCAAACCACAGAGTGAATGACAGAATTACAAAAAAAAAAAAAAAACTTAATCAAACTTAATCAGAAAGAGGAGAATAGTATAACAGTAGTTTCAGGAATACTCAATACCTCTTTGAGAACCATTACCAAACAATAAATACATAAATTTATGTAATAATAATGAAAACCAATAATACATGTCACATGAAACTAGATGTAAGTAACAGTCCAACAGGAAATTGTGAGTAATTAGCACAGCAGGGAATACTAAATACCCAAGATAAGATGTAGACAAACACTAAAGACAAATTAATGGATGAAAATACATCCCTGATACAGAACTATTAATAAAATAAGAGTGTCAATATGACAGGACACCTAACATGGTGGGATAAAACCATTCAATGTAAATAAACGAAGCTATGTTAATAAATACAAAGCTGCACAAAAGGTGTAGTATCATTTACAAATGGTATATGTACAAACCAAACACAATAGAATTGTGTTAGAATAATATATATGTTAGAACTAATAAGAAATAATGCATGGACATTTAAGGCCTACTCGCCTGAAAATGCATATGGAATATTGTAAATATTTAGTATTTAAGGAATAATTGATAAGAAATAATGACGTGAACCATTATCAGTGAGTGATATAAGTATCATATGATACTATAAAGTAGAAAAAACTTATATTTAAATAAGAACCACTAAATGTGCATTGACGAAAGGGTAAATAAGTTAATCATGGACGGAATTAGTGCATGTGTAGACTCAAAATGAAGAGCAGAGCATCGGAAATAACGTGATACCTTTAGTTTCCAAATCGGAGATGTATTAACAAAGTTATAAACAATCATAATTTTTCAATCAATTCCAAAAGAATTGATAGCGTCACTTTTAGACTCTCCAACCCAAAGCCAAACGCTGAGAAATAAAATTTAATAATTTCTTATGGCGTATGGGTACGAGATTAATCGATTTTCAGCCAATAAGAAACGCTGATTTCAGCAGACGCCAGTCGAAGTAGCTAAGGAGAGCGACATTAAGAAACTGATCGTCAACGCCGACAGAACGTCTCTTCGACGAGAGTATTTTTTTCAAAATGTGCGCGTTCCCCAGTTAGTAAACAATTTTATCTAACCTAACTTATGTGTTAATAACCTCAAACGTGTGAAGTGTAAACAGTGATACGAAATAATGAAATATACCATTGCCAGTGTATAATATCGGCAATGGTGAGTGAAATAATAAGGGAATATTTAGAATTAATAACATTTGAATGAATGTTAAACAATTATCAAATAATAATTTTTGTGTTGATACCACGTTAGTCAAGTACATTCATACGTGACTAATCTCAATAATGATTATGAATTAACACATTATTGAACAAAAGTTCTCAGCTTTGTTTTTTAAATAAAGTACTATTAATTTTAAAGAAGAATTGCAAATAAAATTATTACTTAACCAATACTAAAGCACTCGCACATAGATGCTGATTTGACTAAACAATAACGAAAGACAATTCGATTATCAATAATAATTGAGAACTGTCAATAAGGTTCACATTTGTTAATAACTGTCAATTTGTTAATGACACATTAATAAATGTGTCATTAGCTAATATTATGTGTAACTATAAGATTTTATGAAGTTAATTTAAATATTTTTAATAATTATAGGAATTTTCACTCTAACCTACCTGTTATTGAAATGTACACAGATAATGCAGTGATATGCTTTCAATTTACGAAAGCCTGAATATTCTTAATTGCACTGAGATTATAAATTAATCATTATATTTTAATTGTTATAACCATTAAAGGAATTTTATTCCGATATACAACAATATTAATCGTATTGCACATACTGTACCATAACCTGCAAAGTTGAAAGCAGGCGTGCCTGACACGATAGTTTCCAATATTATAATTAAACTTTTTTCTAATTTTGTAATCACTCTCCATAATAGGTCATTATCGTATTTAAGCATTTTTTGTAGTAAGTATCTTGTATACTAAAAGAATTCACGATTTTTGTTAACTATAAATAAGAAAACTAACCAAATCAGGTTAGCGAAATACAATATAAAAAACCAGTGTTACCAGTCCTGAGTTTTAAGAATCTCTGTAACGAGTTAAATTGTTTTTAATGTTTTATGAAATGTTTTAAAGGGTTTTAAATGAACTTTAATTATTGTTAATAAATTACCGTTTTTCAAATAATCGAGTCAGTCCGTCATTTCAAGGTAGATTATAATTAAAACAACAACAGAGCATTTATTTTACAAATTGGCAGTAAGGTAAATAAGCGGCCATGACTTTGAATAATTTCAACACAGTCTCATATACAGAACAACTTTATTTACTTTATATCCACATGCACACTAGTAGTAAATATTCTATGAATTGTGTTGTGTTATTTTCAGTATATTACAGGAAGAAAGGATCTACTTTGGAAGGTTGACACCAGTAAGTAAGTGGTAACTGACAGCTAAACTAACCAGTGCTTCGAAAAGAGAATTTGAACATTTTTCAGCTTTTTAAACCTTTTTGAAACACAAAATTAAATAAATAATAATAATTTTAAACCTACACAATTGATCAAACAACACGTAAACTCGTCTAGTCATAGAGTGACAGCAACAACGTGTGACTTATTACACAATTGAATAGAGGACATCTATACACCTCTATCTATCATATTATAGAGTGACGCTCCATCGCGGGGCTTGATTGAATAAACACACCATAATCTATCTATCATATTAAAATATATATGTATGCATCTATACGAGTTGTCTCTCAGATGAAATGATATGGTATAATAATGTTATAAAAAGAAAGCACGAATAAAATGTTGTTACTGTTACTGTTATATGATTGTTTTATTGCAAGTCCTGTCACGCTGGGCCCAGTACTTTTTTTCTTCCGTCTAGGACAAGCGCCTAGTTTTAAAAATTAAGTAACGACCCCTGTTAAAAAAAAAAAAATTGTAAAAGTTTAGGGGGCCGTTACATCTTCTTCTGACCTCCTCGTTTGGTATTCGGTCTGCTCTCGTTATTCCACAGCATCTCCTCCAATATTCCATCTCTGTTGCATGAATTTTTCTTTCATTCTTTTTGTTAATAACCCATACTTCTGCTGCATACCTCATAATGCTTTGGACTATGGTCTGATATATCATTTTTTGGATGCTGTTTCTAATATTGTTGTCCCATATAACACTGTGTTATTGTCTCATCCCTGTTCTAGTCTGCCCTAATCTACTTTTTATTTCTTTTTCCTTTGTGCCTTGTTTACTCAGTGTGAATCCTAGGTACTTGAATTTGTCTGTTCCTCTAATTTTAACATTTTCGTCTACTTCTAGATCTGTTGTTTCTTCATCTCTAATTGCAAAGTATTCAATCTTTTTTATGTTTATTTCCAATCCCATCTATGTGTATCCTTTGTTCAGCTTTCTGACCATGTAGCTTAGTCTTCTTCATCCTGGGCTATAACTACCTGGTCATCGGGGAAGCATAGTGTTTACAGGTGTTCGTTTCGTATCGGTATTCCCATTCCATGGCACTTTTGTTTCCACATGGTTAATGGATATTCTAAAAATATCTTAAACAGCGTGGGTGATGTTGGGCAGCCTTGCAATAACGCTTTGGATGTTTTAAACCTACAGACAATTTTGTTACCTACTTTAAGTTGTTCGTTGTTGTTTTTATAATAGATTTTTTACTGCTTGCGTCAGGGCTTTCGGTATTTCCAATTGTGATAGAGCTTTAAACATTTCTTGTCTGGGTACTGTATCATATGCTTTTCTAAGGTCGATAAGCGCTAGATGTTCTTCCCTGTTCTTCGCTTTTTCCTTTGCTATGATCTGTTGGAGTATATATGGTCTACGCATGATCTCCGGCTGTAAAACCTGCTTGTTCTTCTCCAATCTTTCCCTCTATATTTTCCTCGATTTTATTTCTTAGCACCCCACCATACAGCCTTCCCATTGTTGTTATGACACTTATGCCTCTATAGTTTTCGCAGTCTTTTCTATCGCCCTTTTTAAATATCGATGTAATTCGTGTCTCTTTCTATTCCGCCGGTAAATCTTCTCCATTTATAACCTTCTCGAACATCCTTCCTATCATTCTCATAAGTTTTTCGGTTCCCTACTTTATTAGTTCCGATACTAAAACTCCTGGGCCTGATGCTTTGTTGTTTTTCATTGAGTTTACTGCTTTCCTTATTTCTACTGCCGTTATAGTAATTCTATTTTCTGTTTCTATCTCTATTTCTTCTTCATCGTTATTAAGGAATTCTTGTCTACGTTCCGTTAGTAGGTTTTTATACTGTGTCCCCCATTCATTGTCTTGTATGTATTGAATATAAGTTTTATCCTTTCTATTCGTTCGTAATGATTTAATTACATTCCATGCTTCCGAACTCCTAGCTCCTCCTATGTACGGTATTGGTCTACATTTCTACACCTGTTTTCCCATGCTTCATTTTTCTCTTTGCTGACCATTTCCTTCACTTCCTTGTTCTTCTCTCTGTAGTTTCTGTAATCTTCTTTTTTTTCGTGGACATCCATTTGTTTATTCTTATATCCCAACCTAATTTTTAAGGGCATTAAAGAGAACACTCATAACTGTCTTGTCTTTTGTTTGGCAGCAGCGAGTAGACGGCTGGAATCGTTTTGTTTTCATTCCACGAACTTTAAAGATCAGCGTAGATGATAACTAACTGCTGAAAGTACTTGCTCGATTTTTTAAATATTACGTGGTAAAGAGCAACAAACGTATTAATAAAGAAAATTTTCTTTTATCAGTGACAAACAGAATTATTTTATATAATATTTTATCAACTGCTATTATGCAATTGAAATTTGCTTCACAATATTACAAATACAATAACGTTTACATGAATAGATTAACTTATATTAAATGGATTTTAAAATGTTTCTAAACACATGTTACTACTTTGCTGTTGAAAAGTCAAAATTTTCTTTTATAAATTATTTTAAATTGATAACAATAAGTTTTAGGTTATATGTATAAAAATTATATTTAGCACATGAGTAAAGAGTATTGAATGTTTAATAAAACTCATTGTCATCTGTAGGGTAAAAAGACAATGAACCTATTCATGTTAGAAAATGGTGGTATATTTCAGATTGGCTGACATGTGTGTTATGATCTGTAAGACGTTCAGACACTTGCACGGAGTGACATTTGCCTGAAAATTGTATGTAATGTCATTTGCACCACGGGACAATCCTTCCAGAAATATATAATGATTCCAGGGAATGTAGCATGATTTTCAGGAGTCACATTTGAACAGAAACTAACGACAAATTAACAGCTGTGAGGCCTAAATAGATGATGTGTCTTAATTATATTAATTATATTTAAATATGAATAATTAATTATGTTATATGCACTGCTGTATTAAAACTATTTCTATTAATATTAAATGCGTTTTTATTAGGCCTATTTGCTGTTCTCATTATTATTATTATTAATATTAGTGATATTTATTTTCAGCTATTATTATTGTTATTATTACACACGCGCGCACCATACACACACACACACACACACACACACACACACACACACACACACACACACAATACTAGTCAAACTTTGGTGCTTCAGATATTGAAGACTTCATCCACGAGTAGGTTTCAGGTCCACTTTTCAGTGCTTTTTAGAATTTGCTCCTTTCCAGAAACATTTTTAAAAAAGTACTACCAATGAGTGTGAAAAATGTGGAAACTTGAAGTCTCCCAGCAAATACCTTAACTTCCCCCTGCTTGTGTTATCGCACCATTCAATTTACAAGCGTATATTCTTTCCATGATGGTGTCGTGAAATTGTAACTTATTGATGTACCTCTCACTACTGTTTACTAATTTTTCTCTCATTGTGTACACTTTAGGGTCGCTGTGTATTTCAAAATTGCATATATAATATGGAGCACTGGTGATGTTTCCAAGTATTTTGGATTGATGATGATTATGCAGTGCCTTATAACTGAATCAGTCTATCCAAATTTAGTATAAACAACTTCGTATTTTGTTGCTTACGCTAGTTTGCGAATAAATAGTTAGACAAATTTAGAAGTTCAGAGTAAACCGTCTTTACACTCTACGTTTTAAAAAAGTTACTCACTTTTAGTGATTTTTTTAGTTATACGCATTTTTCATCCTTATTTTGAAAACAAATAATTTAGAATATTTAATATCTGGACAAATTAACATCCTCTGTGATACCTAGGATACTGGGACAAGCGTTAATAATACGGGACGGGTCCTGTAATTCTGAAACATTTGGTCGCATTGATTCAGTAAACACTCAGTTATGTTACTGGTTACACATTTCATCTGAGTGGCTTTGCTATCATAGTGATGCATACGCGCTGAGTTGAAATGACATTCCTAGTAATGATCGTTTTGTAAAAACTATTCAATTGTCGGTGTTTATGTTTACAAAGATTCGCTTGTGTGGTGATGAATATATTGCAGTTGTGAAATGTGGTATTTACGGAGATTAACATGGAAAAGCCTTTGCTGATTTTCAACAGTCGCCAGTAATAGTAGGCTCAACTAGAAAAAGAAAGTTTATTCAGATGAACTCCATTATGGATGGTGTATTGCATAAAACACACTCACACACACTCACACACTAGGAAATGACTATAGGACTAGAACTATACTGAGGAAATTAAAGCAATATCATTGAAATTTATCTAATTATATTTAATAATTTATACGATTTATATATATAATTCATATAAATTGTGCTGAGTTATGTAATTGTACTCATGCTGCCTTGTTTGTGCTAATAAATAATAACAGATATTCAGCTGTTGGTACTGAACTCACGAATAGAATATTAAACGAGACGTTAGAATTACTAGTATAAAAATAATTAAACTCTTTTACACAAACTCTCTCTCTATCACACACACACACACACACACACACACACACACACACACACACACACACACACACACACACACACACACACACACACACACACACACACACACACACACACACACACACACACACACACACACACACACACACACACACACACACACACACACACACACACACACACACACACACACACACACACACACACACACACACACACACACACACACACACACACACACACACACATGGCCTATAATATCATGTCCTTATATAACACGCATCATAGTAGATTTCAATCAGTATTAGGTTAACGTTATTAATGAAGGCAAAGCTAACTTAATGCGGTTAAAATATGCAACCTTTGATTAATGACTTTAAATTAAACTTTTAAGCTCGTATTATGCGATACAAAAGTATACTATAGTATTTCTTTTCTAATATACAGGGACGGATATAGACGTGTTTGTGTCAAAGTTGTATGAGAATCGTTTATACGTGGCGTATTACTATTTTGTGTCCCGTGTGAGCTGTTAATTTCCCTTACAGATGAAGATGGGAGAAATATAGTATACTTCTAATATACTAATGTGTTAAAATTGTTCTAAGGCTTTCACGGCCGGTGTCAGTTGTGTTAGAAGAGTTTACCGGGCTGTTTGGCCGAGGTCTACGTTTTAAAAACAAACCACGGCCAAAGAGCCCGGTAAACTCTTCTAACACATACTAATGTGTTGTTACAACACATAACTTTGTTGAAGGTGCCTCTTCATGTGGTCTCCGCTAGAACTAACCAACCAGTCCTTTCTGTGTTGTGTAGCTGACTTCCATAAAAATGTACTTTAAGCGCTCAGAAAAAAATACTTCTATCATCCACTATTTATAGAACCTTATTAGGAATAGTTTAGTTCAAGTCTATATTAATATCTCATTCTGATCAAAAGGTACTCGCAAATATGTTTTTCAAAAGTCAGATTAAGTAAAAATATAATTGCAAATAAAGAAAAAACCTTTTTGCGCAGTAACATCTGTGGAATAAAAGTATTTTTTATGTCCTCAGTAGTGAGTAATGCAAGTTTAATGAAAAAAAGGTGATCAAATAAAACAAAGGTGATTAGTTTGGAGACACAATTATTCGATTAAAAATGTTTTTTTCATAACTTTTGTGCCAATTATAGTCTTAAATATTTTACCATATTAACGTGCTACAACTACATTAATTTAATGTAAATTTTATATTAGTTGTTTGTTTCAGTTAGATAGTTTAATACAATAAAAAAGTAGGAAAACGTTCAAATTAAAAAGGACTTAAAATTACATATATTTATAATTATTGTATTTTACATTTAGAGGTGTAGTTATTATGAATAAAATGGACATAGTACTATTAGTTGAAACGTTAATATTACCATAAAACTAAATATAATACATCTTCATTATTCCATTTTATTATTAGAAGTTAAAAATATTTTATATGAAATAATTGTATTTCATTTTATTCAGTTTACTGATATGATTTATACCAAACAAATTGCTAATTCATCGTCATTCTCCGGGTCGGTATGGTCATCTTCTTTAGAGAAAAAAAATTCATCATTGCCTTCGTCATCATTGTTATAGCACGTAGACTTACTTGTCACAAAGACATCAGATTCTTTACTAGACTGAAGTGTCTACTCACTTTAACTGACTCACCTATGATCCGTACTCTCCTGATCCTACGAGGCAGATTATAATTTTTCGTATTTTATTTGTAGAAATATTTATAGGTATCACAGTATCAGATGTTCCATTTAAAATGTTTATCCGTTTTTCAATTTCCTATAATTAAATCCTATAGCACGCAGTGTTTGAGATAATGCAAGATGATGACCTACGACATTTTTTTCTAAAATGTTAGTAGTTTTTCCACTGTAGGAAATTCTTTTATTTCGTAGAATTTAAAAATGGTACAGAAAATAATGTTTTTGTATAAAGAATTGAAAAACATTACATTTTTAAAAAATCGGGATTTATTTGCTCCGAGAGCCGAGAACAACAGACCATTATTGTCACCTTCAAAGTTTTATTAGATTTGTCTACTTTTTTAAAATTATAGTTATTATTTTATTACTTACAACGCATGCTTCCGCACAAACTTTATTACACTCATTGGAGTTCACAGATCTTAAAAACAGGCACAGAAAAAAATTCATTATAAAGCTTTAATATTAAAAATTATTTGTCTTCTCTTATATATAAGTGTATATGTGTGTGTGTGTGTGTGTGTGTGTGTGTATGTGTGTGTACACATATACATATATACATGTGTGTGTGTGTGTGTGTATGTGTGTGTGTATTGCAATAGGTGACATTTGCATATAAAATAATAATTTCACTCTCAACATATGATAGCATGTTACAATGAGAATTGGTTCAAGTAAAGTGAAGTAAAGGTTGCATGTTGAGACACTGTAATATAGACAATAAGAATCACGTCAAAATTGTTAGATTAAGTTGATTTTTGACTGTATAAAAAAAATGAGTTTTGTGAAGTAGTGCGAACATATGACGAGTGGGCGTGTGCGCGTGTGAATAACTGTGTTATACAATATCAATAAAAAACGGATTAAATTAAATAACTTTTATGTGAATCCAATGTCTGTACTTACACCAGAATGTACATAAAATGAAGACCTATCTGCTAGTAATATTTGTTAATAATATAAAGAACGAAATATATGTTTTTTTCATAAAAAAGGTTTTATGACCCATAAGAAAAGTACTAAAATTATACCGGTTTTATTTGCAGATTTTACATTGTTAATAGACAATTTCTTACAAGTAGAATGTTATCTGGACTAGAGCCGTAAGAGTGAGGGAACGTTCTGACCATTGAAATTGGCAAAACATTAGTCGATTTATTTGTGATGGTATGTAAAGTCAGTCTAGCTTAGATAACGGGAGAAGCAGTCTTATTAAACTTAATAACGTGTAATCGTTACCTCTGATTTAGGCGACAGGTCTATCAAGAGTGACGACCACGTAGTAAAGTTCACGGCTGAATTAATCTCGAGTTCTAGTACGGTAAAGTTCAAGATTATCCGCTTAGGCATTTATGAACACGTCAAGTTAGCCGGAAACATATAGACCATTAATAATTAGTAATTCAACACTCTTCGTAGAAGTATCCAATCCGTAAACGACCCTGAGAGCTGGAAAGCAGGAGGAACATCAATATACTAACGTCTACCTGAAAGAAAGATCTGTCGACGATTATCAGGAACAAGAGGAGTAACACCGCATCGTTCATCAAACAAGTAAAATGAAGCCATTTATATAAACTCAATTATTAAAACAATTATAAACTAAAAGACATAAAAACTTGTAAGAATTAAAATTTATGTAATTAGAGTGTAGGAAAGAACTATTTAAATATAAAGAATATGTCAACAGAAACTGTTAATTATTTTTATTTTGCAACAGAAGTAGTAATTAATTTTATTTTGCACAGAACGGTTGATTGATTTATTTGTATCAGAAACAGTCAGTTAAATTTGCGTTGTTGTCATAGACTAGTAAAATATTTGTGCAATTTAAAAAAATTAAGGAAAATCTTTAATAAACTGAAACATTCCATTATCTAATATCGACTACTTATTCTATGTGACCTTGTACATCTAGTTATGTACATCTAGTACATCTAGTCATATATATAGAGTTTTCACTTAAACACCCACAGCCTTACTGTGTCCATAAAATTATAGTTACCTAGTTACCTATCTGGAGTCACAAACATAAATCAGTCACAGAACCTGAAAACTGAACGGAACGAACAGCATAGAGCAACGATCAGAATGCGCTCTTATGCACAATGTATAATAATGTATAATAAATTATTGATGCGCTGAGGAAACAGATTAGTACCTTATGGCTGAATGACTTGTGACGCGTTGCACGTATATAATTACGTAACGCTCTGGATTGTTCTAGATCTTGGGATGGGCTGCCCTTCCTAGACGTTACTAGACTAGCTACCGCATGCAGCCGGCATGTTGTGTTCAAGGTCGGACTTTGACCTAGTCTCCAGATTGTTCTAGTCATTGTTACCACTCTAATTATCTCGGATCTCTCCACAGTAGGCCAACGGAACTTCAGAGCTGGAAGAAAATAAAAAGATATCTTTTGCACGCTTTCGTTTTTGTTATTTCCATAAGCTACACTATACTACGCACAAGTCAAAATGTATGGACGGTAACTCTACCCCACACCAACAGGGGCGCTTCTTTCGTAGCCAACTAATCTGACACGACCACACGTATTTGTAAACAAGTTTTGTTGCCTGTATTAATGCTCAGTGTTTTATAACAAGCGCCATGTAACTTCAATCTTGTCTAATGAGTACCAGAGTGTATGCTAAGAATTTTGTAATTAATGTTTTAAAAACGTATTATCTGGTTTAAAGAAATCGTAAAATCGCAACAATGTTAAATTTTATTAAAAAAAAATTTTCAAAAACACATTAGAAGTTAGTTGTGTTCCTTGTCCGATCGAGTTTCTATCTTCAATTTGCAATAATCAATATTAACTGTAGAATTTATATTTGTATTTATTTGTGGTTTATATTTGTTCTTTTTCCTAGCATTTAACTCTTTTCCAAGGGAGGAAGTCAATAGTATGAAGTAGCAGCCTAATACGTAAGCAATTGAATATTACTACAAATAATATTTATATTTTTGGAAATATCATTAAAAATAAAATGTTTAAAACTAATCAAAGTTAACAGTAACTAAATGTTAGGCCTACTATCAAACCCGACAAAAGATAGGTAGGCCTAATATATAAACAGAAGACATGAGCCTAGAAGATAGAGGTCAGATGGAATACGAGGTTAAGGTTTATAAATACTCAACGAAACCGAGCAGCAGCGGCAGCGGAACAACAACAACAACGACGACGACGACGACGACGACGACGACGACGACGACGACGACGACGACGACGATGACGCCGACGACGACGACGACGACGACGACGACGACGACGACGACGACGACGACGACGACGACGACGACAACGACAACGACAACGACGACGACAACGACAACGACAACGACGACAACAACGACAACGACAACGACAACGACAACGACGACGACGACGACGACGACGACGACGACGACGACGACGACGACGACGACGACGACGACGACGACGACGACGACGACGACGACGACGACGACGACGACGACGACGACGACGACGACGACGACGACGACGACGACGACGACGACGACGACGACGACGACGACGACGACGACAACGACGACAACGACAACGACAACGACGACAACAACGACAACGACAACGACAACGATAACAACTTCAACTTCAACAACAACAACTTCAACAACCATAATAATAATAATAATAATAATAGGTGAAACATTTTTGTTTACATGTCTATTTAGGGTTTTCTTTTCAGAAACGTCTTCTAAAATACTGTGGGATGAAAACCATCGATGTATAATATATTAGTTTATTAATAATTTATTCAATTACTAAGTGTGTAATATATTATACATCGATCATAGAAACTGAAAACTGAATGTATAAAATGAATCTATACAAATTTCCGTAGTAGGAAAAAAGACGACAAAATTAACAAATACCATTGTTCTACAGTTATAATTCAAGACAATGCACCACAGTTTGACTTTTTCTATGGTCGACGGTCAGGTTTGTAACGTTATCATAAGTATGTTATCAACAAAGAAAAATTTTATACATGCTGCGCAATATAAAAAAAAACTTTAATAATACTGATATAATGATTCAACGAAAAGTCCAAACGAAAAATTTAGAATTTAGGTTGTTCAGTTTACATGGTTGAATACGTTTTTTCGGGTGCCTTTTACATTTACACTGAAAACTAAAAATCAAGAACTGGAAAAATTCCTACATTGGACAAACATTTTATACACGGTCCAGAAATAGTACCATAAGATTTGTTGCTCATGGGTCAGTTATCACGGAAAGAGTCTCGCGTACTATCGAGAGAATTATTCAAAAAAATACAGTAGTAAAAAAATTAAATTAATATTTTTTTGAGTTCGGATAAAGTAATTACAAGCAATAGGATTCTACCAAAGAAAAAAATTATCGTTAACTACGGTAGAAAAAGAATTAAACTTATTAATTACCAACCCTTAAGATCATTTATCATTTAGGAATAAGACGTTGACAACTACGGTGGCGACGATGACTACGATGATAATTACGATGGCTATAATGATATTATTACGACGGTCTACTGATCTTCGTATGGTACTGTGGAAATCAAAACGCAAGACACCAATTACGTCACTAATCACCAGATTTAATTACCACAATTAAACACTTTGTTATTAACAAGAGAGTATCTTACAACAAATCAATAAAAATTGTTCACAGGCAATTAAATAATGTCAACTGATATAAAACACAATTGTATTACAATCGTCTCGCACAATTATAAAACACGTAATACTTCGCCACAATATTACGAACAGCACTGTGTAAATCGCCAGTTAAACTCACGGTGTAATCGCCCGACAATAACTAATTCGACCGTCGCTGAATGGCTGTATATATACTCCGCTGATATCCAGAATAATCTGTCACTTTGTTAAACAAACAGGCGCTCTCGAGAATCCACTAGAAACAGTGTCCTTGAACACACTGCGCTGACCGGTATGGTCCGGTATAGACTCGATAGTTGACGCGTAGTTGTCTGTCACCTTAAAGTAGCAACATTATGTACGCACACACACTACATCTGGAATAGTCGAGATACTTGTAACATTCCAACACACGCACACACTCACACACACACACATTTCTTGTGTGTCGTAGTACGTAACACTTTTTCCGCATTATGTAACACTGTCCGCTCCTTAAGCCTGTTCGTCCCGAACTGGCAAACCATCTCTGAAGTAATACTTAGCCAGGCGATCTAGGTGGACGACCTTGAACTTTCGCTGTCTTTCCTGTTGAATCCGATAAACAACATCGTTGATTCTTTTTTTCACAGTGTAGGGTTTTTCCCAGTTAGTCTGAAGCTTAGGTGAGCGACCACGACGGCTCTCTGGGTTGAACAACCAGACTTGATCTCCTTCTTGGAAACCCACACTATTACTGCGAATGTCATACCGAGTTTTCATTTTATCTCTGGAAATCTTTAGCCGTCCTCTTATCAAGCGATTCATTTCTAGTAGTTGGTTTTCTAATTACGAGGAATAGTTCTGTGGCTCTTGGGACTGACTCTTAGGTAATCCGAGCATCAAGTCCCCAGGAAGACGAATCTCCCACCCAAACACCAATTTTGCTGGAGTCATTCCGGTTGTGTCGTGTACTGATGACGTATACGCCATGAGGAATAGTGGTATTCGTTGGTCCCAGTCTGTTTGCTTCTCCTCAACAACCTTCGAAAGATGCTGTTCAGGTGTCCTATCGAATCTCTCAACCATTCCGTCCGACTGAGGCTGCAGAGGCGTTGTCTGGAGTTTCGAATTCCGAGTAGACGGCATAATTCTTTAAACACTCCTGATTCGAAGTTTCTCCCTTTACGTACGTTCCGTATTACGTAACACTTTTTCCGCATTACGTAACAATATGCATCCACAACCTGATGACGGTGTATGTTAAATAACTTTGTAGTCTATATACATCAATTCTAAACAATATCACCATATTTGTATTTATATATTGCTGTGTAGTGTTTTTTACTTTTTTAAACGAAAATTGAGATTTTATATATTTTTGTAATTTTTTAAATGTAAGGAATCCAATCATAATTTATTTGATTTTTTGCCAACGTTGAATGCCCGTTGCCCCACTCTGTGCAGCCCGGAAAATGGAAGATTATTATGGAACATCAGCTGGGTAAAATTGTGAGCATCCAATGGCCGACCCATTAAGTTTAGATCTGGCTGTATTAGAGCACGGATAGTTAGTTACTGCTTCGGATTAGTGGGAAGTGATTATCGTGTTAATCAGTGCAAAACTGTAATAAGGTGACATTTATGTATTGTAGTTGTTGCACAAAAACTTGGATTATTGTATAAGAGTGCTTTGTTGATTTAAAACTGCTGTTTGTGTCTAATTAAAAATTGTAATTAATTACTTAATTGATATCAGTTATTTTGTTTTCACTGAATAACACGGCGATTTGTAAGAACGTCGTAACATAATTCAAAACACTTAAAAGTACTGCCACTATTTCCATATACTGTCACCAACTTTGGTTTTTGACGTGACGAAATCTTGGCCCAATACTCTCCTATCTCTTCTAACTTTCGTAACTACCAATCAACAACTAAATGAAAAGTGAAGGAAAAGCCAAAAGGTGAGGAAAAGTAGTTAATAAATAAGTGTTACAGACGTCTAGAAGAGTTTCTGAAGGAAATTCAAAGATGAAGGAAGAAGTCGGTGTGAGTTAAAATTTAGAGTGCTAACAGCATGGACGCCACAGAAAAGTGGAAGGAAGAGAAACTATTTTAAATATTTAAATATTTTAAAAGAGTGTTACTCTCTTGTAGAAATACAAATAAATATAATGTAATACAAGAATGATACAAATCAAATATCATATATCATATACAAATATCTCTTGCAGAATAATAATGTAATAAAAATATAAATAAGGAAAGTATAGTAAAAAAAAACATTATTTAATAACTACTTTATGTAATTGTATTGAACAGAAAGAGTAATTATGTACTGAATTAGGTACAAGTAAAAATTGTTAAATATATTAAAAGGAATAGTAGAAACAGAGTTAAGAAGTTTTAAAATTTCATTTAATTTGTAATTAAACATATAATAAAACAATCATAATAAAATGAATCATGTAATCTATTTTTCTTTCTAATAAAATGAATAATTATTGTTTTCTATTAAATTACGTCAATTTAATAACTGAAATTCTCTCGGAACCCAAGTAAATTTATTTTGAACACCAAACCATCTTCTTACAGTTGAAATATAATCAGGGGATCCAGGGTTATTCTTAACTTTGTAGACGAATTATAATTGAGACGGTATTGAAATGGCAAATGATAATGTTAATTAATGTACGCACTTACAGAGGACGTGTGGTGGATTTGAGAGACGACGTTGGACTTAGTTGTGAACAGGATGGAGGGCTTGCGCCGGCTGTACCCAATTCGGTTACCAGTGGCTCTGTAAATTTCCTTCTGTGCAACATTCCCCGTTATTCATTATATCCAAAATAATGTTTATTCTAAGTAAATATGTTGGAAAGTTGAACATGGAGGACCTAGTGCTCTTCCGGACAGAGTGTAACACGAAAAGTTACACATAGAAAATATAGAAAAGGACTGAGAATGAGGTAAATCTTAAACCGTTAAATAGAGTAAGAATGTTGTTCTATGTTAAATCTTCTCCCTCCAACAGGAACTTACTAAACGTATTTCTAATTTTCAGATGTTAAAATCATGGATTGGATAGTTGTAAACTAGAAGTCTGAAATTCTACTTACATAATTTCTAAATACATCTTTTTTATTTCCTTACCATGTATGTCCAAACTGTTCCGTTCACAAAATACTGTCTTACAGCTAATGAAATGTTACCTTTTAGAAACACATATTTTCTACGCGCGTGCGCGCGCCCACACACACAGACGCACACAATATTGTATATAAAATACATATTGTTAGGTGGATCTTTTTATTCTGTAAAAAAAAAACAGATCATTCAGTTTATCTGTATTCTGTATTAACATCTAGGTAAAATTTATGAAAATTATTGAAATAAAAATTTCATTGGAATCAATTGGCGGTAATCATTATAAAAAATAATACTTTCTACTGACCAGTCATAATAATTTGTGTGGATAAATCGAACTGAGGAAGTCACCTCATTATAAAGTTCCGATGACCGTACACTTAAAGGTGTATTTGCTATATTACTGTGGTTTTAGCAAAAAAAAAAAATAGAATATCTGAAAGTAATATTTGTGGAACTGGTGTGGAGTTACAGGAATTTTAAAAAATAGGGCAATTGGCAGGACAATCTGACGTCTTTAGAATATGCAGATTTTGAAGTCTGGGCGGCCACCGACGAATAGTCGATAGACTTTACAAGACGAAGAAGAAGAAGAATTTGGAAAATTCAATACAAAATATAATTAAATTTTAATATACAGTTGCGCGTTCTATTTAAATGTGGTAACGCATATGCAGTGACTGTGAAGTTGTCATTTCCTCAAAGATGACTGCACAAATTTTACTGTCATTACAAATAAGTCGGATAATAATATAATAATTTTAGTTTTTGCTCTACATTGACTATATTTTATAATATAGTTAATAATAAACTCTCTAAGCAATTATATTAACATTACTAAGTTTACAGTGAGAGAAAAATTTTCGTAATTTTTGTTGTTGTTTTTAAACGATAGTTTCCCGTCGTATTCAGGTTACAATAGTAACGCAGAAGAAGCAAAAGGAGCGCAAACACACGCGATTCCACGAGTACGTGAGTGGAATACTAATTTGAATCACGGAGTAAAGTGGAGCTTAGTAGTTTGCTTAACTGTTATTGGGAATATTATAATACCAATAATATTGAAATTACAAGAGAAATGTTGATTTCAGTTAAAATAGGTGTGAGGTTCAAATTAAGTGTGAGTAATGGCCCCACACTAAGGCTTTACAGTGGTACTACCAAAAGTGGTTTCCATTGACGGAGTGAATTTACATAAATCTAAAGGGATAGTCACAGTTAGATATTATGTAAATTAGATATTTAAATGAAGCCACAATATTTATCTTGTAATTGTATGAGGGAATACTTACTTAACTAAACATGATAAGAGTTTTTGTGCTGTGAATTCCGTCAATCAGGAAAAGGGATTCGGAATTGGAAAAACTAAGAGTCACTTGATACATACCACTAAAATTTGTGAGAGAGCTGTTCCTACCTTCCTAATGGTGCAACACCGTAGGAGGATATGTAATGAACTACATAATGTGAACGTTTGGTTCTGTGTGTGTGTGTGTGTGTGTGTGTGTGTTAAATATAATGTATATACATTATTGTTTATAATTGGTATATTCTTTATAGTCATTCGGATCGTATTCTGTGTATCCTTTCTTGTCCCTTAAAAAGACGTCTCGATAGTATTCTCTGCTATCCTGGTCAGGTTCTCCAATCAACGCTTCTATCTTGCATACCTTGGACTTGAAGGTGTGATGTTAATAGACGCATTCTGATTGTTTGGGATTTATCTGGCCTCCGCTAATACAAACCGAATAGTGTACTTTGTTGACGCTCCATTAGGGCTCATGACGTAGGGCATGGAATTAGCATGGAATCATGCCGGTTTCCATGACGGGTGAAGCCCGAGTTTTCGTCGCTTTTTTTTGTAAACAGTGATTAATTTCTCTATTCCCAAACGCCTCTCTATTAAGCGCGGAAGACTAGTTTTTTATCGTCAGTAAGTATGGTGATATGGCATAATAAACCCGATGAAACAAATAAAAACTTGACATTAAAAATAGGTTATAAAGATTATACAGTACACGTAAAATTCAAATATAAGTACAGTAATTGAAATTTTAGTGCATCGAGCAGCGTACGTCTGAACTGTGATTATTCTGGCATAATTTGCCCACCTACCGTTTAGACCAAGGCCAGTTACGGCCGTATCATTGTACAATGCTCTCAGGGTAATTAGCCTTCCGTTATTTGGGGCTAACCATAGAGTGCTGGTGATTCTCTAATCATATATATCAATTATATATTCTCCCCTCCTTTTAAAAGACTACTTGATACCAAATCTATGTATTTATCCCATGTACTGGTATAGATTGAATCGGTCTTGAGTAAACATTAAAATAAAATCAATTATATGGTGATGATAAACACGTAGGTTAGAGTACATTATCAGTCATTTGTCATCCATACTTAAATCCAGACAATTGTTGACAAATCTTGTGAAAGATTAAAGGAAATTAAATATATAAATAATGGGTTGTAAGGGCTTGGACGCGTTTCTCATAGCCTCTCCTCGCAAATGTCGACACCTACTTTCACGTGGTGCAGCCTGTTCTCACAGAGGGAGCTCTGACGACCGAGTGACTCATGGTCACACTTCTATGCTCACGGTATAAGGAGTCCTATTCTACTAAGTGCTAACGGCTTCTTTGGAAGGGGGATGAGCGGGTAGGTGTACGGCACTCTTTTGCTCTTGTGGTTAGAAATGGCCCCAAAAGGCGGAAGAACCAGATGTTGGTCAACGGCATAGAATGCAGAAGGCAACTGAAAACCACTGGATTAAAAGTCTTTGAACATTCTTAGTATCAGTAGTATTTCATGCTTATGGATGATGTAAATTGTGAAACTTATGAGGAAATGAAGAGGAAAGCACAAGATTGGTCACAATGGATGACTGCTGCCACCCAATCTTACGATTGAAGACATAACAAAAGAAGAAGATACAAATAATAAATAACGAATAGTAAATACTACTAAATAAATATATTATTAATAAATAAATAATTACATAAATAATAAGTAATTAGTAATAAATAAGTAATGTCTATCAAGTGACATTAAGTCTTTGACTTCGGCTTGGTGAATCCAGTGATAATTAATGTTTATTAAGAATATGTGTAACAGTTGTAAATTATATTTACGGCGTAGAAGTATGTTGTACTGACTATTACTTCTTACAAAAGTTTAAAATTTTGGAAGTTTTGCTCTCCGCAGTTTAACTTAACGTCACCATACTACTATCCACGAAACAATATACGCGTGTATATACCGGATATAGCTGGAGTGTAAAGAAAGGATTTTTTAAGAATAAGCAATATAAAAATAAGCAGAATAAAAATGCGGAATAGAAAAGCATAATAGAAAAAGCGGTAAATTAAGCGCAACAGAAGAATTATATATTTGTAATTCCCCTATACCTTACGTGAATGTAAAAAATATAAACGTTCACACTGAACAATTTTAAATTACTTTCTCCTCTTCAGCGTATGTACTCCTGGAAAGATGATATACAGATTTCTCTGATAATACTTGACAAACTCAGATAAACCATACGTCAAGCGACGATGAGTAAAACGTACTTAAGTGTTTTTCCGTTCTAAAGTAAATATTTCTTAAATCAGTAAACTTACTTAAATCAGTTCTTCTTGTTTCTTCTCCTCCTCCTCTCCTCCTCCTCCTCCTCCTCCTCCTCCTCCTCCTCCTCCTCCTTCTCCTCCTTCTTCTTCTTCTTCTTCTCCTTCTTCTTCCTCGTCATATTCTAATAATAATAATAATAGTAATAATAAAAACAATAAGCCCCTCCCCCCAGAAAGCCTACATTACGTCCGCCTCCGGCCTACAACATCTTGCCCATGTGGGGGACGGGCAACAGCTGTTACTCTTTAGCTGGCTAACAGGGCACTCGTAGGTGAGTTTGACAGGGTTGTGTGTACTGCTTGAAAACACATCTAGATCCGGAAATTGCAAGAGCATTGAATCTAACCGATTATAAGCAAGATGTGGCCATTAAGGAAGTACGTATCCTAAAAAAACTCAGCTACTTTGTATACCCAGCCAACCAGGGGAAATCAATTATGCAGGGCTATAAAATCAACAGCGTCACCAGTCCATATTGTAAGAGAAATATTACCTCCGCTCCGGTAACCCAGTTCATCGAGCGTTGCTTTCCTGAGACGTACAAAAAACCAGAAATCCATAAAGATAGTGCGGCTGAGGCAGACACGCAAACGGAAAGGATAGTTTAGACTGGTGTACCATCAGAAATGCGTTTACCAAGAAAGGCAGCCATAAACATTGTGGCTGTGCTTGCATCCATCTTCATTAGGGGCGAGGCGGCCAGGGGATACCGCCGTCCGTCGACTTGTTCTTTCAAATATATAAAAGAGGACTTGCGAAACCAAAATTGGGGATATGACCTGTCCCCGATGATCAGGAGATGAGCTCCAGATCGGAGTTCAGCTTGATCGACAGCGCTAGTGATCTCAGGTCAGCTTGACCAACCTGAGTGACATGCCGTAACTCAGCAGTCTACAAAATACAAAAAAAAAAAAAAAAAAAAAAACAATTATGGCCGAAAAGAGGAAGCCAAGGAAATAAGCGTGGTCCGTAGCGACTGATTCTTCAACGTCCAGCATGGAGCCCATTCTTCAGTGGAATATCAACGGTCGGACTTCCCATTATTGCAAACTGAAAATGCTACTGTCCAGGCATACATCGATCTGTAAGCAGCTACCATGTCCACTACTCCTTGTCGGGGGACTTGAGTGTATTTTGTCTCACTTGGCATTGCCTTCAGACGAATAGCGCTGGATTAAGAACTGAGGACGTTTTGCTAAACAACGCTCTTGTCTCCTTAAACACAGCCGAGACCACACATTTCAATGTTGGAAGTGGTACGCCTACTTACTCGGCTACCAATTTTTGATCTGTAGCCCGGGTCATGCTAAATATCTGTGGTGCAGAGCCCTCCCTGATCTCCATAGAAGCAACCACTTCCCTGTACTGATAACAACGTGAACGTCAAAGAGCGTTATACGCACGCCGAAAAGATGGCGCTTGGACCGTGCTGATTGGACAGACTTCCAGACTGCTTCCACATCGACGAACGTCTGTGAAAATATAGAAGACGTACACATTTTGACAGCTGCTATCTCCTAAACAACTACAGAGCACATCCTAGGGACCGGTGGTCGTTCATCCAGGCCACCGGTAACGTGGTGGAACAACGCTGTAAAAAACGCAAAAGAGACAAGCCCTAAAAACGTATAATAAACGAGCGCCGACCGAAGATAATGGCATCGCTTTTAAGTGACTTCGAGCCACGGCTCGTAAACAATATTCATTGCAAAACTATCGACCTGGGAAACCTACGTTTCGACCATAACACTGTCGACCCCATGACAGAAGTATAGGAGAAAATAAGAGCAATCGCTAGCACATCAGTGTTTAAGTTGCATAGAGCACAATGATGAATTGTCTTGCAACCCCGATGAAATTGATAACACCTTGGCTGCGAGATATGCCGAGGTCATTGGTCTCTCAATTACCTCGCAAGGAAAGATGCACTTGAACGCGACCTTGACTTTGAATGTGAAGGCTGTAGGAGCTATAACGTGCCTTTCACGATGAGGGAATTACAGTTCACTGTTCGCCCTGGCGATAACACTGCGGCAGGATCGGACGATATTCCTTACAGCATCATACGTCAACTGCCGGATGTAGCTATGGCTACATTACTGGCACTCTATAACGCCATAAGGACGCAAGAAGAGTATCAAAAACCATGGAAGGAGGCGATCGTCATCCCGCTTCTGAAGGCCGGAAAGGATCGTCCAGTATCGTTGACGTGGTGTGTAGGAATGTTATTGGAGAGGATGGGAAACAGCCGGCTCACTTGATGTCTGGAGAAACATGATCTTTTGACCACACACCAGTGCGGTTACTCGAGACGCCATTCTACTTCTGATCAACTGGTTTATCTGGAGAACGCAGTTCGGAACAGCTTCATCGAAAACATACTCATGGTTGCTGTATTTTTCGACTTGGAGAAAGCGTTCGATAAAACGTGGAGATATAACATCATGCAACAACTACATGATTGGCGGTTCAGAGGTAACCTAGCAAAATTTGTGTTCAGCTTTCTCAGAGACAGGACTTTTCGTGTTCGGGCCTGACAATCACTGCCGGCCCCTCATCAGATGGAAAATGCAGTACCTCAGGGATTTCGTTGAGCGGCACTTTTACCATCACCATGAATGGGATCTTTGAGGGTATAGAAACGTCAGTTGGGAAGTGTTTGTATGTTGATGATCTTGTGGTGTTCTACTCGACGAAACCAACCGGTCAAGCATAAAATGCAGGTCGCTAGAGACACATTTGTAGAAAATGCTAGCAGCATCGGCTTTTCCATCTCGGCAACAAAGACGACCTATGTTCACTTCTATGGAAAGCGAGGGAGCCTACGTTAAACATAAGCAGTGTCCAGCTGCTCTATAGGCCTGTCATCAAATTTCTGAGCCTAACTTTCGACAGACAATTAACGTGGAATGCACATGTGGTTGACCTGCCTGCGAGGTGCAAATCCTCGTTACACGCAATTAGGTGTATCTCCCATATCACGTGGGGAGCAGATTTTTTACGCCTGTACGTCGCGTTTGCGTTATCCAAAATGGATTACGGATACGCGGTGTACTCTTGAGCCAGGAGGACTAGCTTGGAAATGCTTGAAAAAGCTGGAGCCTGTTCACAACGCAGGGGTTCGCTATGCCACACGGGTGTTACGCACTGGCCCTGCACAAAGCTTATGGTGTGAAGCAGGAATGCCGTCGTTAGATCTGCGACGTCAACTGCTGTTGCCGAGATATGCGGCAAAAATGTTAGCACTACCGAACCACATACACCATGTGTTGCTGGCGAACAACAAACTTGCTCGGGTATACGACCGCCGTCCTACTACGTTCACCAGACCAGCCGGCCTTCGTGCGTTCGAAATAGCCCGGCGCTACAACACCGAAACGCCGATTGTTCTAGTGTATGCTCCGCGCAAAGTCCCCCCCCTTTTTGCTTCGCAAACCAAATTGCCGGCAGGATGTCGCCAGTGGAAGCAAGAAATCGTGCCACCCAACTGAACTGAAACTCCTGGTTCGACTAGTCCTTGAAGAATAAGTCGAACACACCATTGTGTACACTGATGGGTCGAAGGCTGAGAACGGAATGGGTAATGCGTTTGTCATCGAGGGCGCCCCCACAATTAATTTATTAATTAAAGGCAATGTTTACCTTATTTTATCCGTATTAATATATTTGTTATGCAATTTTAACACTATTTTAATAACATTTTTGATAATTGTAAATAATTATAAAAACTAATAATTAATTATAAATAAATTACTTAAGTGAGTTAATATACCATTTATAATTAAAACTTCATATTAATTCAAAAACCGTTTAATTTATATAGACCTACTCAGCATAAGAAATTATAAAATTTGTTCAGAGCAAAAAGAAAATTAATGGAATAATTTAAATTTGATAATTAACTAATAAACATATTGCCATTGTTAAAGCTCATTTTGTAGAGAATTAAAGAAGCTACAACTTTTACCTTCAACGTTTTTTTGAAAAAACGCGGGAAATTACTGAAAATTTAAAAACTACGCCCAAATTTCCCGGACGAGCAAATGTCTTAAAAATATGACATTTTTAATCTTCATAACTCAGCGAATTTCAGTCGTACAAAAATAAGGAAAAACAAAATACGCAAAATTGTTTCAGCTAAATTATCATTTTAAACATTTTAAAAATGATGGAAAACAGGTGAAAATGCGGAAAACCTATTTTTCACCCTTTCCAGAGTGGGGTGGAAAAAAGTCCCGGCATTAGGCATGTAAAGATTTTTTAAAATAAAAATAACATATTTAAAAGTTATGATTCCAAATTTTTATCCGCTAAATTTTTTGGAAGGTTTTGCCGTTTTTTTTTCTATAATGACTGCTCTATCTTGGACGCTGCCCACATTGGTAAGTGTATACACCGCTGTGCTGTACGTAGTGGCACCTGCAGGCTTTTCGTTTATGTGAGCACTGAGGTGACAGGAAATTTGTTATCTGTACGGATTCACTGAGTTTTCTATCCACATTTTTATAAAGTGAATAAGTATTCACTGTCTTAGACAATCCAAACACAGTGGATCTGTTATTACAGCAGATAATGGCGTTATGCCATACGTAGTGTAACGAAGAAGCTGACGCTGCAGCGAGAAACTCTGCGGACAGCCCTCGAGTCGATGAGATTGCCATACGATCTGATGACGCAAAACTAGCATCCAGAAACACCATTATTAATGTGTGCCAGCAGATGTGGAATACACGGCACAGCAAACTTTTTGCCGTGAAGCAGACCGTCCGTAAATGGCACGTAGCAGGTGATCGCAGTCGTCGTGAACAAGTTTGCATCTCCAGACGGCGCTTGGGTACACGAACCTGACGTCTTCGTATCTCCTACAAGGGCAAGACCGACCCGTCTGCACTTGTGGCTGATCACATGTTGTGAAACACGTCATCGAAGACTGTACTGCTCTTACAGAACTAACTAAGGCAGAGACACAGAGTAAAAGGTATTCTGAAAGAAGACCTCGGCTAGCGATAGACCTCGGCTGAAACAAAAACGAACA
Organism: Magicicada septendecula; assembly: GCA_034769895.1. NCBI lineage: Eukaryota > Metazoa > Arthropoda > Insecta > Hemiptera > Cicadidae > Magicicada > Magicicada septendecula. The sequence goes on from CM068368.1 coordinate 511,139,175, forward strand.
GCTAGTGATAGACAGAACTCTGTACTTCCTAAAAACAGCAAGATTACTGTATAGACTTTGAGAATGCCGTTTTACATCTTAGGGTGCACGAGTTTTCAGTTTCGTCGAGCAACGCTCCTCGTAGACGTCGTTGTGCTGAAGGCCTTAGATACCGAGCCCCAAAACATTAAAAAATCATCATCATCATCGTCGTCGTCGTCGTTGTCATCATAATGATAATCGTAATTATGATCTTTTTACTATTGAAGTAGCTGAACACTTCCAAGCAAGGTAGGCTACTAGTTTGAGCTGTACGCAACACAAAAAGTGAAGTGTTGCCGAAACCGCTAGCCACCCATTATTACACCGGGATTTTATTCCAGATATATATGGGATTACTCCTGGCATGCGATTTATATGGGAGTTATTAACATCGTTAAATAATTCAGACATCCCCTTAACTTGTTTAACAATTTATTATTAAAAAATCACCCACTCAATACATGTAAGTTATTACATTAATAATATGTGTAAATATGCTAAGCTTAGAAGTTTATATGTACTAAACTTCACACACACACACACACACGCGCGCGCGCGCATATATACATGTGCATACATACGTGTGTTTTGACGAAAGTAGACGTATTTTTAAATATTTTGATAAAAGAAGTAATATAAACTTCAAACTTCATACTCTATTATGTCTCATAATTTCCAGTGTGTTTTAAAATTATATATATATATATATATATATATATATATAAAATATAAACATAAGACCCAATATAAAGTGTAATAATTAAATAGTAGTATAAAATTGTTGCTTGTGACTTTTAATAATAACTGTCAACATCAGCTGTAACAGCACTTCATGGAATTTCCACGAGTTTATTCCATTCGTCCTTATAACCCTTATTATGAACCCTTATCCGTCCCTGGTTATTACGAACCTTTCCATTTCTTAATAATAATCTTTGTCAAGTCCCCCTCCACCTTATCCTTTAGTATAATTGTTGGTCATCCCCTGAGTCTATCACTCATAATCCTTTGGTAAAATATTTGCTTTGCCACTTTGTTTCCTCTATTCTTTTTATACGTCTTATTTATTAAATTGGACATTTCATTCGTACATATAGAGTTTTCTGTATGTAGACTATTTATTAAACGAATTTCATAGTACCAAAGTATCCGTACATATGGTGAGGTGAGCATTATGCTTATAATAATAATAGCAAGAATAAAAACTGAATGTTTTAAAGTTGGAAACATTATTTTCCGGTCTCAGGCCGTGGTCTATAGATTGTGTTTACAAATGTTTCGGGCTCACTGTCGGAGGACACTTCAATGTTGAAAAACCAATTCAACGGTGTCCACCAGTTCACCTCAGTGATACGGTAAAGACTGTGTTTTTGCCTAAGAAGGCGTATTACACTTATATAAACTTTCGATACCAGCATGATCTAAGATGGAAAGCAGGATCAACCAATTAGGATTAAGTGCTATCTGACTGGGAGCAGAGCATGCAAAATTCTATTTAATAGGAGGCTTTCTTCCCCTTCAATTCATGGCGGAGGAACTAGGTTTGAAGATATCTACGGACTTCATGTGGAGCCGAAGGTAGCAGGCACTCTCCTTTCTTGGGATAAAGTACAGTCTCTACCTCATCACTGAGGTGAATTGGCGGACACCGTACCAATTGTTTTCCAACACTGAAGATGTCTCCGATGGTGGGACCGAAACGTCTGTAAACCTAATCGATAGACCACTGCCTAACGGCTTGGGAAATAATGTTTCCAATTTTGTTGAAATTCCTAGGAACTGAAAGCTAAAAATTAAATTTAACTAAGAGTAGCCTGACATAGATTTCACCTGAGCTTGTCTAGTAGGCTATCATCCGTGGAGTCTGTACACCACACAATTCTTAGAGTATGCTACATTGAACAAGAGGACGCATTTTAAAATGTGAAATGTCAACTTCTATTTTCTTAACACATACATAATATGTAGACGAAATCACAAATATGGGATTCTTGTATTCCACATATTTTTTCCTTATTTCATTCTGTTTAACAAACTTGATTGTTATTCAGAAGTAGTCTTTCTTTAAATTCACCTAGGTCTGGTATGTACAGGTGTGAGTTGTTTCATGGATAGCGATACTTAGTATGGTGAAATATAATTCAACTCCTAGTAAGCAAACAATCACAAGTCTCATTTTAAGTTTTATCAGAAATTTGAATCAATATAACTTACTTTTTGTTGGTAAATATAAGGATCTACAACTTCACGTTATATAAATAAATATTAATGACCACTACATTTACTAAACTAGAGCCAAAATATTTAATCAAATTTGATATACTTTGCACTGATTACTTCGCAGGCTATAACCGCCTAAAGTAATTCACGAGTGACAGATTCGACACCTCGCGCTTATGCACGTTCGCAAAAATCGTCAAGGCAAACCTGGACATGTCGATGGAGAACGTCATTTAGCGTAATGTTTATTATCATGGTTATCGTATAATTTATTGTGATTTTAAATAAATAGAGGAAACGTTTTCACTGTTTTGTATCAGACAGACAGTAGGAATTACAAGTGTTATTCTTGGCGGAGTCAGTCTACACCAGTCCGTGGGATAAATACCTAGACTTGGTATTAAGTAGGGAGAAATACATTGACATGACCGTAGAATCACACAAGGTTCTATAATTTACTTCAAATAATTAAAGGCTAATTATTTTTAAGGCGTTTTAGAATTATACACCGTAAACGGCATTGGGCTTATTACTAGTTAGGCAAATTATGACACACGTTGTAGGCTGCTCGAACATTTTGATTACCGTGCCGTTTAAAATCCTTGCGTGTGACACAATGTTCAAAATCTATATTTAATATCAATTTTACGTTTACCTTTTTGGCTTTATTGTGCCATATATAGTGTCTATTAAGCGACAAAAAAATTAGTTTTTATCCAGCACACTATGTAATGAGTAACAATATGGTTAAGCTATTAGGATGTAATAGGAATAACAATTACGCACAGCCTAATATACGTAGATAGAGTGGAATCCGTTTGCTAGAGAGTGTATGTGTGTGTGTGTGTGTGTGTGTGTGTGTGTGTGTGTGTGAATATATATATATAATGTTGTGTTGTTATTCAAATTGTTCCTCCTGCAAGTAGTGTAAATAATTAGTGTAATAAATAGTGTAATAAAATAATCGATACAAATTCGATTATTCGTTAATTTTTATATTAACAGAATTATTTCGATTGTTATTAATTTACAATTTACTTACGAACCTCTGATGATACTGATATATTTTAGTGAAACATGCGTTAGGTGTTAAAAAAGAAAATACGAAATTTACACTACTTGCAGAAGAAACAATTTGAATAACTTCACAACATTATTAATTGCTGCAAGAAACTTCGAGTTACTTATATAGAAAATGATGGAGGAAAACACCATACAAGGTGATGTAACTCATTCCTATAACCAATTTATTAAACGTGAAAAAATTAATTAATTGTTTTGGAAACATATACTTTAACAAAAAATGCCTACAGCTTAATATTTTTCCAAAATACACAAAAATAATAGTAAAAAACAACAATAACTATAAATTAAACAAATATATTACTCAAGCCCAATATAAGTGGATTAAAGACGAAATATCTAATAATTACAGAAAAATCGACTACATTAATAAACAATTAATTAATTTTCATCTTCTTTTAGCCAACACACTTGATTATCATACATGGAATAATAAATATATTTAATATGCTTAAAATACTAAATAAACACAAAACAAATAAATTTAACACAATCAATAAAAAAATAAAAATCTACTAATAAATAGTAAACCTAAAAATGATCACCTACATTTACACACATTAAATAGTAACCACACTTTTTACCTTAAATTCGTAAATTTATCTAATATTAAATTCACTGAAAACAAAATAGCTACCCTAGAAACATAAAACAAAACAAATTTTAAAAATATAAACAAACATGTAATAGATAATATCATAGTCGAAGCTGAAAACGCAATTAATAATATAGAACAAGAAAAACAAGATAATATAAGAACAGAAGCCTCAATGGAAATAATAAAATTTATCAAAAAATATGATAACCAAAATCGTCATATTAAAAATAAAATAAACAAAATAACACCATTAATAACATGAAACATAAACTAACGACTAATGGCCTCACTTTAACCAAAGCTGATAAAAGTAATAGTACAATAATAATTTCTCAAGAAGATTTAGACGATAAAACAGAAGAATTTATAGTTAATAATAATTGCATAACATTAAATAAAGATCCCACAAATAAATATCAAACACAAATTAGAAATATATTAAAAAGTAGTACCCAAATCATAAATCCTAAAGACTCCTTTAAATATAAAATGGATAATCCTTGTGCACCAAAATTAAATTTTTTAATACAATTACACAAAATCAATAAACCTATGAGACCTTTAATAAACGCTAGACCTTTATATCCAAATTATAAAATATGTAAATTATTAACACAAATCTTAAAACATAAAATTGAACGTCCAGCAAAATACAATATAAAAAATACTATCGGACTCACGGAACAACTAAAAAACGTAGAAGTAAACAGAAATACAAAATTATATTCATTCGACATATCAAACATGTATACAAACATCCCCATTTAAGAAACTACAAATATTATAATAAATAACCTGAAAACAAATAACGAAAGTGACACATACATTAAACAGTTAACTAATACTATAAAATAATTTTAAATCAAAATTATTTTCAATACAACAATAAACTGTACTATCAAACTGATGGCCTTGCTATGGGAGCCCCAACCTCCGCTATCGTATCAGAAACCTTTCTACAAAAACTCGATGAACAAATAATAAATATAATAAAACTAAAAGACCAATTAGGATGTTACTTTAGATACGCTGATGACACTCTGTACATTTCCCAAAACAACGGTATAAACATAAATAAAATATTCAACTAAATAAATAATTTATATTCCAAAATAAAATTTACATTAGAAGAAGAATCTAATAATAAATTAAATTATTTAGACTTAACAATAAAGAAAAATGAAGCAAATTTTGAACACTCAATATACAGGAAACCTTCTCAGACTGATTTAGTAATACCAAATAATTCTAACCATCCTCCCCAACATAAAATGGCAGAATTTAATTCCATGATTTACCGAATACTTAGGATCCCATTAAATAACAATTGAAAGAAACAAAGAAAGAAATGTTATCCAACAAATAGCAAAATAGCAGTCAAAAATGGATACAAAATAAAAACTATTAATAAATTAGAAAATAAAATTAAACATAAAATCACTAATAAAATACCCATGAAGACTACATTTAAAAATTCACTTATTAATAATAATATAAAATATACAACCTTCACTTATTACGGAAATATAACTCAAAAACTAAATAAAATATTTAAAGATAATAATTTAAAAATATCTTATAATACAGATAGTATAGTTTTTAATAAAATAAAACCTAAAACTAAATCCAATATTCACAATAAAAATGGAATATATAAAATAGAATGTCCAGATTGCAATAAATTTTACGTGGGCCAGACAAAGAAACAACTACTAGATAGATTCCTTCAACACCGCAACGCATATCTAAAACCAAATATTTATAAATCTAATTTAGCCACACATTGTCTAAATAATAACCACCAATTTCCAAACATTGAAAATGTAAAATTAATTAAAAACATACAAAAACATCAAAAAATGAATATTTTGGAAAATCTTAATATTTACAAACACAATAACAATAATTTATTAATTAAAGAACAAACCCAAATAAAAACAAAACAAGACTATCTATTTAAAATTATAAATTTACTAAAAAATGAAAATGAATAAAATATAAACAATAAATATTTCAAATATACTTAACCGAGAAAACAGCTGCTGAAGAAAATAAACATTAGAACAATCGTTAACTAATCGACCTGAATCGATTATTATCAGTTATTTTACATTAAAATCGATACAAATTCGATTATTGGTTAATTTTTATATTAACAGAATTATTATTGTTATTAATTTGCTTACAAACCTCTGATGATACTGATATTTTTGAGTGAAACCTGCTTCAGGTGTTAAAAAGAAAATACGAAATTTACACTACTTGCAGAAGAAACAATTTGAATAACATCACAACATTATATAATTGCTGTAAGAAACTTCGAGTTACTTATATACAAAAATTATATATATATATATATATATATATATATATACACACATCAGCGATACAAATTATAACTGCATAGATAGGTTACAGTGAAATTATTAAACCAAGTCTATATATGGAGATAGGCAAATTTTATTAAATTAAAACATTAACAATTACTAATGTCTTATTACTTTATAATGTCAAATTGTTTATTAGTGAATTGTCTTTCAATAAATGAGTCTATTGATTTGTTTTACAAATATGTTATTTGTGAGTTGAATTTAACTGTTTGCGTAGACACCATGCGCTCCGCACGCTTCTCGCCTGCTGCACCGCTACGACTCTGCACGTCGACCGACTGAAGATCACTAACGCTGAAATATTTACGTTGACAATTCACGTCTCTGCACACACGCACACTGCAATATGATATTGTTATTGTTTATAATTGGAATAACCTTAACCTCAGTATTGGAGCTTACACAAATTCCGGCTACTTGAAGTGTTCTCGCGTTAACTCAAAATATCTCGTTAGATATTTTGCCCCTAATCCGGAAAATCTTCTACTGTACGCGAAAAGCACTAGAATGATCTATTTATTATTTGAGTTCTCTAAGTGGTAATGGTTACGAAGAACTTGAATCGTGAACCAGCTTCTAAGTCTAAAGGAAAACGACCTGTCTTGTCACGAAAAACTCGTGACAGGGAGTATGTGTTTCTATGGCAAGTCCTCGGAAGAAACTGGGCCATCCGTACGCTGTAAGCGTCCGACTCAAATAATTTTTAGACCTTCTAATTGGTGAAAACTCTAGCAACATCACAGATTAAAACATAGATAGGCTGAAATCAGGCTTAAACTTTGTCCGATTCTGGAAAAGCCTGTCTAGATTTAATCTCCAAATTTTATTACTTTCTAGGAGATAACGAGAATAAAAGAAGACTGATTTCATTTAAAAAACCATATAAAAAGTATAGTTGTGCAGAATTGAGTATGTGCCTAGATCATATATCATTCGGGTATATGCCTGACACAAAATATTCGCTTATCACTACTATTGTCAACAGTAGACTGGTGACACTGACTTTTAAAGCTATGTTTTTCTGTGCACGAACTCACGCCGTGCAACCTTACAAGTTTTTTGGCTGTTCTAAAACTGGTTTATTTTCAGTTACCGACGCGACTTTATGTTGATTATATTTTGTAATGTTTTGTTTATGTCTATCTTGTTGTTTATGTTGTTGTTGCTGTTGTTTGTGCGTTGATTGCATGGATGTGCGTGTTTGGTTGCTATCGCTATTAGGGTTATCAACATTCTCCCATTTGGTCAATAGTAATAACAACTCTTCTATCGTTTTTATGCCTTGTGTGATCACGGCTATTTGAATCCCACGGCTAAAGTGATGTGCAAGCTTATTTACCGTTTCTGCCTCTGACATAGGTGGTTCAAGATACTTGGCTTTAGATATCAGTTGTATCAGGTATTTCTCCTTGGAACCTTTGGGTGGCGTATATTTACCGAATTCTAACTGTACACGGATTTTTCGCTGTACCTCTTCATTCCAATATCGTGCTCGGAAATGGTCTACAAGGTCTTTGTATACGGTAATCTTATCTTGCAAAATCGTGACCCATTCTGCCGCCGTACCTTTAAGTTGCCGCACAACACAATTAATTTGGCCACTTCGCTCAAACTGTCGTTAACTGCTTCCATATTTCGTTCGCAGGAGCGCTTAAACTGGACCGGATTGCAACTCTCGTGGCCATAGAATTTTGGTTGTGAGTTAGGTTCATCCATGGTTTTATACACGTGTGTCGTTTGGCTCGCAGGGATAGAGGTACGTTGTAACCTATTAATCTGTTGTCTAAGTTCTTCGAACCGATGTTCTTGTTCGGAGACAAATTCACTGATGGTGGTGCTTGCCCTTGAGCTCATTCCTCGATCGAAACAACCCTCTCCTCGCATTCGCTTATACGCGAACTATTAACTTTTAATGCCAGCTCAACATTAGCGCGTAGAGATTCTACTTTATCGGAGATCTTCTTCTCAGTAGCTTCTAACAATGCTTTGTTTTTGCTTTGATCGTGGACCGCGGCAAACATTTTTTTGTTATCGTCGTGTAAAGCTTTGTTTTGTTTAATCGTGTCCTCCCTGATAGATTGTACGCTGGTTTTATTTTCATCGCGTATATTTTGAATGCTTGCTAATATAGCGGCCAGTGTTGTTTGTAAATCAGCTGATTGAGTTGGGGTCTCCATTGTTTACAGTACTTATCACCAACACACAGTTTATCGTCTTGATTTAAGCGTGTACGTTTAAACTATTGTTAGATCTGCTTATTTGAATGTAACTGTATACTTATTTGTCGTGGTCAGTGTACGTCAGTAATCTCAAATCGAATGTCCACAATCTTACCTTAACCTATTTAGAACTAACACACAAATATACTTCAAACCTCCAAATATTATTCAAAACTAAATTAATATCGTCCAAAATAATTTGTTTCACAGAGAATATGCAAAAGCTTATATACACTCCCTGCGACACAATAGTAAACTATATAACACAGTTGAAATAAAATTTAGTCTATACACAATAATTAAAATTCTTAACTAAAATCGTATTAACTATTTAACTCGTGCCAACCACGTTACGGCGCCAAAAACAGCATACTTTGTATCTATGCAGCGATACAAATTATAACTGCATAGATAGGTTACATTGAAATTATTAAACCAAGTCTATATCTGGAGGTAGGAAAATTTTATTATATAAAACATTAATATATACTATTGTCTTATACTTTATAATGTCAAATTGTTTATTTGTAAATTGTCTTTCAACAAATGAGTCTATAGGGTTTTATTACTTTCTAGGAGATAACGAGAATAAAAGAAGACTGATTTCATTAAAAAAGACATACAAAATGTATAGTTGTGGAGAATTGAGTATAAAGAAGAAGTAGCTTATAACAATGAGAACACTCTGTCCAAGTTTCAAAACGAAATGTTAATTTTCTTCGAAGTTATTAAATAAAGTGTAAATCACCCGCACACCCGCGCACCCGCGCACCCGCGCACCCGCGCACCCGCGCACTTACACACATATATTTTACATGACATAAAAGAGAATAAAATTGTGAACATTTTAACAAACATACTTTTTTAAACATAGCTTGGTTCAAAACTTATGACTACTTTACAAAGAAAGATCAAAATCAATTTAAAACATGTCTATGGCCGTCAGAAAATGTGTTTAGCCATAGCATCCAACTTGTATGAACGTAGATCCTGTGTACTGTTGCAATATATACATATTGCGATAGAACACAGGATCATGATAAGCAATGAACTATGTCTTATGCATGGATGACGAACATTCTCGTGTTTAAATTTGTTTCTTGTTTAAATTGTGTTTTTTTAGCTATAGTTTTTGTATTGTATTACCGACAAGAATTTAGAATAGGTCAAACTCTTAAAAAATGTATTCATCATTTTTCTATGTAATGTGTTTGTGAAAGTGTGCGAGTTTTAACGTTTTCCTATTTTGTCCGTTATAATTATCCGATTTACATGAGACTTGAACAAGACATAAAATTTAATATTAGCTACAATTTCCCTATATTCTGTGATCTTCAAATAATTGTTAAATGTGAATTTTTGTTAAAATGAAATCTCTATTTAAAACTCACTCAGGCGTGAAGTAATAAAATCCCAGATAATTATCTGTGCAGGCTTTGAAAATTTCTTGCAAAGTGTTGCATGAAGAATTATTAGTGCCGTGTGCATATTTATCATGGGACCGATAATTGGCCAATTATAACGCAGTAAAATCATTGAAAATTTGTCGGTTGCCATGTGCAGATCAAGGGCAGTTCATCTTGAGCATTCGTCTAGTAAACGTGCGGTCCGCGTTCAAGAAGTTTCTCTTGCATGAACGCGTAAACTGTGCGAAAGGTGTACGAAAACTTGGAACTCTGTGTGAGTTATTCTACAGACCCATGTAATTCAGTTTTAATAAATAATATTGTGATTTACAAGTATCCGTGTTAGTCAAGATATCCTCATAGGGAGATCTACCGACCGCGGTAGATCTGGTGACGCGATGACACTTGAAGACGCGCCGGAAGGTGTACGCCTATACACCGCTTTTCATTAAACACCCACGTTACACCTTGAGTTACATAAACAAGCTATAACAATATTAAAACATTTTAAAAACCTTTAACAATCATAATCAGTGTTATCGCTGTGAGGCAGTGTTGCAGTTCGTCGAGCAAGTTCAGCGTGTTTATCATCAGGAAACCATCCCAGCAGAAGCCACTAGGGAAGGACACGTGAGATATACGCATCGCCTTCAGCCATCCCGTCGCATAAAATTGGAATATCTTCACTTAAGTAACAAATTCAGATCTGAACTTTACATAAACTGTTTTCAAACAATTTGTCAAAATTCACAACATTTGTGTCTGTTTAAAAATATATCGTATGAACTATTATTCAATTGGTGTGCAATAAATAATTATAATACCTCCAATATAGACTTGATGATTTATAAAACACACACCCAGTGGCGGCGGTAACGAAACGGGGGCCCTCCCGCGAAACTAATTAGGGGGCCCTATAAAAATGGTTAAATGTTATATACGTAATAGGGGAAAACACTCAAATGAGTTTCTATTTACGTGTGTTTCACAACAATGGTTTGTGAATACTTTCTCGTCTACCACTCGTTTGCAATTTGCAAAGGACGTTTTACACGTGTACAAACTCTCAAAATTCATTGTTGCTAAATAGACAAAGTTCTATACAAACTATAAAAAAATCAAAATAAAAAGAATGATTTATTTTTACGTCAAAGATCTAAATTCACACTATGAAACAGTACCGCACACAGAGTGTTAAAAATGTATTATTTAAAAACGAATATCAAACTCAAGTAATGTACAATATTTACAGATGTGGATCAACCAAAGTTCACTGTTTTCCTAAGCATAGTCTTCTTTTTTAAATAGCTAAGAACTTTTCAACCACTTCGTTGATATTAGTTTTCTGTGTCTCTTCATGCTCAATGCTTAACAGTGCCAAGTCACTCAACCGAGTTTGGGCCATGGTACTTCCTAAGTATGACTTAATTAATTTAAGTTTTGAAAAGCTTCTTTCCGCTGTAGCTGTTGTGACAGGTATGGTTAAATAAAGCTGCAAAGCTGTAGTTAAGTCTGGGAGGCAACTCATAAGGCAGCTGTTTTCTTCAACCAGTAAATTCATCATTTCTCGAATGCTTTTCTTGTGTACAATTTCTTTGGCCATCAGAGCTTTGAAGGATATTACTTGGTCAGGCAGTGATGTGGAAAGGTCACCAGGATACACATTTACCAGAACCTTACTTTTCTCCACTATTGTCTCTTGTGAGAAGTTTACTGAATTCTGAGGCGTCAGGAATGAAAACCTATCATCAATGGAACGTAATCCTTCGAATCTCATTTGTAGCTGAGCTATTACAATATCTAGTGTTGCATTGAAAACTTTTACTTCAAATGATTTCACTGGGTCGTCAATTCTATGGTCAACTGATAATTCAACAAAGAAGCGTTTTACAACTCGCTTACGCTTATTTTTCATGTTACAAGTTATGTCCCATGACTGGGCCAACTGTTTAGCACCAGCAAGAAAGCCGGCAAAATCCTTTCTTAAAACTTTTAACTCATCACAAGCGCGGCTTAGAAAATGCCACGCTCTGCCTAGGTCAACAGTTGGCCTCTGTAGTGCTTTTGAAGTTATATATACATTCTCTAAAATCTTAGTTTCAAGGCAGAGCACAAGAATATATTCAAAGTTTTCCAGGTGGTTTCTAATTGCTAATGCTTCTTCTGCCTCGGGGTTTTTTGAGCTGTACAGAATAATTTCTGTCAAAAACTTAATCACATTTTTGAAATCATTTCTTAAAGCTAACAGACAGTCGTGTCTAGAAGACCACCTTGTTGGACATAGCTTTTTTAAAGTTAGATTTTTGGCAGAGCTGTCTTCTTTAACGGCAGTGTTAAGTTCTTGCCATCTATGTAAGCTTTCACTGAAAAACACATAAGTTTTCTGAACTATGTCATAAAATTGTCTTATTTCAGAAATATTTGATACTGAATCATTGATCACCAAGTTCAGGTTATGTGCAGCACAGTGTACGTAATCCGCGTTTGGGACTATATCCATAATTCTTTTCTGTAACCCAGAGTATTTCCCGCTCATTGTTGCTGCACCGTCATAACCTTGACCTCTACACTTACTAATGTCAAATTCATTTGTTTTCAAAAAGTCTAAAATCATACTTTGAAACCCCTCACTGTTGGGATCCTTTATTTCTTGAAATCCCAAAAAGGACTCACTAATCACAGTTTTATAATTGCCAGGAGATTCTTCTACTATGTTAATGTATCTGATTACAACACTCATTTGGTCAATCTTAGAAATGTCTTGTGTGCTATCAACAATTATAGAAAAAAAAGGAGAGGAGTGAATCTGTTTTAGTAAGGCAGTCAATACTGATTTTCCTAGCAAGTTAATGATTTCATTTTGAATGTCATGGTGGAGGTATTTTGATCTGGTTTTTTGATTTTCTAAGTGTGCACTAAGGAGAGAATCGTAGCGAGAAACTAAAGATAGTATGTTCAAAAAATTTCCACTTTCAGGATTTATTTCATGTAATGATTCTCTATGGCCACGAAACGGCAATGAACACAGTGCCATGGTTTGAATGACATCCACAATCCGTGTGAAAATATCTTTTCCGTGTGAAAATATCTTTCCATTTTTTCCGCTCATCGGAAATTTGATCAGCTACCGTTTTACTCTTTTTCCAAGTGGCATACGTGAGACAAGATTGTAAATGAGCATTGCTACTTTCATGAACTTTAATTTTTTTACTGAGACCTTTCCAATCTCTAATATCGCCTTCACGCCAGCTTTGGGCGTCAGCACTTGGCTGAAAAGCCAACATGGTAAACAATACACTCCATCTGGATTACGAGAGTAACAAAGCCAAAACCTGTGAACAATTTGGCCTGCTGCAGTTTTGAAAGAATAATATGCTGTACTGAAAGACCGCTTAGAAACGGAATCCTTCGGGAAAGGACCCTTTGGTTGACAAGGTTCACTTAACGTTATTAACTTTTTCACCTCGTCTGTTATTGTAGCTTGATTTTTATAGAATGCAATATCTGTCTCAAAACTTTGGCAGTTTGGATCGGAAGGGCCTGCTAAACTAGTTTTATTTGCGTGATTACTTACAACTTCAGTTGGTTCAAACTGATTTTTTGGTCCAGGTATGTCTTCGGACTGGCGAACACATTCAATGCCTAGCAGTTGTTCTTCTTGTTCTTGTTGCAGTTGCTTATTTGTTTCCGTAGTTGTATCACTTGTATCCGACGGACTAATGTTTAAATCAGGTTTATTGTCACTGTCACAATCAACTTCAAGTCCGATTTTTGTTTCTTTTTCATTACTTGCACTTGGCCCGGGTTTGGGTTGTTCAACTTCACATTTTGATGATTTTTTTAAAAACTGGTAGAGTTTTGAAAGTTTACTTTTAGATTCTTCTCGTTGTTTTTGCAGTTTCCTTTTCTTAGCACCACTTAAATATTCACGCTTACTTTCCATTTTATAAACTCTGTCTCTAACACTCTAACTCTACACAAAATACAAAAATTAAAATCAAATGTTAAGTCATTAAACTTATACGGCACTAAATTACGAAATGAATGCAATACAGCACTATCACGCAGGAGATGCGACGCACTACTGAGTACTGAACTACATTGTGTTGCGTTTGTTTACGTCTCCTCAGTGCCGAGTGACTCATCGCACCGGACGTACGGGCACCACAAGAGATAAGATAAGCTTCGCTTACAAACTACAAACAGTAATGTCATTTCGGAAAACGTAGTTTTTTGCATGTCTATACACTTAAATAAAACGTATATTTCGTATTTTAAATACAAATTTGCCGGTAGTCGGATCCCATTAAAACTTTTTCCTATTATAGCTCGTTTCATATTTATTTCTAGGGGCCAGGGGGCGGGGCCCCCCAGAGGGTCGGGGCCCCCCGCGCTGCGGGGTCTGCGGGGGCTTTATCGCCGCCACTGCACACACCATAATCCTATGCGCAAGAATTAATTCAATTGTGTTGTCGCATAGTATTAAATGGCGCTAGCCAACTAGGGGCACGATTAATTTAGTAATTTCAGTAATAACTTATATCTAAATTTTGTATAAACTAATTTTGTGAAGTTTTATTTGTGTGTGTTGTTCATTTCTTTATCAGATTGTTATTGTGATGTTCATTTACCTTATGTTTGCGTATTCTCGGGTATATGTTATATGAACAGTTTATCAGTAGTGTATTGGAGGTTGAATTACTATTTGTTTAAGTTAGAATAAGTTTTATTAATATTTTATGATATTGGACTCCATACTTTAAACCGTATAATCTGAACATCCTTAACAACAATAATCCTGCAATAATAATAGTTGACGTTCCGATAAATAACGAAATTTTAATATTTGTAAGATTTATAATATAAATTGTCAAAATGACCGAGTCTCAAACTCCAGGAATGAATATGCAAACAACATTGGCCGCGATTTTGGCTAATATGCAAACGATGCGCGAGGAAAATAAATTGCTTAAAGAGGACGCGATTAAACAGAACAAAGCACTTCACGATGAAAATAAAAAAAATCTATACCGCGGTAGACGGCCAGGCCAAACAGAACAAGCAACTGCTGGAAGAAACGAAAAAACGGATTGGCGAGAAGGTGGAGGTAATCCGTGCCGACATTGAAACTGCACTCGAATAAATAATTCTCGTATGAGCGAGTGCGAGGCAAAGATCACCGGCATCGAGGAAAAGGTTGTGCAACATGCTTCCACGGTAAGTGAGTTGGTGGCAGAACAAGATCTACGTATCCAGGAGTTGAAACAACAACTATCACGACTCCGAGATACGTCATCAACAGCTAATCATACAACCTACGTCTACAAAACCTTAGACCATGCGGATTCGCAGTTGAACTTTTTCGGCCGCGATACCGAAAACCCCATCCTCTTCATCAAAAGCTGCCAGCGCGGTATGGAAGCGATAGGGGACACCTTGAGCGAAGCGGATAAGATTAATTATGTAGTGAGGAGGTTAAAAAGTACCGCAGCAGAATGGTTTACTATTGTACAGGATAAAATTAGTACCTATGAAGATCTGGTGAGGCACTTCAGGGCTAGGAATTGGAATAGCGAAATACAACGGAAAATCCGAATACAGCTGGAATTTTGTAGGTATTCCAATATAAAGGGTTCAAAAGAAAATTACCTAATCCAGTTGGTATCGCGGGCCAAATATCTAGAACCACAAATAGCGGAACCAGAAATGGTCAACAAATTAGCACACCATTTCGGGCGCGGTATCCAAATTGCGGTAATCACGCAAGGAGTCAAATCCTTGGAAGAATTACTCCTTTTGTTGACAAAATGGGAACATGTTGATAGCCAAAACAGTGGCAATAATAATAGTGAACCGCCGCGTAAACAATTCCAGCGTCAACCACAACAAAACAACAACAAAAACAACAACAAAGTAAAAATAAAACCACTTTTCAGAATTTTAATGCACATAAAGTATCAGCTATTACTGATGTAAATTCAAATGAAGAGTAACAAGAAAACGAGTAAGGTTTCACGGCGTGAGTCCGTCTAACAAAATAAAAAGCACAAATAAAATTACAATTAAAGAAAACAATAACAAAAAGCAGTTCAATAGATCTAATGTTAATAAGTCTAATTATAAGCAAGTATACATTGTGTCAGACCTATATCCTGCTGAAATTAGAGACGATTTAGTTTATAGTAACTGTAGGGATAAGTGTGTGGAAAATATTAGAGTTAAGGATGATAATGACATTGTGGTGAATGCCAAAATTAACGGATGTGTCGGTGAAGTGATGTTTGATAGCGGAGCACAAATTTCTCTTATTGATGAACGTTTTTTGACCAAGCACAAGCACTATTTAAAAAAAATTCCGATTCTACCCGTTAACAATAAAATGGTCACATCTGCGACTTGTGAATCGCAGGTGGTGGGGAAACAAGCACTTATAACAATATATACACAGGGGGTGGAAATTGAAGTCCCCGTACTGGTGATAAAAAAACTGGTTTACGACGTCATAGTGGGTACCGACACGTTGAATAAATTGCAAGCCACTATTGATTTTGCTAACAGAACGCTGAAGTGTACCATCCAAGACAAGTTACACACAATTAAACTCGGGCGCACGCACGACAATATCGAGCAATGTCAAAGCTCGGTTCGGATACTCAAGCCACATATTACAGTAATTATATTGATAAGATAACGGACAACAAGCCTACCTGCAATAGTCAGATAACCCAAGATAAACAAAGGCAGTTAGGCGAAATTTTAAATAAATACAAATCAATTTTTGCCAATAAACCCACGGTTACTAACGTATAGGAACACAAGATACAGGTCACCGACGAAAATAAATTTGCCAGAAAGACCTACCTCATTCCGCTTCATTATCAACAATAAGTTGATGAGGAGGTTAGCAAGATGGTAGAAAGTGATACCATATAACTCACCGATAGTAACTTTTTAAACCCTATGGTTATAGTTAAAAAAAAATAATGATGTTAGAATATGCTTAGATATGCGCAATTTTAACACGATTACGCAGAAGTGTTACGATTGCGCACCCAATGCGGACAATTTATTTGTCAAATGCCAAGGGGTAAGCAAGGGGTTTGTTTGTTTGTTTATCCCTACAGTTACTATAAACTAAATCGTCTCTAATTTCAGCAGGATATAGGTCTGACACAATGTATACATCCTTATAATTAGACTTATTAACATTAGATCTATTGAACTGCTTTTTGTTATTCTTTACTATTCTTTTGTTTTCTTTATTTGTGGTTTTTATTTTGTTGCACGGACTCACGCCGTGCAACCTTACTCGTTTTCTTGTTACTCTTCATTTGAATTTACCTCAGTAATAGCTGATACTTTATGTGCATTAAAATTCTGAAAAGTTGTTTTATTTTTACTTTGTTGTTGTTTTGTTGTGGTTGACGCTGGAATTGTTTACGCGGCAGTTGACTATTATTATTGCCACTGTTTTGGCTATCAACATGTTCCCATTTTGTCAACAAAAGGAGTAATTCTTCCAGGAGTGATTACCGCAATTTGGATACCGCGCCCGAAATGGTGTGCTAATTTGTTGACCATTCCTGGTTTCGCTATTTGTGGTTCTAGATATTTGGCCCGCGATACCAACTGGATTAGGTAATTTTCTTTTGAACCCTTTATATTGGAATACCTACCAAATTCCAGCTGTATTCGGATTTTGCGTTGTATTTCGCTATTCCAATTCCTAGCGGATTTATTAAAAATGGAGTAAAATCAATAGGTAAAAAAAGTTCGTAGAAGTCTTGAGAGGAGGGAACGTTAGAAAACTGTTTATGTTATGAATGCTTAAGCCTACAAATCGTGATAGTTATTATTATTATATTATTACTATAAAACAACATTTGTATTATTTTAATACAGACAGGAGTGAATACAGCCTTCGAATGAATTAATAGTACGAACACGTCAGCCTGCCAACAGACATTAGATCTGTATATGTGTCAGCCAAAACCGTAGTACTTTTTGTAAACATAGACTGTTGTGTTAATGAGACAGATTTCTTTGTCTCTACCCTTGTTTCTCTCTGTCAGTCTCTCTCTCTCTCTCTCTCTCTCTCTCTCTCTCTCTCTCTCTCTCTCTCTCTCTCTCTCTCTCTCTCTCTCTCTCTCTCTCTCTCTCTCTCGCACACACACACACACACACACGCGCGCGCGCGCGAGCGCACGCATGCACGCGATCGCCAACTCATACAGTTTCTTCTTTTTCTTGTCACAATTTCAGTGTTACACACAATCCCTCACTGTCCTTTTCCTGCCCCCTCCCACTTTGTGAACTTCTCCATCAATCCTAACCTATACGTCAAATTAGATCGAAACTAGACACATTTTGTAATAGTTTAATCGATGTACCTAAACCAGAAAAATTATTGGGTCACTTGTGTGAAAGAAAAAACTTAAATTTATTTACCTTATAACAATTCCCCCTAAATAAAAGGGAAATCCCCAAATTCATATTTCGAAGCCACATATTGGAGATAAAACTGTATTTTCTCTTGGATACATACGTTTAATCTCATACAAACGTTTTTATGTGTGTTCCCATCAGCATCGACACACCTGTACAGGCTTATACATATTTTCCTACACCTGTCCAAATATGACTATAAGTACTGATTACAATAGTAATTTCTTCTGCGGTTTGTTTATGACAGTAAGATATGTCTTTATAGTTCCTTTTAGATACCATTATTTTCTGCTCATTCGTACGAAACTTTTAATTGTTGAATGTGCCAATTCTGATAATCTTTGCCAAACCCAAATATTAATGTTATACGGCGTCACCTTATTATGTATCAAAGAAAATTAAAACAAATCACTGTTATTTTAGCAGTAGCTTTTTTAAGGAGCCCAGAGTAGGCCTACTAGTAAGCCTATACCTACCCGACACACACACATTTGAAGGATCAGTATTTTGTTTTGGAGTTCACTCTCCCAGCTGAGATACCCATATTTTTAGGGACCAGGAACTTGCATTTGAACTTCTATCATCAGCTACATAATGTAAATCCACTTACGTGTAAATCCTAGATAAATGTACAGGCCTATGCTCTAAAAGCCTAAGCTATGGTACCCACAATCATCTATGTTTTACTAAAATAATGGTTGCAAGTTAAATTTTTTGATTCACGTTGATAATTTTGCCTCGAAGAAACAGGGAAATTAATCTGCTTTTCGAATCCGGCCGACGATGGTGTGCTCCCACTTACGACAGTGGCACTTGCAACTCGTTTCACTTGCGAACACTCAAGTAGATAAGACACGTAATTAATTTTTGATACGTGAGAGTACGTCCCACTTGCGAACACACAAACAACGATGTATGTACATCCACCCTGTACATGAAGGAGGATTATCTGTTTATACGTGAAGTTGTGAAGTTGTTGAAGTTGCCCTTCTTAAACGAAAGATGAAAACAGTACAATTTACATTTTCTCCTGTACAAGTACAAAAAACCAATTTAAAAACTGATATCGGCTGTCGTAACAGCTGACGTAAAGCATCTATATTGTCTTCTAACTTCGAAATTCTTTTGTTTTTTTATTATTTTTAAATTTGTATTTAATTTAACTTTTATTAATTATTTTTATGATTTCAATTATTTTTTAATGATTCAATTGTGTTTATGTTTTTATAATTCGTTAAATGCTACCAACTACGTTTTTTGTTACCAACTACGTTTACCAAGTTACAATTTTTATAAAACGCGCGCACACGCACGCACACACACACTTGCATAGCCACCCACTCTCTCTCTCTCTCTCTCTCTCTCTCTCTCTCTCTCTCTCTCTCTCTCTCTCTTACTCTCTCACTCTAAATTAAAAAGAAAGGTTATTTTTTATTTATTTTTGTTAGTCAACTTGTAGAACGGACGACGTGATCTTGAGAAACATCCCAACATCAGAATCTCTTTCATATCTTTTAGTTTATCCAATTCAGTATACTTTTTCGTCCTTTTCATAGCTTAAAAATTTCACTCCATCGTTACATCGTGTTCTGAATAGATTTCTCTGCCTCAGATTATAAACATTTGATAATGTTTTTTATTCTTGGATGTGGTCTTAAAACGTGGCTGTTTAGTTTCTGATGCGTGCTTGTACGGTATTATTCATTCTATGACGTCGGAAGTAGCAGTTCCGTAACTCCTGTGGCACTAATCATTGTCTAGCTATTGTTCTACAAAAGAATTAAAGAATTAATAGAGTTTCTATTCCTCTGGAACTTGACCATGGATATACTGCCAGCCACATTCTACATCTTTTCGAAGGAAAGCAAGTATAGCACACATTAGGATTTTTGTGCTTCTTAAGTCATTTGAATGTGTATACTCGTGCAAAGTGACTACTGCAGCTATTGAATTTTCCATTCATGAAAAATTAATTTTAATCTTTTAAACTCTCTTTTCTAATGTTTTAACAAAAAATCGGGAGCTTAGATTGCACAACGTCTTCGCCCGGACGGAAACTACTCTCGTCGGACATTTGTGAAGTTCGTCTCGAAGAATAACATTGTCTGAACACATAAGTTCTTCCTGCACTTACTATGTTCGGTTTCTATCTCGGTATACTAATGATGATTTCTAATTAATTTTTAGTTAAAAGGGAGAGAGAGAGAGATTTGGCTATGCGCGCACCTGTTGTGCGTGTGAGTTTTTACCACACGCGGGCGCATACAAACAGCTACCCCCATCACACTCTCTCTCTCTCTCTCTCTCTCTCTCTCTCTCTCTCTCTCTCTCTCTCTCTCCCTGTCTCCCTGAATTAGATACTATTAAACAGTAAAGTCATTTCCTGCGTACCCAGATCACATGCTAAGTCATGACGGTGACCGAACAAATTGACGGCACTTCACATATTCAGAAATCTAGGTATTACAGTTTTTATGTAAGTAGTACTTATCATTAAATACAGCAGGAGTCAAAATGATACTATAGTCACAAATTGAATACAAAGTTTGTTAAGCGTTTTGTGAAACAAAAACTGTGCAGATCTGGCTTAATGATTTGGACTACTGTTTATGCTTTTACGGTGTTCGCAACTGGTATTCAAAATACTGAATTTTGTAAGATAACTATGTTGTTAAGGATGATCGCAAGTGGGATGAATTTACGGTGTTCGCAACTGGAAGGCTATTGGTTGCAAGTGGGAAGGCCACCCACCAATGGCAGCCTCTATGTTTGTGGTCAAAATAAGCAACAGGTCAAACCTGTTCTCTGTCATGGGCTGGATCTGTAGATAGATGTGTGGGGCGCCTCAAACCTATGATTTACATTTAATTATGCTGTTTGTTTTATACATTTTCGAATTCATTTTACGTTTCATCTGTTTCCCAGTATTGTCTGTAGTCTACAGTAGGTCTTACTCTGTGATTATAAATTCGACTTTTAATTTCCCTTTTGTAATTAAATTAATAATGTATCAACCAGCCCTGCTAAGTGCGTCAACTTGCCTCATACGGTAGTACATTGATACACTTTACACTTCATACAAAAACATTACGTATTTCTTTAATAGTTAACTCACAGCTTACCAAATGGTGCCAATGATTTGACAATGAATTAGGCTTCAAAAAAATTTAAAATTAACTTTATTGTTTAGTTCTCAAAAATAATAAAAAAATTAAAAACAAAACGTTTAGGCCCGCTTTTTATAATATTGTAAACGTACATATAATCACCATACAGGTAAATACCCACATAAGGTGTATTTAAAATAAAGAACTAACACTGAAGAGAAGAAAGGATGAAAAAGGTATAAAGAAAAGTGTATTTTAATATGATTATCCAGTCAACTAAAGAAAAGTAATAATAAAAACAACAGTTGAAAGTAGGACAAGAGACCTAGAGAGCAAAACTTATAAAATCACAGTACAATACGATTTAACTCCAATGACCCAATAGATGGTAAGTGAGAGGATACAAACACCAAATACTATAATCCCAACAAGGACCCAAAAACACCAATTATTATGATCCCACATGGACTAAGAAGACAGAAGAAGGGGATAGAAGAAAATGAAGAAAGGAGAACCAGTAGTGCCAGAACAATAAGTGTATAAGTCAAGAAAAGTGTTTACAAAGGAGTACCTTAAAACATAGTGAAACACATAACAAACTATGACTAGCGACTTGACACTGACCTGTAAATATAAAAAGATGCTCAATAATAATGAAAGAAGAGAAAGACATAATGATTGTATAAAACCTAACTAATAGTAGGGTAATAGAGTCAAAATAAACTCAATGCATAATACCCCAAATGACATGCTAAGTAGACCAGCATTAATAGCTGATTATTCTATAAATAAACAAGATAAGAATGAGTAAGATAATAAATAATGATCAGATAAGGCTAATGTGCAAATACCTGTGGGTGAAACTTGATAACTATAGCAAAATATGGAAATAACAGTAAATTTGCATGAATGCATTGTTGTCAACATACAGGGGTTCCAACTAACCTTACATGTGGTACAGAGCCATTTGCAAATACTAATAAGTTGTAGTAAAAGCCTGAAGTTTAGTAAGTAAATTACCATAATGAGAAAAGACATTATAGAGGTAATCCCAATACTAAATGTAATTAGATTAAGAGTGTTATTATTGCATATAAAGTGTAAATACATGGGACTGACAGAGACAGCAAAAGTGTACACACACAAAACACCACAAAACCACTTTAATTTAATTAACCAGGAAAAACCTATTGTATAGAAAGATCAAATAACTCCTGTTACTACTATTACTGGGTAATACTAATGATATAAGATGACAAGCAAGTCAGAATAAATATAAATTCATGCAAGTGTCTGATCACACTAACTGTAAGAAGTAAAAACACTTCAATCAAGGTAAAACCTGTATATTATGAAAATTCCAACATAAAACAACAATCAGTTTCATTCAATCGATAACTATCAAGTATGAGGCATTAAAACATAAAACTAAATTAATTATATGGAAATTTTGAGAAGGACCTATATCTAATCTAGACCAATGATCATTGGCTAAAAACAACAACTTAGCTAAAAACATTCAAAATAAGAAATATATACAGTGTACACAAAATCTGAGGTGTACAAAACATATAAAAGACATGTCATAAGATTTATTTAACAAAAGAAATAATCGGAGTGGGCGAATGGTAGGAATAAACATGTAATTAAAACAATCCCAAACATAGGCCATAAGAGCTTAAACCTAAAATTGACAAATCATTGTATTAAGACAAAAATAACAATTATAATTGTAATGCAAGTACACATAAGGTTAAAGATGATCAATGTACAGCATATAGAAACCGAATAATGGCAAATAAATGCTTATTGTAAGTAAAGTAAGTAAAAATAATAACGAAAAACTGTAGATTCGTTAAAATAACACACAGACATGCATTGTAAAGGACTTAAAATAATCAGTAATGTAAATGCATATCTTTTGTAAATTGTAGTATAAGATTGTTAATTTAGTTTTAAGAAATCATGTGTAAATTATGAAAAATAGTAACGCCCGTGAAAAAGATACGTTACAATATGTACACATGCCTTTTAATAATAAATGGTTTTATAATAATTATGTTCTATACATATAGGCCTAAGTGTGTAAAACGAATTCCCTACAAGAGTTTTAAAGAGTTAATGAAGATTTGTCTTAAAATTTTTCAGAGTTACATAATTATTATTTGTTCACATAATAATAATTTGAAGGCTACATGTTACTGAAAATAGTGATTCGTTTACAATGTCATTTCGTAAATGTACCTGAAAAAGATGGCACAGAAGATATTTACAAATAATAAATTTAAGAAAAAATATACATACATTTTATTCAGAAAATATTAGATATTTGTATTTAATCTTTTATTTTAATTTATTTTTATTTTACAGAGAATAGTTACTATTTATAGAAAACCGTAGCAAAAAAATATTTGTAATAAACGTCTATCTGTATTCCTACTTTTACCGGTAGTTTTTAACTACATATTATACTAACGTACAATGAAGATATACTTATTATGTCTTTATTTAGTGTATAGTTATTTACGCGTCAAGAAAAGAACCTGTGAAAAAAGTGTCACAACATTTTATGCCTTATATGTTTTCTGTCATTGAATGATTAACCCACTTTTTAATAACGGCGTTGAAAAATAGTTGATTACGTCTTTCAAAGATTCTTTTTACTACGGTACTGAAATTAAAAATAGCTAAGATCGTATACAGGAATTAAACGTAGGCGACTGGAACCAGTAATTGTATAAACAGCCTTGACACACCAACTGCTTTTGTAATATTGCAATTGCTTACGTTCAGTAGACTTGGCAACGTTGTGACCTTGGTGACTTATATACATTTTGTGGCAACAGTGTGCATATTTTTTATCACTAGAAGTTAAACGAATTCCGTGAAAAATTTGTAATGGATTTTGATAAATGTGTGATTGGGTTGTAATGACTAACTTAACGGGGTAATTATTATTCAATTTTTTTCAACAAACTATCTTAAAACGGATATATATTTTTACGGTTTTTTATGCTGATTACGAATACGTAAGAATAAAATGTCTAAGCTTACTCATAACTTTTATAAATGGGGTCTCAAAAAGATGCAGAACTATTGTTAAAAGTAGAGTGTTCAGGTTATGATGCTTAATTGTGATTATATATATATATATATATATATATATATATATATATATACATATTGCAACGATACAGCCATATGCTGTATTGAGCATTGATTTAAATAAATGTAAAATTTGTAAAATTATTATATGTTTGGGGTAAATGGACATGTCTGGGATTGTAAAAATATTTCATTGTTACACTAGGGGAGAAATTAACCTGTTCCAACAGGTAAGGAACACCTGCTCGATTGTATGTGTGTTACGCGTGTATCTTGTGTGTGTTAGTGATGCATGTACAGACAGGAATCCCAGCAACCCACCCCAATTAATTACTAAAATAATTATTTTAATTCAGTGTGTGAAAACTAATTAGTGTATAAACAAACAAAAGGCACCAAAGTGTGTGCAAATTTTATAGTTATCCAAAGTAAGAAAATGACGTTAGTAGGTCAGTGCGAAGTCAGTGCGAAATAAAGTGTGCCAAAAATACGCAATTACACTAAGACGCTCAAATTAATACAGTGAGTGCTTAATCAAATTATCTATGATTTATGCTATCTCGATTCCTTACAAAAAGTTGCCATTTGCAGAAAATTGCAAATATATGAAAAGTTTCGGGAGTGGGGGCTATCATGTGATCTGCAGGTCTCGACAGGACAATTTCGGAACCAACAGTGCGGAATCTCGAGAGGATATAAATTAAGGGTTTGACTGGAAGCCCTTCTCTTCATTTCAAGAGACAGTTGCAGTCGGACACGCTGTCCGTCGGAAGAACAGTTATATTTTGTTATAAGTCTCATCTACGAACGAATAAAGACGTTTCCAGTAATTAGGTTTACACTGTTACGGGAAACGTAGAGTACCGGGACCGTTTAATCAGCAAGAGTACCTACAGAGAAGCTGCAAAGAGCGACGCGAGATGCTGGACGTTAGGAGATGCTTTTTAGACTCCTAACAGCCGAACGAGATCCACCTCGCAGCCGATATTAATTCTCTGGGACGGACCACACACTGCTGGAGAACGACGCTGGACTCTGGACATATCCAAGACCATGCCAAGCCAGGAGTAAACGGTAACCCAACTCTGGACAACGCTGGACCCCGTCAATAAGTCGTCAGGTCATCAAAACTCGAGGTGACATGCATAATGCATTTATAAATGATTTTTTTAAAGAGCTCATAAAGACTATATAAAGAGACAATGAATTTAAGAAAAAAAAGGTTTATAATTAGGTAAATAATGTAATAGAGTCTTATGTAAATGTTTTAGTCGTAAGAATGAGCGATCGCATACAGATAAATATAGAAGAAAAAAAAGAGTTAAGATAAGAATAAGAGTTTTAAGATAGAATTTTTTTTTATAAAAGAAAAATAATTGAAATGGTTTGATATTTGCATTTTGTAGAAAAAAATAATTTAAATTTTGAATACGAAACAAATGCCAGTCTAAGAGTAATTAATATAATTTTAAATTTATTTTTAAAACATTGGTATAGACTGAGCAAGCTGAGGTCAGATCTGATTTAAATGAATTCAATTAAAATAAAACTTAAATATATTTAAATTTTATTTCTTTTATTAAATTAATTTGAATAAATGTCTAGATTAAGATTATTAACATGTCTAGATGTAAGAGTGTTTTAAATGTGTGTAACACCATATAGCTTAAGAGATAAGCACTTAATAATGAATGATATCTTGATCGGAGATTATTAACAATGTTTAATTACTTATAATGCTTTTTAAACAATAAACATGAAATTTTAACTACTCCCAAAATTTACTACTCTTATTACAGTTACACCTAGTATCGTTATAACTGTTTAAACACATGGTATCGTTATAACTGTTTAAACACCTGGTATAGTTATAACTGTTTAAACACCCGGTATAGTTATAACTGTTTAAATATCTGGTACCGTAACCGTTCTAAGATAGAACGGTTCATAGAACCCTAGTAAGTCACACTTTGTAAGACATGGTTTCTACATCTATGTCTTCTACCTTCTGCAGCTTGAATACGTTTGAAACCTGTTGAACATCCAAGGTCACCACAAGTAGGGTCACCACAAGTAATCGACCTCTGAAGTCCTGTACGACTGATCCAGCACAACTTGAGACCCTGGAGTCTCTGCTTTTTCAGTTAAAGAGGTACATTTTTGCGTAGTCACTTTCATTTCTCTTAAGAACACGATGCTTTGGCTCCTCTGCCACACTGACAGACGATGTCAGAAATCTATCGGTATTGACCAAGGAGTAATGGTTCCTCTTCAGCCTCCGAAAAGGTATTTTTCTGGAGGGGGGCTTGTACGGAATCCCCCTCAGCCCCAAAATTAATTTGGGAACTACCATGTGAGTCCTACGAGTATTAGGAAAACAAACAGACCACCGCAGCAGAGTTCTCGAGAATCGCAGCTAGGACTACATATAACAGATGCCTCCTGGTGCCCTGAGATCATCCTTCGCGACTCACTAACGCGGAGCCACCTACCCATTGCCACGATCAGTGCCCAACCTTGTAGAAACTCACTTTTGAGTGCCCTGTTAGTCAGCTAAAGAGTAACAGCTGTTTTCTTGCTCCCACGTAGTTCTTGTATGGTCTGCCGTAGGGTTGGATTTCTGGAGGCCTCTAAGGGTATAAAAGGTGTAGAGATGTGGTAATAGATACAAGAGCGTGTAGTTGTGAAAAGTAGTTTTCCATAAAATGATTCATAATGCAATTCAGGGAACGTAATTCGATTTCAAATTATCAGTTCAGCGAAATGTAGCAAAACTCATAATTATTACGACACTAAACGATATACTGTACTGCGCGGAGTCTATGTGTGTTGTGTGAGTGTGTGTGTGAGTGTGTTTACTACAGTAGACAAGAAACATGCAACAGAAATGAAAAACTTTTTTAGTGAATTTGCTACAGCAACACAGGGTGAATTCTGAGTACATTCTCAGAGACGACAGATTGACAACAGCACTGAATTTGTAAGCAGGGTTTGTAAGTGTACGTAAATATAGTACTCGACGGATGTTTTATTCAGAACCAGTAACAGTGTGCTAACTTTTCAGACTTTTTGCTAGAAGAACTCTTTATGCATTCACATACGTCAGGGTGCTGATAATATTACCGAATTTGCAGTGTATAATGTCACAAATTTACATAATTTTTTAATTCGATGTTGCATGTACAACTTCATATTCATAGTTGTACATAAATGTTAATGAGAATGAATAAATATGTGTGTACACAAATATTAATGACTTCTAAAAGGATAATGTAAATATTGTTATATTATAAAGAAAACAGTAAAGACAAATAGCGTTTATTAAAACTGCATCTACTGAAAAACAAACGGTTTGGTGAAAATTTTAAAGCTGTAAATGAAATGAAATATTTAGGTAAAATAATATCTGACAATGCAGCTAAAATACCAGATTACAAATGGAATAATACCAAGTGCTTTGAAAACGAACAATATTATGCAAAATAAGAAAGTCTGTATATTTAAATATGAAATATGTTGCTTTCTGCAGTAATTTATGGTTTACAGTAAACATTAAAATCCTAAAATTAAATTGCGTGAAAAAAATCTTATTTTTATACCTTCTCTGGCTTTTCGTGTGTGTTGGCATTTTTCTGCATTTATATTGCAATCAAGAGCTTGTTTTCAAGGTCTCTGCTCGGCCATCACTTGTACATGTCAGTGTTAAAGAAACTGACAAATTTTATGTATTAAAGCTGTATGCATTTACGCGTCTAATCCCCACATCATTTTTCTCTTAATTGCTATGGTTTATTTTTTCAGCTACCAGCTGCTCTCTTCAGAAAAACATTTTGGTTCTCCTTAATATTTTTCTGTATTTTTTTCGATGAATATGTTTAGGAGTTGAAGGTTACTGTATTTTTCCTATTCAGTAGTAACTTTGATTTCTTTTATTTTTATTTTTTTATTCAATAGAATAAATTTTAATAGCGAAACATTTTTTTCTTATGCTGACTCATTCCTTGGTTATAATATCTAATAGGATATTCCTTTCAGTGCTACGGACCTTTCACCCCAAAATGTTTATCTTCCTTGATATGCCTTATTTTTCTCCTTTTATTGTCATCGTCAGATGTAAACATAATAAACAAGTATTAAATATAATTTAAAATCAATTGTTTATCATATATAGGCCGGTGTAATGTATATATACTGTTGAACATATATTGAATATTTGATGTGTTCGCATGTATATATATATATATATATATATATATATATATATATATATATCTATTGCAACGTTACAGATCTGAAGCTAACTGCACTTGCAAAAATAAATTTTGATTAGGTGAAAATATACAGTTTACGTATGATAATTATGAGTTTAAAAATATAAATTTTGGTATATATGACTGTTATCAATTAAAAAAGTGTCTTTACTTGTTTTATACTTTATAAATAGTTTTTTTCTTTCTTTGCATATATAACTTTACTTTCCTGGATTTGATAGTTTAAGTTACATAAGTCAAGGTTTCCTCGTAGAAGTTGTGTCCGTCCAAGTTGCTCCTGATTTAATCCTCGTTGACAACCATAGGTCGCTGACGATTCGAACGCCGTGCCTGAATTCGTGGTACTAATTCAGCCGCTCCCTCGACGCTTCCCAAAGACCACGTGCTGGTGGACATGAATTTCCGGTTTCTGGAACTCTCCAAACCACGTGTTTTCAACTCTGCATGTGACTGCATATTTAATTACATTGACAGTTGAGTAAATGTTATTCAAATTAATTTAATACTAGAATAATTAGTTATTAATAGTTATTAGGTCAAATTACATACTAATATAAATGATTTAGTGTGTCTGTTAATTGGCTTAATCTTCACACAATTCGTTACGCGCACAACACTTATTCATTTTCACACTACACTGCACTGCTATTTTTTAAATTGTTTATAAATGCCTTAAACTAAGTTAACATGCAGTAGCCTACTTATCTAATAACAATAGCATCTTATTACATTCACACCCCTTTGCACCACACAACAACTAAGGCTTATTGTAAATATGTCCCCATATGTTTAAACGTAGTATAAATGTTTGGCTCATTGCATAAACCTCCAGGATAAATAAAAACGTTTCATCTTCATTGAAAATTAAATCTTTTTATATAATCAAAACCTCTTTTTCAAGTTCAATAAAACATAAAGACTAAAAAAAAAGATCTCTTCTGCTTATGCAATTACTCTCAATTCCATGCAATGAGGCCTCTATTTATAGAAATATAATGTTTACTACTAAGCCAGTATAATGTCTTGACAGTCATATATTAGGGTTTACGATGTGCGAGTCCCAAAGGTGTAACTTTTAATTTGTGTAATCTCTTACTAGTGTTTTGAATAATTATTAACATAGGGTTTTTCTTCTGATAATTTATTATTTAATTTGTTTTTATAGACTATATTTATACATTTTCTCAAAGCCTTAATTTTTTTGGCATTTAGATATACTTATGTTTTAATAACGTAACATTTCTAGAAATATATGATTATTTTTGAGTGACTGGGTAGCTAAATATCTTTAAATACAATTTTCGGTGTTGAAGAACACAGAACAACTATCTTTAAACGTTTTTTAGTTGGATTACGTAGAATTTATTATAGTAAGAGTACTCAATTTTATACACACCATTAAATTATGATTTATATTAGATGATTTAGGACTGGCTCTGTGAAATTAATTCGTTGTACTGTTATTACAAAATTTTATACAACTGCCGTAACGTTAGTATAAAAATAAAATAAAAATATATTCAAGTAAAAAAAAAAGATTATTTATTATAAATAACTTAAGTTGATTAACCTTGGGCAAGACTGGAACGTCTTGTGCTAATAGAATTGGATATATGTATCAAACGATTTTTAACTGGTTGTGGATGCAAGAAGACCAAGTGCTTGATCTTTAGATCTGGGGTATGGAAAGGTAAACCTTTATGGAAGTGAGACGAATGGCAAGAGAAAGAAAAATCATTCTAGAAGACGGTTAAGGGATCCGACTCCGTAAGGTATACATTGAAAAAAGAAAGTGAGAGTGAGAGAGACAGAGAGACAGACAGAGAAACTGCAAAATAAAATTAGTATAAAATGGTATTGATTACAGATATTCTCGTAGACTTCCAACTGCCTCCGTCACCTTTGTGATAGGCTACAGTTAGAAAAGCGTTGGTGATAAAAAGCTCTTTATTGTAGAGCTATTTTAATCGTTTTGACACTAAACGATCTGTTACTTTCCTATTGTATTATTTGTCATAAACATACTGAAGGTTTTATCAAATTTTTATATTAATAGAGTTTTTGTGCTTTGTAGATTTTGTTACTTGCTGCATTTATTCCTGGAAATGGTAAGTAGTGAGTAACGGTCATTCTATATATTAACTCATAAACTATTAAATATGTTTTATATTTGCTTAATTAAAGATTTTAAG
Source organism: Magicicada septendecula (assembly GCA_034769895.1). NCBI lineage: Eukaryota > Metazoa > Arthropoda > Insecta > Hemiptera > Cicadidae > Magicicada > Magicicada septendecula. The sequence goes on from CM068368.1 coordinate 511,170,232, forward strand.
TATTTTGTTTTAAATCCAAGTGTACTTGCATTGTGATTCATATTGATAAAGTTCTTAATATTAAAAATATTAAATTTAAAATTATAAGCTGGTTTTGAGTATACTTGTATATGAGGGTTTGTCCTTTACTTCTTTGTTTACTTTTCCGCCAACCTTGCCTGCCTTTAAAATTTTGAAGCTATAATATATTTTCCTGTTAGTATTTTTCTCATAGGTTGTTCTAATACTGTTTGCGGCACTCGAATCTTCCTTATTGAGGTTTGGTTAGGGCCATAGCTTAAGGAAGGCGAATAAAACCATCAGTAAGATTGAATTATATACTCTTTTTTAAGGCAAATAGCCTTAAATAATATGTCTTAAATAGCCTTAAATGATATTTTGAGAGATATGTCTTTAAAATATCTCTAATTTGTTTTAAGGTTAATTTTTTTTTAAGTTTACTTTCTTTGGTTTTAGTCATAGGCTTGGTTTTCTCTACAAATTATCAAGTAATTTACATAATAAATATGATACGAACAAGGTACTTAATAATACACAATTTACGCCGCATGAAACGATTTGGATTAAACCTACGTTCGCCGTATCTTTTCTCTCTATACGATGCGGGAATCATATAAACATCTGGTGTAGTAGTATACGAGATGCTTATGCTAGAAGTGGGTGAAAATTTAACCTGGATCCAGTAAAGTATTTAGCAAGGAAAGACGTGGTTGAGGTATTAGGGTTCTAAAAGTGATTTGAATTTATGACACTTCTCTGCTAATGAAGGAAGTTGAACCGCTGTACATTTGCAGTAGAACTACTAGCAAATGTTTATCACATGATAAGATATAAATTCCCATGGGCCCGGGATCCCCACAGGCGGCAATAATTTACTAACTTAAGTATGAATAATTAGTACACACGGAGCGAACTGAGCTAAAGCATAATGTAATATAGGTAGCTGTGAAATAATGTGTTACGCTTTTAGAATTACTATTGTTGTTATTGTAGTATATATGTTGCTGCTTCGTTCTGTATTCTCCCTCTTCACTTCCGGCATAGGCATCCAGCCTGTTCCGGCTCAAGATCCTTCCACTCCTATGGTGGCTGGTAATGAAACTGGTGTCTCACAAAGCAATTTGAGTGTTTCCTCGTGTACATCTACAATTACCTTTGCATACTCATGCATGCGCGCACGCGCGTGTGTGTGTGAATGTACGTGTATTGAAACAGAATATCCTATTGTATTTGGTTTATTAGACGTTACATGTACTCATAATAAGGTAAATGATGATAATAGGAGAATATAATAAAAATACGTTGGAATAAATATAGGACACTGTATTGTAGATTGTAAGTAATTTTGTATTTTATACTATAAATAAGTAGTTATGGGTGCAAAGATGAAGTTCGATACACAAAAATGTGTGTAATTAGCATTAAGTTGGGACTACGTTTCGAACAGCTAATTGGAAAACATATGTAGCACCCTTATTAAAAGATTTTGAAACGCTTCTTCAATTGTCATATTAGCTGGGTGTTAATTATTATTTTTGTGTGTGTTAATAATGAGCGCTTGCCTGGTAGAAATAAGCCTTGGCATTTCAACTCAATTTCTGTCGATTACACATGGCAGGATACAGAATACTGTCACAGTATCGTTGAAAATTGTCAGTCTCATAAAACAAATTGGGATCAACTATGTTCCCAAATAACATTCGAACTCCAGAACCCATTTTGTCATCACACAGTGATAAAACTTGGAGATTATGTGCACACGAACAAAATATTACTTTTATTACATCAGCACAAACGCGATTAAAACTCACTATTTAAAAGCACATATCAACTATCAACTATCAACTGTTTTGTATGTTTTGTCTTCTGTTTCGATATAAAGCTGTAGACAGTTGGAAAATATGACAGTTGTCATGTAAGAGAGCTGTCATGTATGATACAGCTGTATAGGGTATGTAAGAGCGTGGGTTCAAGTAATTTCCTTTTTATATGCCCTCGCTAAAATGCCAGTTGAAAATTATTAATAAGTTGGGATTGTTGATTTGAGACGTAATTCTTGTTCGAGATGGTGAACTAACTCTGTATTTTCTGTGCTATTTATATTTTACCATTACACTATTATTTTTAACTAACTTCTTTAGTTCAGTTCTAAAATTTTAAAAAAATCTTTTGACTTCTCTATTGCGTATCTTATTTTGTGCTAAACATACTGATATATGGTGTCTGTCGATATCACACACGCAAAAAGAACTAATTTTTAAACTGTTGCAAATTTGTACTGCATACTTGTCGAGTGTAACACCACTTCGGTCATAATATCAATATGATCAGCTTTACATATTTTGATTTTTAATACATTTATTTATTTACATATTACTTAATAAAAACCTCACACCATAGAGCAACGCAAAGCTGTTAGCTGACGCGTGCTCCCCTGGCTTTTCATCACTGACTAGTCTCAGACTTACACGTGTCTCGTATGTATTCTTCAATATTTAAATACATTCAGACAAAGAGAAGAGAGAAGCTAAGAGAGGAGAGACTAGGGAATTAGAATATAACGGAAGGTAGGATTAAGGAAAGAAATGATGAATGTGTAGTGTTGTATAAGACATATGACAGTGTACAAAAATTACGTAAAATAAATATTACATTTATGTTAGTAATGTTAATTATGTAATATCTAAATAACACATGAGCATACTGTAGAATATTTGAGACGGACTAATTTGTGTCAAGAGATGTTGATTGTGTGGAATGATTTCTATGGTACGTACAAATTCCACGTTACATCGCCTACCAGTAGTCGGAAATTTCTTGGTAATTACTTTTTTATAGTCTCCATATCTACCCTTATAGCCGTGCCAACTTTCTTGAAGATTTCTATGTAACAGGGAAGCAGACTGACTGCATTCTTATGTGAAGAGAGTGTATAGAACAGTATGAATACCTTGGTGTATGCACTGTGCTCAAGTAGAACGTATTACAGAGGGAAAGTCATTATACCATAGGAGACAGGGAGATATACTGCGCTCACATATATAAAACAGACAAGTAACACAAGTTTACATTTATAAATGGATAGATGTCCTAATAGACTCACTCTAGTATCTTCATAACATTCTTCCTAAAGTCATTATTATTCTGATTGAAACAGTAAATTTCTTCACTGTCACAAACTCTGTTTGCCATTTTGATGGATCTCGCCAAAGAAGCCAACACACTCTGCTGCAAGTATCTGAACAAAACATACCGTCTGTGGCTTACATAAAGAACTGTGCAACAGACCCCAGAAACATCTATCTCAATAAAGTCGTGAACACCCTTATACATAAATAACACATTTTGTAGTGCTCCTCTATTTTTAAGGGCCATAATGATCCGATGTTCACAATTAGCTTCATATGAAGAAAAACGGTGACTCATGCCACGATATTTTAGATAAGTCAAAATAATATCGTTTTTGAACTGCCTCATTCTTCTGATCGGTGTCGTCCTCTGTATACCCAAAAAACAGGAATAGTTCTCCAGAATCGGTCGAACAATGATTTGATTTTGTCGCAGGATGGTATTAGCTTACTGGAATTGACGACTTACCTACAGAAGCAGTCCTGACTAACTCATTGCATTAGAATTTATTATATCTACGTGGATAGTGAAAAATAGTTTGATGTAAACGTTTACATCCAAATCACAAACTAAATTTACTCGGCGTGTATTACCAGCAATGTAGTAGTTGTATTTCACTAACATTGTTTTCCGGAAAAAGGCCATGGCTTCTCCAGGTTCAGAGGCATGCAACTTGCAATTATTTATAATTTTCTTTTGCATCATTTTTTAAGTTCAACAAAGCTTATAATTGTTTCCCTTCTCACGTAGCTTTAAATCATCAGCAAACGTTAAACTATTTGAATGAATGCCTTTTTTAATGTCATTAAAATCAAGATAAACAATAATAGCCCTAAATTTGAGCCTTGTGGAACACCTAAGATAGCTTCAAACTGGCTATAAATATCACCAGCTACCTTAAGATGAAACGGGCTATTGGTGAGGTAAGGCTGTGTCGACGCTAACATGGATCCCATAATTCCGAAGACAATTTCCTTAGCAGAATGTTATGAGACACCATATCAAAAACCAGCCTAAAATCAAAATATATGATATCCACCTGCTTAATATTCTCCACCTCAGGAGTAACAAATTACATCATACTGTGGATAGGCTACTGTGGATATTCTGGACGTGAAACCATGGTGACGTGAATCAAAATCTCTTTTATTGCCTTATAAATATAATCATGAATAATTTGTTTCCAAAGATCTTTGCAAATGTTTTAAACACCGACACAGGTCTAACATTTTTAATGTTGGTTGATCACCCTTTTTAGGAATTGGTGGCACCAATCCAACCTTCCAAAACAAACCTTCCAACTGTCTGAGAAAACTGCAGATTGTAGACTCAAATTGTATAGCCGCACTAGAACTGAGACAATAAATTCAGCAATATCTTTGAAAGTAAAAGGAGAAATGTCATCAATACCAGCTGAGGAAGAGCTCCAGGTGCTGGATGGATACATTTATTCTTAGTAGTGAAATATTCATTAGTATTTAATTTATTTCTGCTGATAATATTCAGCTGCTATACATATTTAAATTATTTGCCGAACTCCTCAGAAAGATTTTCTGCGTCCGACACTACTTTGTTATTGATTTCTAATGGAAGCACACTATTAGGATTCTTCAAGAAGGACTTAATGTATTTAAAGAGATCTGTCGGCTTTGTAAGCCTTCACTTTGCTTCAGCCTTCTTCCTCCACACACTTTGCTCTCCTTTAATTGCCTCTTTGGAGCTGCATCGTTACATTCGTTCTGAATACTGAAAGGTTCCCGTAATGCTAAACCATATCCGCTTCCTTAAACTTTTTTTCTGCACGATTTTTCTTTAGTAATTTTATTAACTCTATATAAAACTAAGCTGGATACTTTTTTTTCTTTAATTTCTGACTAGTACGCGCTTGGGAATAATGGCAGACAAGGTCTTGTTTGGATGGTAAGCTGCTATGTCTGCATCACAAGCTGTGTAGACTTCGTGTCAGTCACCTGTCTTAACAGAACTATAGCTCCCGAAATAATCCCCTTTCCGGGAATCTAAAATATGCTTTTCATTAACGGAAGAGATTACAGAATCCACAGCGATTCACAAAACAAGGAGGTTATGAAAAATATTAAGGAGAACTGGTCAGTTAGTTTTCATTTTGATCTCTACTACAATATTTAAGACAACTAAGTTCAAAGTTTACATCCCACCTGAGAGGATACAGTAATTGTTTTGATTCAAGTTACGATCATAATGGAAGTGAAAAGTGCCTCAGCTTTCTTCACGGTGTAAAAGTGTGCCTTAGAGTTTAGGGAGCAGTCATCCCAATCCTACAACATCTACGTTGAAATCACCAATGAAGAGGACCCGATAGCGATCGACTTGTGGCATATTTTCAATGGCAATAAGATATACTGCCGTCTACTCAGGTTTTGATGTCTGGATTGATATACTGCCCACCAGCAGACTGACACAATTTTTCATCCTCCCTTAATCCATACACACTCCTTTGCAAATTCTAACTCCTCTCTTATATGGATCTGTAGCCGTGTACTGAATCCTATTAAGTAGGCTCGTCGCCACGGTCCAGTGATCGATCAACAGGGGCCTTCACCAACTTCACAGGGGACAAATCTATGTCAGTAGCTTTCTTAGTTAGAAATCAACCCCAAGAGTCTAAGAACTTGGGTATAACACAAACAATTTCCTTGCAATTGAAAATCATTACAAGTTAAATATTTAGGTGATCCTGGAGGTCTGTTGTCATCTGTAATCTTGGCACAAGTTGAGATTATTGGAATGCAGCCATTTTTAAATAATTTTATCTAGGAGATACAGAGGCGACAACTCACTCCATTAGTAACATATAGGTCATATTCAACATTCACTATATTTATACAATTTGACTCAAATACTCCCTTAAGTAAACCACTACATGAAGTCTTCTGCTCTCGAAAAAAAGCATTGTCAAAAACATTGTATTTAATGCTAATTAGAGCTATCTTGTCAAGAAACAAAAAAAACTTATAACTAATCTAACTTGGATTAAAAATTAACTACAAAATGAAAATCAAAAGGAATAAAGCAAGAATCCGTCGCATAATTTAACTATGAAAGAGAAGAAAAACAAAAAGAAACAGTTCAACCTTGGCCTAGGTGAGCAGAATGGGGACCCCTTCTCTGACCTGTCTCAGATCACAAGAGGTTTACCACACCGCCTTTCTCTAAAGAAAAAGATTTTAGAAGGAGGGTGAGATGTAAAAGAGGTGTGTAATGGGAAATGTCCGTCCTAAATGAAAGAAACGGCGAATTAACCAGACTGGCAAAAACTCCAGTCTGTTGCCCAACCCCGACCGGACGAGTCAGAAGGTAAACACCTGCTTACCTGAACGTTTAGGTAGAACGCTTCCGATTGTTGATGGAAAATAGCTAAATAAGAGCGTAACTTGCAGCTACTAGTGACTGGAAAACATTCTTCAGAATATCAGAAAGAAGAAGGACTATACATGCAAAGCGAGAGCACGGGGTCCAAGGGTGAGAGGCGATGAAATTTCGTAACTAAAAATTGTGTTCAAAACATGTGATTGAGAAAGGTCACTTGTGAAAATTAAGGGTAATGTGTGATCGATAACTACAGACCTATAGCTTGTTTTCCATAAGCTGTGAACGGTGTAAGAGGTTCAAGTAGAAGTAGTTACAACAGATTTAAATATTTTAAATTTTCAACCAGACATAAATAGGAGTCTTTGTTATTTTATTGTTGTTTTCTTACTCTTCTAACAAGTAAATAAATATAATTAAGTAATAAATATAACTCATCATCGCAAATTTCATATAGGCCTACATAATGCAATAAATACAAAAAGGGTTTTGGTATGCCTAAAGATAATTTACATATTGCAATTATGTATACTACACTGCGAATTGTTTTAACTGGATTTTTATTTTAAAGTTGTGATGCTTTTTAAAATATTACAATTGCCTATTTTTGAATTTATGTTGTTTTCTTTGCTCGATTTAGCGTCTTACTCTCCGTAACTTCGAGCAGTATTCGCAGTTACTAGAGAAATTCCAGAGACGAACATTGGCTGTTGCAGCTGCTTCTATTTGAACTTGCTAAATTGTTGAAGCTGAATGTACATTGAGAATTAGTCTGGGAGCCTCACCTGGATAAAATAAGGATATTGTGAGGTAAGGAATCGCATGAATATAAAAGCAGAATACATTTATACATTTTACCTTGCGATTAACTTGCTATCCTGCATTGACTAGTTCGTGATCGCTTTATTACACAGTTACTACTGTGTTTTAGTACGTAGGCTTTCACGGCCGGTGTCATTATGATTATCTAAAACTTCCGGGCTGAAAGGCCGTGGTCGAGTGCTTGATCTTCTAAAGCTAGACGTTTCGGCCACACCACCGGTGGCCATCTTCAGTAGCAAAAAAGTGTTCGAATAGATGGCACGCCGAACACGTCTCCCAATGAACTGGGAACAAGTTCATTGGGAGATGAACTTACAGCTTTTTATACTTTTTACACTATAAAAATTATCCTTTTACAATGTAGCAAGAATATTTTGGTATGTTGGTATTTTTGTTTTCGATGACAAGTAAATATTAGCCAACTGTCGGTACGTATTAATCGTAGTAAACGTAATGATTATTTTTTGTTTTATAATGTTTATGACTCTAGTAGATTTTTAACTATGTGTGCTATAAAATATTTACTAGAATTTTACAGAAAAAAAGAATGACAAGCGGGCAAGTAAAGAGATAGCGTAAACAGCGTTTTGTTATACCAAAGAAAACGTACAAGATATTTTTACAGTCAAAAGTAAAGTTAAGTAAGTGCAAATAATTAATTGCTTCATTAGTAAAGGGGCAAAATTTCCTAGACATTGAATTCAATTTAATTGGATATTGCCGATTCAATTCAATTTAATTTAATAAAGTTTTGTAGTTCCTCAAGTAAATTAAATATCCACTTACATATATCGAGTTCAAATAGTAAAGAGAAGTATTTGAACTTGTCTTTAAAATAAATTGCAACCAGAAATTTTAACCAATTCATATATATTCTGGTAATTTAGTAGTATATCAATTTTTATAGGGTACTCGATCAAATGCTCAGATGTTGGTTAACGCCAGTTGTTACTATAACGTCTGTTTTCTTTTTCATTGAGTTTTGCAGATGATTCATTGAGAATATTCTGATATAATATTCTCTAGTCCTTACTTCAACAACCTACCACTTTCCTTGTTATGACTATGATACATCACTGGTTTGGTGAGTTGTGTGTGAACTGGGCTGAAGACGGCTAAAGCGCAGGTAGTAAGACCCTCTCAATCTGCACTTTCGATTAGTCAGCTTTAGGTTTATGAGCACGCCAGCAAACGATTGTGACCGATACATAAAATGTAGTCCATCGAAAATCAAGTCTTGTGAAGCATATCGCTGTAAAATTTAACCTTTGTAGCTTGTGTGAGGCGGGCCACCAAGCAAACTAGACTTCGTAGTATATAGCAAAACGAGAAATAAAATAAATGTTATAAACTGAAAACTTTTGAGCCGCTGCCTACATGGTCGCCGTGGGACACCCTCTAACTACCGCCTTTGCTGCCCAGTTGCTACTGACGAGAAACCAGGAATGTGAATCGCGTGTACAGATACATGCCACCAGTAAGTTTTACGAAATTTACCTACACCGCAAACCACTAACTGAACTAATGAGACGGTATGATGGCAGATTATGCCTGCTATTTCTTAATCATTTTTTAGTGCAAATTATTTTTTGTAAACAATTCGTCGTACTATGGACTGTTGTGTATCAAATACATTTCACGTGGTATAACATCATGTTATGTATAACCTACATCTGTGTTCTGTTTGACACAGTAAATTAACTGTCCGGTAAGTTACATAGAAAAGTGATAACTGACAGTGGTAAAGTGTGGATTCACTCAACGTTCTTAACGCAGGGTGAAAAATCGGACGGAATGACTTTATATATAGATAGGAGTCGCTTTATAACACAGTTCTCACACAAAAGGTGAGATTTTTTCGTAACCCTGCCCTGAGTCCTGTCTTGGATGTGTGTATCAATGTCTCTCTCCAGACTTGTAGTAGTTTTACCATTATTGTATCTGATGACCTTCTCTGACTCTTTTCCTATCAAACTATATCTTATTGATATAGTCAATATATCAATATATCAGACTATATCTCTGACTCTTTTCCTATATCTTATTGCCGATGATGGGTTCCATCCAAGCAAACCTTTTTTAGCTTCCCTATTAGGACCTTTTGCTATAAAATATTAGCAAATCGACAAATTCCACTGAGGAGATGTTTACCACTATCATGTTAGAGGTTACTTAGTTTAATAAGTTTTATTGCGGTAGTTTTGAATGGAGTTGAGTTGGAGACGGTAAAGGATTTTTCGTCACTAAAACTACGTTATTGCGTTGCATCGCACCTGTTGTGCAAAATTAGTTTCTAAGCTTATTTACATTTTCTTGAGCGTTTCCTAACTTTACGAAATTTGTAGAGGTAGGTTTTTCTTCCATATTTATTTTTAGTTTCTCTTTGCTTGATTCGTTAAGGTAGTGTTATTAGTTTTCCTATTCTTACTTTAAGTAATATTTTATTTCATTTTACAACACTTTTCTAGCTGTCTGTACTTGTCTTCTTTATTGGTCTCACCATATAAACTTTCCAAATTATCCTTTCCTCACTCAACCTTTAAATGTGGCGAAATCGTTTCAGTTGATTTTATTCTACCTCATGCATGCAGATTTGAATTTAATATTTTTAAGATGGTTCTTGACTGTTTTTTAGTCAAATTTTTGTACGAAACGTTTTGCTTCTATTCTTATTTGTATTTTTGAACCCATATCTTGTTCTGGGCACAACTACTTTGGGGAGTAAGTTCTCCTCAGGATTTCATTGTTCCCTAATATTTTCATACTGCTACACACACGTCCAATTACTGTTTTCCTGTACGGGTTTCCGTTATTTTGCGTTCTGTTCTCCGCAGTATTCAAATATTTAAACATACTCCCTGTCTTAATTTTCCATCCATCTATTTTACGTTGTGTGTACTTTTTTAAAATGTTAATCATTTCTTATATATTTATAAGGGTTTACTTACAACTTTCATCCTTTTTTTTATTACCACAATATTGTGGAGTTACCGTATTTTTGAATCTTTCGTTTTTTGCAACCTCCAGTTTTGTATTTCATGTACTAATTTGCCTAATTGATTTGATAAGGTAATTCAGGATCTAAGTAAAAAAACCACTCTATTCATATCCCCGTGTTACTAGTTTTGTCGTTTACTACGGAACATGTCACCATTTCACAGGCTTATTGTGAGTTTTGCATACGCTTGTCATATTCTCCTTTTATATAGATTTTCCATGTCCGCAACTGTTTTATTCAGGCCGCAAGCTTACAAAATGTTTCAAAAAATTTACAGCCGTTATTACACAAGCTGCTTACATAAAGCTTATTACTTTGTAGGAAAATACATATTAGTTTCACATCTTAGTCAATAAATTGAAGTTAACCTAATAAGAAGTAGGTGTAATAAGATGTTGTCACTGAAAAGATGATAGGCCTATATTAACATATAAGAAGTAAAAAAAAAAATGGAAAAGATAAGCCTATTCCATTAAATGTATAAAGGATAAGGACAAGAAGAAGAAGGAGAATAAAATAGTAAAAGAAAAGAAAGAAGAAGGCAAAAATTACACGCTGCTTGTTTTTGAGGGCACAATACCAAAGAGTGGTTAAATTTGGGTAATTTTAAAATGGGTTTATTATTAAGGAATGGGAAACCATAAATGAAAGACAAATTTTTTAACTACATAAATACATTTTTTTAATAAAAAGAACGATTTAATTTAATATTAAAAAGTCAAACTTAAAATAATTTTGTGCTACCGTGTACATGGTTAACAATGAATAAGTAGAAGAACACGTCTACAGTTTGGAAACATAGTCTACAGTTTGTAAAAGTAAATAAATTATATTATAAGTTATCGTAAAGGAAGAAACTCATAATGTTCATTAGGAAGGTAAGTGTTTCATTTCTGTAAGTAATTCTTATTACCCTTACTTGATGTAATTGTCTTTTAATCTAGTTACATTTACCTACTTTGCCTAATATAGATGTTTGAACTACAAACATTCAGAGAATGACTTCATGCAAGTTAAAGGAGTAATTTACATTTCAACCGCTGCACGTGACATTTGGCGTTAGTCCTGACAGCCCTCCAGATTCGTTCAGAAAAACTATTCAAGGTTGTTACACCGTGTTTTTTACTATACAAGAAACACTGTGTTACAGCGGAGCTAGCATATATTTTAATTTAACACATCTATTCTAAATATAATAAATTATACGTTAAGAGGAAACTGTACTGAATCCCATTGCTTACACAAGCAAAGAAAAATTACATTTACTATCTTTCGTTCAGAGTAAATAATTGGTCATGACGCGTACCATACAATGATATCTTGAGCGATAGAATATATTAAAACATCAGTATGGTAGAATTACAATTCTACAACCTATATTAACCCAATTTCTTATGTATTATTCTTACTTATTTTTGTAAATTAAGTTGACCATTTCAAGCATATCTTGACGTAATATACTAAAGGAATCGCTTATATTGACATTTTTAGTTGCTAGCTAAGTGGTGTACCCTGTGTATAACAACTTCTCACTTTTCTTTTGATATGGTTTTATTAATTGAAATAACAAAAATATATGATAGTTTGAACTATGCTGATTTATTTTAGCCTCTATGTAAATTAGGAAAAGTCCTCCTCATGTAACCCCTCTTTAACTTAAGCAGTAAAAAAAAAGATTATTTTTTTGAAATTTTTTTTTTTTTTTTTTTTGTAAAGAGGGGCCACAAGTTAATTATAACTAGGCTAAAGCCTAGAGAAGCCAAAAATGCGCTGGATCCAGTGAGACGGGACTTGCAATGAAAACTCATGAATTAAACAATTAACAAATCCCTTTTATTATTCTATCTCAGTAAACAAATTATTAATAAAATAAATAAACCCTACAGTCATAATCTATAATTCCCTTAAATAGTCAATTAAATAAAGTATACTTTCTCAACAAGGCCACCTGAAAATATTTATTAATACCAAGAAAATAATTTGCTATGTCGCTTTACAAATGAATTGAAATTTAAAACCATTACTAACCTTGAAATAAGGTTTCCATTAAAATATTAATAAAATATGAAATTTATTTTATATGTTCCTTTTAGAATGCTCTATTGAAATTAATGAAGATAAGTGGTATAGATTCCTTGCTAATATTAATTATAATAATAATTACTCAAACAAATTAAATAAATTTTAAAGGGTGACAATTCATATACTTGTTATAAAGTTAAATAAAATAAATTATTTTCTTAAAGAAATGATCAGCAATGATTAATTGAGATAGAATACCTGATATAAAAAATGAAACGGATGTACCTACATACTTCCATGTATTAACTTTCTTTTATAAAAAAGACAACCAAACAAACAAACAAACAAACCCTATATCTAAAGTCCCCACCAAAAATACACTAAATGCACAATACTTATAACCCCCAAAATGCACACACAAATATACAAACATAACATGTTCCACAATACAACTACATTATACAATACTATACAATACAAAATATAAAAGGATCTCTTGCCACGCCCTTTTTTATATTACCCCCATGGTGTATATAAATTCTTACTTCTTTTATAATTATCCCTGTGAGAATTACAATTTACTTTTATATTACCCCCATGGTGTTGGTTGATTACACATCACGAGTATTAGATAATGCTTAAGCATTCAGTAGTACCCAGGACATAATAACTTTCAAAATTTTGGCTAAGTGCCTAATGCTGTTATCTGATTCTGCCCCACTGGGCTCTATTACGGTGAGAATTAAAAAATATTTAAAACAATGAACACCCCCCAGTTATCATAAATAATTTAAAGAATTTATATATACTGAAACATTGCCAAGTAATAAAAATAGAAATATTGCATAATATTATAACCCTATGAAAAATACTCTTGGCCCAAAGACCGACATGTTAATCGCCAGTTGATGCATCTTTTAACTTGTCTCAACAAACAAGTTCAAAACTGTATCAACATGCATTCCTTCTGGTTGAAACTTGTGGAAAATGCACCTACCTACCCCCCCAGAAATTTCTATACAATATGAATTAAAATGATTTTTAATTTAAGAAAAAATATATATATATACTACTGAATTGAACACGATAAAATACTAATAGAAAGAATGACTTAAAATATGTAAAGAAACACATATGCTGAAATAAGAGAAAATTATGGGTTTGAATGCAGAACAGTGTAAGAAGACATGCCAGTCTCTGAGCTGACAATTTTTACCAGAAATTTACTAAAATTTACAATTAATTTTACATCCAGTTCACACAGTAAACTTTCCCATGAATTGGGGATCCAATTAAATTTTTAAACTTGAAATGTTGTAGTTGGTAGATATATATAGAACTGGTCACTGGGTATTATTGAGTGCTGATTCTATGTGTACATAATAATTGGTTTTGTATCACCTGATTTCGTCCATGAGGGGTTTTTTTTTATTAAGGTGGCAATCTCGTGGTCGACATTATAGGTGTTGGTGTGGTCCTCCACATTCCCCCGGTAGCGAAGAGGAGAGCTTAGGATGTTAATAGTTCAGCCATGTAGTAGGTCTTGTTCTCGTCTATTGCGGTGAACCCGCAGTCGTGTATATCTGTTAGCCTAACATAGTTGGAAGAAGTTGGACCCAATTCTCTTCAGCTCCCGGAGTACTTAATAAGCAGCCAATCTAGGCCACCATTTCAGTGAGACAAAGGAAAGAAACGCAGTCCTGCTACACTTCACCCGTCATCAGTATCTAGCGACAGGGTGCAGCACCGATCAAGCTCCAACTTCATGCCGTGAATTAGTCTCTTACTTCGGTACAAGAGCGCAGCACGAATTCAACAGCTATAATTCCGTACTGCCTATAACGTTTTCCTGACTTATAATTACTGAAGATTTGCCGCTCTATATTATAACGGCACACCCTCACCCCAAAAGGGCAACATAGTTGCCCCAAGGCTAACTCACAGGCTCTTGGCTAGTCCTCGGAAATCTCAGAAATTTAATCGCTCTTGGGAGAACAGAGGCTCAGGGTGAAAACGAAGTACGAGGAAAGAAGAAGAAGTGTAGTGTGTGAGGGTACTGCATGATGACTTGATCAGGGTCAGCATCCAGCACAAGAGAAAGAAGGAGAAAAGACGAAAGACGTCGAAATCAAGAGCGCCGTCTGAGTTCTGACCTCCCAAGGCCACCCCAAACTGAGACCAAACTAATACCCACTCAGGACAACAACTACCCCCCCCCTTCTCACAGGACTGGAAAATCTCAACGCCAATGCAACCATCCCCACGCGACCCTCTCCGCCAGGCCAACCCCACAGGACCGCCCCAACACGTCACACTCTCTGGTGACCACCACCTACTCCTCCTGCTGCCACTCACATACTCGTCCGAAGACCAAAACAAGGTAACTAATACCTTGATATGTGAGTGCTCATAACACTACTGTCCACCTCTGGACTAACCAGCCATATGCTGCAAAACAAGGCATCACACATCCTTGACATATGTAACTGGTCTTTAAAAAAAAACATCCCTATACTAGGGCGGACGGCCCCTATTAGCCGGACAGAGAAAACCGCATAGAGGGCACGCGAACATCAATCCCTTTACTTGGTCTTCTACTCTTTAATACTGCATAACTATCAAGGGGGGGTTTTACTTCAGTACGGCAACGTCGAACAACCTACACTTAATCAAAATAACCTACCACAGAAATCAACTAGGGAATGCGGCATGGCCAGGACTCTACAAAAATCAACGACACTACAACAAAGAACAATGAGAACGACACTAACAATCCGATACTAACCTCCCTACACCCACGTAGTCACAACTCTTCCAACTAACTTCTCTCTAACTCCTCTCGGATATATTTTTTTTTTGTTTCTAATTTTTTTTTGCTTTTTCCTTTCTAATTTTTTATTTATTTTTGGGTTTTTATGTTGTTTTCTAAGGGGAGGGGTAGGAAAATTGGGAAGATGAAAAGGGCAAGGATCATTGAAAGTTCAACAGCTAGGACTAAGGTAAAGGACATGGTTCCCTCCGAAAATAAGGATGGGTGGAGAAAACCAAGGCTCGCGGAGACAGGGGCGCAACCCTGAAGTAGATGAACACCACTGGGACTGTGGGGAACATCTACCCGCTACCCATTAACCGCTACTTCTCACCTTTTTATGGCGAACTTTAGGAACTCGTTCCTTTTCGACACCTCTCTCTGAGAAACTATCTCGTGTTGAGCAGTCCTGATTTATTTCTTCTAAATTAGAATCAAGGTAACTTACCTTACTACTCTTACCCCGATTTGGATTATCCTCAACCCCTAACTCCTCTGCTTCTACCTTCTTCTCTTCTACAATTTCCCCTGGTTCTATTTTTTCCACCTCTTCCTCTTTCTCTACTACATAATCCAAATCACCATCACGACACTGCACATCTTCATCCTCTAGTTGCTCACCTGATCCGCCCGAAACTTCTTTCCATTCCTCGGAATCCTCAACACTACTTACAGAAAGCGTCTGCACATCTTCACACACTACATCATTCTCACTCACAAACTCTACAACGCTGCCTCCCCGTTTCTCACCAACTTCTACCTCATCTATTTCTACCACACTTGCAGACTGGACATCCTCTTGTCCATCCGCAACCTCAGAAACACTTGCAGCCTCCCTACCACTTACACTTACACTCCCCTGCGTAGCATGTGCAGACCACTCTTCTGCCTCCTCCTTCGATTCCTCTTCTTCACCACTCTCAGCAACTACAACTTCCTCAACATTACCCAACCTGGAATCCAGTTGTCCAGGTACATGTGCAATGTCTAAATTAAATTCTACTAACGATGGCGAGGCTTCACCATCAAGTGACTTCTCATCTTCCGGTGTAGGCGATGATGATGTTACCGGATCTGGATCCGTCACGAATAATACCGGAACAAATACTGCGACCTCTGGAACCTTCAAAGTTACCTTACTCTCAAAATAGGAATAGCTTGCTACCGGCTCCCTACTTGCCGATGTTGGTTTACTCAAGTAACTTCTTCTTTCCCTGTACGTTTCATATTTATTTATTTTATCTGCTGTAACCGTAGCTACAGTCTTCTCACTTGCCACCCCCTTGTAGCCTCCATTGCCTCCGGAGTATTCAGTTTTTCTCCAACCGCCATGTTGGTCGTTCTTGGCTCTTCCCCGGTACTCGTCCCCTGCTCGGACAGTATTAGAAACAACACATAACCGGCATAGATCCGCGAAACAACGTGGACGTCCTGCAAATATTAAACGGGATCTCTCTTGGGGATTCAGTCCTTCCATAATTACGTCTATGACTTCGGTCTCGGGCAACCCTAATCTTAATACCCGGGCAGCTTTCCGTATGTCCTGCACGTAGTCCCCCAACGTCTCTCCGTTGGCCTGTAAACGACAGAATGAATCCCACTTAAGCTGGCAACGTCGTCGAAGTGGTATGAAGTAAGCCAACACTTCCCCATGAAAAGTGTCGACCGTGCCGCCCCGACGCAGAGTGTTGGTGACCAACCCTGCCAATGAACCCTGGCAATACGGGTATATAAGGGACAAGAGCTCCCCATCGGATACACCCGGATAATCTGCCAACTGCAGGACAAGATCCAAGAAAACCAGCAGCTGGTCCTCATCAAAGCCATCTACCACCGAAAGTTTCTGGAGAACTCCTGAAAGGGGGTGAGGCAATTTCTGAAAGCATAGCGCCGCCAGAATTAAACAATTCGAAATACACAATCAACAAAACATAACTCCCACAAAACACCGAACACCTTACAAAAATGACAATAATAAGACAGGAATAAGGAAAACTCAAGTACTATATCTTCCATCAAGTAGACTGCGGGTCCACCTACCGTTGCGAGAAACTAGCCCACTAACTGAACTGCTCTCACTCTATTACACTAGACAAATGGAACGCGACACACACACAAAACACACAACACGACAAAACACCGACCAACGAAAATTTATTTAAACAATTTCGCATGTTACTTCGGCTACCATATATCGGAAGAAACCGACTGCCGATCGGGCCATACCGCATAATTAAAAAAACAACACCTCCCCAACTATGGGCAAGGTAACACACCAACCAACGAAGTACCGAACTGCGATAAGTCCCGTTTCCCCAGGGATTTCCCCTTCTAAAATTTCTCACCACGTGGCACTATCAACTATTCAAGGCGGGCAAGTACATATACATATATCTCTCAAAACCTTAAACCTAACAAAAATATTTTCACCTTTAGACATAAGGCCTTTTAGATTTTTTTCTAAGTTCCTTTGGAACTCCCAAAATGTTTCCTAAGTTTTCAAGCCCCGTCACACCCACAGGACCCACGGGTTGACGCTAATCTCAACCACGCTCTGCCACCAAATGTAACCCCTCTTTAACTTAAGCAGTAAAAAAAATTTTTTTTTTTTTTTTTTTTTTTTTTTTAAGAGTGGTTACAAGTTAATTATAACTAGGCTAAAGCCTAGAGAAGCCAAAAATGCGCTGGATCCAGTGAGACGGGACTTGCAATGAAAACTCATGAATTAAACAATTAACAAATCCCTTTTATTATTCTATCTCAGTAAACAAATTAATAATAAAATAAATAAACCCTACAGTCATAATCTATAATTCCCTTAAATAGTCAATTAAATAAAGTATACTTTCTCAACAAGGCCACCTGAAAATATTTATTAATACCAAGAAAATAATTTGCTATGTCGCTTTACAAATGAATTGAAATTTAAAACCATTACTAACCTTGAAATAAGGTTTCCATTAAAATATTAATAAAATATAAAATTTATTTTATATGTTCCTTTTAGAATGCTCTATTGAAATTAATGAAGATAAATGGTACAGATTCCTTGCTAATATTAATTATATTAATAATTACTCAAACAAATTAAATAAATTTTAAAGGGTGACAATTCATATACTTGTTATAAAGTTAAATAAAATAAATTATTTTCTTAAAGAAATGATCAGCAATGATTAATTGAGATAGAATACCTGATATAAAAAATGAAAAGGATGTACCTACATAATTCCATGTATTAACTTTCTTTTATAAAAAAGACAACCAAACAAACAAACAAACAAACCCTATATCTAAAGTCCCCACCAAAAATACACTAAATGCACAATACTTATAACCCCCAAAATGCACACACAAATATACAAACATAACATGTTCCACAATACAACTACATTATACAATACTATACAATACAAAATATAAAAGGATCTCTTGCCACGCCCTTTTTTATATTACCCCCATGGTGTATATAAATTCTTACTTCTTTTATAATTATCCCTGTGAGAATTACAATTTACTTTTATATTACCCCCATGGTGTTGGTTGATTACACATCACGTGTATTAGATAATGCTTAAGCATTCAGTAGTACCCAGGACATAATAACTTTCAAAATTTTGGCTAAGTGCCTAATGCTGTTATCTAATTCTGCCCCACTGGGCTCTATTACGGTGAGAATTAAAAAATATTTAAAACAATGAACACCCCCCAGTTATCATAAATAATTTAAAGAATTTATATATACTGAAACATTGCCAAGTAATAAAAATAGAAATATTGCATAATATTATAACCCTATGAAAAATACTCTTGGCCCAGAGACCGACATGTTAATCGCCAGTTGATGCATCTTTTAACTTGTCTCAACAAACAAGTTCAAAACTGTATCAACATGCATTCCTTCTGGTTGAAACTTGTGGAAAATGCACCTACCTACCCCCCCCCCATAAATTTCTATACAATATGAATTAAACTGATTTTTAATTTAAGAAAAAATATATATATATACTACTGAATTGAACACGATAAATTACTAATAGAAAGAATGACTTAAAATATGTAAAGAAACACATATGCTGAAATAAGTGAAAATTATGGGTTTGAATGCAGAACAGTGTAAGAAGACATGCCAGTCTCTGAGCTGACAATTTTTACCAGAAATTTACTAAAATTTACAATTAATTTTACATCCAGTTCACACACTAAACTTTCCCATGAATTGGGGATCCAATTAAATGTTTAAACTTGAAATGTTGTAGTTGATAGATATATATAGAACTGGTCACTGGGTATTATTGAGTGCTGACTCTATGTGTACATAACAATTGGTTTTGTATCACCTGATTTCGTCCATGAGGGTTTTTTTTTATTAAGGTGGCAATCTCGTGGTCGACATTATAGGTGTTGGTGTGGTCCTCCACATTCCCCCGGTAGCGAAGAGGAGAGCTTAGGATGTTAATATTTCAGCCATGTAGTAGGTCTTGTTCTCGTCTATTGCGGTGAACCCGCAGTCGTGTATATCTGTTAGCCTAACATAGTTGGAAGAAGTTGGACCCAATTCTCTTCAGCTCCCGGAGTACTTAATAAGCAGCCAATCTAGGCCACCATTTCAGCGAGACAAAGAAAAGAAACGCAGTCCTGCTACACTTCGCCCGTCATCAGTATCTAGCGACAGGGTGCAGCACCGATCAAGCTCCAACTTCATGCCGTGAATTAGTCTCTTACTTCGGTACAAGAGCGCAGCACGAATTCAACAGCTATAATTCCGTACTGCCTATAACGTTTTCCTGACTTATAATTACTTAAGATTTGCCGCTCTATATTAGAACGGCACACTCATCGGTTTAAGAACAACACCAATATATAAAGCAGTAGTTACTTTATGCAATGTATATTGTTAGTATACTGTATACTGTTAAAATTGCATTCACATATTTTTACTGCTTATTGTAAAATTTAGCTAATACTATAGAACACCATCCACTTTACATTACCATCAGTAATATAAAATTCAGACGTGTCCTGATAATAAAGGACGTGGAATACAATTAGGATAGTTAAAAATTGTCACCAACGATACCGCAGAATAAACGTGAGAAAAAACGCAATACATAGAGTACTAATTTCATGTAGATCAGCATCACTTGCACAATTTATTTGTACAATATAATGATTATACGAAATATGATATTACCATTATTTTATAAATGTTTGGCGAGAGAGAAATTTGAATGGACGGGGTTTAACCTAGCAAACAGTCATGAATGTTTGATTGTACGAGCACAGATTGGAAACAGTTTGGATTGAATATTCTCGGTCCTCACAAAACAAATAAAATACACAACGCTTGGTTCACATTCATGAATACATTTTAAAGTTTGTTGGGTACTGATACAGGCATAAAGACTAACAAATTTGTTGTGCTGATAACATTCACCTTTTAAAATTATTAACATGGAATTGAATATTGTCAGAATATTAAATAGTAAATAATAATTTTTGAAATTTATAATATTTTGAATACTGTCAGAAGACAATTAAATCTAAGTAAGTCTACTAGTGCGTAAGGCTTGTGGTTTTCTTGGTTTGTGATAAAGAATTATGCAGGATTTATTTTGTGAGACATTATTAGTTTATTTTGTAATTAGAAACTATGTCGTCCTGAATAAGTTTTACAATTTAATTTTACACATTATTCAATCCCATGTCGATATTTTTGCCTTCTTTGCGAATATTTAGCTGCATTCTCTGGATCTACTATTATTGTCTTGCGTTGACTATTCTTAGCCGCTTGAACTCACCAAAAGGCTATTTTTCTGACTAACGTCAGATGTTGGTCTACGTTCTACTCTATCCGTGTGTACTCTTGTAGAATGTGTACAATGTATTTACAAATTTACTGTTATTGATTGCAGGAGTTGACACAGAGACTGGACAGTAGTGTGGTAATTTTCGTATTTGTAGGTTGGCTAATCTGTACGCTTTCTGAATCGTTCTTATCTCGTTTTTATAACGTTTCAGTGCTACGAGCCTTGGCCGGCAGCGGACGTTCTTACGTTTGCTGCCTGACTCTGTCATTCTCATTTCTTGTTGTCGCGACAATTATTTAGGCCTTAGGCCTCCACGTTTTTGATGTAACTAAGTGCACACATTTGTGCCGCATCAAAATGTAGGTTCATTTCCGAATCAGTTTCTTAAAATTTAATCTTCAGCATTAGCCAACCTTACTACTATGAGTTGAGTGTAAGAAACGGGGAAACTTAATAAATCTATTTATACAGTCCACTATCTTTATCATTTTGCATCCTGGCGATAACACACCAAGTTTCATTCTTTCTGATGGAAAAA
Organism: Magicicada septendecula; assembly: GCA_034769895.1. Classification (NCBI taxonomy): domain Eukaryota; kingdom Metazoa; phylum Arthropoda; class Insecta; order Hemiptera; family Cicadidae; genus Magicicada; species Magicicada septendecula. Next base: position 511,191,708 of record CM068368.1, read on the forward strand.
AGCATACGTGCCGACATACAACACATTTTTACGCGGTCCACTCGGCCGCAGCTCAACATTACATTTTAGTTGGTCCTAACGTGACGGAACAACATTCTTCTTACTAACCATTTTTTTGGTCGCTCCGTGCCTGGATTCGTTATTCACCTTTTCATTATTCTTCTGCCCCAATTTCTGGCTATCACGGGCGACTCAGCATATTCGCTGATGCGACCGTGTCGTGACTTAACCAGCTTTTCTTCCGTCGCCTTTGAGCCTCCTGACGATATCACTGCAAGATCATCCATGTGCTAGCGTCAGTACTCCAGCGTAAGCAGTCATCTCTCCGGTCTGTGTGTTCGCCATCTACTCCACGGCCTCGACGCTTCGGGGTCATCGCATACCAGGTACCACATCATTAACATCATTATCAGGTGCGTACAATGGCTGAAGAAGGCCTCAAAGTGTTGGTCAGAAAGAGAGGCGGCTTAAAGTCTGCCATAGTGCGTATTAATTCGGCTATCAGTAACTTTGACAAGAACACTAATACCAAACATTTCTTAACAGTCAGACTTGAAAGTCTAAAAAGCTTGGCAACAAAATACGATGAGGTACAGTCCGAAATTGAGCTTATTTCTAAAGACATAAACGCTGCTCAAGGAGACCGATTTGAGGTCGAAGAGCTGTTATATTCGACAGAAGCTAATATCTTACAATTGATAGAAACCTTTAACGTTCAGACTGTATCTCCCGTATTAACAAGCAATACGCAACTAAAACCGATAAGTTTGCCCTGCTTCACAGGCAATATCTTAGAATGGCAGCATTTCTACTCAATATTTCTAAACTTGGTGCATGCCAGATCTGATGTAACGTCAGTGCAGAAATTACACTATTTGTATTCGTCTCTGAAAAATGAGCCGCTAGATTTAATTAAGTCATTACCTATTTCTAACGGAAACTACTCGATAGCGTTGAGTTTGCTGTCCGCTAGATATGACAATAAATACATACTAGCAAAGTACTATATTCAAAATTTACTTGAAGTAAAGTCAACAATTAAAGACTCTGTCCAAAGTTTGGCAGAATTCATAAATACGATAACGTCTTCCGTTAATTCACTGGCGGCCATGCAACTGTCAGTGGATTCATTCGAGCTTATCACTGTACAACTATTGTCAGCGAAATTCGACCATACTACTTTTAAATTATGAAAGGAGTCTACAGACTCTGATAATCTTCCTAACTTTCAAGGTTTTACTCAGTTTTTAAACGCACGTAGACAGCTGTTAGAAAATACACTGCCTATCGATGCCGGACAGCAACTCAACAAGCTAAGTTTAAGATTCAATAATAAATCTGACAAACATAAATCACGAAACGCTGCTCGCAGCACTGCATTTAAAAGTTATCACTCAGCGTCAAGTAATTATTCATGTTTATGCTGTAAATCTAATCATCCAATTTACATGCGTGATAAATTTCGTCCACTGAGCACATCAGAACGAGGACAATTCATATTAAATCATAAATGCTGTACCAATTGTCTAAGACCAGATCATTTCTCATCTAATTGTAAGATTAAACAATCATGTAAGATCTGCTCAAAACGACACCATACATTGTTGCACATAAACAATGTGTCGAAGCCAGTCTCTGCCAGCAGCAGTAATTATTGTTCACTCAAATTACAATCCACAAATAATATTCTTTTATCAACAGCAATGGTGTTTGTCATTGACCAGGCTGGCAACAGACAACCCGCAAGAGTTCTTTTGGATGCGGGTTCACAAATAAATTTTTGTACGGAATCATTTGCCAAGAAATTACGGCTTAACTTGACTAAATCTAACATACCGATTACAGGAATAAATAATACCGCGTGTTATGCCACTAATCTTGCGTCTATACGCATTATTTCCCATTATCAAAGATTTAGCTTCGAGGCAAAGTGTGCTGTCCTATCTGCATTAACCCATAAACTGCCAGCACAATCTTTTGACATAAATCAATTTAACATTCCAGATAACATTTTTCTTGCTGATCCAAATTTCAACACATCATCTGACATCGACATACTGTTAGGAGGTTCTACCTAGATTTAATCTTAGCTAACAAATACGTACGCGGTTCTCATTTTCCTATTATACAGGAAACAAAGTTAGGCTACATTCTTGCAGGCAATCTGCCCAAACACTGCCGCTATAAGGGTCCTGCTGTTTCGTTCCTAGCTAGGAACAACGACGGTCAAATTCTGGAATATCTCGAAAAATTCTGGGAGACCGAAACTATCCCTGATAATGCACCTATTAATAACGAGTCAGCTTGTGAGGAGCATTTCGTTAAGTCTACTCATCGCAATCAAGAGGGTAGGTTCGTTGTTGCGCTACCATTTAAGTCAGACAATCCCCAGTTGGGTGAGTCCTATGCTACCGCTGAAGCAAGATTCTTGTGTTTAGAACGCCGGTTCATGCGCGATTCTAAGCTTGCGCGCGATTACGCAAACTTTATTCAGGAGTATAAGGATCTTGGCCACATGACGCTTATCGACAATTGCTCTATCAATTCTGGGGTTTCAAATACCTACTATCTGCCACACCATGCCGTCTTTAAGCATTCTAGTTCTACGACAAAACTTCGCGTCGTTTTTGACGGTTCGTCCAAAACTACCAATGGTCTTTCTCTCAATGACATCTTGTTGGTAGGCCCGAACGTCCAACAAGACCTTTTTTCTATTCTTTTGCGATTTCGTATGCATAACTATGTTCTCATCGCCGACATCGAGAAGATGTATCGACAAATTCTGGTAGCTGAGAAGGATTGTCATTATCAACGTATTCTGTGGCGCGACTCTCCCCTCGAACAGTTTAAACACTTTGTATTACGAACTGTAACATACGGCACTGCTAGTGCTTCGTTTTTGGCTACTCGCTGTCTTAATCAAATTGGTAAGGGTCATGAAGCTTCTTTTCCTGACGCAGCGTCCGCTATAGCCAATGATTTCTATGTCGACGATTTGTTAACTGGCGCAGACACCATTTCTGATCTGACCAAGTTGAAATCTGACTTAAGTACGTAGTTGAGTCAATACGGTCTCACGCTGCATAAATGGGCATCAAATGAACCCCAGGTGGTTGCAAATCATGACAATTTATCACTCCCTTTAAACAAACAGGGTAATGTGCGTACCTTGGGCATTCTCTGGAATAACACTACCGATTCATTTTTGTTTGACATCAAATCATTCCCCGTTGAATCAAGCATCTCCAAGAGGAAAATCCTATCGATTATCGCAGGCATTTGTGATCCGCTCGGACTTGTCGGTCCCATTGTTTTTCTGTACAAACAGTTTATGCAGCAACTCTGGCTGTGCAATCTTGGTTGGGATGAGCCAATCTCCGGGCAATTACGCTTGCATTGGCATTCATTATGCGATAAGTTGTGTCTGATCAGTAAAATTGTTGTCCCACGTTCTATTCGTTGCAAGTCTAAGGCAAGGATAGTTGAATTACATGGGTTTTCGGATGCTTCTGAAAAGGGTTATGGGTGTTGTGTTTATATTAGAGTCATTTATCAAGATTCATCGGCCTCTTGTCATCTTCTGTGTTCTAAATCTCGCGTGGCCCCACTACGACAGGTGCAATTACCTCGCATTAAACTCTGCGCAGTTGATTATGGTGGTCCCTTCATGATTTGTCATGGCGGGCAGAAATCTAGGACTCTGTCAAAATCGTACGTGTCTTTGTTCATCTGCTTAGCAACCAGGGCCATTCATTTGAAATTGGTTTCCGACCTTACAGCCAACGCGTTTATAGCTGCCTTACGTCAGTTTATGTCCCGTAGGGGCATACCCAGCCAGTTATATTCTGATAATGGCACGAACTTTAGGAAGGCCCGCAATGTTTTGCATGACATTTACAATCTTTGGCATAATAAGGATGCCACATCATCAATCAAATCCTTTACGACCTCTCAGGGTATTTCATGGTCATTTATTCCGCCCTCGTCACCCCATTTTGGTGGTCTTTGGGAGAGCGGTATAAAGAGTTTAAAGCATCATTTGCGCCGCGTGGTAGGCAAGTCTATACTCACCTTCGAGGAGTTTACGACAGTTTTGTATCAGATAGAGGCATGTCTAAACTCTCGTCCATTATTTGCTATTTCATCGGATGTAAATGATCCGGTGCCACTTACACCTGGCCATTTTTTGATTTGCGCACCATTAACGGCGATACCTGACCCAGACTTATCTCACGTTCCCATCTCTCGTCTTGGACGTTGGCAACTTCTCCAGAAGTTTGTCCAAGTCATTTTGAAGGCTTGGTCTCGCGATTATTTACATCAATTACAACAACGTCACAAGTGGAAATTCGCCAAGGATAATGTTTCCGTTGGTGACTTGGTTTTATTGATGGAGGATAACTTACCTCCATTATCATGGAAATTTTGGGTAATTATCGCTACATTTCCCGGCCCAGACAGCTTAATTAGAGTTGTAGACATTCGCACGCCTACTGGTATTTTACGGAGACCCGTTCATAAGCTATGCTTGTTGCCAGCCCGGGACGAGGCTTAGACACAAGGTTACTATAATTATTTAGCACAATGCTAGTTTACTTGGCCACTGGCTTTCATTACTTCATTGTATGACCATTTGGTCAACTTAATTGTGATATGTGTCATCACAACTTTTTAATGTTAATTTTACATCATTTTGTGTTTTTATACTAAATTTGCATGTGACTTGTAATTTTACAACCATGCACTGTGCTATTATAGCTATACTTATCATATTTCATGGTGGTATACTCTGTTATTTTTGTATTTATATGTTAATAATTTGTGAGGCATATTATGTCCTACACATTTACATTTTGATATTGGTATTGGGTATGTGTCATGTTATTGGCGGTATTGCTTTATATAAAATTTTTTACATAATATTCGCATGGTATGCAGTTATACAAACCATATATGCATTTCCTTGCACATTTGTCAATATGTGTGATTTTATTATTCTATGAATGTATTTCTCGCAATTGTTCAACTCATGTGTTACATTTGTATAACCACATTGTTGTATTTGTCACTTATGCTATTGTGCCTTATTCATATTTGTAATTAACTAAACTGATTTTTATTGTATTTATTATATAAGTTGTATTTATGTAAAACACATTGTTTTTCGCATCTACTGTCTATAACCACGCTACGCCTATATTTTTATTTTTTTATATTGTATTTTATATTGTATTTTGCATTTTGTGATTACGCATTGCACAATTATTATTCATGCTAATTATGACATACATGTCATTACAATTTGTGCTTGCAATCAGTCAACTATGTATAACTTGTTTTCACATAACAATTTATTGTATATTCCTGAAACATCAGGATAGCATGCATCGTTCAAACTATATGGCGTCATGCTAAATTTATGTCTTTACATGTATAATTTATAATAATTTTGTTTGCTCATTGTATTCAGTTCTACTTGTATAGGTCTACTGGCCTTAACTGGTTCAAGCTAACCACTATGACTTGAATAAATGTTACAATTTATCGGGCTCATCATGTGATGAGTCACCGATTATTCATCATTAAACATTGTTAAATTATGTATTTTCATGTCTTATATCGTTCAATATTGTATACATACAATATGTATTGGCAATACATTGCTAACTTTGCATTTTACTCATGTTTGATTCAAGGTGCACGCCAACCTTGGCCTGCTTAACTTTTATCATCTCTCAAGCTTATCGCTAAGCAGTTAATGTCATAACTGTTATGTAAGACTACAACTCAAGGTTCAATGCAGCCTACTGAGATTAACCTTTATTACTAAGAACTCTGTATTTTTCTACAATAAGTTATTAAAATGTATTAAAAAATCTTTTGATTTTTTAGCGGGCAGTTATGGACAGTAGTGTGGTAATTTTCGTATTTGTAGGTTGGCTAATCTGTACGCTTTCTGAATCGTTCTTATCTCGTTTTTATAACGTTTCAGTGCTACGAGCCTTGGCCGGCAGCGGACGTTCTTACGTTTGCTGCCTGACTCTGTCATTCTCATTTCTTGTTGTCGCGACAATTATTTAGGCCTTAGGCTTCCACGTTTTCGATGTAACTAAGTGCACACATTTGTGCCGCATCAAAATGTAGGTTCATTTCCGAATCAGTTTCTTAAAATTTAATTTTCAGCATTAGCCAACCTTACTACTATGAGTTGAGTGTAAGAAACGGGGAAACTTAATAAATCTATTTATACAGTCCACTATCTTTATCATTTTGCATCCTGGCGATAACACACCAAGTTTCATTCTTTCTGATGGAAAAAAGCATACGTGCCGACATACAACACATTTTTACGCGGTCCACTCGGCCGCAGCTCAACATAACATTTTAGTTGGTCCTAACGTGACGGAACAACATTCTTCTTACTAACCAGAGACTATACCATCCTTATTTTAGTACAACAGCTAAGGGGCAAAGATCCCCATAGTTTATGTAGAATACTTTGATTTCTCTTCATCTCGTCTTAAATTATCATGTTATTTCTAGCTTATCATTGTTACTATTGTTATCATAGTCAAGGCCGTGCACAAGGGGGGTTTGGGGGTTTAACCCTCCCCATTTGGGAAGAGAAATCAGCGAGTTTGGAAGTGAAATAGTGATTGTTTCAATCTGATATAAAATACCGGAGGTATTCACATCATTTGAACTCATGAACAATTCCCGCCTTGCGCAGCAAACACGGAAGTGCTCCGTCTTTCTCACACGTTAGTAGTATACGTAGTTCATTCGGCACGCCAGTTCTCTATTTTTTGTGTGGTTCGCGCAGTATTGACTGACTTGTGCGTTAATCATTAATTATCGCTACCACCAATAGACTACGGACTGTGTATTCCTAGTTCGTTTTGAAATTTTGTGCTGAACAATTAGTAAAATATTTCAAGTAAACGAACGAATTCTTTGTTAAATTACTTTTGCAAAAAACAACGGACAGAAGAGGTAAGTTATTATTAATATTTTTCATAATTCTTCTCTTCGAAGTTTTGTGACAAGCGTAAAACAAAAAGATTTATTTATTAAAATTTTATTATTTTACGCACATGCAAATAAAACAGAAATAAACCTTAGTACACGTTGCTTTCTCATCTATTTCTAACTTCTAAATGACAACGACCTTGGCGATAAAACCGTCCATGCTGATTCCCGGAAAATGATGACGCTATGCCTCTTGTCACATTTTATTGTAATCTAAGCTATTTAGCAGGTCAACTAATAAAGTCAGCAAGAACATTTTAGTGAGTAGTGCGTTGCGGCCCATATATGGTACGAACAATTTTTTGTACTAAATAATTAAATAAAAATCTCGGAGTACGTAGACTATAAAAAATTAAGCAGTTTACTTACAAAAATAGCGAAAACTCACATCCGCATAGTAGAGAAATTTACTGAAAATGACCGCCGCACCACAAGAAAATCAATTACGGGACGTATATACCCCGTAACGGAGCGAACGTGTTAAAATTCATGTTATCAAATCAAATACAGTAATTTATTTCAAAGTTGACAGAAAAATCTCATTCAATACATCATAATCATGTGTTGCATAAAGAAGTATAAGGTAGCCTATCAAATAACAACACACTTCATTCATTTATTTATTTGCTTACAGCCGAAATCAGGATACAGCTCTCAATCAAGTCCGACAAATGAAGACAATGAAGTATCAAATCCAGCACAGTCCAATGCTGAATCGCTGACAGAAACAGATACCAACCAACCAATAATTTGTGATAGCTTACATCAAATCCATCCTTGGGATGTGGCATTATTTTTAAGCAAGGAATTGGAAATGAGTATCACGAACGCATACAAATCCATCTGGTCTCCTCCAGAAAAGTATAAATTTCCTTGCTCTGGGGAAAGGAATCTTCGTTTCCAAGGACATTGACTGAAGACTTACCATTGGTTGGCCTACTCGAGAAAGGAGGATGCAGCTTTCTGTAAAGCATGTTTGTTGCAATGTAAGAAGACTGCTGGTGTCGGTTCTCAACCTCTTAAAGGATTGGTAAATGAACCGTACAGAAACTGGAAGAAAGCACTCGATTACTTCAAGAAGCACGAATCGACTGTTTACCACAAAAGCAGCATGTTGGCATTAGAAAATATCAGAAAAATGGATGAAGGAAAAATGGTGCCTATTGATGTACAATTAAGTTCGGAGAAGAAAAAAGTGATCGAGAAAAACTAGAAGAAACTCATGGCCATTGTAGAAACGGTAAAAATTTGTGGACAGCAGGGCTTAGCCTTGAGAGGCTCAAAGGAAGGTGGCCAAATAACACCTGAAGTGCCTGCTGTAAATGATGGCAACTTCCGGGCCCTTCTCCGTTTTCATGCTACAACAGATGACCTACTAAAACATTTGGAGACTTCGTCAAAGAATGCGGTATACGAGGGGGGGCCCAAAAGTAACGAGAATTATTCTCTGGCAGTTGGTAGAACGCTAGTTCCGACTTCTTCCGCTAGGTGCCTTCACTAGACACCATTTCGTATCAGTTGCCCTAGCGGTATTGTTGTGGAAACATTAGCGCGGTCAGTGTGACTATTTTTTGTAAGCGCTGTTTCACGTTTTCGGCGATTTGTCAATGGCAGACATTAAATACCAACTTGCTAACATCAAGTTCTGTTTCCTGTTAGGGAAATCAGCAGCAGAAACTGTTGCAATGCTTCGGACGGCTTATGGGGAGGAAGCTTTGAGCCAGGCAAGGATTTTGAATTGACAAGAAAGCACACGCGGAACGAATTTTGCTGCAACACGTTTCATCTTCAGTCAAAATTCGTTGGCATGAACTCCAGGATATTCCAGTCATTTCCTCCAATTCATCAATTTTTCTACGATGATCAAACATGATCGCAACACGGATTTTTTCAATGTTTTCGTCCGTTTTGGAAGTCGAGGGACGTCCCGGTCGTGGTTCGTCTTCAATTGACATTTGACCACTTTTAAAACGAGAAAACAACTCGTAAATCCTTGCCTGTCTCAAAGCTTCCTCCCCATAAGCCGTCCGAAGCATTGCGACAGTTTCTGCTGCTGATTTTCCTAACAGGAAACAGAACCTGATGTTAGCATGTTGGTATTTAATGTCTGCCATTGACAAATCGCCGAAAACGTGAAACAGCGCTTACAAAAAATAGTCACACTGACCGCGCTAATGTTTCCACAACAATGCCGCTAGGGCAACTGATACAAAATGGTGTCTAGTGAAGGCACCTAGCGGGAGAAGTCGGAACTAGCGTTCTACCAACTGCCAGAGAAAAATTCTCGTTACTTTTGGGTCCCCCCTCGTATTCAAGCAATAGAATTCAAAATGAAGTCATCTCTATATTTCACAAGAAAATCTTAAGAAATTTGGTAGACAATATTAATAAATCCAAAGCTTTCTCACTACTTGCTGACGAAACATCAGACATTTTTGGTTTAGAGCAACTTTCCATATGTGTGCGTTATACAGCAAACGAAGGTGAGAAATGTGCGGTCAAAGAAGATTTTATAGGCTTTGTACCTGTAACAGACTGCACGGGGAAAAACCTAGCCACAACTGCAGTCAACTTTTTCCAAGAGAATGGAATTGATACATGTTATCTATATGGTCTAGGCTATGATGGAGCGGCGGCCATGAGTGGGAAAATGCATGGAACTCAAGCCTACATTCAAGCAGATCACCCTCTGGCTCTCTATGTCCATTGTGCCTCTCACAGCCTTAATCTTGCTGTGAGTTCGGCCAGTAATATTTCAGCCATTAGAAATTGTTTGGGAACCATTTAATCCGTATATAACTTTTTCAACTCCCCCAAACGGCAGGCTATTCTGCAAGAAACCATAGCTTAAGTATTACCAGATTCACTCCAAATTGAAAAATACTGTCCAACCTGATGGATTGAACGTCATCAATCCGTATCAATTTATTGTGAGCTTCAAGAGTGAGAGGTAACAGTGGCAGCTCAGGCGCTTCAACTACTGAGTGCAATTAAAAATTGCCAATTCCAAATTTGCTGCCAAATCCTAGCATGCCATGCCATTTTAACACCCCTGAGCATGTCTCTTCAGCGAGAAGACCTACATCTGACCGAAGCTGTACTCCTTGCACAACATTCTTTAGAGGAACTTAAAAACATGAGGAAGTCTGCCAGTGAAATGTTCCGCAATATACTTGAGAAAGCAAAGTCTGTTATGGAGGATTCCGACATCGCTCTTAGTGTTCCACGATTAAGTAAGAAGCAGCAACACCGAAGCAACGTCGAAATCGAGTAACCAGAAGAATGTTACCGTGTGACAATGTTCATAGCATTTTTAGATGAACTTAATAGTCACATTGAATCTAGATTCATCAAGCATGGTGAAATTCTTAGCAGTTTCGACTGTCTGTTACCTCAGAGGCAGGCGCATTTCAATGAAGACAACTGTCGGACCCTATAAAGAACTTATGAGTCAGTCCTCGAATGCATCAATGAAGATGAATTCCTAGCTGAAATTAAAATGTGGCGAAGAAGAATCGGAGATTGTAGTGGAAAGAAAGGAGACCTCATCTTCCATGCACTGGATATTTGTGAAGCAAGTGAAGCCTTCCTCAGTGTAAGGAAACTTCTGAAAATCCTAACTGTGTTGCCTGTCACCACAGCGACAGCAGAAAGATCATTCTCCACCCTACGCAGGCTGAAAACATATATTAGGAATTCCATGTCAGAAGAAAGACTAAATGGCCTTGCATTATTGAATATCCATAGAGAAATAAATGTCTCTAGTGAAGAGATCATTAATGAATTTGCCAATTCAAACAGAAAAATGTTACTATGTTAATAAAAGGAATTAGTGTAATGTATACAATTTTTATTAATATTGTTTTCGTTGATTTCCTCTCAAGTCTACTTATTATGTGTTACTCCATATTGTAATTTATAAACAGTTTATTGAAATTTTCATTATAGACTACTTTATGGAAAAGAAATTTTCCACTTCAGAACCCCTCCCTTTCAAAAATCCTGCGCACGGGCCTGATCATAGTTATCTTGAAGACGTTTCTTTCAAATCTGTATAGTAGACCTCCACCGATTTGCTGAGGTCGATGTTTTGTCGCACTAAGACACATGCTAGCTTAATTTGAGTCTAATTATTTTAAACATAGATGTACAGTGCTTATGTGTACCTTCGTAGCATATACATTAATAATAAACTTCCTTTTACACAATATTAATGATATTGTCATCTTGGATAATTGAAAGGGATGCAGTTTCATATTCAGAATAAATGAAAATGTTACTTCCGACGAATTTATTTTAACAATAAAATTGTTTAGCGAAGATCGATTTTTAAGTATAGACACACGCACATACCATACATACATACATTAGTACATACATAAATATATACTTCTATATATACACTTGTGTGTGCGCTCTATTCTTCGTAAGGGTAAAGCGTAAACAGGGTACGCTGACATTAATTTAGCGTAGAGTTAGCATTACTTGGTACCATAGGTAAACATCGTCTTCACAATGAATCCAACAGGAATGGGAACCTGCTGATTGACTTCGCTACAAGCAGAAACACGCTGTATTAGCTCAGCTCAAAAAAATTCCCTCACCCCTTAAAGGAGCTTGCCTAAATCCAGATGGTAAAACTGTCAACCGAACGGAACGGAATGGAATGGAATAAAAGTATTATATGCTATATTTATAAAAAAAAGACAAACTTCCACTCAAAAACTACAGAGGTATTGGATTACTTTGCACCTCATACAAAGCAATGTTTTGTATATCGTAAACCAAAGGCTGAGACTCTTTTCAGAAAAGATAGTACAGGAATACCAATCTGGGTTTCGACCTGCACGGTTTACAGCCGACTCTTCTTGGTTAAACAGATACTTAGATGTAGATGGGGACGTCTAACAATTTTTGTTGACTTTCGACAAACATACGACTTTATTAATAGCAACAAATTTTATTTATAATGCATGGAGTACGGCATTATAGAAAAAGTGGTAAAACTAACTCCAGTGACTATGAATCATACTGAAGGTCAAGTAAGACTGCATAGCCAGCTAACTGGTTATCCATACATATCATACTAGAGTTAAAGGAAGACGATGGATTAGCCCCAATATTGTTCAATATTGCTTTATAATATGTAATCGAAGTTTGTAAATAAATAGTTTTTTCCTGTTAACAACAAAACTGTACAAATAGCTACTTATGCAGATAACATCAACATCATGTCAAGGCAGACTGCAGCTGCTAAAGAGATATTTCTGAAGCTAAAAAATAAAGCGAAACAATTTAGGCAACATGTAAACATTGTTAAAACAAAAATGCTCAGTCAAACTGGAAGTGGTGGATAATTTCATAGGCTATATCTTGGAGGAAACGTAGAAAAAACTGGATCAGAAGAACCCAAGATCCAAAAAAGATCGCCATGGCTAGCAGAGAATTCTTTGCTTTACTGCCGTCATATTAGGACCAGGGATATGCATAGAGAAGCAAAAATGAAGACCATTATTAAGTGATTAAATCTACGCACAAATACGTATAGTGTGAGACATACATTTAAACAAATAGTTTTACTCAAAAAATTATTCTTTCCGATGTGAGTGAAAAAAAACCATTTGTTATAAACCACTTATTGGCAAGCAACAATAAAAATAGTAATTGAAAAATAGGAAGTACAAACAATATCCTGTAACGTTCATAATGAATTATTGTTTTTTCTGGGAAATTAGACGTTTCAATGGAGTTGAATATTCGTATGTGGCAAGTTATAGTCAGTTGTGTAGTATATATACAAGTATAATGGTGATAAATTTCAGTAAAACACAATATTAAAAATATTTACCTAATCTAATCAACAGGCGAAGTCCATTTTACGTTTGTTCGGAAAAATTCGATTGCTTACATATAAGTATAGTTTTAATGAATTTTGAAATTGACCTAACAGATTTTTATAGCTACACATAAATTTATGTTACCGCGTTCGCATAAATCGACGTGTTTAAACAGTGTAATAAATTAATTAAACCCTAGAGGATTTGTTAAATACAACTGTAATTATAGTTCCAATAAACCTAAACGACAATAAACACGCATATACAACAATACTTTAAAGTTTACATATGTCTAATGCACATTAATGTAACAAACAACAAGAGCTTCATACTATAGATAGTCTTCCTTCTTTCCCTCTCAGATCACCAAGTAAGATCCTACAGTTCCTACAGTTTCCTGCAAATGTGTAGTGTGCAGTAGTATACTCTTGCATCTGTTTCTGTTTCTGTATCAAAGCTCTTAGTGTCGCCTGCTTCATACTTTAGATTCTCTGCTTCCTACTTTTGTTTTCTTTCTGCTGTTCCTCTGATTTCAAAAATAACGCTTCCTGACATTTTTTTTTTACCTCATGAGTAAGAATTTTCTGTTTTTCTAAAAGTAAGAGTGCTTTTGGCTCTCCTCTGCTTTCTTCTCCTGTCGTTTTTCTGTTTCTCCTACCTCCCGTTTGCGATTCTCATCTTGTGGTGTTTTTCTGTTTGTAGTAATAGCGCCTGTAGAGCTTATGGTAACTGAGTGGTATTCATTCTTGCAAATCGCTTACCACGCACACTAAACTCTTTTAATGTGCAATCATTCTGTGGTTGCATTGCTAAACGTTCCACGTCGCACTCCTGACAACAGTGTTACGAAAGTCGCAATGATAATCATGTTTTTATGTAGAGTAAAATAGCTGAACAGAAGACGATGCTATTTCTTTTATGAAATTGCTAAACTGCTACAATTTTTGTTCCGACAAAGCTTTTCGTCATCTCTGACATCATCAGGTCTTGAACAACCAAGATTTGATGATGTCAGAGATGACGAAAAGCTTTGTCGGAACAAAAATTGTAGCAGTTTAGCAATTTCATAAAAAAAAATAGTAAGGATGGCTGCTAATTCAAATAATATGGAGAAGAAGACGATGCGTTACAAATTACAAAATCCCATAAACAAAAACGAGAAATAACACTCGTTAGATATATATATATATATATATATTGTAACGTTCAATTTAATATATATATAATCCTCCTTATGTATCCAGTGAATGTGGAAGGCCACACTTCTGAGAAGCTTATATGTAATATCAAAACAAATTAGTATCTCTTACTAATAAAGTATAACCTGTTTTATTTTTTAAATAGAGGATTATTCATCTGAACCTCAGGGTCAACATACAATTTACATATAGAACAAACAATACAACTTTGATGCATGAGACTCGGTATTACAGTGTTGTTAATGTCTGTTGAATGTTTGTGGGTCCTTTTAAACTACTATTAACTATAAGAAAAACTCTTATTATTAATGACTATTGTATACTAGTGTACAAAAATAATTCACAATTATAATGTTTTTATATTGTTTTTTAGTTATTGTTTTTGTTGTAATTCAATCTTTACTGTCATAATGTTTGGTCGAATATTTGATTTAGTCATGGAGTGATCTCACCAATCTAGCAGTTTTCTTAACGGATTTATTGGTTGATTCTTTATTCCTGGACATCTGGTTTTTTGGTCTCTTGATTAAAACAGCATTCTTCTAGGTTTTGCATTTTTTCCTGTTCCTCTCATCTTTTATTGGTCTTCAATTTGTATCCAATTCAGGAGTCACACCTTAAACGTTCTCTTGCAATTCACAATTTTTTTTAACAACAATCATCTTCACTCAAAACATTAATTTCATTAGTTAAAGGCCATGGCTATATTTTTTATGGGTCACAGGTTCGGTTTACCATTTCTAATTAGTAATATTCTGTTGACCTTTACTTTATTTTTCCTTCGTAACTATATTATTATAAGTTTTTTAACGTAAGAGTTTCTATCTTTTAAATTATTTACACTTGGTTTGATCTCACTATATGGGCTACATAACTGTTTCATATAGATTATATGTTTCATTCAATGCTCATATTATAATATTTAATCACTTTCCTTATATCTGATTTTTTCCTTTTTAAAGTCTATCACTGTTATTTTCACTTTCTAGCACTATCACACAACCTAACTTACATAATTATAGTTTGATTTATTATATTTGTAAAATCTATAACATTCACTGTTTGTAGTTCAATGATACAAAACAACTGTCTGAGGCACGCAGACCTCCTCATAGTTTTAATCTAATGCTTATGAACTAACAAATGTCTTTTTACTTATTTTCTAAGTTTAACATTTGTACCTTATAATTCTATTAATTAATTATTATTTACATGTTAATGAGTATGTTATGTTTTATGTTTAGTGAAACGACACGTTACATAAAGCCCCCCGTTTAAGACAAGTTATTTCAGTAATGGTGGTTTTAGGAGTTACTGAAATAAATGGCAAAAATCTACAAAAACTGTCTTCACTTTTCATAAAACCTCTTTATCTCGGTTTGGTTATATATTCCTTGGGGTATTGCTACAATGGGGTTGGTAATTGACAAACTACTCTTTCCTATAATATCTTCTTTTATCATGAGCTGGATTTACTTTCTTACAGCTTTCTTGAACAACTGTTTAACCGGATATTATTTAAATTCTTCTCTTTATTCGGTGAGCTGGAGAATACGATGCAGTAATTATTGTAATAGTTCACTAACCTCTTCTTTTGTGCCACACTCATGATCTCTGTATATCCTTTTCCTTGGAATGCCCTGATTTCCTGCAGTCTTTCCTGCCATGATTCTGGTCTGTTACGGTTTATTTGTTTCCTATGGGTACCCTAACATTTTCCCTAACTTAGTATGAATTCCCATCCTGAGGGGCACTTGTGCTTCCTATTATCTCAGCGGATCATTCATAATTGCAGAGTGGCGCCGTAGCATACAACACTCTGTTTATACCTTAAAGAGTAACCCTTGGGTTACTAATAACACCATAGGAATTCCTATTCCTTCTCTCGTAACATTCAGGTTTATGTGCTGCTTTTGGGTTTTAGATTATTTACCTGTGGCTCCTATAATTGTATCTGGTTTATGGACAGCGTGCGTATTCTCTCCGTTTTATTCTCCTGCGTTTCGTTTCATTCCTGAAGTGTTCGCTCATGTTTTAATCAAGACTGTTGTCAGCACCCCTTGTAGTGTTTACTTTGATGTACTCTATGTCTCAGTTTGTTTTCGCTTTACCCTGTTTTCTTTCTAATGAATCCCTTGTTATATTTTTCTAAATAATATTTTGTCTTAATTAATTGTTAGTTTAATACTTTTTTCCTTCTTATTTTTCTGTTTATATTCCCCTTTTGTTCCTTACCCGCTTTTTCTTCAGTTTTGGTTATGTTTTCTTAATTATCATTATTTTTTCTTAAGTCTAGAGTGATTATTTATTTTATTTTTGTTTTAATTATCATTATTTTCTTTAAGTCTAGAGTGATTATTTATTTTATTTTTGTTTTAATTATCATTATTTTCTTCTTCCTTCCTTAACTGGTTTGCCTTGTCGGTAGTCAGAAAATCAGTCCCTTTTTACAATATTGTTCCTACTTGGTTTATCCGTTTTCGGTATCTGCCACGATCCGGGTTCTTCTGGTGTGCAGAACTATTTCCTTCCTTGTGGTATAGATCTCTGCTACCTCATACACCAATTCTTCTAATACCACCTTTTCACTAGTATCCAGTCCTATATTAATCACTCTATCATCTGTTTTCCTAAACAAATATGTCGATGGTATATCAACTATTGGTGGTATCACTGATATCTTATCATGTATTTTTATTTCAAGTATATTTACCTTGAATATCAATTTTCTGAAGTCCTTACTCACTGTTTTATTGTGAGTCCTTTCTATAATTTCTGTTAAGCTTCTCCTACCATTTTTAAAATTCATTATCTCTCTATGGTCAGTAATAGGGAGATTAAGTACATTTACTAGTCCACTGTTTATCATCTCCAAATTTTCTCTTGTATTTATTGGTTTCTTTGGATGTATTCTTCTTATTTTCTTTATCTTCTTTTCGAGTGGCTTAGTATTCTCCTTGTTCCTGTTATGTTTATTTTCAGGTAATAATTCAATTGTCTCTTCTTTATTTTCTATTTTTTTACTACCTTCTATTTTCTTTTTACGCTTCTTATTTAATTCTTCCCTCCATTTACAAATATCTTCTCTGGATTGTTCAAACATAAGCCTTATCCATTCCTTTAGCTCTGCATTTTCTGTTTGTACCGGTTTCTCTGGTTGTCTTATTAATTGTCTCATTTGTTCATACTCCTCCTGTGTATATTGTTCTTTCAAATGTGCGTATATTCCCGTTCTCTCGTTTTTTATTCTTTTAAGATTATCATTCCATCTATCCCAACCATCCTCAGTCATTCCTTCCACATTTTTATCGTTATTTTCGTGAGTTCTCCCGATAGTCTCTTCTTTATCATACTTTGCGTGTAGCTCCCACATTTCATCATAAATATCTCTCAACGTCATGTTGTCGTTCGGTGTCACCATTCTGTTCGCACGCCTCATCTGTGCTCGTTCGTGATCAGTGGTATTTTCATTAATATAATCCATATCCTTGCTGAATTTTTTAAATAACACTGTCATCCATTCCGCGTAGCTTAATCGTCTCTCTTGTTCGGGCATTTTCGTTTCCTGTTGTGGCATAGCCCTTCGTTGCATTTTGTTTGTTTTTTCTAGCAGTTGCCAGCTAAAATTAGGTCAATAGTTATTTCACTAATTGTGTTTCGGTTAGTTAGTTTTGCCTAATTCAGCCCCACGTTGGGCGCCAATATGTAACGTTCAGTTTAATATATATAATCCTCCTTATGTATCCAGTGAATGTGGAAGGCCACACTTCTGAGAAGCTTATATGTAATATCAAAACAAATTTATTTTTTAAATAGAGGATTATTCATCTGAACCTCAGGGTCAACATACAATTTACATATAGAACAAACAATACAACTTTGATGCATGAGACTCGGTATTACAGTGTTGTTAATGTCTGTTGAATGTTTGTGGGTCCTTTTAAACTACTATTAACTATAAGAAAAACTCTTATTATTAATGACTATTGTATACTAGTGTACAAAAATAATTCACAATTATAATGTTTTTATATTGTTTTTTAGTTATTGTTTTTGTTGTAATTCAATCTTTACTGTCATAATGTTTGGTCGAATATTTGATTTAGTCATGGAGTGATCTCACCAATCTAGCAGTTTTCTTAACGGATTTATTGGTTGATTCTTTATTCCTGGACATCTGGTTTTTTGGTCTCTTGATTAAAACAGCATTCTTCTAGGTTTTGCATTTTTTCCTGTTCCTCTCATCTTTTATTGGTCTTCAATTTGTATCCAATTCAGGAGTCACACCTTAAACGTTCTCTTGCAATTCACAATTTTTTTTAACAACAATCATCTTCACTCAAAACATTAATTTCATTAGTTAAAGGCCATGGCTATATTTTTTATGGGTCACAGGTTCGGTTTACCATTTCTAATTAGTAATATTCTGTTGACCTTTACTTTATTTTTCCTTCGTAACTATATTATTATAAGTTTTTTAACGTAAGAGTTTCTATCTTTTAAATTATTTACACTTGGTTTGATCTCACTATATGGGCTACATAACTGTTTCATATAGATTATATGTTTCATTCAATGCTCATATTATAATATTTAATCACTTTCCTTATATCTGATTTTTTCCTTTTTAAAGTCTATCACTGTTATTTTCACTTTCTAGCACTATCACACAACCTAACTTACATAATTATAGTTTGATTTATTATATTTGTAAAATCTATAACATTCACTGTTTGTAGTTCAATGATACAAAACAACTGTCTGAGGCACGCAGACCTCCTCATAGTTTTAATCTAATGCTTATGAACTAACAAATGTCTTTTTACTTATTTTCTAAGTTTAACATTTGTACCTTATAATTCTATTAATTAATTATTATTTACATGTTAATGAGTATGTTATGTTTTATGTTTAGTGAAACGACACGTTACAATATATATATATATATATATATATATATATATATTGTAATGAAACAAAATGTTACAAAATAATAGTGGAATCCGATCCAGAGAGGAACCAAGAAATATTAATTGAAAGCAAATTAAAGGAAAACTATTTGGTTTGACTTATATAATATTATCCAGAAACCCAGAAATAACCCAGTAGAATAGGGCAGTAAACAGAAAAAAGTGAAATAAATAAACCTAGTAGGCCTAATCAACTTACCCTGAATAATAACAACCAAACCCAATAAAGAGTACCTAATCATAAATTAAAATTGTATTAACAAAATTCTATCGACATATTTTAAGGATAGAAAAAGGGACACAAACCTTACAGTTATATGAGTGACAGAATATAAATAGTGACACAGACTACTGTTAAACAGTGTTAATTATTTTTGTATGAAAAGTGTTTTATTGTTATTATTAGACAGAATTTTAGTTTATCATACAGACAATAGTTTAGCAGTATAAATAAACTAAAACTGTCAAAAACAATTATTATTATTAAGAGTTTTGTTGTATGTTATAAGATATTATGTCACCAGTTAATTTATGTAAATATATTTATCTCAGGTAGTCAAAGTAGAAATTACAATAAACCATAAAAATTGTTCCACCACATATCATAGAAATTCAAATTAATAAGGTTTTACAGTTATAAACTGAGGCATGTTTAGTATCAAATTGTTTATAATTATCTAATTAATAATTGTATAAACATTGCATATATAATTAGAGTATAATAATAAAATTATCTATTAAAGGTAATTTATAAAATATAATGTAGGTAATGGGTGTTGATCCTATAACATTTAAACTGTACATAAATGACCAATCAAAATTTAAGAAATTTGTATGAGTAGGTAACTAAAAGAAAGAAGAAATAACACTTAATTGTTAATTGTGATGGAAAGCAGTTGAATAGTGCGTGTCTAGAGGTAATTAAAAGTATACAAAAATAGATGACCCGTGTGTGAAAGAAGATCTGAAGGACCATCATCGAAGATAATAATCCTTCCACTACCATTTTCATGAACAAATAATACACACAATCAAGAAAAATATTCAGAAACGACCAGGAACCCTTCAGCAATATCGTCTAGATGTGTAAAGTATAATTTGACAATATTTTTTTTTCAACAAGGAACAACCACTAGACAATATAACAATTTACACTAACACTAATCACTAGTCAACATTTTAAAGTGCAACCAAATTCAATATATAAGCTAACAGTGATTACAAGGAAACATTTATTGTACACATTGATAAACTACATTATTTTCTGAGACGGACAAATTAAATATCGTCAAAACTTGTATGTAACTTAATATATAATTTGTGTAAATTTTTAGATTATAAGTAATATATTGTTTGTAAAGGTACTCTCTATTATTAATCAACATGCAAAGGAACTTTTCGTAGCAGCCACAAGAATTCCCACGAAATATATTAAAATTATTTAATTATAAATCCTGAGATAAATATCGACCCTGTGACAACCTTATGTATCGAATGGAATTTTCCAATAATTGAATTTATGTTACACAGATTAAATCATTATGTTATTAAATCATATCCATGAGTTATTATTCCATTAAGATAGTATTATAATATATATATATATATATATATATTTAATAATTATAATCACTTTACCTCAAGATATTTTCTCCTTATTTTGAACGTGTTTTGGGTACCATCTTGTACCCATCCTCAGTGTTCTGGATTTTGTGTCTGGTGAAGTACATATATGTTGGTTGGTTATTATTGTGGATTCCTGTTGGCTTCTGGTACTTTAAATTGGTTTTATTTTGTGTGATTGTGGTGTATGTGTTAGTATTTTGTGTATTTTCGATGTTGAGTGCTTTGAAAATTGTGTCATGTTTTGTATTGATTTGTATTTGTTCAGGTATTAGTTTGTTTTGTGTTTTATGTTTGTATATTTGTAAATTTTCCCAAATGGTACCCCAAACATGTTCCAAATAAGGAGAAAATATCTTGAGGTAAAGTGATTATAAATATTATATATATATCCATCAAGAAACAGACTGTAGCAAAAAGTGTTTGAATATATAAATATATACAGGTCTATATAATTTATATATATTGCAACGTTACAACAATTCTACAAATATATTACCATGTACTCAACGCAACTAAATATGTATTACACCGGCCAGGTTGCAGGACTTGTTTCTCTCGTTGTGTTAAGTGTACGTAGTTGCACAATAATTAAATAGTTTTTAAAGAGGAGTGAGATGTTGTTGACATGAAATAAATCATTTAAAATCGCATCAAATAATAATACTAAGATTTATTCATTAACAGAAAAAAATATTTCAATATTAAAATTTAAATTTTAGACATAAGTATTTACCTTTATAAGTGTTACAAATATACTGTAACCTGCAATGCTATTCATAACATACCACAAAAATATAAACACCCTTATAATCTTATTGACTAAACAATATGTTAATCAAGTTATTTAAATTCTTTTTATTTCTGTGTGTCTGAAATGAACTCAACTTTTAAATACTGATAGCAACTCAGTTACAAACAAAATAAGATTAAGTTTCAAGAATGAATTTATTGTTGCTATAAACAAAAATAAAATAATTAACCATTTACTTCCAATCTATTATGGACTTATACTGACACACCCAAAAAATACTACAAAAGATTATTATTTCTTTACTAGATTTGCTTGTTAACTTACTCTCTTATGTAAGTATTATTTAATCTTAAAACTCTAATTATTATATTCATATTTAAGTTCTTTTTCGAGAGGTTTCTTCAAAATAAAATATAATTGTTTTTGTATCACCTGTGTATATCGCCATAGCCGTTGCGTGTCTCTGTGTGTCCAGAATCCTGAGAGTTTGATGATGATGATGATGATGACTATGCTGATGCGGTGTTTGTTGTCTCTATGGGTTGTTGCTGTTAGTGATGCTCCAGCGTTCCTCCTTACGTCTTGGTGTGAGTGTGGTAGTGTGTGTGTGTCCATGTCGATCTGCAAACAGGCAGCGTAAAGTCCTGTAGATTTGTTGAGTCTGAGCGTGTGATCGCCCAAAGTTGCCAGTGGTATTTATACTGGTGGCGATTTGACAGGAACATTCCTGCTGTCGACAGGTTAGAGATGGTCAGTTCGCTCCAGAGCGTCATTTTTATTACACTCACTTTTTGGTTAATTATCGCGAACTTATGGTTAATATACTCGTCACATGAGCGATCTCATTGTTTGCGTAATTATTTTCTGGTCACTCACATATACCACCCATATTAATTACTCTTTAATTACACTAGTAATTAATATTAATTAAATAGCATCATTAATATTGCACCTCTGGAAATAAATTTTACATTACAATATTCGTTAAAATCCCTTAATGTAATGGTGTCTTTATAATTGGCGTAAGTATTTGTTAACAGGTTTAAAACAAATAATTAGTTTATTTTTACTCCTGTTAAAACCTGAATAATTGGAACAAACAATTCGTAGCACATCACCCCATTATCGTGTCGCAGCTGGTCACACACACACAAACACACACATGCTGTAACTTACACTGGCACAACAGGTGTCCTCTCGACAGGATCCGGCCTGCATTTTCTTGCACACAGCTGTCTAAAACTGTTCCTTATACTTTCTATGCTAATTACATATTAAACATACCGCCCTGGGCAAATAGACAAATATATGTATTGTCTATTGTTGCAATATATATATTATATTTATTATTTATACTGAAATTACCTCAAGATATTTTATTTTTCTAACTAGGAACATGTTTCGAGAGTTATTGTGCTCTCATCTTCAGCCTTCGCGATTCTGCGTCTAGTCAAGTACCTATGTGTTGCTCTGTCGCCATTGTGGTCTTCTGTTGGTTTCTGGTATCTCAAAGTGGTATTTTTGTGTGTGATTGTGGTGTATGTATTAGTATTTTGTGTATTTTCGATGTTGAGTGCTTTGAAAATTGTGTCTTGTTTTGTATTGATTTGTATTTGTTCGGGTATTAGTTTGTTTTGTGTTTTATGTTTGTATATTTGTAAATTTTCCCAAATGTTCATTATGGTCCCTTTGTGTGGTATGTGTATTATTAATGTCATATTGGTTATGTCTGGGAATTCATGTCCTGTGTTTATTGCATGTGTGGCTAAATTGGATTTATATATGTCTGGTTTTTTGTATGCTTTTAGATGTTCAAATAACGTTTTTTCAGCTGTTTTTTTGTTTGTTCTATGTAACATTTATTGCAATCTTGGCATTCAATTTTGTATATACCGTTAGTTGTTGTATTATCTTTGTTGTGTGGGTTATTTAGTTTTTGTAAATTATTTTTATTAGTTTTGTATGCTATTTCGGTATCTGTGTTTTTAAATAATTTTGTTAGCTTTGTCATTTTATTATTTATGTATGTGATTGTTGTTGTTGTTATTGTTAATGTGTTATTCATTATGATTGATTCTTAATTGTTCAGTTTTTATTTTGTATTTGATTTTATTTTCCATTTTGTTTACAGTATTTCTATTGTATCCATTTTCATGAGCAATTTGGTATATTATATTTCTTTCTTTGTCTTTTTCTTGTTTGTTTAGGGGAATTTTGTACATTCTGTTAAATAGCGAATAGAATGCTGCCATTTTATGTTGTGGTGGGTGGTCAGAATGGTTAGGTATGATGATGTTGGTAGAAGCTGGTTTTCTGTATATTGCATATTGTATGTGGTTGTTGTATCTTGTGATGGTAATGCCTAAATAGTTGATAATTCAAAGTAGTTTTGTTTTAGTATTAGTTGGAGGCTGTTTTTTATTTGAGTTATATAATTTGTGTCTTTATTTTGTTCTTTAAGTTTGTTTATTATTATGTCTATTGTTTCATCTACTGGGATGTTAGTGTACATGTTTGTGATAGCATATGATGTGAAAAATGTGTTTTCATTTATATTTATTATTTTTAGTTTATCTATTAATTCATGTGTTTTATATGTTATGATGATTATTTGATTATTTTTGCTATTTTGTATGTAGGTGCTTTTTTGAAGTTGATTAATGGACGTATTGGGTTGTTTAAATTGTGTATTTTTATTAGGCTATTCATTTTAGGGTGGTTCTGGATTATTATTTATATATATGTCGGTATTTTCATTGTTGAAAATGTTTTTATTAGTTTTATTGTTTGTTTAAGATATTTTTCTGTTGGGTCTTTATTTAGTTGTAAGCATTTATTATTGTTGATGAAGTCTTCGGTTTTTCTGATGTACTCTACTTTGTCTATGATTACTGTTGCTTGACTTTCGTCTGCTTTAGTTAATATTAAATTATCGTTCTTTACTTTATTTTAAATTTCTGTTATTGTTTTATTGTTCTTCCTTTGTTTATATATGTTTTCATTTTACTGGTGATTATTTTTTTAATTATGTGTGTTGCTTCTGTTCTATTAGGTTAATGGCAACTTCTGTTTCTAGTATTAAATTTTCTAGGTGTTTGTTTGTGTATTGAGTTAGGTTAGTTTTTGACATATTGTTTTAATATTATGTTTCTTTTTTGTTAAATTCTGTATTGCTTATGTTAATGGTTCGAGGGTAAAATGTATGTTTATTTTTGTTTTTTGTTCTTGATTTTCTTTTTGTTGTTTTAGTGTGTTGAGTTTTTGTTGATTGTAATAGCCTTTTGTTTTTTCAAATTTTATATTATTTTATTAGATGTAATAAACTTGTTAGCTCTAAGTGTAATTTATATATGTCTAGTGTTATGCTATTTTTCTTACTGTATAATTGATTAATTTCATTTTGTATCCATAACTTTTGTGCTTGTATTATTGTTTTATGTGCAGTCATGTTTTTGTTGTTTGTGTTTATGTTGATGTATTTAGGTGTTAATTTATGTTTTTGGCATTGTCTATTGAAGTATATATTCATGTTTGTGTTCATTAGTTCTTTTTTTCGTGTCTGAAATTTATTTAATAACTTGGTAATATGGTTATCTGGAGTTGTGGTTGTGTTGTTTGTGTACATGTATATTTACATGTATATTTGTGGTTTGTATATTTATGTGATAGATAATTTGTTATATACTTATTTTTCGTATTTGATTGTTGCTTTCACTTATTATTGATGTCCACTTCCCTATTCTTTAATACACTTTTGTTTTTTAAATCAATTTTCATTTTTTTCACTGTACGTTTTTACCTTGTATGGTTTTATTTTTATTCGATCACTTTCTGCTACAGTTCGTTTCTGTTGTTCTTCAAATGCAGAAAACATACTAAAACAAATCAATAATAAACATCCAAAAATAAAATTCACAGAAGAAAAAGGGAAACATAATAAAATCAACTATTTAGGCATAACCATCACAAGATACAACAACCACATACAATATGCAATATACAGAAAACCAACTCCTACCAACATCATCATACCTAACCATTCTGGCCACCCACCACAACATAAAATGGTAGCATTCTATTCGCTATTTAACAGAATGTACAAAATTCGCCTAAACAAACAAGAAACAGACAAAGAAAGACATATAATATATCAAATTGCTCATGAAAATGGATACAATAAAAATACTGTAAACAAAATGGAAAAAATCAAATATAAAATAAAAACTGAACAATTAAGAATCAATCAAAATGAACAACACATAAACAATAACAACAACAAAAAATGGGCCACATTCGCATACATAAATAATAAAATGACAAAGCTAACAAAATTATTTAAAAACACAGATACCGAAATAGCATACAAAACTAATAAAAATAATTTACAAAAACTAAATAACCCATACAACAAAGATAATACAACTACTAACGGTATATACAAAATTGAATGCCAAGATTGCAATAAATGTTACATAGGACAAACAAAAAAACAGCTGAAAAAACGTTATTATTTTGAACATATAAAAGCATACAAAAAACCAGAAATATATAAATCCAATTTAGCCACACATGCAATAAACACAGGACATGAATTCCCAGACATAACCGATATGACAATAATAAAACACATACCACACAAAGGGACCATAATGAACATTTGGGAAAATTTACAAATATACAAACATAAAACACAAAACAAACTAATACCCGAACAAATACAAATCAATACAAAACAAGACACACTTTTCAAAGCACTCAACATCGAAAATACAAAAAATACTAATACATACACCACAATCACACACAAAAATACCACTTTGAGATACCAGAAACCAACAGAAGACCACAATGGCGACAGAGCAACACATAGGTACTTGACTAGACGCAGAATCGCGAAGGCTGAAGATGAGAGCACAATAACTCTCGAAACATGTTCCTAGTTAGGAAAATAAAATATCTTGAGGTAATTTCAGTATAAATAATAAATATATTATATAAATCAAGAAACGGACTGTAGCAAAAAGAGTTATGTATATATATCAGAAATTTTCGTTACCTATGCGTTCAATTTCGCGTAGCATAGTCGAGAGAAATGAAAACGCAGCTCACACAATACGTATACAACTTCATTCCTCTCTATACCAGTTGCCTACATCGTAGGCGTAAGAATTACTTTAGATAACGAAAAGCTGTTGAGTTTTCAACAGACCACTCGTCGTCTGTGAACTCTTTAGGGTAAGTATACGGGTCAATATTCATAACTGTGATACACATTTCTCCAAACCAGCTGATGTCACTAAAGATTAAATTTAGTCACCGAATTTGCTGGTTTACAATTCAACTTACTATTACAATAACTGCAGAAACTTAGATAAATTTTAAATTATCCTCAGTCGATAATTTAATGTAAATTTTCCGTCGGACAAAAACTAATCCAGAAAAATAATTTTTAAAAGAAACAATCATCTTTGTGACGAATAACTCACCAAGTGAGTCAACAGTAAGATATGAGACAACACCTGGTACACATTGTTTACATTTCTGGAACGATTATACAGTTGAATTCTCACGTCTTAATGTAAGTGTCATGAAAAATTTCTCAACTTAAATAGTAAAGAGAAAGTAGACTATGAAAGAACTAAATTTAACCTTAATTTATCGTCTTCGATTGCATAAAAATTTAAATTTAGTATTACATATTTGGAGTTTGGAGACTATACTAAACTATAATCGGGAATATTTATTTGTTAATATATAATTACAAAATATATAGATATATAGATATAAATATATATCATTTTCTATATAAGTAACTCGATGTTTCTTGCAGTAATTATATAATTTGTGATGTTTTCAATTTGTTTCTTCTGCAAGTAGATAATATTGTATATTCTATTAAAAGAATATACAATATTATCTACTTGCAGAAGAAACAAATTGAAAACATCACAAATTATAAATATATATAGACATAAATATATATATGTTAATATACAGTTAAAAAATATATAGAACATTAAGTAGCTCCAATCAACCACGCACACACACACAGATATAAAACACGTAAACTCAGTCAGTTAAACAAAGGAAGCGATTTAAATTTATTGTAAAGTAAGAAAAATATGTCTAAAGTATCATAAGTAGTGGGTAAATGCCGGTTAAAACGTACAAAAGAATGCCGCCTTTCTTACAAAACAATAAAAAACGATAAAAAACATGATCTAAGAGATGACGCCGCCACCGCTGGACCCGCAGCATCCCAATGGACCACAGCACCGCGAATTTCCGCGAATAAATTTTTTATTTTTTTTATTTGATTTTTTTTTTAATTAAATTGATTTGCATATCAAGGGGGTGGGATGAGGTTCAATGGACCACCAGCATCCGTGAATATAATTTTTTATTTTTTTTAATATAGCTGATTTGCATATCAGTGGGTGGTGGTGGGTGGGAGGTTCCAACTCGATGCATTATAGTGTATATTAAAATATATGATCAGGTGTACCAACCTTTGCATGAGTTCAAATTTGTCGTGTGTTATAATGTATATTAAATCTATATGATCAGGTGTACCAACCTTTGTATTATTATTATAGTGTATAGATATTTTATACGAGCAGGTTTGTCAATATTTTCTGTGGCGGGGGGAGGGAAATACAAATATGTGTTATATAGTGTATATATTAAAATATATGATCAGGGTTACCAATCTTACATTATTGTGTATAGAGCAGAACTGCCAACATTTTTTTCTCTTTTGTGGTGGGAAATTCAAACTATATGATCATGATTGTTACTCTCTCTCTCTCTCTCTCTCTCTCTCTCTCACATTTGAATGTAAGTAAAACTATCTCTTTCACTCTCTCTTGTTGTCAAACGTTATGTTCAAACCGTTTCTCCTCTCCCTCTCTCTCTCTTTCTCTCTCTCTCACACTCTCTCTCTCTCTCTCTCTCTCTCTCTCTCTCTCACTGTGTACATTGAGTAGAGTAGTCGGTGTGATGAGTAAATAATTTTAGCTCTCTTTCTCTCTCTCTCTCTCTCTCTCGTTGTGTATGTCTCTCTCTCTCGTTGTCAAACGTTATGTTCAAACCGTTTCTCCTCTCTGTGGTCATTACCGCGCATGTATATGAAATTAGAAAGTTTATATTTATTCGACAAATATTAACGCCCCCCCTCTCTCTCTCTCTCTCTCTCTCTCTCTCTCTCTCTCTCTCTCTCTCACTCTGACTCGTTTCAACTGTGCAAGGTTTCATACCGTTTCTCCTCCCTCTCTCTTACCGTGTACATTGAGTAGTCGGTGTGATGAGTAAATAATTTTAGCTCTCTCTCTCTCGTTGTCAAAACGCCGTCTTCATTTTTCAATGTATTAAATAATTAATTAATAGTTTTATAATGCAGTCAGTGTGATTGATCCTTGTTAGAAATATATATATTTGGCAAATATTAACTATGTATGTGTGTTGTTGTCAATGAACTACTTACCTGTGCGTGTGTGCTGTTACAGATGACAAATCCATACGTTAACGGCCTAGCAATCTTCAATACGCTCTTCTTCATGTGGTACAATGTTTTATGATTGCAGTTTACACACACACATAGGTTCAGTGGTGTATAGCGAAATAAATTAAAATTATACACACATAAAAACGGTGGTTGAAATTCATACAAATCTTCTGATGTAACAGTTCCCACAAGTAATACAGTTCACACTAAAAAATTAATTGTACACATGTTCAGAGGTGTATAGTGAAATAAAATAAAGCCATAATTTGTTTAAATGATTAAATATATTTTAAAATTCACAATATAAAATTGATTTTTGTTGTTTTTGAAAAGTTTATAAATTCACAATTCATAATTAAATAAATACATTATAAAATTGATATTTTTTCGAAAGTTTATATATATCATTGTGTCGTACTTGTAGGAGAAGCAACCTGCAACATAACAATACAAACAGTATAAAAATCATGTTAAATATCACACACACACACACACACACACACACACACACACACGTATAGTTGGCAGAATCAACGCTTTACGCGAGTAACTTCTTAAATTATGTGTCATTATCTCTCTCTCATAAGTTAATGTCCATTCATCAAAACTTTGTAAATTAGAATCTGCACTACATTCAAACACACGCACACACACAGTGATAAAAAAAATTGTTTATTAAAAGTAGTTTGTTACCTTAACGAGGTACTATTTCCACCTGCGCTGTTTGGTTCCTCATGCCTCGAAACACGAGATGTAGGTCGCTGGGGTTTATATGACGGAGCTCTTCATCTGTAAAGACGCCAGCATATCTCTTAGGTAGATATACACGATAGCGGTGCTCACCATCTTCCAACGTTACAAGCACACACTTCCCATATCTTGTGTCCACATGCACCATGTTAACGATCGGATACTGCTTGTTCACTGTTAATTCTGCACACCGTTTGTACTCAATAGCAGAAACTGCATTGAATTTTGTGATAAACGACATTATTAGAAGTGAAGACGTCTGTATCAAACGAGGCGGAACTAAACAATGACTACAAAGAAGACTAGTGGAAAGTAATGGTGGTGGTAGTTATCAGGAAATTTTTCATCCCCTGAAGCTTTGCATGTACATACATGCAGAATTATGGCTGTTACATAATATATATATTAGGAAAGCCCACAGACTACTAGAAATAGTTATCGCCTGCAGCCATATACAAGTTTCCTAACGAAATTAACAATGCTATGAGACACTCACATTAAAAATGTTTGTATAACAGAAAAATCATTAATTATCCACTCTCTAAGTGCGTACACATTATGATTTGTACACTGTGTAGAAGAAGAATTGCAATGTGTAAGACATAACGTACCGGGGAATAGATATGGTATGTTTTTAGGGCAACCAATGTCATCAAGATTTATTATATGATGATGGATTATTTTCGATTCTAAAAAACGTTTTTTCTCAAGACCCTTCACAAACACATATTTATATATGTTCGTATACGTTGTTAACACTGAAACAAGATTGTCGTACGGTGTCTCTCCTTCACTCCATCTCAGGCCATGATAGTTTGTCGTTAACCAGCAGCTGGTTCTAGTGTATTTCGAATTCGTTACGACTGTAGCAGGCGGGGCGAAAATCCAATGTCTGCATGCGAAACGTGTTACGTCCATAACCGACAACTCATTTACTATATAATTGCCGTTGTCATCATAAAAGCAGTGAAAGTCAATTATTACAGCAGCGTTTTCCATTATACTATATAAAAAAAAGAAACCACACATTACAAACTAATATGTATAAACACAAAGATCGTTACAATAATGATAATAATACGCAAACTTACGTTTACTGCCGTCCGAACTGAAGAGTGGAGAGAGAATAACTAACGATATCACAGTGAGAATTTTTGTTGTTGTTTTTGTTTTTAACAGGTGGTGTAACGTGGAATTTTAGCAGGTGGGAGAGCAGAGTCGTTATCGCCGTCGGCAATTAATTTGGCACGTACGCAAGTGTATCACGGCCATTGTCTAGTATATAGCGCTAAGATTTTAATAAAACAATTATCAGTTTTAAATAATAATTTGCAGGTGGGGGAGCAGAGTCGTCGTCGCCGTCGGCAATTAATTTGGCACGTACGCAAGTGTATCACGGCCATTGTCTAGTATATAGCGCTAAGATATTAATAAAACAATTATCAGTTTTAAATAATAATTTTCGGAAACAACCCACGACTTAAAAAGTATAGTTTACCTTGTGGTATGAAATTCAAACTATTAAATTGTCTCTCTCTCTCGCTCTCTCTCTCTCTCTCTCACATTTCTGATTACTATACAACTAATTGCATGTATGTTCAGAGGGTTATAACGAAATAAACCATTGTGTATTCGCTAAATCCTCCTTTCACTTTCTAATTTGACACATGACACTCATTAGCAGCACCACCGCAAGTAATTATGGATTAAAAAGTATTCACTTCCAAAACAAACACCTGCTTTCCCCACCACCAGAGACCAATATATACGCAAGAAATTCAGCGATAATTTCTCATTGACTACTTGCGTGCTCTGATAAATCTATCACTACATTTTTAATAGTTGAAAGACTGTTTGTATTATTGTGCATCTCAGTATACGCAAGTTCCTGTGTGTAGTCAACATACGCTAGTTTGGTGAGTGAGCATACTTTATTGTATGTACAGATTTTATTTAAACGTAAAAATTATTTGCATTAAAACATTATTTATTGAATTTAATACATGTATGTTTATGATCAAATTACAATTTATGAAATATATTCTTACCGTATTTTTTTTATATTACACTTCTAATTGAAGATATATATTTTAATTTAATACATGTGTGTGTGTGTGTGTGATCAAATTACAATTTTCTGAAATATATTCTTACTGCACCTTTTATATTACACTTCTAATTGAAGATATATATTTTTAGGTATAACTGAATTTTAGCGGTTTCACACTGACTGCTTGCGTGCGTTGATAAATCTATCACAGCATTTTTAATAGTTGAAAGGCTGTTTGTATTATTGTGCGTCTCAGTATACGCAAGTTCCTGTGTAGTCAACATACGCTAGTTTGGTAAGTGTACAGCATAATTTTATTGTATGTACAGATTTTATTTAAACGTAAAAATTATTTGCATTAAAACATTATTTATTGAATTTAATACATGTATGTGTATGATCAAATTACAAGTTCTGAAATATATTCTTACCGTATTTTTTTTTTATATTACACTTCTAATTGAAGATATATATTTGAATTTAATACATGTGTGTGTGTGTGTGTGTGTGTGTGTGATCAATTTTCTGAAATATATTCTTACTGTACCTTTTATATTACACTTCTAATTGAAGATATATATTTTTAGGTATAACTGAATTTTAGCGGTTTCACACTGACTGCTCGCGTGCGCTGATAAATCTATCACAGCATTTTAATAGTTGAAAGACTGTTTGTATTATTGTGCGTCTCAGTATACACAAGTTCCTGTGTAGTCAACATACGCTAGTTTGGTGAGTTTACAGCATAATTTTATCAAGTGCATTATTTATTGATTTAATACATGTATGTGTGTGTGTGTGTGCGATCAAATTACAATTTCTGAAATATATTTTTACTATACTTTTTATATCACACTTCTAATTGAAGATATATTTTAGGTATAGCTGAATTTTAAGCGTGCGTTCTTGAGTTAAGCTGTTGTTGTAATCATAATGTTTACCGGTTCGTTTGTTTTCCTACTCACAATCACTTTCACTCAAATAATTGATCTGTTGTGTTTGATATTTCTTTGTATTCATACACAGTCTTTTTATATTCAAACTATTATTATTATCTGAAACAGAACGGTATATATAGATTCTAGTGGTATGTAAGACGCTGTTATATGTTACTAAAATCATAGCAAATATTTTCATTCTAAGCATTTTTTTTTTACTGTTTAATAATAATTACAACCCAACGAAGGATATATAGTTTGATGCTTTATAAGTTTGTGTACATTGGTTGTATATTGTAAGCATGAAATTATTATTTAAATCTGTTATCTGCTTCTGTATGGAAGTCATCTATAAATATCAGGTCAGTGCGACACAACGTAATTGGGCCTAACATGATTCATGCCAACGTGTGCGCTCGTTGTGTGTGTGTGTATGTGGATGTCTCTGTATGTGTGTATGTGTGCGCGTTGTGTGTGTGTGTGTGTGTGTGTGCGTGTGTGTGTGTGTGTACAACCCAACGGAGGATATATATAGTTTGTGTACATAGGTTGTATATTGTAGGCATGAAATTATTTAAATCTGTTTTTGTATGGAGGTCGGTGCGACACAACGCATAACAAACGTAATTGGTACATGATTCAACCCAAACGTGTGCACGTCGTATGTGTGATTACGTGCGCGTCTGTATGTGTTCGTGTGTGCGCGCGTTGCGTGTGTGGTTACGTTACGTGTGCGTGTGTGTGTGTGTGTGTGTGTGTGCGTGCGAAAATAAACTTAATTTTCTCGATCTAGCAAATGGTTGGTCTAAGCGTACATGTATTATGTAAATCATCTCTTTTTCAGTCATCTACGTAAGTGCATTTGAATTATTTGCGCATGCGCATAACAGCTTTTTAGTACAGTTGCACACACACTATATATAACCAATGAACTTTGCAACAACGTCTTACTCACCACTCGTTCATGTTACTTCGCTAGAAATTGATATATAAAACGTTTAAGATACACTAACATAATACCAGCGTTATAACAGTACCTTTTGTTTTTCAGTATTCATTCATTCTCTCTCTCTCTTGAAGATCATGGCTAACCTTCAGCAGGAACGTGGGGAGGAGCAGACTGAACAAGGTAAAAAGTTCAATACCAATTGTCACAGTTAAGACATTATTTTTTGTAATTATGTAGCGTACAAACTTGCTGATGGGAATTAACGTTTGAGTCATACTATGTCTATTGGTGTGTATGAAAAGTCTCTCTCTTAACATCGTTTAGAAATTGACATGTAGATGAAAATTTTTCATGTTCCATCATAGGTTTGTCACCTTCTTTCCAATCAACTAATTCAATTCCACAACAAAAGCATTTAACTCTATCGTCTACGAATGACATACTATGCCCACAAACATCGAAATTTCTAGGGTGGAAGTAGAACTCCGCAAACGCTAACTCGTCGGGGCTGATAAACGTCACTTCCCAATATTTGAATGATTTTATTCTTTCACTTTCAATACTAAAATCAGGAGTAGCCGACATCTTCACGGTTTGTAATAAACTGACATATTACCTCGACGAGTGTTATTTATTTACTACAAACATGAATTTGTGTACACGTTATTTATCATTCCTATTGGTTAATAATACTCATGTTTCTATTGTTTCAGTTGTGACTCGATTTTATATCGAGAGGAACAGTAGTGTCCGAGGGTGCATCACAACTTTCGACTACCTTCCAGTGAACGTCGACGCGTCGGATCATGACATAGTATTCGTAATGACCGAGGCACGTCCTTTATTGCTTGTGGATATTCAGGCAGAGCGGGCACGTTTACGCAATATCAAGTGGCATATTGCGTGCAGGATACGTTTTACCAAAACCGTGGTAGATGGTGACAGTGGTGAGGAGAAAGAGGTAACGAAAGACGCCGTCTTCCACGGACGTTGTCGCACGTTGCTCACGGACAACAGCGACGAGTTGAATTGTCTACTCGATGAATCCTATGATAAAATCTTCAATAGCATATCTAATTTTACCCGTGACGGGAGCGGATGGTCGGTGGATGCCGTACTGAAGTTGGAACTGGTTGTTGGACGGTACCAGCCTCTAGCAGCGTCCTCCTACTTTCCAACCCCGCGAAAACTCTCACACACTAGGGCAGTAGTCAACATCAAGAACCCCCACGATGGAATGTGTTTTCTGTGGTCTGTTCTAGCCCACATTCACCCTCAAGTAAGAGATAGAGACTGTGCTTCAAAATACATCCCATTCATAAACACATTAAATATGTCCGGTATCGAGTACCCTGTTTCGTTAAAGTCCATTTCCAAATTTGAAGCACAGAATCCTAACATTTCTATAAACGTTTTCGGCTATGATATAGAAGACAATATCAGAAACCAATCAAAAAATGAGGTTTACCCTCTGAGAATTACCCCGAATAAGGACCGGTCGCATCACATTAATCTTTTGCTTCTGACCGATACAAATAGCCGAAAACATTACTGTCTTATCAGTAACATGAGTAGATTGTTATCATCCCTAACAAAACACGCTCATAAATCATTTTACTGTGACTACTGCCTGCATCGTTTCACCACAGAACATGGTCTTGTAACCCCTCTTTCAACTTTTAGACTTTATTAAAAAAAAAAACTTTTTTTTTTTTTTTTTTTTTTTATTTTATTTATTTTTTTTTTTGAAAGACGGGCCACTAGTTATTTAAAACTAGGCCAGAGCCTAGGGAAGCCAAAACTGCGCTGGGTCTAGTATGACGGGACTTGCAATTAAACTCATTGCTTAGCAACAATAACAATTTTATTTAGCTATTTCAAATAACATGCAAGTATCCTTTCATCAAATTAAATTACATGTAGACATCAGCATAATAATACCTCCTTACATGTAGACATCAGCATAATAATACCTCCCAAATATAAATAACTATAACATCAATCAATATGCACACATAATTACACACAAATAAATAGTTACATAAATACACATGGCGGACACATATCGATATGCACACATATATATATATACTACACACATTTTCACCTGGCAGGCAGCTCAGAAACATTTAACCATGCCACCGAAGAATAGCATCTTCAGTATCAGTGACCTAGATCCCCATCCCAAAATACTGTAAAAGGGTAAAGTACCCAGCCTCCATAAACTTTCATAAACCAAACCATTAACCAGTCCAGTTATGACTGCTTGCAACCAATGAAATTATCACAAGAATTCAAAATTTTAGAAAGGTTCCCCCAGATAGGACTGCGCCATGGCCAGGTCAACATGGCTGCACGGCCGTACGAATGTATAACAGAATTTATGATTAGAAGTAAGAATCAATAGTGTACCCATATTAACAACTGCACTAGTAGTACACTGGCTCTGGCAGTAAAAGAACTGAATGAAATTTTACTCATATTGAATTATTACTGAGTTAATATAATTTTATAAAACATATAAAATATGGTTTATGATTGAACCAATAGTGTGCTCATATTAACAATTTAACTAGTAGTACACTGGCTATGGCAGTAAAAGAACTGAATGAAATTTCACTTATATTGAAATGTTACTGAGTTAATATAATTTTATAAAACATATAAAATATGGTTTATGATTGAACCAATAGTGTGCTCATATTAACAATTTAACTAGTAGTACACTGGCTATGGCAGTAAAAGAACTGAATGAAATTTCACTTATATTGAATTGTTACTGAGTTAATATAATTTTATAAAACATATAAAATATGGTTTATGATTGAACCAATAGTGTGCTCATATTAACAATTTAACCAGTAGTACACTGGCTATGGCAGTAAAAGAACTGAATGAAATTTCACTTATATTGAAATGTTACTGAGTCAATATAATTTTATAAAACATATAAAATATGGTTTATGATTGAACCAATAGTGTGCTCATATTAACAATTTAACTAGTAGTACACTGGCTATGGCAGTAAAAGAACTGAATGAAATTTCACTTATATTGAAATGTTACTGAGTTAATATAATTTTATAAAACATATAAAATATGGTTTATGATTGAACCAATAGTGTGCTCATATTAACAATTTAACTAGTAGTACACTGGCTATGGCAGTAAAAGAACTGAATGAAATTTCACTTATATTGAAATGTTACTGAGTTAATATAATTTTATAAAACATATAAAATATGGTTTATGATTGAACCAATAGTGTGCTCATATTAACAATTTAACTAGTAGTACACTGGCTATGGCAGTAAAAGAACTGAATGAAATTTCACTTATATTGAAATGTTACTGAGTCAATATAATTTTATAAAATATATATATAAAGACCATTTTAATTAAAAAAAAACTTTATAACATCAGCCCCTAATAAAACACGTTTGAGTTGTTTCTACAGTGTTGGCTTGGCCGCAGGCGAGGCCATGCGCACCACCAGATCCAGCAACCTAAAACATGCTATAGACCTGTACTAACGGCACCAGCGGGTTACGTCCACAGGTTACAGCACCACCCCAAACCTTTAAATCTACAAAAAAACGAAACCCATATAGCTATGAATACCCTTAATCAATGTAAGCATAATTCACCCCCTACAAATCAGTAAACTTAAGTCACCCACACTTTTACCCTTAAAGAAAATTTCTCAGCAAAATTCGGTAGCGCATGACCCCGTCCGGGCTCACACTTACTAAGGGGGCATAAGCCTTAATAAAATATACTGACAAAATTTAAAAGCACATATAGTCTCGCTGGACTTGTGTCCCAACAACTTTAATTGGAGAAGTTCCAGGAAGAGAATACGGTGTTCTACATTGTAGAGGCCAAAATATAGATAAATGGGTTAAATGTCACCTGTGAAATCCGGCACAAAACCTGGTGTATTGTCCATTTCTTCCTCCCGACGGCACAGACGGAGAATTACTCGTGTAATGTCATGGGTGGCAGACGTTCGGCCACCCGCTGGAGTGGATCGAGATCGTCTTAGGTCGGGAACCCGAAGAGTCGCTTAGTCGATTATCTAGTCATGATGGTTAATAGTAGAGAACAAAATCAAACTGATGGCCGCCGGGAGAAATTGGAAGTGTTTCGTGTTCGGCTGCCTGACGAATACTGAACTCCGTAGTCACAAGAAAAATATCTCTATCACTCCCGCCTAGAGCGCGCACGGATCGCGAACGAGGCATGCTGATAACGGCTCATACATCGCTCAAATAATTCAATCACAAACCCCCGCAATGACCGTCACATTATTAACTAGGAAAATGGCCGAGTATTCCAAAACTAGGCACACCCCCACTCCAAAAGGGCAACATGGTTGCCCCAATTGGAACTCAGTGGTACCCTGCAGTGTACCATCCTTATATATCATACTCAAGTTGTTATCGGTTTTCCCATCAGTCATGGCTCCCAGGAGAACAGATGCACCTCACAACTGCGCCCATTCCCCATGCGACCCTACAACGATCAACAAACAATTCCATTACTATAAATAACGAAACAACAGCCACAACTTCTCCATTTTAACTTTTAGAACAAAACAGGGGAACTTACAATCTCCAGGACCACAATCTAAATGTGGACTTTCGGCAAGTCTCTCTCCTTATGGATAGGTGTTTTTTTTTTTTTGGGAAGATGAAAAGGGCAAGGATCATTAAAGGGTCCATAGCTAGGAGTAAGGGTGAGGACATGGCTCCCTCCGGAAATAAGGGTGAAGGGAGGAAACCAAGGCTCGCGTGGGCAGGGACGCAACCCTGAAATAGATGAACACCACTGGGAGTGTGGGGAACATCTACCCGCTACCCGTTAACCGTTTCTTCTCACTTTTCTGTGACGGACTTTAGTGACTCGTTCCTTTCGTACACCACTCTCTGAGAGATTATTTGGTGATGAGCTGTACTGACTTGTTTCCTCGGAATCAGGATCAAGGCAACTTACCTCACTACTTTCACGCCGATTTGGATTATCCTCCTCATCTAACTCCTCTGCTACAATTTCTTCCTTTTCTACTTCCTTCTTCTCTTCTACAATTTCCCCTTTTTCGTCCCCATAATCCAAATCAACCTCATGACACTGCACCTCCTCACCATCCTCCAGTTGCTCGTCTGATCCTTCTTCAACCGCATCTTCCCTCAGCTCCTCACCAATTTCTTCATCACATTGGTCACCAGTTGCTTCACAAGCTTCTTCTCCAATCTCCTTGACATCCTCCTTTTCATCAACACGTTCATCATCAACATCATCGCCATCACGTCCACTACCACCATTCGAACGCTGCACATCTTCATCCTCGAGTTGCTCATCTGTTCCACCTGGAACTTCTTTCCGTTCTTCGGAATCCTCAACACTACTTACAGAAGGCGTCTGCACATCTTCACACACTACATCATTCTCACTCACACACTCCACAACGCTGCCACCAAATTTCTCCTCAACTTCTACCTCATCTCCTTCCACCACACTTGCAGCATGGACATCCCCTTGTCCATCCGCAACCTCAGAAACACTTGCAGCCTGGACATCCCTGTGTCCATCTGCAAACTCAGACTCTTCAGTCTCTCTAACACCCACAACTATACTTCCCTGTGCAGCATCTGGAGATCGCTCTTCTGCCTCTTCCTTCGATTCCTCTCCTTCACCACTCTCAGCAACTACAACGTTCTCAACATTTTCCACCCTGGAATCCAGCTGTCCAGGTTCATGTGCAATGACTAAATTAATTTCTACTGGCGATGGTAAAGCGACATTCTGGAGTGACTTCTCACATCCCTGCGTAGACGATGATGATGTTACAGGATCTGGATCCCTCACGAACCGAGATGGAGATACCGGAACAAATTCTGCGGCCTCTGGATTCAACCATGACGTCCTCACTGACGCAGTATTAACAGACGTTTTCTTGTCGTCTTGTATTAATCCACTGAAATTATTCCGCTTTTCTTCTTTCTCTTCACCTGCTTCATCCACAACTCTATTATGCACTGGTACTTCCTCTGGAACCTTTAAAGTTTCCTTACCCTCCAAATAGGAATAACTTTCTACCGGCTCCCTACTTGCCGCTGTTTGTTTACTAACATAATTTCTTCTTCCCCTGTTAATTTCATACTTCTTTGTTTTGTGTGCTGTAGCTGTTGTTACCGTCTTCTCACGTGCCACCCCCTTGTAGCCTCCATTACTTCCGGAATATTCAGTTTTTCTGACTGTCTCTTGGGTTCTCCTCCAACCACCATGTTTGCCTTCTTTGGCTCTTCCTAATGAACCACTGGAGTATTGGACATCGGTAGCCTCTTTTCCCCGGTACTCGTCAACCTCCTTGACCGTTCCTGAAAGCACACACA
Organism: Magicicada septendecula; assembly: GCA_034769895.1. Taxonomy (NCBI): domain Eukaryota; kingdom Metazoa; phylum Arthropoda; class Insecta; order Hemiptera; family Cicadidae; genus Magicicada; species Magicicada septendecula. The sequence continues at coordinate 511,231,706 of CM068368.1, forward strand.
GTCGCTCAAGGTCCGCAAAACAACGTGGACGGTCCGCGAATGCCACACGAGATCTCTCCTGGGGAGTCAGTCCTTCTAAAATCGCTTGTATAACTTCCGTCTCTGGCAACCCCAATCTTAACACCCGGGCAGCTTTCCGTATATCGCGCACGAAGTCTCCTAACGCCTCTCCGTAGGCCTGTGGGCGATAGAATCTTTCCGACTCAAGCTTGGCGCGTCGTCGAATGGGTAGGAAGAAGTTCAACACCTCCCCATGGAAAGCATCAACACTGTCACCCCGACGCAGAGCCTTGGTGACCAGATCAGCCAACGTACTTCGGCAATACGGGTATATAAGAGACAAGACCTCCCCATCGGACACCCCCGGGAAATCTGCTACCTGCAGGACCAGGTCCAAGAAAACCAGCAGCTGGTCCTCATCAAATCCATTCACAACCGGAAATTTCTGGAGAACGCCTGTAAGCGGGTGGGGCAATTCCTGATAGCATACCGCCGCCAGAATTGCACAATTCAACAAAACAAACAATCATAAAACAAATCCCCACTAAACACCTAACACAAACATAACCTACAACACATATTAACAAGAATCGGAAAAACTCAAGTACTGTCCTTCCTTTGAGTAAACCCCCGGGTTCCCTAGCGCTGCGAAAACTCGATCCACTCCAGAACCAACTCTCCGTCAGCCGCCAGACTCAAAGAAGAAATGACATCAGACACTAACACTAACATACAATTCACACCACCGAACAACTACCACAACATATAACAATTCAACAAGACATTTATTATAACTACTGGTCAATAACAGTACCGACTTCCGGTCAGGCCACACCGAATCCAGCTAACCCCTCGCGCTATTACTTCATAACACTTTATATAACAGGCAGCCATTCCCCCGGCAACCCCCCCCCGCGCTCTCCTGTAAGATCCAATCTCAACAATAATAAAACTCCCAACTAAAACGCATGCCACGTGGCGGCACCAGGTTTACAATTGAAATCCCATATAATCTACCAATTATTTTCATTTTCAAATATTGCTGATGTTTGATGTTCTCTCCAAACTATTTCCGAGCTTGCAAGCCCCGTCACACCACAGGACCCAAGGGTTCGACCAAAGAATCAACCACGCTCTGCTACCATTTGTAACCCCTCTTTCAACTTTTAGACTTTATTAAAAAAAAAACCTTTTTTTTATTTATTATTTTTTTTTTTTGAAAGAGGGGCCACTAGTTATTTAAAACTAGGCCAGAGCCTAGGGAAGCCAAAACTGCGCTGGGTCCAGTATGACGGGACTTGCAATTAAACTCATTGCTTAGCAACAATAACAATTTTATTTAGCTATTTCAAATAACATGCAAGTATCCTTTCATCAAATTAAATTACATGTAGACATCAGCATAATAATACCTCCTTACATGTAGACATCAGCATAATAATACCTCCCAAATATAAATAACTATAACATCAATCAATATGCACACATAATTACACACAAATAAATAGTTACATAAATACACATGGCGGACACATATCGATATGCACACATATATATATATATATATACTACACACATGTTCACCTGGCAGGCAGCTCAGAAACATTTAACCATGCCACCGAAGAATAGCATCTTCAGTATCAGTGACCTAGATCCCCATCCCAAAATACTGTAAAAGGGTAAAGTACCCAGCCTCCATAAACTTTCATAAACCAAACCATTAACCAGTCCAGTTATGACTGCTTGCAACCAATGAAATTATCACAAGAATTCAAAATTTTAGAAAGGTTCCCCCAGATAGTACTGCGCCATGGCCAGGTCAACATGGCTGCACGGCCGTACGAATGTATAACAGAATTTATGATTAGAAGTAAGAATCAATAGTGTACCCATATTAACAACTGCACTAGTAGTACACTGGCTCTGGCAGTAAAAGAACTGAATGAAATTTTACTCATATTGAATTATTACTGAGTTAATATAATTTTTATAAAACATATAAAATATGGTTTATGATTGAACCAATAGTGTGCTCATATTAACAATTTAACTAGTAGTACACTGGCTATGGCAGTAAAAGAACTGAATGAAATTTCACTTATATTGAAATGTTACTGAGTTAATATAATTTTATAAAACATATAAAATATGGTTTATGATTGAACCAATAGTGTGCTCATATTAACAATTTGACTAGTAGTACACTGGCTATGGCAGTAAAAGAACTGAATGAAATTTCACTCATATTGAAATGTTACTGAGTTAATATAATTTTATAAAACATATAAAATATGGTTTATGATTGAACCAATAGTGTGCTCATATTAACAATTTAACCAGTAGTACACTGGCTATGGCAGTAAAAGAACTGAATGAAATTTCACTTATATAGAAATGTTACTGAGTCAATATAATTTTATAAAACATATAAAATATGGTTTATGATTGAACCAATAGTGTGCTCATATTAACAATTTAACTAGTAGTACACTGGCTCTGGCAGTAAAAGAACTGAATGAAATTTTACTCATATTGAATTATTACTGAGTTAATATAATTTTTATAAAACATATAAAATATGGTTTATGATTGAACCAATAGTGTGCTCATATTAACAATTTAACTAGTAGTACACTGGCTATGGCAGTAAAAGAACTGAATGAAATTTCACTTATATTGAAATGTTACTGAGTTAATATAATTTTATAAAACATATAAAATATGGTTTATGATTGAACCAATTGTGTGCTCATATTAACAATTTAACTAGTAGTACACTGGCTATGGCAGTAAAAGAACTGAATGAAATTTCACTTATATTGAAATGTTACTGAGTTAATATAATTTTATAAAACATATAAAATATGGTTTATGATTGAACCAATAGTGTGCTCATATTAACAATTTAACCAGTAGTACACTGGCTATGGCTGTAAAAGAACTGAATGAAATTTCACTTATATTGAAATGTTACTGAGTCAATATAATTTTATAAAACATATAAAATATGGTTTATGATTGAACCAATAGTGTGCTCATATTAACAATTTAACTAGTAGTACACTGGCTATGGCAGTAAAAGAACTGAATGAAATTTCACTTATATTGAAATGTTACTGAGTTAATATAATTTTATAAAACATATAAAATATGGTTTATGATTGAACCAATAGTGTGCTCATATTAACAATTTAACTAGTAGTACACTGGCTATGGCAGTAAAAGAACTGAATGAAATTTCACTTATATTGAAATGTTACTGAGTCAATATAATTTTATAAAATATATATATAAAGACCATTTTAATTAAAAAAAAACTTTATAACATCAGCCCCTAATAAAACACGTTTGAGTTGTTTCTACAGTGTTGGCTTGGCCGCAGGCGAGGCCATGCGCACCACCAGATCCAGCAACTTAAAACATGCTATAGACCTGTACTAACGGCACCAGCGGGTTACGTCCACAGGTTACAGCACCACCCCAAACCTTTAAATCTAAAAAAAAACGACACCCATATAGCTATGAATACCCTTAATCAATGTAAGCATAATTCACCCCCTACAAATCAGTAAACTTAAGTCACCCACACTTTTACCCTTAAAGAAAATTTCTCAGCAAAATTCGGTAGCGCATGACCCCGTCCGGGCTCACACTTACTAAGGGGGCATAAGCCTTAATAAAATATACTGACAAAATTTAAAAGCACATATAGTCTCGCTGGACTTGTGTCCCAACAACTTTAATTGGAGAAGTTGCAGGAAGAGAATACGGTGTTCTACATTGTAGAGGCCAAAATATAGATAAATGGGTTAAATGTCACCTGTGAAATCCGGCACAAAACCTGGTGTATTGTCCATTTCTTCCTCCCGACGGCACAGACGGAGAATTACTCGTGTAATGTTATGGGTGGCAGACGTTCGGCCACCCGCTGGAGTGGATCGAGATCGTCTTAGGTCGGGAACCCGAAGAGTCGCTTAGTCGATTATCTAGTCATGATGGTTAATAGTAGAGAACAAAATCAAACTGATGGCCGCCGGGAGAAATTGGAAGTGTTTCGTGTTCGGCTGCCTGACGAATACTGAACTCCGTAGTCACAAGAAAAATATCTCTATCACTCCCGCCTAGAGCGCGCACGGATCGCGAACGAGGCATGCTGATAACGGCTCATACATCGCTCAAATAATTCAATCACAAACCCCCGCAATGACCGTCACATTATTAACTAGGAAAATGGCCGAGTATTCCAAAACTCGGCACAGTGTGTCCGATCATCTCCCCTACTGCACACCTTACGGCGAGCAGAAAACCAAAATGCCCACGGAGGAGGAGAAGTTTATGTCCTTTAAAAATTACGCGCACTGTCTTAAAGTACCCTTCACCGTCTACGCCGACTTTGAGTCCCTCATCACTCCGCTTCAATCGTGTTCACCTGGTAACAACGTCCCGACGACAGTGCAAGAGTTAGGTGAATTATACTCAGTCGATAGCAGCGGTGCCCGTCAGAAAATAACTTCTCCTCCTGTATCGTCCACATCATACGAAGCGATGCATATTCCGTCAGGTTTCTCCTATGCTATCGTCGATCACACGCACAGCCTTTGGAGAGAGACTAAAGTTTATCGGGGTGAAAACGTTGTAGACACTTTCTTCTCGTGGTTGATGAAAGACGCCGAGGATATGATGAAGGTGGTACGACATAACGTACAATTAATTATGTCCGATTATGACAATATTGTGTTCACTAACGCCGCCGTTTGTCATTTGTGTGAGCGCCCTTTGACAGACGATGACAAGGTACGCAATCATTGTCATCTTACGGGGAAATTCTTGGGAGCAGCCCATAATAGCTGCAATCTGAGCTACAAGATGCCTCGTCATATCCCCGTCTTCTTTCATAACCTTCGTGGCTACGACTGTCACCATTTAATGCTGGGTTTGGGGAAATATAAGGACGAACGTGTATCCTGCATTGCGACATCCAGCGAGCGTTACGTGTCGTTCTCCCTGGGTCCCTTGCGTTTCGTAGACTCCTTTCAATTTCTTAATCGCTCTCTGGACACACTCGTTACCAATCTGTCTGCGTCCGGGAGCCAATTTCCTTTGCTTAGAGAGGAAATGCTTAGACGGGGTTTCGATGAACAGACCAATCTGCTCGTACGCAAGGGGTATACCCATACACGTACGTTGACAGTATTGATCGGTTGAACGAAACAAGTCTACCCGCTCGTGAACACTTTGATAACCGGTTGATGGAATCATCTATTTCGGACGCAGATTACGAGCACGCGCAAAACGTGTGGAGTGCATTCAATCTGCGTACGTTTGGAGATTACCATGATTTGTAATTGTTGACAGACGTAATGCTGCTGGCCGATGTCTTTGAAAGTTTTTGAGACATGGCCTTACGCGATTACTGCTTGGACCCATGTCATTTTTACTCGCTTCCCGGACTCGCTTGGAACGCGATGCTAAAATGACAGGGGTCGAATTAGAGCTGTTGACAGAAATAAATCAACATCTGTTCGTCGAGTCTGGGGTTCGCGGAGGCTGCGCGATGATATCCAACCGTCATGCAGTCGCTAACAATCCTTTGATTCCAGATCAGTACGATGTTTCGAAACCGACCTCCTTCATTCTGTATACGGACTGTAACAATTTATACGGTGCAGCCATGTCGCAACCACTCCCTTACGCAGACTTCCGATGGCTCGATCGTAACGAAATCGAGTCCTTGGACGTACGTAATGTGAGTGATGATTCTGACATCGGGTACATCCTTGAAGTCGACCTACACTATCCTAATACCCTACACGACCTGCATTCCGACTACCCGCTTGCACATGTGCGCCAGCGTGTAACACACGATATCCTTTCTCCCTTTTCCAAACGTTTACACGAGAGTATATACAGATCATCGTATAACGAATCAGGGTCATCCGTAGAGAAGTTGTTAACAACTTTGGAGGATAAACAAAATTACGTTCTCCATTATCGAAATTTGAAATTGTGTTTAAGTCTTGGTTTAGAGCTGAAAGCGACTCATAGGGTGTTGTGTTTTAAGCAAAGCGCTTGGTTGAAACCGTTTATCGATTTCAACACCCGCAAGAGGCAAGCAGCCGTCAACAGCTTTGAAAAGACCTTTTCAAACTGATGAACAACGCCGTATACGGTAAGTCGCTGGAGAACGTACGGAAACATATAGACTTTCAACTAGTCTCAGATGAACGACGGCTTCAAAAACTAGTTTCCACACCTAGGCTAAAACGTATGATTCGTTATACGAACGATCTGGTGGGGCTCTCACTCCGTAAAAAATCCATCGTTCTTTCTCGTTCCGTGTATGTCGGCTTCACGGTGCTTGACGTTAGCAAAACAATAATGTACGACTTTCATTATCGTTATGCTGTCGCCATGTACGGCCGCAACGTTAGATTGTTAATGACAGATACAGACAGTCTGATGTATAATATTCAAACATCCGACTTGTATGCAGATATGAAGAAGGACTTGCACGTTTTTGACACCTCGGATTACCCCACGTCTCATCCTTGTTATAGCCTTAAGAACAAAAAGGTTGTCGGACTGTTCAAGGATGAAACGTGTGGTCGTCCTATTAGAGAATTCGTAGGTCTCAGAGCGAAATGTTATTCGTTCCTTGTGGCCCACGAAGATCCCAGCAATGGGTGTCAAAAACGTGTGTGTAAAGGTGTGCCTCGAGTTGCTATTAAGAGGAGTCTGCGACACGATATGTATCGCAAGTGTCTCACTGATCATTGTCAGTTTTCTGTCAGTGCACTGTGTTTACGTAGCGATCATCATATGTTGTACACGATGCGCGTAAATAAGCAAGCGTTGTCACCGTATAATGATAAGCGCTATATACTAGACAATGGCCGTGATACACTTGCGTACGGTCATTATCGGATACGTGCCGACGACGATGACGACTCTGCTCCCCCACCTGCTAAAATTCCACGTTACACCACCTGTTAAAACAAAAACAACAACAAAAAATTCTCACTGTGATATCGTTAGTTATTGCCTCACCATACTTCAGTTCGGACGGCAGTAAACGTAAGTTTATGTATTATTATTATTATTGTAACGATATTTGTGTTTATACTTATTAGTTTGTAATGTGTGGTTTCTTTTTTTCAGGCGATAACTATTTCTAGTAGTCTGTGGGCTTTCCTACTATATATATTTTGTAACAGCACTAATTCTGCATGTATCTCGTTAAGGTAACAACCTACATTACTAATTTTTTTTATCACTGTGTGTGCGTGTGTTTGAATGTAGTGCACATTCTAATTTACAAAGTTTTGATGAATGGACATTAACTTATGAGAGAGAGAGAATGACACATAATTTAAGAAGTTACTCGCGTAAAGCGTTGATTCTGCCAACTATACATGTGTGTGTGTGTGATATTTAACATGATTTTTATACTGTTTGTATTGTTATGTTGCAGGTTGCTTCTCCTACAAGTACGACACAATTATATATATGTAAACTTTCGAAAAAATATCAATTTTATAATGTATTTATTTAATTATGAATTGTGAATTTATAAACTTTTCAAAAACAACAAAAATCAATTTTATATTGTGAATATTTTAAAGCGTTGATTCTGCCAACTATACATGTGTGTGTGTGTGTGTGTGTGTGTGTGTGTGTGATATTTAACATGATTTTTATACTGTTTGTATTGTTATGTTGCAGGTTGCTTCTCCTACAAGTACGACACAATTATATATATAAACTTTCGAAAAAATATCAATTTTATAATGTATTTATTTAATTATGAATTGTGAATTTATAAACTTTTCAAAAACAACAAAAATCAATTTTATATTGTGAATTTTAAAATATATTTAATCATTTAAACAAATTATGGCTTTATTTTATTTCACTATACACCTCTGAACATGTGTACAATTAATTTTTTTTTGTGAACTGTATTACTTGTGGGAACTGTTACATCAGAAGATTTGTATGAATTTCAACCACCGTTTTCATGTGTGTATAATTTTAATTTATTTCGCTATACACCACTGAACCTATGTGTGTGTGTAAACTGCAATCATAAAACATTGTACCACATGAAGAAGAGCGTATTGAAGATTGCTAGGCCGTTAACGTATGGATTTGTCATCTGTAACAGCACACACGCACAGGTAAGTAGTTCATTGACAACAACACACATACATAGTTAATATTTGCCAAACATATATATTTCTAACAAGGATCAATCACACTGACTGCATTATAAAACTATTAATTAATTATTTAATACATTGAAAAATGAAGACGGCGTTTTGACAACGAGAGAGAGAGAGAGCTAAAATTATTTACTCATCACACCGACTACTCAATGTACACGGTAAGAGAGAGGGAGGAGAAACGGTATGAAACCTTGCACAGTTGAAACGAGTCAGAGTGAGAGAGAGAGAGAGAGAGAGAGAGAGAGAGAGAGAGAGAGAGAGAGAGAGAGGGCGTTAATATTTGTCGAATAATTATAAACTTTCTAATTTCATATACATGCGCGGTAATGACCACAGAGAGGAGAAACGGTTTGAACATAACGTTTGACAACGAGAGAGAGAGACATACACAACGAGTGAGAGAGAGAGAGCTAAAATTATTTACTCATCACACCGACTACTCTACTCAATGTACACAGTGAGAGAGAGAGAGAGAGAGAGAGAGAGAGAGAGAGAGAGAGAGAGAGAGAGAGAGAGAGAGAGAGAGAGAGAAAGAGAGAGAGAGGGAGAGGAGAAACGGTTTGAACATAACGTTTGACAACAAGAGAGAGTGAGAGAGATAGTTTTACTTACATTCAAATGTGAGAGAGAGAGAGAGAGAGAGAGAGAGAGAGAGAGAGAGAGAGAGAGAGAGAGAGAGAGAGAGTAACAATCATGATCATATAGTTTGAATTTCCCACCACAGAAGAGAAAAAAATGTTGGCAGATCTGCTCTATACACAATAATGTAAGATTGGTAACCCTGATCATATATTTTAATATATACACTATATAACACATATTTGAATTTCCCTCCCCCCGCCACAGAAAATGTTGACAAACCTGCTCGTATAAAATATCTATACACTATAATAATAATACAAAGGTTGGTACACCTGATCATATAGATTTAATATACATTATAACACACGACAAATTTGAACTCATGCAAAGGTTGGTACACCTGATCATATATTTTAATATACACTATAATGCATCGAGTTGGAACCTCCCACCCACCACCACCCACTGATATGCAAATCAGCTTTATTAAAAAAATAAAAAATTATATTCACGGATGCTGGTGGTCCATTGAACCTCATCCCACCCCCTTGATATGCAAATCAATTTAATTAAAAAAAATAAAAAAATCAAATAAAAAAAATAAACAAATTTATTCGCGGAAATTCGCGGTGCTGTGGTCCGTTGGGATGCTGCGGGTCCAGCGGTGGCGGCGTCATCTCTTAGATCATGTTTTTTATCGTTTTTTATTGTTTTTTAAGAAAGGCGGCATTCCTTTGTGCGTTTGAACCGGCATTTACCCACTACTACCATCATAGTCACATAATTTGTAGTAGTTTATACATTAATGTAACGTGTTAATTATTATGATTTCGGAAATGTCAGTTTTTCCTTACTTATTTAATCTGTGATACTGTGCATATCCGTCTTATGTAAAAAGCGACATGCGATAGCTGTACTGTAAGGTCAGAAATATATTAATTGTCGTATTATACAGGATGTTCACAAATGGTCGTCCAATATTTCGGTAACGTGTTCCTTACATAATTACAAGAAAAAAAGTTCTAGTAAACACAGGTCCAAAAACGTATAGTTTTCCATCTGTCCGCCATTTTATATTTTTTAAGGAAAATTTTATTTCTCAAGAATGGAGTGAGATATCCTAATGAAATCTCTGGTACGTGTTACCCCAGTAACATAATCTACAAATGAAATTTTTTGTAAATTTTACATTCACAAATTTCAAAATGGTGACTGTTTTAATTTTTAAATCATTCATATCTCACAAACTATTAGTTTTATAGAATAATGTTCCATTAAATCAAATCTTAAGCATTATTTCGGAAACAAAATAATACCTTATTTGTTACAATGCGATCTCAAACAACCGAGTTATGATGGAAATTATACGTTCAAGATAACAAACTCATTTCATGGTATTGAGCATTGAGTGACTCACACTGACATTTTCCATTACAACTTTGGCCACAGTCAACCACACGTACACTATTGAGAACTAGTGTCTACCTGTTCACACAAGGTCAAAATTTTCAACTCTAAGAAAACTGTATGTTTATTACAAAGTTATACATAACAAGTTGAAATGAATTGCCCAAATGTTTATTTGATATACTCACTTACTTATAAGTTAAATGGTACAAAAAGAGAATATTGTTACATAACAATAGAATAGAGAGGGTATTCTATTTTACAGTTGACTACTTAACAATAAATCTTGGCGACTGAAGTGAAGAAGAAATTTCAGATACTAGAGTTTATATAGGTATACTAGTGGTATATAATTGTATTAGGAGTTTTTACAGTCAACGAGCGCTTTTAAATGTTTTTTGTGTTAGTCGCATACTGAAAGAGGTAATTTAATTTCAACTTTAAGTCTAAAATCTACACATATATTCATGTAAATAATAGAAATGATTTGTTCAAGAATTGTAATTTAAGCTAATTTATGTGTTCTTTCAGTCGAGTAGAGTTTATTTTGTTTAAATTATTAATTATAGATTTTTTCATTATTACTCAACCAAACACAAGTAAGGAGGATATTGTTTCCTGGCCTATGGCTATTTGTTCCAACCTATATATCTTCGGAACCAATTGATCAATTTCCTCGATATATTTGTTTTTATTTACAGATTCCTAGCCACATTTGCAACAGTTAAAGAAAAGGCTGTCGCATTAATTTTTTATTACACGACTCATAAAATATATTAAACACGCACCACTATTTTTAATTTCTTAGATAGTCATGTATCTTTTACAATATTGAACAAAACCAAACCGTGTGGTTTGTTTCATCAAAATTGGTTTAACCTTACATAGTTTTACAAGGGTACAACCATATTGACCTTTTAATGAAAATATGTTTAAACCTCGTGCATTTTACCTCTATGTTTAAACTATTTCACCGGTTTCAACGAAACAAACTTTAAATTGTATTCTTATTAATTATGACAATAGTGTTTACCGTAATGCTTTATTAACACACTACCATGCCGCCGTTATCTTTACTGCTTTGTTTATCATAAATTCAAGTAACTAACATAATGTTCTTTTTAATGAATGTTTTTCGCTTACAGGAATATTACTATTTTTAAGTTACAATATTTCTGCAAAGTGCAAGACCTTGTAGTTTATACAAGGTCATTTTAATGCAGTCATAGTTTTCGTTCTTGTATTACTAACGCCAGATCGTTAAATTTCCGTCAGTATTTTTTTTCTAATAAAACATACGTTGGAACAGATTACTGTTTCAAAGATTTCTTGTGACTTACGTTAGTGCAATCGTTGTCGTTTTGATTAGTATCTGTGGTTAGAGTATACGTGTCCCTAACTATTCTGTTCTTTTTCGTTTTGAAAATTAAGTCTGAAGCATGACAAACAGCGCCTGTATTACTTCCTTTCAGCTAAGTCAACTTTTGTTGTTGTGAAATGTAATTTATTCACGGTTTTAAAACAAACAAAATTTTCTGTTATCAATTTCATACAAGTAAAAAGTAGGCCTAAGTATGCCAAATTTGTAGAAATTTCCAAGTTAACTTTTACACAAATACACGGACACTATCCGCTGTCTCCTTCATTCACGCTCTCAAATTTTCGTTTTAAGCCTTATTTATTCTTCAATTAAACAAAATGGTTTAATATTTTAATACAAATACCCGATCCGTTCAAAAACGTTGGTTACATGACAAGTCTTACGCATTAACTATTTAAAGAAAGCAATTAACTAATCGAAAACATCGAGCCATATAAACTAAAATACAATGCTTTGAATGAGTAGGCGAAACTAATAGAAGAATCATGAATAGTAAAACAAGGGAGGACACCAAAACAAAGTTTATAATATAATGGCAATATTATTTTTAATGTATAGGTGAGCGGCTAAGGTATTATGACATAGTTATCAATACGTTTCAGATAGCAGAAATTGGTTCTTCAGAAAGGTGAAAGCGTTATTTATTTTTTTTACTGCATATGACAAATTTTACTATAAGCAATATATGCGTCCTCCTTTACATATGTAGAGATATGGGAAAAATATATGCTTTAAAATTTACGCTTTGAAAACAATTTGACTAGTACTTTATAGTACATATTGGTATGGTATTAATGGAGAATTTATTTTCTGTGCATAATTTGGCATTATTAACATAAAAATGAAACTGTCTTATTAAGCCATAATTTATCCCTTTTTGTTATCAGTTACTAATAGTTCTGCAGTTAACTGATATAAAATTATACATGTTGAGTATGTTGAGTGTAAAAAATAAATATACTGAATATATACAAGTTTTCTGGAACAAATAGTGGATGGAGAAAACAGAAGGAAGCTGGTGACAGAATGTATGGAAATAGACAACCTAAGAGGTCCTTAAATGGGAAATTACAAGCCAAATAAAGTAGATGGTAGAACTATTTTTATATAGCATGAAACCTCTGTCACGTAACAGCAGACATTTATTTAAATTGTTACGACGGTCACACCCATCGTCGTGCTGTTGAGAGGAAACAGAATAACTGACACATATGAAGTCACTAATTATAAACTTTAATTAAACACACACATCAACAAAGCCCTCTTATACAATAATTCAAGTTAAAGTTCAATAAATTTGACGCAGTAATAAATGACACTTTAATATACTTTCTTACCAATTTAACACAATGATCACTTCGCCACGCCAGAATACTTTTGATCTGCACTTGAATAAATAAGTAACAGAACTGGGCCGCTTTGAAATCCGGTAGCCTATTTCCATCTCAGGTGCCTTGCATTGTAGTACACTGCGAGTCTGGATCCTGGTGGGTGTGGTCTCGTTAACGTGCGGAAGGGGCATCTGTGCGACCTAGAACAGACCACAGCGTACGTAATTCTGCCGCGTAGAATGAACTGTAAACGTCTGGAGCAGTCTCGTGCGCGGCGGCGTGCCGAGAATCACTGTGTCGTGGTTATATTAAAAGGTAAACACCACGGCCAGTTTAATTGTATTTTCCGTGCGTTCGGTGCATTATCGCTGCATGTTACGATGCCCACTTTCGATATCGAGAATCAGTCGGCCGCTGCTACCTTGATTGGTGACGTCATTTGGTTGGCAGTGGCGTCTGTTCCTGACAACGAGATTTAGACAGCAACGTTTTAGTTTTATAAGTTCGCGCAGCGTCTTCATCCTCCTTTTTTTCTCTTGCAACTAGGTGGGGCTTGGATTGTGACGGTGTACCGTGATATACTACTATGAGTGGATAAATCGATAGAGAGCTTCAGGTGAGCCAGTATTGAGGGTTTATTTTAAATATTAATCTAATTGGGGCTTGTGTGTGTGAAAAGTAACGATAGTGTGTGGGTGTGGCTCAGGTTGTCCATGTTCGTGCCGGTAAAAATATAAGCACGTGGTAGAATTATTTTGCAGTAAAGTTAAAGAAATAATGTTAGAGACAGAGTAAGCTTAAAATAAAAGAATTAAAGGAAGTATGAATTTATAATTGTGGTTCCATGAAGTCTGGTTATTAATTGAAATAGTTATAAATGTTGTAAGGAAGATATGCAGTATGATTCTTTGGCGACGGTGGCGTAAGTTGCCCTGTCTTAAGCCCCGCGATGGAAGCCAATTTATAACGTTCATTCTGTTATGTGCGTGTATTAAGCCACACGCTGTTGCGTCATTTTGTAACGTTGATTTGTAAAGGGGATACGACGAGAGATGGGTTTTCTCTTCCTGTTATTATGGAAATATAAAATTATTTATTATTATTATTTGAATATTTAATTCTTTATTTTATTTAGTAAAAGTGCCTCGGTGATACCCAGTCATCAACGACCTCACTGATACGAAAGTGGTGTTCGTAGCCGTACGGTTTGAATTGTCCACAGAATTAATTAATCTTTTCAAAGTGAATCAGATTGTGTTGTTTTTTCACAATCGATTCCTGATTCGAATCGGTCTTCTAGGTTAGCCGGCTTCGTCTCCAAAATTTTCGGAGTTCTTCACTCTCGTCGTGGTTCTACTCTTCCTCATCTATCTGAAATTATTAAATCTTAACACACTCTACAAAAATAAAATGCTGGTTCTGTTAACAAATTGATTTATTTGGTATTGTTTTGAAACTTGGATCAGTTGGTCGGTTCACGAGTCGATCGGATATGGTCCGAGTCGACTCGCTCGCTACACTCGATTTGGACAAACTATGTTAAAAATTCAGTACAATATAATATTTTGTTCAGGTCGTGGATTCTTTTAGCTGTTAGTAAAGATCGGAAAGCGCTTTAGTACAAAATACAATGCATTACAATATGGTTAATTACAGCTCTTAATAAATAACAAGACATAAAATAATACTGTGTTTCAAATGTTACAATTGTTAGGTTGATTAAACTTTCAACAAAATGGTTGGCCCCCACTCCAAAATGGCGGACTTCCTCCAGCTGGTCGGCTATGCTATAAGCCTCAACCTAGTATCTTAAAATTAAATATTGTTTTAAGAATTTAATGTCAATAATGTCCCTGAATAAGGCTTTGTTAAGGTCCACAAGTGTCTGGATTAACTGTGTTTTGGTGAATATTGTGTTGTGTAGTGATGTGGTTGGTTTGTTATTAAATAACCAAGATCCTCACCAACCCGATGTCATGTGTGACGAACTTGGGAAGCGTTAGTTTAAATAGATCGTCATTTTTTCATTCAAATTTCGTTTCTTCTGTTATTATGTTTTCCAGGGTTAATCGGAATGGTTCTCCTGGGATTCCTATTGCATTTTTTACGTCTGGTATTTAATTTTTACTTCCTTTTTATCAAAATGTGACTGCTACATGAGCTGACCTATATAGCTTGATTTTCAACAATCGAATAAAAGTAATTATTCCGTTAAAGGACGGCTTGCCCCGGCTTTTATGGGTTATGATTGGTTCATTTTACCCCTGACCCTGGTCACGTGGTTTTAATTTTGACATATGTAAATTTTAAACCTGTCACCTCAAATTACTCTTTATTTTATTGTTTGATTATGTTAAATTTGAGTTATATGATGTTGTTCCTTATAAAAGGATAGGCATTTTGATACCTCATTTTACATGAGTTGGTCATTATAAAGGATGATTTCTCACCTTACAAAATTCTAATTTTGAGCCTATACTTTAATTATACATTTGTTATATCACTTTACAATCCTTTAAATTAATCTAATATGTAATATTACCATTAAAACAATTAAGTTCATCACATAAATTTTGTCCCTTTCCTGTTTTATCACATTGGTTTACTAATCTTCTCATTTCTGACATTATTTCCTTTGTATGGAACTTGCGGCCTAGACCATCAATAGCACTTCATTAATATATTCTAAATTACATTTATCATTACCTAGGTTTTTGGTTTTGAACACTTTTTCCTGAGTTACATCTTATTACATGAGTCTTGACCCTTAACATGTTTTCACAATAGGTACAATGAAATCTTTTGACATATTACTTAAAGTAGTGTTTACATGGCCAAGTTTACAATCATAAATTAACAAATAATATAATTAGAACAAAATCTTTTAACATGTTACCTTTAAGGTATTACCTTCAAGGCCAAATTCTACATTTATAAATTGACAAACAATCATAAACTACTTGCTGTACCATACTTCCATCCTATCAATCATATCAAGCATTACTGGCTAATGAATAGATTATTGTTCATAGGTCCTGGTTTCTAGTACACAATTTTCTTACTTTGCCAGTAGGCTCAAACTAACTTACAATGTAGTTTATAAATGTTAATAACTATAGATTTTGGTATAGAACACAAATACAACTACTTACACCAAAGCCTTCACTAACATCTCATTCTGAGATGAGACCTTTTACCCTAACTTACTGTCAACTCTATTTACGGTTTTCTCTTTAAAGAGAAATAACATGATAAATCCTATGAGTATACAAAACTCTTTAAACACATACTATTTTTATTTACTGGCTCTTAATATGTATTATTTTGTACATAAGACCATTGCTTCATTTTCTCCCTTCCCCACTGGTTTATAACATGATCTTTGATCATCACTGTTCCCTTCTTTGTACACTTATTACTTCACTCACTTATAACATATGTTTTTACAATTTTTTCTTAGACTAATGCATATATTTCTTACTCTTATTTATACCATTGCATTGCATTCTCTATAACTCTACCTACTGTCTGATCTTTTCTCTTTAATTATTATTATTAATTTATGAAGTATTGTTTATTTATTTTTTACCTGGTTATCAACATGTTTTTACTTTAGTTTCTTGTGTTAATTTGGTAATTACTGTGGTCTTCACGGTTTTGTTGCTTAGCATGTCTTTATTTTAATTAGCGATTTCGTTGTTGGACTTGTTTATACCTCTCACTTACCATATCTATTGGGTTTATCACGTTATTATAGTTTTCTTTGTGTTTCTCTTCTAATTGTTCATTAAAACTACTGTGTTGCACTATTTTCAATATTTAATTCTTCATCCACTGCTTTCGTTTTAATTTGGGATTGAAATACTATGTTTGTTATACACTTAATTTTTTTTAAGTTTCCTTATCATCCATGGTTTATACTAGTACTCATGACTGGTGTTTTACTATTATACAGATTATAGGTCTATGGTGATGAAACGTACCGTCACAATGTAATAGCAGAGACCACGTGCTCGGCAGTCATTCATTAAGTGAAGTTAAACATACAAGGTAACCCATCAAAATTGTTAAGCTTCAAGTGTAATGATTTCTGTGTGACAAGGTGAAATTTAAAATTCAAATTGAAAGCCTGAAGGGTGATTTTGACTGGAGTTAATGACCGGCATTTGCGGTATGGAAATTATAGTGGTGTGTGTGATCTGAGTGCATTGACGAAGGAATGTAGGGGTGGTATGTGCATTTCTCTGAATCAAATATACAAGTAAAATTTTTCACAGGTTTCCCCGCTTTAGTCGGGAGGAAAGGGGTCGACGAGATGGGCACATTACATCTTCGCCCATTCACAGAGCCTGCGTAAGAAGCCCCAACGCCGTCACGCCATGCGGCATCATTCTTCACACCCAACCGGAAATGCAGAAATATTCTTAATGCAATCTGAAAGATCAGGTGGGAACTTTCCTTTTTTTTTATAAACTTCACACACGAAGTACTCCGCAGTTTATCGGGTAACACACACGCAGAAACTTAGTTCTAGAAATTAGACTCATGCTTCAGAGTTAACATTACTGATCACGATTTGTGAAGACATGCTAAAATGTGGACAGTGATGACTGTGTTATGATTAACTTTTAAGTATTCGTGTATTGGTTTTTCATAATGTCAAGGGTTACCATTGTATAATATAAATTTTTAATTCTATTTTCTGCAAAAAGAAAACCAATTTTAAAATTCATTTATTAACAAAATCCAGACCTTAAGAAAATGTAATACCCGGAGAATACTTGCCTCTACCTGTCATATGACTTGTGATCCTGCACGTTCCATTTTCTTCTGTTCTTTATATTCTAAATTTAAACTCCTGTTGATTTAGTTATTTATTATTTGGTTCTGCTTGACTAATCAATTTATAATAGTATAATAAAATTCTTATATTTAATTAACATACAAAAAAAATTAAACGACATATTTGAATATTTAATTAAACAAACTTCAACCTCGGTTTAATGTGACCACTGGTTTCGTATTAATGCGATTAATCCTAGTGCTGGGGAACAGGTAGATGAGGGTACTGCAACACACTTCAGTAATTGGTTTTTTATTTAATTATTATTTTATTATCTAATGATCATGGATTGTCATCTTTAGGCACTTATAATTGTCTTATGTTAATGAATGGTTCATGCATTACTAATGCAATAAAAACAAATCTTTTTAAAGTGAAATACAAAAATACAAGTTTATAATAAATATAATAAGTTTAGTAGGTTGGTATGTCATTATTTAATTGTTGGAGATATTTTGAAATATTTTGTTGTAATTCAACCACCATGGTGCTTTAAGAAATATTTGAATCGATGTTAAGAATTAAGCGAAAACTCAAACCAAAGATGTAAGTGTAAAGCAATTGTTTAAAATTCAAGTAGCATAAATAAAATCTTGTTATTGTTGATCAAGTGTTTTCTTGCAGGACCTGTCACTATGGGCTCAGCACATTTTATTTCAATCTAGGCCACGCTCCTAGTCTTAAATTAACGCCTTCCCAGAAAAAAAAGGTGGAGATTAGAAAAGGAGTGTTAAAACCAAAATAAAAACTCTGGGACTAAGGGGGCGTTTCATCACGAGGAACTCTCCGATCCGAAACTATTTTTTTCCTTACTTCCTCAGCGTTAGAATATCATGATGAAGATAGGTTTATTCTTTTCACTCTTGTTAATTGTGCACTATGCATTTCCTACTAGTATTTCTTTCATCTTCTCATAGACAATTAATAGGCTTACGCCTATATGTACATAGAAAACTTACAGTAGTATAATTATAATAGTAAACGAAGAATATATATTACCAAGTGTTATTAGTTGGTTCCAAATAAAACTAATAATATTCTGATTATGTTAATGGTTTGTAAACTGTAACACCCAGCTCCTCATCGAGGGAATGTTCTGCAACATCGGATTCATAAAAATCAAACTCAGTCTCTTATGGTAGGCTCGTGTAAGTCACACGTTAAGGTTACAGTTTGTTACAGATAATAATACGTATTTTTAATATTTGGTAATGAAAATACTACTATAAGTAATATTGATGTTTTATAATCGCATCATCACTGCAACAAATTTACTGGTGGTCATTTACACACACACAAACACACACGCATTTTCCTTGACCGTAACTTTCGATGTTTTGTAATTTTCATGCAGTAATTGAATGCTATATTGTATCACAAAAAATATATTACTACTGCAAGTAAATTTTTAGTTTTTTGTATTCACGGTACGCAGACTTTATCTCCATTATTTTAAATATTTGTTTCATTATTTTAATATTTATTAAATTTCATATTCATTTATTTTATTATATTCAATATTAAAACACACGAAAAATATACGTAGGCATATTTCAACGTCTCACGATTCATATATTATCACTAGGAAAAGTACATCAAGGGACATAGCATATTGTGACCACAGCGATAGAGACACACTGTTTCCTGAACCCCTTGTCCCCTGTGCAAACCTGAAGGAAACAGTAGTAATGTCAGCAAGCCTATCATAAGCAGGGAGCCATCTGATAGTTACGCAGAAAACACGAGCCTGGGAAATAAGAGTGATGACAGGGAGCCTATTAGGAGCCAGGAGCCCTCTGATAGCCCCGCAGCAACCACTAGCCTGAGGGATTGAAGACGCACAGGAAAGCCTCGAAATTCCGCCGCCTGCTTGCCTGGGTCGAAACACTCAGTCCCCAGATCTTGGCTGCCAAGGACATCCAGTTTGTGTTAATTACCATTCTGTCCTCCTTCGTGACCCTCCTCTTTTCCCATGTCTAAGCCTCTTCGGCTGGTGGCATAAAACGCACGTGGCATTATGTCTCGCCGAGCTGAATTGGTTGCCTTTGGTACCGAGTATGACTTGGATGTCATACTCCTCTCCAAAACCTACTTGAGCCTGTTGTTTCCTTTCAGCTTTTGGCGTAACGCTACGTACCGCACGGATCGACTTATGCAGAACAACCTCGCTCGTCCCAAGGGTAATACTGCTACTCTCGTTTACAGGTGCATCGCCCACAGTCAACTCCCCCCTCCGACGACTCGTCGTCTGGAGGAAACGGCGGTGGCTCTCTGTGTCGGGGATCGGGAGGTTAGTCTCATCTTGGCGTACCTCCCGCACGGGCCCGGTGGGCCTCCGCCGCCCCAGGAGTGGGACACCCTCCTCGATTATTCACTTTCCACACTTGGACTTCAACTCCAAGCATTCGACTTGGAACAGCCGTGTCATTAACCCGCTTGGCCTCACGCTCTACAGCTACGTTCAGCGTCATCATCAAGTCTCCGTTATTGGTCCAGATTCACCGACCTACGTTCCCACCAGGAGACTTCCTGACGTCCTTGACATGTTGTTGTCAAGGACCTGGCCTGTCCTATCACTGTCAGTGCTATGTCAAACCTTTTGTCGGATCACGACCCGGTGCTCATCACTGTTCGGCTGACGTTGTATACATCTCTCCAACTTCCCCGTCGTATTCGGAGAGTCAACTGGCGCTCCTATCACGTCGAACTTCACCGAACAGTGCCGTCTGACACCTCGGCTCCATCGCCACTTTGGCTGACGTAGACTGCATGGCCAACTATGTTCACAATGTCGTTACGTCCGCCTTGGACAAACACACCTATCTTGTCCCTGCGACAAATCAAAGGTGTCAATTACCTGAAGAGTTGCTTCTCGCCATTCTGAGAATTGAGCCAGTTTCGCCGGCGATGGCAACAAACCCGGCATCCTGCCATCAAACGCAAGCTTAACGCCAAGTCTGATCTTGCCAAACAGCTTTTGCTTGGTGCCACTGCACACCTGTCTCACGCTGCAAGCCGACTTACTGGCGAAAAAGTACCCGCCATTTCCTTCGACCTCCGGATGGGATTGTGTACTCTGGATTGTGTACTAGGCTAAGATATTTGCTAATTCCATGGAGGAGCAATTTACTGTTTTCAGAGGGCTCTGTGACCCCGACCACTCGGTCGTGGTTACAGACTTCCTATCTGGATATATTTTCCGCCATCCTGCTGACTTTCCAGACCCTTTCGACCGGGCCTATGTGGTTTCGGCCGTTAGTCGACTTCGCCCTAAGTGGGCCCCCGGCGAGGATCGTACCGGTGCGGCGGCGCTTCAACACTCTCCCCCCAGTCTCATCTCACTGGTTCACGAACTGTTTAATGGATGTCTCCGGCTCTATTATTTACGCAGCCTGTGGGAACGTACAAAAATCGTCATGGTCCCCAAACCTCTTAAGCTGCGTATGCTTCGGGAGAATCATCACCCAATATCTCTTCTGCCAGTCATCTCGAAGATGTTCGAGCGGCTCCTGCACAGTCAATATTTGCCCCTGTTGGATGGTTCATTAGGCAGGAGTAGTTCGGCTTGAAGCCAACAAAATAACATAGTCATTTTGAATATATGCATGAGTATAAAACGGATATATTTGTGGTACTGGGGTATTTTAAGTAATGTTACATTCTGTTTCATTACTTTACACTTGAATGGCGGTTAAACCTATAGGATAATTTATTAAAATTTACTACGTGTTGTAACATTTAAGTAAACGTTATGTAAAGTAGAACCTAACAACTGTTTAAGTTATACTTACACTTGTCTTTCATGCCTTTTAGAATGTTAAAATTGATGCAATTAAATTACAAATACCCCTACGTGGGAGGTGGGAGCAAACAATACGTCTTTGCTAAAAAAAAAAAATCATCATTTTGTAGTTGATAACAAATATTAATTTAACAGTTCTTTACAAAGATCATATATTGTACACATAAAGCATTGTAACACAACTGATTGAACAGAACTAAATTGCACGCTGGTAGTACTATCGAATGTTGCTGTTCAGGCTTCTTGTTTCTTGAGCGTTTAGTTCTGTTCTTGTGTTAACCTGTTTTAGTTCGTTTAATACAAAAAGCAAAATACATTAAACGTTGCCTACACTATTAGGATGCAGTCGCCTATTTAGATAAAGTCGAAATGTAAATAAGGTCAGTGTTTTTTTAATAAATTTAAGCCTTCGCTGTTGATCTGTAGAATAAAATTTGTGTGTTTTCTACTGCCTCAATTTATTTAGTTAGTCATTTACTTCCTATGCTTGGCAACTGTCCTAGATAACAGTTATGTAAAACTTGCTTTTTAATTCTGTACCGTAGCTTTTATCCACGTATATGCAAACATGGGTGTACACGAGCGTGCACAAAACGCATAAATTTGTAGCCGATTCTACATAAATTTAAATATTTAGAACTTTGTTAACTTGTTAATATTCTTTTTAATAATTCTGTTACTTATTTTAAAGAGATATTTTACTTTAAGTATCCATTTAATTTATTTAAATAATCATATACGTTAAACACGTAACAACACGTTTCTCGAGTTTGTTTAACTCAAGTTTGTTTCACTTAGGACCAAACCTGTCGCCCATTCTACAACGAGGCACTCTTATCTCATAGTACAGTAAACAAACAGTACGTACTAAGAAAACTGAAACATATGTTTAGTCTTAAAACGACATTTATATTAATATAGCAAAGCATAAATGTTTATAAATAAATATAACTTATTTATAATATAACTTACACTATTATAAATAATATAACTTATTCTATGTATTCTATTCTTTGTATAACTTATTCTATGTATAAGATTGTACAAAGTTATAGAATCCTATCTAACTTTATAGCATTCTTGTTGTCTGTTTTTCAGTTTTCCTGTTTCTACTATTACTTTGTACAATCTGTGAGGTAGAGTTTATTTTAGAAAGTTTACTACGGTTGCCAAATTTAGCTGTATAAATTCAATTTTGTTCACTTTTCTGCTGTGACTGATTTTTCTTCTTCAGTTTTATCTCCTTCTCAAATATAAACTCATTACGTACCTGAACTGGTTACCAACCTGTTGTATATTGTGCCTAAAATACATCATTTGTATTTTTTCTTTTCACATTGAAAGACAAGGTTAAAAATTTTCTTATAATGTTCATTGCATTTTTGAGATTCTTATGTTTTATTTTAATGATTAATTTATAGGATTATTGTTTACAGATTCTTTTGTATAAAAGTATTCTTGAGGTATTATAGTGCTCTGAATTTGTTCTTCACATCACTTAATTTCCTTTTTTTTTGTCCGTACATTTATTGGAGGTTTTGCAAACATCCTCTGACTAATTTCTTGATATGCTTTATTTTTAATCTCGTATTCATTCTAACTTTTTACATAAAATCAAAAGGTATGCTGTCCCTCCTTGTTTTGCTTTCTTCGAGAATAACACCCTCTGGCTGCTTTATACATATTATCGCTGTATTTTCTACGTCCTATTTACACACACACCTGGCCATTTTCGGGGATAACACTAAAAAAATGTCCTGTGTACTATCAATGTTCTTATCTTTTGATAACACTTAATTTGTATTATAGAATTTTGCTGCCAGCTTTGTTATGCTTGGTTCAAACTTTGATTACTCAAATTACTCTGTCTTCCACAAGTGTCAAAGTACACGTGTGCTTCTCTAAATAAGTGGACATTAATTATATACACCAGATCATATCTGCCAGCAAATAGGAGGATAATTGCATAAAATATCAATCCACTGAGGAATTGTTCGTATGTTTATTATCTTTTAAACAATATTTACTTGCAGTTAAATCCTTTTAACAACAGGAAAACTTGACAATATATGTTAAACTAACAAAATTGTAGAATAATATTTGTTAAGGTTTTAGGGTACTGTATCTAAAGTCTGGGAATGTTTTTAGACAAGAGAATTTGTCATTCAACGTTGTCCTGCAATAGCTGATAGAAGGTCAAGTATTCAAAGCCTGGAACGTTTAATAATATGGATTAATAAACAATTACAACTCAGGCTAGGGAACACTTGGGTATGAAGAGTATTAATATTTTGAGCCTTTCATTAGTTTGGATAACGAAAGTGTTTTTCAGTTTACAAGAATTGGTAAAAACTTTTCGCGTTGATAATAGATAAGGAGAGCAAAATTTGTACTATGGCTCGGTTGTAAGTTTTAGAGATTACAAGATTGATGTAGTTTGGAGATTAAAATATATCTCAAGTACAAAAAACTTATGAAAAAAGGAACTAGTATTACGAAAGAGAATTTGGTGTTACAAAGGACATCTTTCTGTAAAGTATCAAGGGCAACAAATGTTGTTAAATTTAGTTCTGTTACTCCTAAAAATTATCGTATCCTGCGTTCAATTGAGAGAGAAATTTTGAAAAACATATAGGCCAAGACTAAATGAAGACATTGTAGCAAAAAAACATAAGACTTAATTTAGTTTTGCAAAATCGAACTACAATTATTACATATCAGTTAATAATAGAGTTGTATCAGTTACTGATCAACGGAACTATTTGATTACATATCAATTAACGTCTTAGATAGCTTGGTTATGCTTTATACATGGTTTGTAGATGGCTACTATGGTCCTGGAAATAATCTCTTACTGTAGCAGCAAGACAGAATAAGAGAAGAGCTGAGATCAAAGGATATTTTAGGTTGAAGTGCTAGAAGATTTGGGGCACACAGTTAAAAGGTGACTGCAACTTACAAGTATCACTAGTGATATCTTTTTTAGAAAGTCATTACCTGATTAGGGTTTCAGTGTATTTTAAGAAGAAGAAGAAGAAGAAGAAGAGGAGGAGGAGGAGGAGGAGGAGGAGGAGGAGGAGGAGGAGGAGGAGGAGGACGAAGAAGAAGAAGAAGAAGAAGAAGAAGAAGAAGAAGAAGAAGAAGAAGAAGAAGAAGAAGAAGAAGAAGAAGAAGAAGAAGATCATGATAATGATGACGATGACGATGGAGATGATGATGATATGCTTTTTTTTATTTCTTCGTTTGTAAGAATGAAGAATTTTTTTTAGTCACGTATGCAAACCCTGTTGTACATACATATGCATAAACTGCACAGAATTGGGGTATATTTTACATATATTACCATAACCACCACAAGAAAACTAATTCTAATATATTCATTTAACGTGTTTTTTTGCTTTGCTTCTAACAGGTGTTTTTGTATCTATGCTTAAGTAAACTACGGTTCGTATTATGCTTATAAGGCTGGTAACAGATGATTCTCCCAGTAAATAGTAGCTTCTCTTCCCTCAACATATTGAAAGTGTTGTCTCCAAAGCCCGCAAAAATTCATTAAATGTATTGGGAGACCGTTTTTAGAATACGATTCCTGTGTGACCTTTTACAAATCTTTGGTGGAAAGCCACCTGGAATATGCTTCCGTCATATGGAATAAAATCGTGAGTACACAGCTAACTCCGTTGAGGGAGTTCAGAGTAGCTTTTTGCATTGGATGACCAGATTCAACTTATTGGGTCGTGATGTGGAGGTCACGAAAGCTCTTCCTTCAATTTTAACTAGAATCTTAACATACCTGCTCTTTTTACATCGAGTTCTTCTTGGATATACTGCATTGCCCATGTTCATTAGCTTGAAGGTTCTACCTACACAGTTCGTGGTAAGTTCCCAGTTTTGGTGGACATGCAGGATCATGTAGTCCAGTTGCCAACCTCTGTGTTGACATTCCCAACTTTTTTAGTGAAAAAAAGAAGTTTCAACGGATAGTAAGGGATGTAATTTTCTGACTACACTTGTTTGACCTGCTATATTCATATTGTGGTGTGAGTTGTTAGAGGCGGAGTTTACTATGTCTTCCATGGAAGAATTTACTATGTCTTCCATTTTTTTATTGTTAAATATATCTTCTTACTTGACACAACTCAGATTTATGCCTTTTGCAAGTGTGATATCATAACGTTCTATGAACCGTACTATCACGCTTATTCCTTATTCCTTTCCGGTGTCCTTCTATCCCAGTGGGTGGATCGGCAGGGTGTAGGAAACTGTGGGGGCTCTGAAATAAAAAAAACGACAAACGATCATATTATCGCAGTATATAGTGCAGTGTTGTGTGTGTGTATGTGTGTGTGTGTGTGTGTAGGCGTGTAGTATGATTGTGTATACGTGTTTACGTGTGCTTGATTAAGGACTGTTGTAGCCTTAAATTCTTACATACGGTACATTAAGGATGTAGTGAATGTTAAAATATTTGTCGGTCTCAAGGTACACACCTCATGTTTAAATTAGTTCTTAGAGTTAGTTGACATAGCAGGTGTCTTTGTCATCTATAAAAACAACTTTTCCAAAATGTTACATAGGACTTAATCAACTGATTCTTTTACAAGCCAGTAACCAAGAATTTCTGTGAAATTCATATTAATTTTTTCAGATGTCCATAGATAAAATAATTTAAATTAAAACATCGTAAACACTTTTCATGTCCAGGAATATCAAACATTAATATTCTAAAAAATGAGAAATACGAATAGAATTTAAGAAAATCAAATTTTTAGTAATAAATAAAATTATATAATGTTGCTCGGTAAATTCAGATTATTTTAGAATTATATCCTCAGTATTAATTGAGTTTATAACCCCTGTGTGACAATTTAATGTATACCTAAGAATACTGACTAACAATATTAATATTATATATTATAATATAATAATATTATATATTAATAATTTATAACAGACCGTGTGAATGTGCTTCCTCAGTGGCTTAGGCAGACTGAGTTATTCAATAAACAAACCTGTGTCGAATTCAAGTTTCATATAAATGTTTCTATTTCGTATGTGGTTCCTGAATTGTGGTTCGTATGTGTATGTGAATTCCTGGATATTTATACATTTACTGTTCTAGCTTACTGCCTGACTTTGACTTCCGCTCTGTCTTGTAACTAAACACATTTACTGACAACCTACTTCATGATATCATAAGGATATTCGTTCACCAACTGTTCTGCTATTTTATTTACTGTTGAAATAAATAAAACCCATGGTTGAAGAAAACATAACGTTTAATGTGTATATACAATGCTTATAACACAGTAACACTTAAAATAAAGAACTTAACGTTTTTGTGTTAACGGGTAGGCCTATTTGTATAATTATCCTCCATGTACATTTTGCAGAGATAATATGGATCTTAAGAGGCTTAAATGTAAATCAATTTGTATTTAATATATAATTATATATTTGATGGTTATAATGTTTTTTTATATAGTTTTGGTGGTTGTATTGAAAATCTTTAATGTTTGTATTTTATTTTAATTTTAATAAATCTAAAATTTTAAATAAACAATCTTGTTTAATTGGAATTTGTTGTTTAATTTGTGAATTATTATTATTGCGTTTGTATATATTGAAAATTTTCCATATATTCATTTTATAATCTTTTTGTGTGCTTTTCATTAGTTTTGCATTTTGATTACCTTAAAATTTATGTTTATTATGTAATCAGTGGGTGGAAAAATTAAATTGTAGATATTCAGCTTTAAAAACGCACTGAGGTGTTGAAGTAAACTATTAACAACCTAGTACAGTAAGTTAATAGAGCAAAACAGGTGTAACTTTCAAGAAGTTATTAATAATTCGGTTTTAGTTTTTGATGTCTGATTTAGGAAAATTCATATCAATTTGTTAACATTACGGTTACGCTCATGCATATGCACGCAAACGTATTCAAGTGTGTGAGTGTGTGTGTGTGTGTGTGAGTACGTGTTCGAATGTATCCAGCATCAGCGCTTTCTAGTGTTCTTCTGAGAGGATTTCTACACGTTCACATTTATTTTTATGATCATATGTTTTCTGCTTTCTCGACCTTTTATTCTTCTCTTTCCGTTGACATTCATTTCTATGACATCTTTACGCTTCTTACACCTTATCGATTGTGCACTTCTCTTTGCCTTCTGTATCTTGTATCCTATCACGGAAAACTTTACTTATGACTGCCATGGATATTATGGTAATTCATAGGTCATAGGATAATTCACATAAAGCTCTTTTGTTTTGTCGGTTCTCTACTTTCCATTTTGTTTTTAATAACACCGAGTCATTAGCAGTATTTAACGATACGAGTGCAACACTTTCGGAAACAACAGATTAAAAAACACTTTTTGTTATCACTTAACCAAAACTGACACTCCCTCTAAACTGATAATTTGATGGATTTACTAGATTACGACTATGAGAAGTAAATGAATTCTACAATTATTGTCACTCGTAATTAGAACTTACAGGAAACGCCTATATAAGATTTGTAAAAATAACTTGTCAGTTGAATGACTGTCCTTGTCGCTTTGCTTCAGATAGAGGAGGACACTGAATGACGAGATAACCATGACAACGTCCATGAACTTCTGTAAAACTGTGTAAGGTGCTTGTAAACTGGCTGTTGACGTCGAATCGTTCTGTCTAGTTGCTTTCGTCAGCACTATTATCTGATGAGTAGTAAAACAATCCTACTTCAAACAATCATGATCTTTTACTCATCGCAGTGACAGCAAACAATAATACTCCCTATGCAGATGTTTTAAGTCAATGAATTGGAATTTACAAAAGGGTAAATTTTATTTACATTAAGGGCATTAAAAGAACACATGTAGGTACCCAGTCTTCCAGATCTTCTTTGTTTCTGTGACTCATTCCGTGATGTAAATTTCCCTTCATAATCATATGAAATATGTCTAAACACGCTGACAGATGGAAACACTTATTGAGGATATTTTCCTAAAAGCCACATGAAATATAGTTTTTGTAAATTTATTCAAAAAGTCCACGTACGAATTTAACATTTATAGGAAAAATATCTCTTCTATTATCAGTATCTCTATTTTTTCCATTCGTGAAACAAATATATTTCATAAATTTAAAGAAATCAATTTTGTTATGGACGGCATTAAACTGATAATTTTGTTACGATTGGGAGAGAGAACAGCAACAATTTTTATCCGGAAACACACATTTGATGTTCACATCAAAACAAATTACCGATGCATTTATGTGCGACATAGTGCAATTTAATCTATTTCTAAAAGCGTTAACGTGTGTACAAGTGTAGATGTATACTCTATCTAATTTTGAAATTATTTTGGCATGTATCGGACTTAAAGTTTTAAATTTGAATTGTGTGTACATTTACATAGGATTCGAATTACTAAGTAGGCCTACTCTGCTATCGATTTAAGCAGTCAATGTGAACTATGCTTGCGGTAAATCTATTTAAAAAATTTCTGTAATATATAATGGTATTTAGAGTTTAGTGTAATAAAAGTGTTGACAGTAGAATTCCATTAAAATTTTTACTAATACAACGTGAATATTGTAATTAATCCAATACAATCAAAAGTATTAGTAACGTGAGTAGTGCTAAATGTTGAAAGGAAATAAAGTAATAACAATATTAACAGTAATACTAACAATAGTAGTATTAGTAGTAGTAGTAGTAGTAGTAGTAGTAGTAGTAGTAGTAGTAGTAGTAGTAGTAGTAGTAGTAGTAGTGGTAGTAGTAGTAGTAGTAGTAGTAGTAGTAGTAGTAGTAGTAGTAGCATCCTAGTTGTTTGTTGTAATAGTAGTGGTGGTGGTTATGGTAGTGATTTATTTGTAGCGATAATTACCCCAAAATCAAGAGTTTTATAAGGCTGCAGGCTATTAGGCGTGGCCACGATCTGCAAAAGTCTGTGCTATACGTTTCAGCAGATCCCGCGGCAGCCATCTACAGTGGCAGAAATTAGGTGTTGGCTCCCGAAGACTGGAAACAACAATCTTTCAGTTTTATTGGACCGTGAAGCCTTCGAAATTGATTAAAATAACTGTTTTACCTAATAATGATTTTGTGTACTTAAAAGTTTCAGCTATTTATATGTATGGCATTCACACTTCATAATTTTGTTTTCATTATTTTGTACTGTATATATTTTTTAAGGTGTATTGTTGTTTTTAATTTTACAAACTTTTAAATTGTTGGCAGGGAAAGACATGTTAAGTGGCGTACTGCTTTTTATATAAAGAATTATTAATACATCTGTTTAAGTAAATATGTTAGCAGGATTCAGTACTAGTTTACCGTACAGTACAGTACAGTAGTAGTGTACCGTAGTAGTAGGTTATTAGATAGAAGACGTAATCACACACACACACACACACACACACACACACACACACACACACACACACACACACACACACACACACACACACACACACACACACACAGAGTTACCTACAGTACTTACCAGAAGAATGAATTCTTTACAAAAATTATTTACAGGTTTATGTCGATTTCTATGGAAAATTCAAACTAGACCATACGATAAAAATCAAGATATTACGCATTAAAGGATAATTTATTATTATGTTACCACGTAAGTAGCAAACGTAGACAGATTTCACACTCAGTTTGGAGAAAAAATAAATAGTTGAAGTAGTTTTCAATTTTTGTTGTTGTAAAATACATTTGAAATTAACATTATTCAAACACAAGTAGAAAACACACGTGCGTATAAATTAATTTTACACACGCACAAGTAACAAAACACACGCACAAAACCTAATTTTTTACGTATAAATTAATTATCCTTGAGGCACTAATAATGACAGGATATTTGTCCATAATTCTATCTGGAAAATGGAAAAATCTACATCTACATTTCCACTTTATTGTCTGTTTAGAGTTGTGGTGAGAGTCGCCTATCAAACGTAGCCTATATCTATGGCTGCCGCTCCTAATTACCTCTCCCTTTAATGTTTTTACCTCATTCTTTTCTTTATGTGCATTATAAT
The DNA here is from genome assembly GCA_034769895.1 of Magicicada septendecula. NCBI lineage: Eukaryota > Metazoa > Arthropoda > Insecta > Hemiptera > Cicadidae > Magicicada > Magicicada septendecula. The sequence continues at coordinate 511,262,319 of CM068368.1, forward strand.
TAGGGAGTTAAATACACCATGAACTCGTCTGTAAAACTCAAAAGTGTAACACAACTTATAAAATATTATATATTTTATAGAACATGGAAAACATTGTAAGCGTACATAGTGGAGAGCGTGGAACATTTTAAATTTTTCTGTGCGACAACATTCGAGTTTGTGTGAATGATTGTAAAAATCATTTTCTAATCATTTTTTGGATTTTCTTAACAACATAAACAAAAGAGTACATAATATGCTAGCTTGTTAATATTAAAGAACCGGAAAATTTGTTGTTAGAGCCTCTTTAAATGTAGGTGAATATTTTGTATTTGCCTGTAGAGGAACGTTTGGTACTTACCCAATAGCTCATTATCAACTGTTATTCAAAAGAAAAAAACTGAAAGTCTCTGTCATAAGATAAAACATTGTTATACCACTTCGTTTCTGGTTTAGTCAAAGTATATGATCACTGAGTACTAATTCATGTTTTATAAAATTATTCGTCAGCTATATTATCATTAAATATACATATAGTGTAATGTTTGCCTGGTGTCGCATTTATTATTTTTAGTTTTAGTATTTGAATTTGAGTTGTAATACTGTGTTTAGCGAACGTAATTAGTGTTCGTTCGGAAGCGTCTGGTAGCCTGTGTGCCTTACCTGTCCCTTCTCACTCTTTTGGTAATTCCCGAGAGGCGCCAAATTGTTTTACGAGAAAACAATTAAAAGTTCTACCTAGATGGTTTGACAATGTACTAGGGTAAATTCGAATCGTTCGCCGACTGGCATGAAGTCGAATCTCGTTTGAGTGGGGGAAACGTGTTACCAACTTGAAATAATGTTGGTTATGTTGACTCACTGCTACTAGAGGATTGGTTATATGTCCCCTTTCTTCTTTGTGTCTTTGGGTGTACGAGCTCATATGTGTTGTTTAGGTTGTCTTTACTTACTATGTAGGGCCCTGTGTAAAGTAACAATAGCTTCTTGGCTATCCCTTCCATGGTGCTTGGTAATCCTCTGTTTTTGAGTAATATTTGCTCTCCAATCTGATATTGTATGGGTTTCGGTTGCATTTGCTTATATTTTCGTCTGATCTTGTCAGTCTTTTCTAGTATTTTATTGTGAAATTGCACGTCATCGAATTGATATTCTTCGCCATTTGGAAATTGAATTAGAGAAGTAATTTCTCTTCTCACTGCTTCCTCCATCGAAATTTGTGATCGGGTAAGATGTTTTTATCAAGTTGACAGGCTCTCGGAATTGAATTTCGCACTGATAATCTCTGACCTTCCAGGTGTATCTGAAAATACGTGTTTGTAGCGGTTATACACTTCTATCAGTTATTCAGCTTGTTGAACGGTTAATTGTGCGCTCGTTTTCTCTCTCTGGAAAGTTCGGATTTCTTCGATTTTTTCTTGCCATAGTTCTTCATTGTCCGTCTCGTCATATATTCCATTATTTAGTATATGTTCTCCAGTATTTCTGTACTTTTGGATATGGTACATTGTTTTATTTGGCTGTATTTCGTCACTATTGGTCAATTCAGTTACCCATGGTATGCCTCCTTTCTTCAAAATTAGTTTGTATTTGCTCAGGTCAATTATTGCTGAGTACTGGCGCAGCATATCGCAACCAATTAGCATATGGAATGGTAATCCACTGGCTACTAAAAACGTCATCGTTACGGTTTGTCCGTTGCTTGTTAGTTCGAGTTGGACTTGTTTTCGGACAGCTCTATTTTGTCGTCCGGTCGCTCCTACAAGAACAATGTTGCTGATGGGTAGCGTAAGTATAATTGCCTTACTCGCTTCTTGGATTTTTTGAAGTTCGATACTGTCGATTAACGAAATATTTGATCCCGTGTCTATCATAATTTGTGCTGGTACTCCGTTAACTTGTGTTGAAATATAAGCAATTTCGCTGTGTTTACTACCAGATTGGTTGTTATCTTCTTCGAGCAATTCCTCTCTAATATTTTTCAAATAATTACTTCGCACTATTGTAATTGTGCGTTCGCCGTTGGTTTGTGCAACGTTGCGATTTAACCCAATAGATTGGTTTAGTGAGGGTACAAGTAGCTTTTTCACTGCCGCTCCTAGTTTAACGTCATCTCGGACTGTTCGTTACGACCATCTTGTTGACCTGTTGGTTGACTTCCGCTCGTTGACGGTCGGGGTTCAGGCTGGTTGTGATCTTCTTCGTATCGGTCACGCCTGTACACTTCTTGACTACGACTTCGGCCCGTGTTGGTTCTGGTGTCACGTCCGTAATAATAATCACTGTACCGGTGTCCGTATGCATTTCGGTCGGCACTTCTTCGTCCCTGATAATATGACCTATTTCTCCCGTAACTTTCGGCCCTCACATAATGCACTTGACGATAGTTACGATCGTTGTTATTGCGGTTTCTATTGTTATTTGGGTTGTTGAAATTTGGCCGGTTGTAATTGGCGTTATTCGGCCTATATGATTGATGTGTATTATTTGGTCGGTTGTATTGATTATTTGGATTGTTCGGCCTACTATTATTGTTATAGCCGTTATTTTGTTGGCTGGCCGGATTATTATTAGGTCTATTCTGCGACTCGTTAGGCGGGTTATTCACATGGTTACGGCTGTTATAATTAGAACGGTAGTTGTTATTATTCTGGTAACCGTTGTGGAAGTTTTTGTTTTCGCCCCTGTCGTCCCGCTATCGGCTCCTACGATAATAACGTTCCCTTTCGTAATCTTCCAGCAGGGCTGCCATGGATTGTGTGGTTTTGATTTGGCTACCCAGCCGCGCTCTAGATACACCCTCCTCGTAATGAAAAGCAAGTTTCGTCACCAAACTTTCTTCCGGGATTTTCGGCTCCAGGTTCCTTGCTAGGCATACTTTTCCAAGGAAATATACAGTGAAAGTTGTCCCTCTGGTGGCGTCATATCTGCCGAAACATATACTGTCTCGCACGATGTTTTGTGTTGCCTCTGACGAGTATTTCCTTTTGAATACGTCTTCAAATTGTTCGTAATTCGTGAGGTCGTGTATTGTAGCCGTCCACCGATTATCGTTTATTTCACGAAAATATTCGTCCAGGTAACCTCGGATAATGGTCCACCTGTTCTCCCGAGTTTTGGCCAGTTGCTCGTCTACTCTCTCTAAAAACTCCATTGGGTTTCGCCGGTATTGTTTAAAGTTGATTACCTCCCGATTGTCCATGTGCTGGTACTGTGTCATTATTGGCGGTCGGTTATCAATTATTTCCAGGTCCTCCCTTATTTTGGCAATTTCTCGTTGCTGGATTTCTTCGATTTTGTTTTTGTTTTGTTGGCCCTGTCCGCGAACCTCGCTTACGGCTGTGTCGATCTCCTGGCACTTCTCTCCAAAATCTGTCCGTACCTGTTTTATGTTTTGGTCGGTTGCGGTTTTTATCGACTCTATTCGGATCTGGCTGTCTTCTTCCAGGTTGGTCATCCGTTCGCCGAAGTCTTCTTTCGTTTGTTGTATTTCACGGCTCGTAATTTCCAATTTCCCGTGTATTTCGGAAATCTCTCTCCGTATACCCGTCATGCCCTCCTCAATCTTCTTATTGATCTGCTCATTATTATTTTCAATAGTTTTGCTCAACTCTTCCTTCAACTCCTCCAAGTTTTTCTGGTTGTTCTGTTTCAACTCTTCCTTCAAGTTTTCCATGTTCACTGCCATTTCCTTATTATTTTCGGCCATTTGCTGGCTGTTCTTGTCTATTTTTCCATTAATGTCCTCTTTATTTTTCGTAGATTCTTCCTGTCCGTCGTCAATCTTCTTACTCAATGACTCTATATTTTTTCTCAAGGTTTCTTCCATCATTATTCTCATCATTTCTAGTAAACTCCCGTTCTCTGGTCGTGCGGGTTTCTCCGGTTGATTTTCTGGCTGCACTGGTTTTACTGGTTCCGTGGGAGGTAACATTTGTTCGGCGTCCTGGACCGAAGTCACTTCCTTCTCTTCCGTTCTAATTTCTTTTTCGGCCTCCTTCGTCGGCCTTAGTGATGATGCCCTCTTCATCTTGTTTATCTTCTGTCGTACCTGCCGCTAGATATTCTGTCGTAACTCTAGCCTCACTAGTTGATGCGCCACTTTGTAATGTTTGCCTGGTGTCGCGTCTATTATTTTTAGTTTTAGTATTTGAATTTGAGTTTTAATACTGTGTTTAGCGAACGTAATTAGTGTTCGTTCGGAAGCGTCTGGTAGCCTGTGTGCCTTACCTGTCCCTTCTCACTCTTTTGGTAATTCCCGAGAGGCGCCAAATTGTTTTACGAGAAAACAATTAAAAGTTCCTACCTAGCTGGTTTGACAATGTACTAGGGTAAATTCGAATCGTTCGCCGACTGGCATGAAGTCGAATCTCGTTTGAGTGGGGGAAACGTGTTACCAACTTGAAATAATGTTGGTTATGTTGACTCACTGCTATTAAACAGAAAATACATAATATTCTCTATAAATAAATACTGGACAGTTGTTCTCGGTACACACTTTTTTATTATGCTCTGAACTATTAATTCTTGTTAACGCTTTATACAAAATAGTAATTGATATAATAATTTTAGCCTCGGCAATAGTTAGTCGTTCACTCAGCGGATTGCTGGGTTGGCAGTACAATGTTTCTATTAGATGCAAGACAGCGTTGGTTATTATTTACAAAAATAAATCTGCCTATAGAGTCCTTTTAAGTACGACACAGAAGTTTTTATAACAAGATAACATATTATAATATATCACTTAATGTTCGTGAGCATTAAAATCAAACAAGGTTTACTGTAAATTAAGTATTGTGGTGTTAAAGTGTGATAGTGTTATTGGTGTAATACATAGGTTATTATTAGTTCAGTGTTTACAAGTTACTTTTTATTTATCAATCCTTGAAAAATAATATTTTTCAGTGATAGTGAGAGTTTTACGGTTTAGTTATAAAATTTGAAAGAGAATTTGTTTTATAGAAATCAATGATATCAGATAAAATAATGTATTCTACGTTAGTAGATAGGAGGTGTATTGCCAGTAGTCAACGTAGGTTAATTGGTTGATGTCGAGTCTTCTTTCTACAATTTTGGGCTTCATGGATGTCCGGCGTCTTCTTGTTAAATTCCATATATTACAGTCATCTGGATTAATTTTGAGCTGGTCCTTGGTCTAGGTTGGTTGGAATGTCCTCTCATCGGTTGGTCTGGTCCTTCTTCATAAAATTTATGGGCACTTATACTGTTTTAAGTCAAAACGTTTGGCCCTTGACGGCGTGGCGTCTCTCTAGTTAAGCGTCACTACCAATTCTTATTTCCTAACTGAAATTAGTCAATATTCGGTTGTTGTCATGGTAATTCAAAATTTCTGATTGGCTAAAATTGGCTAAGACCATTGTTAGGATATTTGAATTTTTATTTAAATTGGTTACAGATCTTATGAACGTAATTAATCTTCAGTATTGCCCTTTAAGTATTAAATATTATTACCACTGTCCATATTTTGGTTCAAGGATTAATTTGACATCCAATACTATTGTTTTTACTTAGGTATCAACATTTTGACAGTTTTGTTGATTTTGTTTATTTACACTGTTTTCTTAATTTGCATGATTACTATAATATTTCTGTCTTAACATGATTGTCTAATTGTATTTTATTGTTTATATGGCTTAGTCTCACTAATGTCAGTGTTGTATTCTCAAAATTGAAGTTTTTTGTAGTTTGGCAGTTGGGAATTTGCCTAGGCTTAAACAGAAATTGGCTATTTTCCTTTAATTACTGATATTACATTTCATTTTCCCCTTGTATGGGTCCTGATTGGTTTTAATACATGATTTTGGTTATTTGTTCAATGGTTTTAAGTCTGTTCTGTAATGATGTGTGATTTTACTGTTCATATTCTAGCTTGTCTATTGTCATAACTTCCTTTTAGTGTTATTGTGTTTGTCTGTATTTATCTTGTTTCTTGTTTGGTTTTTATTTGTTTTTTAACTCTTATTTCTCCTTATATATTACATAACATATAACATAGAATCTTATGGTTTAACAATTCCATAGATATAATTCTTATTCATTATAACATACTTATTTACTTTTCGTTACTGAAAATGTTCATTCTCATTACCTACTCATACTTTTTAATGAGTAATAATTATTATATAGTATTAACAAACAACAAACATATAAACATTAGTTAACTCTTTGTACAAAATTATATTTCCTTATTAATAAACTTATATGACACTATGTCATTAACTTGATATTGTAATAATATTTTACTATGTTTTTACCAAAATCTTATAATGATTATTAATTGTCTTTCCCTTATCAATTGTGGGTGAATAACATTTGTTTTTATCTTTCAGTATTTCAGAAATTCTCTATACGGTGTATTGACACTCTAATAGTCTATTTTTCTTACTCTCATGTAATAATATGAATTATCACTGATAATCTTAATTGATAAAATTTAAAACATGATAATTAGTCATTACTATTGATAAATTAATCCTACTACTTTCAGTTTAGTTTGTTACATTTTGGTGTCCACTTATATTGGCTTTTAACTATCACAGTCCTTCCTGTTTTTAGCCATTATTAGCTCTCACTATTAGCATTCTATTAGCTCTCACTTTTTAGCATATTAGCCATCTATTATTAGCACTCACCTTTTGCACTTATAAACTTTTATCACTGTCTTATCAGTGTTTATCACTATTAAGGGGTTTATTTTCACTTTGGGGATATTAATAATAACACCTTGCACTAAATGTTTTAAGTGTTACTGGTGGGCAAAAATTAGTGTATTGCTTACTTAAAATTCTCTTTCTCATTTTTATTTTTACAATGTTCATCATCATTATAACTTACTATCTCTTACTCTATCTGGTTGGGTTATACAATTAATAGGTTTGTGTCGTGTTAGTTCGATTTATCCTAGTTTACTCTATTTGTTTGGGTTAGTGTATCCTTCTACATTTTAAGTCCTTAACAATTCAATACTTCTAACTTTTAGACTACTTGTCTGTTTTTACAATCATCGTTATTATATACAATTTATCGTTGATTAGTCTTTTTTCTTTGTTTAACACTAGTTTCGTACTCTTTCACTGTGTTTATTTCACTTTGCCATATCTTATATATATCTCTTCCTTGTTGTTGTGGCTGATTATATCTTCACACTTTCATGATAATTATTTATTCATCATTATTCTTATTATTTATACACTCTTCTGTTAGTGTGGTGGCTAGTTCTAGTTATCACTTACAATTGTCATAATTTCTTTTATATTCTTGGTTTTTGGGGCTGGTGCTACTCTCTCACTTACCTTCTATTGGGTCATTGTGGTTAAATCGCAAGGTATTATCGTATTTAACATTTTGTTTTGTGGTTTGTTACTTTTTTATTATTATAGGTTACTTTTCTGATTACCTTAATACGTTTGACCGTGTTATTGATTATGAATCACCCATTCTTGAATCTCTGATTCATCCTTTTTTATTCTAGTGTTAATTATTTTAAATAACTTATTTTGTTATGTATCTTCATTATTGTTAGGTCAAGATATGTACCATACATATTGCCCTGCCACTAAAATTTATTATTTCATCAAATATCGATCAGGTTTTTGATTGAAATTATCAATCACTATTTCATTTTTTTTCTTAATCACTGGTTAGTTTTGAGCTATAGATTCTTATTGTTTTTGAGTGTCAGTATTCTTCTTGATAGTTGTATCGTATTTTAGTTTAATGTTCTTATTCCTTTGATATCTAATTCCCTAACATTTTTCCCAAGCATTATATTGAATCGGATCGGAGGGGTACTTTTGACTCCATTGCTCCGCCGTATAATACACATTTGATTGCTGGACTTATCTACAGTCAATCATTAATAAAATCATAAGAGTAGTCTTAGTGCGACTATAAAATAAATATCATTTATAGGATTCTCCACGTTATCATTATTTAGTTATATAATACATTATTTCAAATTATAATCTCTTTCTTTTATTCACTCCCTTTAGCTCTTAGTGATGCGATATTATTAGTGGGTATGGTATTCATGATCTTTTCATTATTATTTGTTTATTTTATTTTTCTTACTGTCTTAACACTAGTTATTTATTAATTGGTTTCAGGATGTTTTTTCTCATTTAATAATATATTTTCATAGAGGATTGGTTATATGTCCCCTTTCTTCTTTGTGTCTTTGGGTGTACGATCTCATATGTGTTGTTTAGGTTGTCTTTACTTACTATGTAGGGCCCTGTGTAAAGTAACAATAGCTTCTTGGCTATCCCTTCCATGGTGCTTGGTAATCCTCTGTTTTTAAGTAATATTTGCTCTCCAATCTGATATTGTATGGGTTTCGGTTGCATTTGCTTATATTTTCGTCTGATCTTGTCAGTCTTTTCTAGTATTTTATTGTGAAATTGCACGTCATCGAATTGATATTCTTCGCCATTTGGAAATTGAATTAGAGAAGTAATTTCTCTTCTCACTGCTTCCTCCATCGAAATTTGTGATCGGGTAAGATGTTTTTATCAAGTTGACAGGCTCTCGGAATTGAATTTCGCACTGATAATCTCTGACCTTCCCAGGTGTATCTGAAAATACGTGTTTGTAGCGGTTATACACTTCTATCAGTTGTTCAGCTTGTTGAACGGTTAATTGTGCGCTCGTTTTCTCTCTCTGGAAAGTTCGGATTTCTTCGATTTTTTCTTGCCATAGTTCTTCATTGTCCATCTCGTCATATATTCCATTATTTAGTATATGTTCTCAAGTATTTCTGTACTTTTGGATATGGTACATTGTTTTATTTGGCTGTATTTCGTCACTATTGGTCAATTCAGTTACCCATGGTATGCCTCCTTTCTTCAAAATTAGTTTGTATTTGCTCAGGTCAATATTTGCTGAGTACTGGCGCAGCATATCGCAACCAATTAGCATATGGAATGGTAATCCACTGGTACTAAAAACGTCATCGTTACGGTTTGTCCGTTGCTTGTTAGTTCGAGTTGGACTTGACACTCTAATAGTCTATTTTTCTTACTCTCATGTAATAATATGAATTATCACTGATAATCTTAATTGATAAAATTTAAAACATGATAATTAGTCATTACTATTGATAACTTAATCCTACTACTTTTAGTTTAGTTTGTTACATTTTAGTGTCCACTTATATTGGCTTTTAACTATCACAGTCCTTCCTGTTTTTAGCCATTATTAGCTCTCACTCACCTTTTGCACTTATAAACTTTTATCACTGTCTTATCAGTGTTTATCACTATTAAGGTGTTTATTTTCACTTTGGGGATATTAATAATAACACCTTGCACTAAATGTTTTAAGTGTTACTGGTGGGCAAAAATTAGTGTATTGCTTACTTAAAATTCTCTTTCTCATTTTTATTTTTACAATGTTCATCATCATTATAACTTATTATCTCTCACTCTATCTGGTTGGGTTATACAATTAATAGGTTTGTGTCGTGTTAGTTCGATTTGTCCTAGTTTACTCTATTTTTTTGGGTTAGTGTTCCCTTCTACATTTTAAGTCCTTAACAATTCAATACTTCTAACTTTTAGACTACTTGTCTGTTTGTACAATCATCGTTATTATATACAATTTATCATTGATTAGTCTTTTTTCTTGGTTTAACACTAGTTTCGTACTCTTTCACTGTGCTTATTTTACTTTGCCATATCTTATATTCATCTCTTCCTTGGTGTTGTGGCTGATTATATCTTCACACTTTCATGATAATTATTTATTCATCATTATTCTTATTATTTATACACTCTTCTGTTAGTTTGGTGGCTAGTTCTAGTTATCACTTACAATTGTCATAATTTCTTTTATATTCTTGGTTTTTGGGGCTAGTGCTACTCTCTCACTTACCATCTATTGGGCCATTGTGGTTAAATCGCCAGGTATTATCGTATTTAACATTTTGGTTCGTGGTTTGTTCCTTTTTTTTATTATAGGTTACTTTTCTGATTACCTTAATACGTTTGACCGTGTTATTGATTATGAATCACCCATTCTTGAATCTCTGATTCATCCTTTTTTATTCTAATGTTAATTATTTTAAATAACATATTTTGTTATGTATCTTCATTATTGTTAGGTGAAGATATGTACCATTACAATAGTAAAGTCATAAACATGTTCATTCAAATTCAATTTAGAATGATTTATTAATTCATGGTGGAAAGCCGTTTTCAGGTGATATTTGATTGCTTATAATTTTACTCTTCTCATTGTCACTCTTTAGTAAGATCTTCCTTTTTGGTTTTATATTAGACGCAAGTTCTCGGTTCTTACAAATTTCTATGTAATTTTGACTCTAATTTTAAAGTCATAAAATTAATTTTCACCTATTTTAATAATCCACATTAAATATTAATTATTTATAATTTTCAGTACTCGTATTAGAGGTAAAGGAAAAGAAAAACGAACATATTGGGATACGACAATCAGGCGTTGTCAATTGTGTAACTTAGTTGCGTCCTTATTGCTTATTAAATATTGTTCATGTACAAATTTTATAAATAGGCCATACGACAACCCTAAGTAACCAGACGATAGTACTACAGAAACGTGGCATAGATAAATAAGAATTCTTACAGTGCATTGACCAATAATTTTAAAATAACCAATCGAATTAGTATCTCAACAATTTCATAATTCAGAGAAAGGAAAATAAAAAAAAATTAGAACATTATCTTTGCTTGTCTTTCTTCTTTTTATAGAATTCAATAACTGTGGCATTAATTAATTTTAAGAAAATATAATAAATTTTATTACTATACAAATTATATTTATACGTTTATTAAATAATAATATTTTTTCTGTAAAAATATATTCAAGTATAGGCTTCAACTTATTTTTGATTACATTAGATGATGGACTTGTGTTATCTGTTACTATTTTGTCATTAATATTTCTAATTATCTGAGTATCTAGCTGTATTAATGAGGTTATGTCGTTGCGTTGAAGACAAGAGCTTAGTAAAGCACTATCGTTATAGTAATTTAATAAAGAAATAGTTGTGGAAAAACAATATAAAAAGTGATTGCGCCATAAGGAGTTTTGGAACTGTGGGAAAAGACAGGAAGCCCAAGTTCTAAATACGTCGATAGTTCAAGGTGGCTATTGGGAGATGTAGTGCTCGTGAACAGCACACAGTTACTACGCTTAAAAGACTCCATGGAATCTGACCGTCAGTTATGTCATTTTCAATTGACACAAGAGTCACAGTATCCATCGTGTGTTCTTATGCAGTGAGAAGATTTCACCCCACCCTCGTTCTTATTCTTTTTACTATACGGACTGCAACTTTGAAGATTTATGAACTTGTCTGGAAACGTTGACACATGACTTGGCCGTCTCGAGTTGCGCCACAATTACTCGATGAAGATACTGTTGACTATGGATATTATGATTGACTATGGATTTAAAGTGTATTAAAAATAGATTGGCCTAAAGACTGGAAGACTAGGGATTAAGTATCTAACGGCCGTTAAAAGAGCGATAGATAAGCTTAAAATTTTGTTCGGTGTCGCTTTGCTGTATGTTGTTAACTATTCATTAAATAAAATATATATGCAAAAATTTGTTCTGTTCTGAGCTCATAAAATTTATTTTGAAAGTTCAGTGCTGTTTGCAAAAAAATGCAAACACAAAACCTAATGTATATAAGATTACATAAAATATGACGAGTAAGGGGGACGGAACGATGAACGTGGTAATTTATCATGAGGTCAGCGTACCTGATAATAGAAATCTCTGGCTCAGAACTTGTTAGGTATTTTGTTAATTCATGAAAACCAAAACTGTTTACAGTTTTCAAATTAACTAAATTTTCTTTTCCCTCTCTTTCACGCGGGCAGAAGCGCAAGAACTCAAACGTCTATATACTGTTACGGCAGCGAGGGAAACATGCTCTCCGGTACCAGCGACGCTAACACCTGGCGGCGACACTACAGGGAGTCGCCAATTATGCAGTCTCCTGACTCTCAATTAGGACTCCTGACACCGGGTCAGTTATGAGTTATTTATATATTATTTTCCTACTTGTGGAGGGCCTGAAGCGACCCTCGATGGTGGGTTATACCACCGGGGATAATATACGCGGTCGCTTCCAAGACTCACCTGGCCTCGGAAGTTACCAAGTCCGGCAATGAGGGAACTGTGGGTCACATGTGCTGATCGAACATAGAATCTACGCGCCAGGCGTCTTACGGTGTCATCAAAAGAGCGGACACCGAGTCCTCTCCTCAAAAGACGAGAAGCTTACCTCCGTGGGACTTTACACGCGAGCTTAAGTCCCCGGTCGAGAAAGCGCTGGAGCGCTGATCGATGACATCGAGCAAGGTATCCCCAAACAGGATAGGCATAGGTAATAACGGGCAACACATACGAGTTGACGATGAGCTTACCCAGCTGGGGTGACATTGCCGAATTAGAAAGCACGGGCCAGAGTCTGCTGAGTTGGGCCGAAGTGCGTTGTCGGATGTATTGAGTATGGGTTCTCCAGGTTAGTCGGGAGTCTACGTGGAGCCCGAGGTCCTTTACGCTATGGGTCCAGGGTACCTCGACGGGGGCTACTTTAAGCGGTAGAGGCCACTTACGTTTGTGCGAGAATATTACCGTAGCGCTCTTGGCAGCGTTGACGGGAACTCTGCAGTCACCGGCCCACCCGACAACGCGTCGAGTTGGCGCTGGAGCTTTATTGCCGCATAACTTGCGTTTGACTCTGAGGCAAAAGCCGCAGTGTTGTCCGCGAACAGCGGCAATCTTACTCCAGGAACTCGGGGCGTGTCGTTGACGAACAGCGAGAACAGGAGAGGACCAAGTACACTGCCTTAAGGGACACCAGCGGTAATACGCTTCACCGAAGGGAGAGCTTAGTCTACTCTCACTCGGAATCTACGGTCTCGCAGAAAGCTGCCGGTCAAGTAAACTTAGCATTCTGGAAGAAGGACTTCCGTGAGCTTGTAAAGGACACCCTCGTGGCACACGTGGTCGAAGGCTGCCACACGTGGCGTGCCATCGCGGTCGTCTGTTACCCCTGGCAGTTAGCCTCGGTAATGCATTCCACGAGCCTCATCAACTGATGAGTCGAGGAATGCAGCTCACGAAAGCCGAACTATTCGGGGATTAGCATGTCCAGTCTTTCTAGATGGTCGCGGATTCTACGCTGGATCAGACGCTCGAAAACCTTAGACGTCGCGAACAAGAGGCTGATGGGTCTAAGGTTTTCCGCACGAGAAGATTTCTTTCCCGGGTTGGGTATTACTATAACTGTAGCCGTTTTCCATTTTGACGGAAAGTAGGCCAGCCTGAGACACACATTGAACAATTCGGAGAGGAAACGTATTCCTCGCCCCGGAAGGCGGTGGAGTGCGGAATTCATAACTCCGTCTGGGCCAGGCGTCTTTCGGGGTTTGAGCTAAACTCTATTCTCAGAGACCTCCTCCGGCGACATGGGGTCCGGCTGAACTGTGATACCGGCCGATTGAAAGCTCTCTACCTCGCGGCAGATTCGCTCAGTGAAGGCCGGGTTCTTGGCGAACTCGAAACAATCAGCGAATAAATCTGCCTTCTCGAGGGGGCGTCCAAGGGGTTACCGCCGGGTCCTTCCAGAGCAGGTCCAGTGGTCCTCGACAGGGCCATCCATCTGTGCTACAGCCACCTCCCAGCTGCGTCTACGGAACGCCAGCATGTCACGACGCAACTTGCCGGTCGCTCTGTTATACGCAGCTTTGTCGGCCGGGTCACGAGTCCTCTGCCAGAGTCTCCGGTGGCGATTCCTCTCGGAAGCGAGCTGAGACACCTCTACGGGGATCCGCTGATAGTCAAGCGTGAGCCCCGGCTTCATCCGGGAGGACACGTCTACCGCCGAGACTACGGCTGTGTCGAACAAGGCAGCTGCCTTATCACATGGTGGGTAGTGTCGAGTGGTATACGCTCAGGTAGGCGGCGACTAAACGCCGGGTCAAAGCGTTCCTACTCGATTACCTGCCGCTCGTCGCGGACGGTAGATTGCTGGGAAGCTAGAAGCACACTGATGAGGGAATGATCCGAGGACAGTTCCGAAAGACGGAGACGTGGACCGGGCAATAAACGCCCTTGACCGCAGTAATGTCCAGTACGTCAGGGCGGGACTTAGCCCTTGGGAGATAGTATGTAGGCCCGGTCGGGCCCATGACTGTAGCCCGAGCCGCATCAGCGTGCCTGCGTAAGCGGCCCTTTTAGGTTCACCAATCGCCTCCCCCAATCGGGGTGCCTACAGTTCAGGTCGCCCACCAGGACTACCCTGCTGTGTGTGCCAAAGACGACCTCCAGATCGTTCGATAGGAGCTTCTTTTGTGGGGGCTTGTATGCGGAAACCACGAGTAAACCGCCGAGAGCAGCATGGAGCTCAAACGCGGTACACTCGAGGTTCCGCCGCTGAGGCAGGGCACCGCGGTGATGGAGAAGTGACGCCTTTACCGCGATGGCGGTGCCCCCTCCTGCGCGACCCGACCGGTCATCCCGGTAGCACACGTAGTTGGGTAGTCGGAATCGACGATGCGGCGTCAGATGCGTCTCGCTAAGAAGAAGCACATCGGGCTTGTGACGGGGAATGAACAATAAGAGCTCAGAATGCCGGGAAACGAGACCGTTGGCGTTCCACGCCACGAGCTCGAGGTCTCGCTTGAGGGATTGCGTGTTTGTCCGTTGTTCATAACAGACCAATAAGAATTGCCAGAGCTGTTGGGTTGCGCGTTGTGAGACGACCCAGTGGGTTTCTAGTACCGAGCCTCCGGTAGGGGCTCCTGCCTAGTGATCCTGTCCAGACGGAATATTGATTAATTATTCAGTGGCCGCTACAACGGCATGCTCGTACTAGGCCATCCTAGTACAGTATTTGCCGAGGCCGTTTCCAAGAATCACCTGGACGTGTTCGGTACTTGCCAAGGCCAGCTATGAGAGGGTTTGTCTGGGTCCTCGCAGCTCGGACGTAAAATTTACGTGCAAGTGGCCTTGCGGTGTCTTCCAAGGAGAGGCCACCGAGTCCTCTTCTCAAAAGTCGAGAAGGGAACCGATAGGGGGGCTTTGGCCGCGAGCCGAAGACCCCTATCGAGAACGCTATGTAACTTTCTTTTATGAGCGGTTGCGAGGTAACCCCAGACCGGAATAGCGTATGTAATGATCGGCAACAGATTCGTGTTAACGATCAACTTACCCAGCTTGCGGGTCATAGCCTTGTTGACAAGTATCGGAAACAGTTGCGCGAGACGAGCGGACGCTCTCTTTCGCATCGTATTAGCGTGGGCACGCTAGGTGAGCCGACGGTCAAGGTGGACACCGAGGTATTTAACCTCTCTCGACCAGGGCAAATACGTCTACCGAGTCTCACTCGTCCTCGTGGTTCTTTCCGGCGCTTTGAGGATAGCACCGCGGAGCTCTTGGTTTCGTTGACGGCAACTTTCTAGCTTTCCGTCAACGTCGAGTACGCATCTTGTGCGCGCTGGAGTCGTGGGATAGCCCTGTCAGCGTTCCGATCGGCGGTATAGACCGCCGTGTCGTCGGAAAACAGGGCCATCTGGACTCCAGGCTCTCTGGGTGCGTCGTTGACGTACACGGAGAACAGAAGAGGCCCTAGCACGCTACTATGATGTACCCCGGCTGTAATGCGTCTCTTGGAAGAGACATTGTCATCTATTCTCACGCAGAAAGTCCTCTACGTCAGGAAGCTAGCAATCAAGCGAAGGTAGCAATCTGGGAACTGGATTTCCCGGAGCTTGAACAAGAGCCCGTCGTGCCAGACACTATCAAAGGCCTTCTCCACATCTAGAAAACAGGCGACAGTCTGCTCTTTTCGACAGCCGGCGCCCGTGATTTATTCCTCCAATCTCATCAGCTGATGAGTGATGGAATGCCCCACACGAAAACCGAACAGTTCTGGGACCAGTACATTCGAAGTTTCGTAGATGGTCAAGGACTCTCCGTTGTACAAGACGTTCGAGGACCTTTGAAGTTGCTGACAGTAGACTAATGGGCCAGAGGTTGCCGGGACGGGAAGCGTCCTTATCCTGCTTCGGGATCACTATGACCGTCGCCTTTCGCCCTTTCTGTGGAAAATAGGCCAGTCGTAGACACGCGTTGAACAGCGCAACCAAGAAAAGTACTCCTTGCTCCGGGAGTCGAGTTAGAGCGGCGTTCGAGACGCCGTCCGGGCCAGGAGCTTTTCTCGGTACGAGTTCAACGAGCCGATCTCTGACCTCTTCCCTAGTAATGGGTTCGGGCTCCGCAGTGATCGGAAGAGACAGAAAATCTTCCACTTCGTTCTCGACTTCTTCATCGAAGTCCCAGTCCATGGGCGGGTTAGGAGCGAACTGTCGCTCGAAACACGCGCCCAAGTACTCGGCCTTCGCCTCCGGGCGAGCCAGGATTTGACCGAAAGGTCCAGCAATGGCTGGGATGCAAGGTCGGCGCCTTTTCCCTATCAACGCCGAAGGTATCCGGTAAGGGATACTTTCGTCCGATCCGTCCCCTGCTTGGGCCACGGCGAGTTCCCAACAGCGTCTCCGGTAGGCCTGCATTTCACGAAGTAAAATGCCGGTCGCCCGGTTATACGCTGCCTTGTCCGCCGGATCACGGGTCCGCTGCCAGCGTCTCCGGAGGCGATTTCTCTCGCAAACGAGAGCACTCGTCTCCTCTGGGATCCGCTGACAGTGGGGCGTGAAGGCAGGGTTTATCCTGGAAGACGCGTCGCTCAGATACGACAGCTTCGTCAAACGCGGCAACTACCTCGTCGACTTGGCGGACGGTTTCGATTAGTTCCGCCTCTGGCAATCGAGGACTTAACGCCGGGCCATAGCGGTCCTATTCTACCACCTTCCTGACATCTCTGCGCACGACGTGCTGGGTAGCGACGTGCATCAAGATGGGGAGATGATCGGACGATAGTTCCATTCGTGCAGACACATGGACCGGGCAGTCAATTCCTTGGATCACCGCTATGTCCAAGATATCGGGAGCCGCGCGGAGTTGTGGGGGGTAGAACGTAGGTTGGGCGGGCCCAATCACTGTCACCCAGCGTGAATTTGCAAACCTGCGTAAGCGCTTCCCGTTTGGGGCAGTCAAGCGACTGTTCCAATCGCGATGCTTACAATTCAAGTCGCCGGCCATGATGACCCTCCTGTGTGCATCGAACGCGACCGCTAGATCGGGGTGAAGGAGCTCTTTTTGCAGCAGTTTGTACGCCGCTACCAAGACTACACCGTCCAGAGTGTTCAACATTTCCACAGCGGTAATTTCCAGGTGAGTCGTTGCAGGTAAGAGGACTCAGTGATGCTCAAGACTGAGCCTCACCACGACCGCAGTTCCGCCACCAGCAGTGCCCGGCCTATCGTTTCGATAGCACACATAGTTGGCCAGTTGTAACAGGTTCGCATGGGTGAAGTGGGTCTCATTTAAAAGTACTACATCGGGTTTGAGTTGGGCCAGTAATTCTTGGACTTCCTGGATCTTGTTAGTCAACCCGTTGGCGTTCCAGTAAAGAATGGAGAGGTCTTCTTTGAGGACCCGACTCATAGAAGTCCTACACAAGTGGCGGCTTCCACCAAGAGCATGAACCTGTCCGTTATATCGGCAGTCTCCAAGCGGGAGTGGATGGACCTGAAGGTCTGGGCAACTATGCGGAGGTCAAATTCCGCAATGAAGTCTTTGACGACCTGATAGTCGTCAAGTACGGCTTTAGGGCAGAGTGCCTGGAGACTGTGTGCGCATATGAGCGCCGAGACTTATTAATCGGGGGATTGGTGTAAGCCAAGGGTGTTACAGGGCCAGGTGTAGCGCCTCTAGCGGAGGTGCTAGGAAGAGGGACAGATGTGATTGCGTCGGTCTTTGTAACGAGATGCGCAGGCTGTCTGGACTGTGCGGCTGGGTTGGCAGGAGCCCGTGAGCGAGCGCCACAGGGCTGACGATGCCGCTTCTTTTTGCCTGCATTAGGAAACCGCAAGGGCGGGAGGTCAGGCGAGGTTACTTCTACAGCAGGGTCGGGGTTCTCCGGTGTTGGGAAGGATTGTGTTGGTGTCTCAGGCTCCACAACCGAGATGATTTCTATGGGCTGGTCTGTCTCACTTTTAGATGACGGTTTTAGATGTTACGGCGTTTTTTCGCCTGAGGTGGGGCAGAGGCCTGGGAAGGAGCCTTTTTTTAATGGGTTTAAGGGTTTTGTTGTGCTTTAACGTAAGTCCGTCACCTGTTGGCGCAGTTGTCTGCAGGTACCTGACATGTTATTCTCTGTTGAATCTGGTTCGGGCGAATGTCTGCGGCTGGGTCAATTCAGTTCTCTGTGAATTCTTATATATATTTTTTTATAAAATTTAAACTATAGATTTTACAATTTTATAAAATCATTTTGGCTCTTTAATAATTCTTTAATAATTAAATTCATCTTTGAATTTTTTTACTGCCATAGTCACTTCATGATTTGTTGAGTTTTTTTTACATATTGTAGCATAACAAAATTATCACGTTAAACATTTAACTTAATGCAACATAAATAAAGAAGAAAAGGTCCATAGTGAGTGAGAAGAATGAATTGTTTAAAGGTTAAGCAAAAGAAACTGTATATTAAGTCAATAAAATGTTAATAAGAATAAAAAATAACAAAGAAAACCATTGGTCAAAATAACTTACTATGTAAAAACCCAATAAACCAGCAGTATACCCAGTAGATTGGGGAAGCAGTAAAAGGGAAAGACAAGAAAAAGGAGATAAAAGGGTGAAAACAATATTAATAATGGAAATTTATAAGGTCAAGAAGCAGAGAAACCACAAGACAAGAAATTTACTAATATAATAATGAAGAAGGGACAAAATATATCAAGATTCCTACAAAGAGCCTAGAAACAAGAAAAGCTATTCCAAAAATGTTAATAATGGAATACATACCATTGAACTAAATTAAAACCAATATATTTAGACCCAGTAACTCAAGTTACAAGATACAATACAAAGAAAACCGAATTGTAAACTAGATATAAGTATAATATGTAAAAAATTATTTAAAAAGACTACCATTAGTGTAGACAATAATAAGTGACACACTATAATAAAGTATAGTGTAAGAAATAGAAATCCATTAAAAAGACTACCATCAGTGTAGGGAAATACTATATAAAAAAATAAAAGACAGTCTAATGACTAAGGTTAATTTTAATAATAAAAGTGTTTAAAAAAAAATTAAGTAATATAAGATTGTAATAGGTATAAGACGTTTTTATTTTATTGTGTTACCAAAATAGTTATAGTGAACACAAGAGACAGTTAATAACTGAATGCGTCATTAGTTATAAGATATTTTTATTTCATTGTGTTATCAAAATAGTTATAGTGAACACAAGAGACAGTTAATAACTGAAGGTGTCATTAGTTATAAGATGTTTTTATTTCATTGTGTTACCAAAATAGTTATAGTGAACACAAGAGACAGTTAATAACTGAAAGTGTTATTAGGAATAAGATGTTTTAATAGGATTAGGTTTGTGATAAAAGGAAACATAAAATCAAAGGACAGCCAATGACTGATAATATTGCTGATAATAAGATTTTTCCATTATAATTCTATATGTATAAAAAAATAATAGGCATAAGATGTTTTTGTTATGTTTCAGTGATATAAAAAAAAAAGTTAGTAGATATAAGATATTCTGTTGTATTTAAAATCATGTTATCTAATTTTCAAGTTTGTAAGGCAGAGAGGCAAGTAGGAAATAGGAATGTAATAATTTTATTTAAAACTGTAAACCATATGAAAGGTACAAAGCAGATTAGCTAAGACACCACTCTAGCAAAAACAGACCAGTAATGTGAACCAAAACTATCTATCAGAGAATCAAACTACTTAATAGGGGATAGAATTCAGTACACAAAACACAGAAATTGAAAATGTGATTAGTACAGATACAATTATTAACGAATGGAATGACAAAGGAAAGAAAATTAACTTCCTTTGGAAACAAATAATACTAGGCCTATAATGGTAATCAAATCAGACTAAACAGTAAATTAATCAATATTAAAGTGTTTTAACAACAAAATTATTAACAACAAAGATAATCACGGAGTTATTAAGATTATTCCATGGAAATATTATCAGAAAAAACACTTCAAAACCATTTAAACACTAAATTTGTACAAAATATGAGGCCCACAATAATTATAAAAAATTGTAATTTTTGGGCTTAAATAAACTTGAAACAAACCCAGCTATATATCCAAATATGTAAAATTAATTAATCAATATTGCTGAGTAGTTAGATTTTTGTAAAATTAAGAAATATTTGAAATACAGTAAAAAAAAAGAAAACTTATTATGTATATTTAGATGATGAACCAAATCTAAGGCATGTACTTTTATAAATAAACAATAGAAAGAGGAAAAAGACATATCACAAATTACCCTAAAACGACGACGTTCAGAGTTTAGTCTATTGTTAATCGTGAATACGACCAGTTGAGAATGTACTAACAGAAGACCGAAAAAGTATAATTTTGTGCAAAACCGTAAGTGAGGAACAGAGGAAAAATGGAAAAGTGGAACAGAGGTTAACTAAAATAAGATTAACACTAACAGTTAATAATTAACATCTCACTAATTCCGAACAACAGTAATAACACCATCTAACACAAGCACAAGAAATCAACGGCCATTTTGGGAAGATTTTGAACCATATTAGCAGAACACGAATACACATATTTGAACACCGGACACTTCACCAGTAACCCAGCACGAAACGACATCGCAGGAGAAGAGAGAACACTCTACACCATATTCCTGGACCAACACTACTTCGCAGAGAAGGGAATATTAATTTATTTCTGTGGGAGAAGCTCAACCAGTCTTAGCAGTGCATAGCAGAGAAAATCGAGGTGACGGCGGCCATACTGGATTTCCGAACGAGCCAAGTACACTGCCAGCTTGAAGCGAGTGACGTCATTTCGACGAATGGTTCGATATTACTTTTCATAATTGACAATTTAAATAATAATATTGTTTTATTTCAGCCATAATAATTTAGTTTAAGAATATCTGTAAGAATGTATCTTGTTCCTTGCCCTCTGACCATTTCGACTCGCTAAAAGAATCCTAATTAATTAACCTTGTAAAAAATATATTTTGTCAATCTTGTTCGCTACCGACTGGAGCAGATATCAGCCAATGCCTTGGCCATGCGCAGCCTGAATGGCGCATAATTTTAAATGTCAATAAATTAACATCATTATTCAGTTACAAGAGTTGTATTTATTTGTATAATGAATGGTAACTATTATTTTCTTCTAAACAAAAATAATTTACAGTGATAAAATAAACATCTGAGAGGAAGAAGAAGAGTAAAGTCAGCAGAGAGAGAACCAACAGATCTGACTACACAGTTAAATTATTAATAGAAACAAATAGATTCGAACGACAAATTCATACTTATTAAATTGGAAGTAATTAAAGTACACATTCAATTAATTAATTATTTATTAATTAATTGAATTAACCAATTAAACAAAAAATATATATATAAGTAAACTTTTATACTTACAAAATTTTTCTTTAATTCTCAACCAATCACACTTTATTATAATACCTTATTTATATTTAATTTATTCTTTGTAATTGGTGAATCCAAAGTGGAGCTGTATCGTCGGCGAGTTCAACACCGAGATCAGACAACATTTATTAGCATCACAATTCTATCTTTATATCAGTATTCTATTTATTTTATATTTGTAATAAATTATATTACAAATTGGCTAGCCCAACAGTGGGGCTTTAAGGAGAATAATCTTGTGTGATCAGAACAACATCAACATATATCTTTATTTTATTTATATTTGTAATAATATTATATTACAAATTGGCGTCCAACTAAAGGGCCTAAAATAGGAGCTAATAGAGTTACAAAATAAGGACGATTGTCCAGTTTCCTATTTTTAGCTCGGCAGCGGTCAATAGGTCGGAAGAAGGAGCGAGATGCACAGGAGAGCTACATAAAAAAAAAGGGCTGTGGAGGCCGAGCAGGAGGTAGACATAGAGGATAAAGAGGCGACACCAGTGGAAGATGTGGAGTCGATGTTACCGCCAGCAGAACCAAACAAGCCTGCACCACCGGAGGAACAGTCAAAGAAATCCACTACAAAGGAATATACAAAATTTGATAAAATGATGGAGATGTTACTCAGAGAATTTAAAACGACGAAGGAAGAATTAAAGGAAGAATTGGGTAATAAGATTGGAGATACCATTAAGAAAATCGAAGAAAATAGTAAGAAGATGGAGGAGAAGATGGAAGAAAATAGTAAGAATCTGGAAAACGATAACCAACAATTGAAAGAAGAATTAAGAGAGAATAGTAAGAAGATGGACGAGAAAATGGAGGAAAATACTAAGAAGATGGAGGAGAAAATGGGCGAAATAAAAAACGAGAATAAATTATTAATGGAGGAAAATATTCAGAAGATTGAGGAGAAAATGGAGGAAATAAAAACTGACAATAAACAATCGAAGGAGGAATGACCCAGATAAGCCAGAAACTGGAAGAAACCAATAAAAAGATGGAGAATAATAGTCAACAATTAAGAGAAGAATTAAGAGAGACGAACCAAGAGAATATGAACCGATTAGATGGAAGGATGGAAGCATTGAAGGAAGAATTGGGGCAAAAGATAGCTGAAAACAATGAAACAATCAGCAAGAAAGTAGAAGAGGATATAATGGTAATCAAACAAAAGGTTACAAGAGCTGACGAAAGATGGAGTCAGACCGAACGAGAAGTACAGAGTATCAAGACAGAAATAAACACTAAGGTTAACAACATTGAAGAAACGAATAGGAAGACGTTGGAGGAAAAACTAAAAGAAACACGTGAAGACTGGGAGCGAGTGCAGGACCGATTCACAGAAAAATGTGACGGCATTGAAGCTACTGTGACCAGTATCAACAGTCAGGTGCGACAGAACCAAACAGATATAGACCTGTTCCATAGTCGACCGACAAGCATTACCAGTTGTCCTAACAACGAGAATCGTGAAGGAATTAACTTCAGGTTTTATAAAAACAAACCGATGGAGTTCCTAGCCAGAATCGAAGAGTACTTCACCAAACACAGAGGCAATCGCTGGAGGGAGAATAAAGAAGTACTTGACGAATCGTTCAAGGAGATAGCAGATAATTGGTGGATGGCGATAAGAGACGAAGTGACCGACTACCAGCAATTCAAAAGGCTATTCAAAGCCAAATATTGGTCTGAATCGACACAAAATATCGCCAGAGACGGGATCTGTCATGGAAAATACAACCCGTATGGAAACCAGACTCTAACGGCATACTTCTTGGGAAAGGTGTGCGTGGCCAAACATCTAGAGCCCAGAATACCGGAAGAATGCCTGGTCAGCAAGCTCTCATACCATTATGAGGAAGATATAATAAGAGCTAGAAGAAACAGTCAAATAAAGACTGTACAAGCAATGACCGAGCTCTTAGAAATGTATGAACATGAGGATTACTACCGCAAAAGTCGCAGGAGATATGAAAGGCCGGAACCAAGAAGTAACACCAATAATTCAAATAATAATAATCGGCAGAATGTGGGCAACAACAATAATTATAATTCCGCAAATCGGAATAATGCCGAATACAATCATAACACCCGTAATAACAATAATGTACCTAGATTTAATAACAATAATAATAATAATCATGTTCCTCGAATTAATAATAATGAGGGCAACAACAACAACAATAATAATAATAATAATAATAATAATAATAATAATAATAATAATAATAATAATAATAATAATAACCGTCTACCAAACAACAAGTTATTATAATAATATCCGTAATTATGTTCCAAATGGTCAGAGGAACCCCAACCCCTCTAATAACAATTATCATAGTAATTATAACAGGAATTACCCGAATGGAGGTAATAACAATAATTACAGGACATATCGACCCCATATTAACTACATCAGAGCGGAAGGCAGTGGACAGAGGAGGTACCAGCCTCAACGAAGGAGCCGATATTATGAGTACGAGACCTTTCAAGGAAGTCAGGGAAGTAATCGTTACAGAGAGTACGAGCCCAGACGCAGTTCCAGCCTGGACAATCAACGAAGACTACCTGTAACGGAAGCCCAACAGGACGATCGTGCTGAACCAAACGAAGCAGGTTCAGGACTCCAAGTTGGTGCCTCCAACGGCCTAATCCGTAATGATGCGGAACATTTAAACGAACGGAGGCAGTAATAAACTCCAATAACCCTTTACTGCTCCAATCTGCTGGGTTTGACCAAGGAATAAATTTGAAGGAAGAAAGAAAAAATTTTACAATAATATACAGTAATTATTTGAAAGATATCCGTAAGGACTTGCTAGAAGAAAACGAAATTATCATTAATAATAATGACAATGAAATAATATATATCATTGCAGAAATTGAGGGTATTTCTGTTCCTATAATGATAGACACTGGAGCAATGTCTCTATAATAAATCGTAATGAGTTGGATCGGATACAGCAGGAATGCCACAAAAACTTACCGGTACTACCTATTAATAATATTGTACTTGTAGGAGCTACCGGCCGACAGAACAAGACCATAAGAAAACAGGTATCCCTAAGTGTCAACAGTCAGGCATTAGTATGGATATGATATTTCTTGTTGCAGCCGGATTACCTTTCAACATCATGATAGGATGTGACATATTGCGCAGAAACTCAGCAGTTATCGACTTGTGCCGAGGAAAGGTATCACTCTTTTCTCAAGGTTCGACCTGGGTAGCCAATTTAACTAACAACAAGATGTTAGACTCCAGACAACTTCTAGACCACAAAAATAAGGTGAATTACTTGTCAAACTACTCGACAAACAACAAGCCAGTACATCAGGATTCGGAGGATGACCTATGGCAACAAAAGATTCAGGAGATACGTAACTTCCAGTGCCATAATACTACCGAGCAATTAGAGGAAAACCAGCTGAATCAATTGGTCAACATATATGAAAAATATCGAGCTGTATTTTCGGACGAACCTGAAAAGATCCGGAACTACCAATGTTCCATACGATTCAGAGAACCAGTAGAATTTAACCGAAAGTCGTATCCTATAGCACAGTCTTTGAAGGAAGCCGTACGCACAGAGATACAGAATATGATCAGTAAAGATATTATCGAGAGCAGTCAATCGCCATACACTAGCCCAATTGTGGCTATACAGAAGAAAATGGGAAGGTAAGGCTTTGCCTTGACGCACGTGACATAAATAAATGATTATTAACGATCGTACCTCACCTGGCGAAATTGATGAGATATTGAAGAGATTTCACGGAACGAAGTTCATTACCACGTGGGATACCGTTTGCGGCTATTGGCAGGTGAGTTGCACCCAGCAAGCCGGCAATACATGGCGTTCATCTTCGAAGGGCGCAACTATCAGTTTAAGAGGTTGCCCTTCGGGTTAGTGAACTCAGTAGCTGTTTTTATCGCCTGTATGGATCATATACTCGAACCAGAAGCGCTCCAATTCACGACTGTCTATGTTGATGATCTCCTAATAACATCAACCAATTGGGAAGAACACTGTTATCGTGTGGAGCATGTCTTGAAGAAGCTGGCTGAAAATAATGTTACCCTTAAACTAGACAAGTCCAAACTTATAGCTAAAGAAGTACAATTCTTGGGTTTCCAGTTAAACAGTCAAGGAATAACACCATCAACAGAAAAAGTAGACGCCATACAACGATTCCCTATACCAAAAAACAGAAGGCAACTACAATCATTTTTAGGCCTGTGTAACTACTATAGGAAGTTCCAAATAATTATTCCGAACTGACGGCCCGGTTTCAGGTACCAGTTATCGTCCAAGAATAAATGGCGATGGGGTCAAGAACAAGACGAAACCTTCAAATCAATTAAGGAGAAGTTTTTAGAAGCAGCAATGCTCAACCATCCGGATTTTAACCGACCCTTCTTTCTAAACTGTGACGCTAGTAACATTAGCTTGGGATCAACACTGTACCAAGAAGATGAAGGAGGAAACCATCTAGTAGTGAGCTTTGCTAGCAGAACCCTTAACCAGTGTGAAAAGAACTAACGTGACGGAAAAAGAACTGCTAAGTGTAGTCTTTGCCTGTGGGAAGTTTCGACGTATATCCTCGGATATCCAGTGACCGTTCGAACAGATCACAAATCAATATCATTTCTGAGAAGATGCAAGTTAAGCCATGGCAGATTGACCAGATGGGCCCTGCAGGAATACGATATACAGCGGGAGTATGTTCCTGGAAGTAAAAATGTAGTAGCCGACGTATTGTCCGAGAGTAAATCTGGAAGAACAAACGTTCGAAGGCGAAAAGGAGAGCATTTTGAAAATCTATAATATTATTAAGGACAGATCCGATTTAGAAAGATAGTGCAGGACATCAGCAAACACCAGCAGTCCGACCCGAAGTTAACCACATTAAACTTCGTCTCTCCAACCAAGATGACACAATAACCAAATTTTATTGTGTACATAACGAAATATTATTTATCAAAACATCCCTTGATGAAGAGATATGGAAGATCATGATCCCTACTACAATCGAAAAGGAAATCATCCTGGACTATCATCTACGATACGGTCACATGGGAGCCATGAAGGTGATCAAGGCGATAGAAGAGAATTGTCATATAAAAAATATAAATAGAAAGACGAGAAACTACCTCAAAACCTGTTTGATATGTCAATTGGTGAAAACCAACAATGAGAGAAAAGAGGGTATGATGATACCAATTACCTCACAAGCCAAACTGGAAAAGGTCTTTCTGGACATCTGTGGTCCATTTCCCGCAGTGGCGGACGCCATCGATACAAATACATTATTATCATGATGGATCACTTCACAAAATTCACAAACTGTACCCTGTGAACAGAGCCACCACTTTGAAGACTCTAGGAATAATAACAAATCATTACATTCCAGAGATAGGGAGCCCGGCATCCATAATCACAGACCATGGAACGCAATTTAAGGGTTGGAGGTGGAGAAACCACTCTAAATACGTTGGGCATTAAGACATACAAGACATCTGTCTACCACCCCAGCAGCAATCCAGCGGAGGGTACTGCGAGAAGTCGGAAGAATATTACGGACTTATTGCTATAATCAACAAAGGAAGTGCCAAGAATATTTATTAGCTACTGAAGAATTCCTTAATTTGTCGTATCACCCCGCTATAGGTACCACGCCATACACGGCAATGTATGAAAAACCGCCTCCAAGAGAAATACAAGACATAATAGAATTCCCCATGAGTCAAGAATACAAATTCAATCGAATCCGATTCTACAATAAATTGGCAGAAGACCAGGAAAGGCGCAAGAACAAGTATCAAAAGGCGATTAAAAAAATAATAAGCTATGAAGTCGGAGAAAAGGTACTGCTAAAAAACAGGGAATTACCCAGTACTTTGGAAGGCATTACCAAAAAGTTGTTACTGCTGTATACCGGCCATACCTGATTATTAAAAACAATAATAACAATACGTATGTATTAAAGGATATCATTTCAAATAAAGTAAAAGGAACTTATAATCAATTATCAATTAAAAAATATTTAGAGGAGAGATGAGAAATTTTCAAAATTCAAAAAATTAGTAAGTACAACTTACACTGATCATTTGAAGGACTATTATGAATGAAAAAAAAAGAATTTTGATGAACGAAAAACTTCCAAATTCAAAAAATTAGTAAGTACAACTTACACTGATCATTTGAAAGACTATTATGAATGAAGAAAAAAGAATTTTGATGAATAAAAAATTTCAAAATTCAAAAAATTAATAAGTACAACTTACACTGATCATTTGAAAGACTATTATGAATGAAGAAAAAAGAATTTTGATGAATAAAAGTTTTCAAAATTCAAAAAATTAGTAAGTACAACTTACACTGATCATTTGAAAGACTATTATGAATGAAAAAAAAATTATTAGTAAGTACAACTTACACTGATCATTTGAAAGACTATTATGAATGAAGAAAAAAGAATTTTGATGAATAAAAGTTTTCAAAATTCAAAAAATTAGTAAGTACAACTTACACTGATCATTTGAAGGACTATTATGAATAAAAAAAGAATTTTGATGAACGAAAATTTTAAAATTCAAAACAATAATAAGTACAACTTACACCAAAATATTTGAAAAACAACTATGAATAAGAAAGAATTTAGTTGAATAAAAATATCTAAAGTTAAAAAATAGTAAGCTCATATCATTACTCATACGAATGATGAGAAATAACTCTTAAATATGAAAAAAGATTTTGTAAGAAAGAGATACAAAATTCTAAAGGAGAAAGGAAACCAGAATATCATATGACTTAATCGAAACAACTTAACCAAACTCACAAAGAAAACAATTTAATAAAAATGGAACAATGAAGAAGGACCAACTCAGTAAAGACCAAATAGTGAGACCAGAAACCAAAAACCCTGATACTATTAATGATAATGTTGTTGCAATAACCACTGTTATAGTGAAAGTGATAAAGAATTAATCCATGTTATGCCATGAGCAATAAAAATAACTCATTGGATACCAGATGGTAGAAAAAATAAATATAAATGCTAATTACTATGTAAACATGATAAAATGATGAAATGTATATTATACCACATACCTAAACCACATAATATGGAATAAGCTTTAATAGAGAAGAAGAGTCAAGCGTATAAAAGTATTAATTAATATAAAGTATTATGAAGTGAAGAATCTAAAGATGTTTATTTTAGTCAAAGGAGACTACTTTTACTGATTATTTATTTTTATGACTGGATGTAGAAAATGCCATCCGTCTTATATTTTGAGCAGAGATGATAATGCCTCTGGACTCAATTAATTGAAGTATTGGACAGCAGGGATTGAAGCCAAAAGTGCCACTCTGAACTGTTCCAATTAATTTGTTAGGGAATGATAGGGAGTAAACATACTGGTGAGGAAGCACCAAATAAGAAAGGATATAAAATGATAATGTTATACACAAGATTGAGGATCACTAATTAATGAAGAAAGACACTAATGAAGGAGATACACATCATCTGAGAGGAAGCAACGGTGGAAAAAGAAGGTATATAAAGTGAAAACATGTAATCACGAAGAAAATATGGTAAATATAAAAGAATTAGTAGTAATTATTTCATCCATACTAAGAGTATGATCTGAACTAATCAGTTTTACAGGAGAGCATATGTAGCATAACAAAATTATCACGTTAAACATTTAACTTAATGCAACATAAATAAAGAAGAAAAGGTCCATAGTGAGTGAGAAGAATGAATTGTTTAAAGGTTAAGCAAAAGAAACTGTATATTAAGTCAATAAAATGTTAATAAGAATAAAAAATAACAATGAAAACCATTGGTCAAAATAACTTACTATGTAAAAACCCAATAAACCAGCAGTATACCCAGTAGATTGGGGAAGCAGTAAAAGGGAAAGACAAGAAAAAGGAGATAAAAGGGTGAAAACAATATTAATAATGGAAATTTATAAGGTCAAGAAGCAGAGAAACCACAAGACAAGAAATTTACTAATATAATAATGAAGAAGGGACAAAATATATCAAGATTCCTACGAAGAGCCTAGAAACAAGAAGAGCTATTCCAAAAATGTTAATAATGGAATACATACCATTGAACTAAATTAAAACCAATATATTTAGACCCAGTAACTCAAGTTACAAGATACAATCCAAAGAAAACCGAATTGTAAACTAGATATAAGTATAATATGTAAAAAATTATTTAAAAAGACTACCATTAGTGTAGACAATAATAAGTGACACACTATAATAAAGTATAGTGTAAGAAATAGAAATCCATTAAAAAGACTACTATCAGTGTAGGGAAATACTATATAAAAAAATAAAAGACAGTCTAATGACTAAGGTTAATTTTAATAATAAAAGTGTTTAAAAAAAAATTAAGTAATATAAGATTGTAATAGGTATAAGACGTTTTTATTTTATTGTGTTACCAAAATAGTTATAGTG
Source organism: Magicicada septendecula (assembly GCA_034769895.1). Classification (NCBI taxonomy): domain Eukaryota; kingdom Metazoa; phylum Arthropoda; class Insecta; order Hemiptera; family Cicadidae; genus Magicicada; species Magicicada septendecula. The sequence goes on from CM068368.1 coordinate 511,292,383, forward strand.
AACACAAGAGACAGTTAATAACTGAATGTGTCATTAGTTATAAGATATTTTTATTTCATTGTGTTATCAAAATAGTTATAGTGAACACAAGAGACAGTTAATAACTGAAGGTGTCATTAGTTATAAGATGTTTTTATTTCATTGTGTTACCAAAATAGTTATAGTGAACACAAGAGACAGTTAATAACTGAAAGTGTTATTAGGAATAAGATGTTCTCAAAGTAGAATATGTCAGTGAAATCGTAACAAAATATGCAGTTAACCATGACATGAGAATTCAGACTCATATAAATCCTGAAATGCTTTGCGTGGTGGAAGAAGCTCCGCACACGCTAAGAAGGCTTAAAAGATTGAAGCCCCAAGATTTGGTGACACATTAGTGCATTTAAATCTGTAAAACTCTAAAAGAGAGAAAGACAATAATCTCAACCTGGGGAACAGCCAGTGGGCTTCTACCCCATAAACCGTGACATAATATTAAAGAAAAGCAACTTGTTGGGCTCGCTCAGTTGTTGCAAAATGAGGTGTTTTTAGTGGGTTAGAGTCCCACACTACCTGGAGCTACGGGGCTCCAGTGTGTCTATAGAGATTTTCACCAGCCCTGCCGGAAAAAAAAAAAAAAAAAGTACAGATACAATTATTAACGAATGGAATGACAAAGGAAAGAAAATTAACTTCCTTTGGAAACAAATAATACTAGGCCTATAATGGTAATCAAATCAGACTAAACAGTAAATTAATCAATATTAAAGTGTTTTAACAACAAAATTATTAACAACAAAGATAATCACGGAGTTATTAAGATTATTCCATGGAAATATTATCAGAAAAAACACTTCAAAACCATTTAAACACTAAATTTGTACAAAATATGAGGCCCACAATAATTATAAAAAATTGTAATTTTTGGGCTTAAATGAACTTGAAACAAACCCAGCTATATATCCAACTTTGTAAAATTAATTAATCAATATTGCTGAGTAGTTAGATTTTTGTAAAATTAAGAAATATTTGAAATACAGTAAAAAAAAAGAAAACTTATTATGTATATTTAGATGATGAACCAAATCTAATGCATGTACTTTTATAAATAAACAATAGAAAGAGGAAAAAGACATATCACAGATTACCCTAAAACGACGACGTTCAGAGTTTAGTCTATTGTTAATCGTGAATACGACCAGTTGAGAATGTACTAACAGAAGACCGAAAAAGTATAATTTTGTGCAAAACCGTAAGCGAGGAACAGAGGAAAAATGGAAAAGTGGAACAGAGGTTAACTAAAATAAGATTAACACTAACAGTTAATAATTAACACCTCACTAATTCCGAACAACAGTAATAACACCATCTAACACAAGCACAAGAAATCAACGGCCATTTTGGGAAGATTTTGAACCATATTAGCAGAACACGAATACACATATTTGAACACCGGACACTTCACCAGTAACCCAGCACGAAACGACATCGCAGGAGAAGAGAGAACACTCTACACCATATTCCTGGACCAACACTACTTCGCAGAGAAGGGAATATTAATTTATTTCTGTGGGAGAAGCTCAACCAGTCTTAGCAGTGCATAGCAGAGAAAATCGAGGTGACGGCGGCCATACTGGATTTCCGAACGAGCCAAGTACACTGCCAGCTTGAAGCGAGTGACGTCATTTCGACGAATGGTTCGATATTACTTTTCATAATTGACAATTTAAATAATAATATTGTTTTATTTCAGCCATAATAATTTAGTTTAAGAATATCTGTAAGAATGTATCTTGTTCCTTGCCCTCTGACCATTTCGACTCGCTAAAAGAATCCTAATTAATTAACCTTGTAAAAAATATATTTTGTCAATCTTTTTCGCTACCGACTGGAGCAGATATCAGCCAATGCCTTGGCCATGCGCAGCCTGAATGGCGCATAATTTTAAATGTCAATAAATGAACATCATTATTCAGTTACAAGAGTTGTATTTATTTGTATAATGAATGTTAACCATTTTTTTTTTCTTCTAAACAAAAATAATTTACAGTGATAAAATAAACATCTGAGAGGAAGAAGCAGAGTAAAGTCAGCAGAGAGAGAACCAACAGATCTGACTACACAGTTAAATTATTAATAGAAACAAATAGATTCGAACGACAAATTCATACTTATTAAATTGGAAGTAATTAAAGTACACATTCAATTAATTAATTATTAATTAATTAATTGAATTAACCAATTAAACAAAATATATATATATATATGTATACTTTTATACTTACAAAATTTTTCTTTAATTCTCAATCAATCACACTTTATTATAATACCTTATTCATATTTAATTTATTCTTTGTAATTGGTGAATCCAAAGTGGAGCTGTATCGTCGGCGAGTTCAACACCGAGATCAGACAACATTTATTAGCATCACAATTCTATCTTTATATCAGTATTCTATTTATTTTATATTTGTAATAAATTATATTACAAATTGGCTAGCCCAACAGTGGGGCTTTAAGGAGAATAATCTTGTGTGATCAGAACAACATCAACATATATCTTTATTTTATTTATATTTGTAATAATATTATATTACAATATATTTATAATATTAGTTTCTTACTATTTCATTTTATAATAGTAAAGCTATAAAATCCGCCTCAGTTTATATTTTATTTTCTGGTGGTTATGTTCCACTTGGTTATTCTTTCAAAATTTTGTATTCTTGTAAAAGCATAAAAGAAAGTGAGAGCTTACCATTTTATAAATCCATACAGACATGTTAACCTTGTGATGGTACTTTACTATTTGGGAACAAACCAGAAATTTTTAATTATGCATTGTAACCTGAGAATTTGTACAGGCTGCTATGCCAATTTAAATTGGCAATTTCTAGTCCTTGTAATTAATTCAGTTTGTTTTAATTCTGTTATACTCTTACGAGTTAATGGGTTTTGTTTTTTTTAATGAAAATTTATATAAGGCTGTGCCAGCCACTTAAACTGATTACTGTAGTCTTGGGTCGTGTTGACTATTCCGGATGTTCTCCACGTTCCTGCTTGGGGTATGATAAAAATATACAGGCTGTCTGCCAGGTTGAACCTGTGTCTGTGATACGTGTATATATTTATATGTGTATTTATGTGAATTATGTATTCCTTATGTGAGTGTGTTATGTACGGGGAATATTTATGCAACCATATTATTATAAATATTAAGAGATATTAAAGCAATTTTGTACTGTGATTTTAGATATTGAATTATGAGGGTAATTTTAAATTGCTAATTTGGGGAGTTTTGGGATACTAAGGAATTGTGCATGATGATATAAATTAAATGTAAATTGTGATAAAACAGTTTTTGAATTTTTAACAAAATTGCAGTTAAGATGTAATGTGTAGATAACAAAAACTGTTATTTTTGGGTAAAAGCGAGTTTTAATTGCAAGTCCCGTCTCACTAGACCCAGCACATTTTATGCTTCATCTAGGCCCCCCGCCTAGTTTTAAATATCCGGTAACTTCTCCTTCAAAAAAAAAAAAAAAAAAAAAAACTATAAAAATTGAACCAAAATTAATGAGGGGTTACATTTGGTAGCAGAGCGTGGTTCTTTCTATGGTAGAATCCTTGGGTCCTTGGGTGTGACGGGGCTTGCAAACTCGGAAATAATTAGAGACAAGTCAAACTCCGAAAATTTTGGAAAAGCGAATATAGATGTAGATGTTATATTATGTTTAATGTTTAATGTGCATATGTGAATGAATGTATAATTGTTAGCCTGGTGCCGCCACGTGGCTGCGTTTTTGTTGTTTTTGGTGGGATATTTTCATTTGGAGACTTGGAATTACCGGAGATCTGGGGGCAGGGCTGGGGAGCCGGCTGCATTATTAGTAGATATGGGAGTGATTGCGCGTGAGTTTAGCGGGATGCGGTATGGCCCGATCGGAAGTCGGAACCATCACCGACAAGATTTAATGTTTGAAGTTTGTAATAATATGTCCTTGTGAAGTGTCACGTTGTGGTAGGTGTTAGGTGTTATTGATCTTATGTTTATGTTATAGTCCAAGGTTGTTTCTCCTCTTGTGTGTCTGAAAGAGAGCTGGTTCAGGAGTGGTTCGGATCTCCGCAGCGCTAGGGAACCCGGGGATACTCTTGATGGAAGGATTAGTACTCGAGGACTTCTGATTTGAATTCTTTTTAGGGATGAGCGCGATAAATCCAGATTTGTTTCTCAAGCACGAGCTCGAGTTTGAGATTAAATCCCGGGGGGGGAGGCCCCAGGGGGATATCGCTTCTTTGAGGAAGCAGTTAAGGGACGCCCTCTCCGCCGGAGGGGCGACGTCCATTGTTAAGGTAACAGATGTGACGGCGGAAGTGGAACTGTGCCAGGAGAAGTGAGGAGATTTGCGGGAGTTGGTCGAGGATCTGGAGTCGGCCCCGTTCACCTTGAGGGCGAAGCAGAGGCTCCGGCAGCGGGTGGAACACCTACAACACCGATTCGAGAACTTGTCCGCGCAGACGACGATCGCCGAAGTCAGCGCTATACTGAAGTTACTCACGGACCAGGTGGTGAAGGCATTGCTGAATTTTGAGACGGGGCAATCTCACACTACCGTGGACTCTCCTCAGCCTCCTAAGTTGGACATGGAGCAGACACAGAATCCGCCGGCTCAGTTGCCTGCTTTCTCGGGCGGGTTGGGCGTTGCTTATAATAAATTACCGAATCCTCTTTCCACGATTATCCAGCAGCTACCGGTCGTAGATGGCCTGGATGTGGACAAGCTGATGTTGTTTTTTAAAAAATTGTTCCAGCTGTCTGACTTCCCGGGGATGTCAGACTGCACTCTCCTTGAGCTCGTGTATCCCTACTGTCGTGGGTCCATGGCTGAGCGGGTCGCACAGACTATACGATGTGGCGGCAGTGTGACGTGTTTCCATCGGGGGGTGTTGGACGCATGCGTGCCTGGGAGATTGCGGGAGAAATTGCGATATCGACATTGTTATCGAGTACAAGCAAACGGGGAGAGTTTCGCTGAGTTTGTGCTCACCATCTGTGAGTCTGTAAAAATCCTGGGGTTGGGACTGCCTGAGGAGGAGGTCGTACAAATGATTTTCGAAGGGGTTACACTCCAGGAGAGGTCGCGCTTAGTGTTTGCTGAGTGGCCGCGCAGTTTTGGAGATCTGGACAAGCTGTTGTGTTATCCCGGGCGATCCAAGTTAATGACGAGTCCCGAGGACCCGCAAGGACGAGTCAGTTCGAGTTTCGAAGGGAGGAGCGACGTGCGGTTCAGTCCCAACCCCGACCGGAAGGATTCGCCGGCGATCAGGGCGAAGTTTGTTTCCACTGTAGGAGACAGGGGCATGTTGCCGGCAATTGTCCGGAGGGTGGTGTGCGTCCGAACCTTCCCCCGAGGGTCCGGTCTACAAAAAAACTGAATACCCAGCAGAAGACAGGTCGGAGGATGTCTTCCCCTCACACTAAGTCTTTTCTGTGTCCTACTACCTCCATGCCAAGGATAGGTCCCGACTCTTCTAACATCAAGGTCCTTGCTACTATCCCGCAACAGGCTTCTATATGCCCCTTCCTGTCGCTCGAGGTAAATGCTGAGAGCATTGGTTGACTCCGGTTCAGCCCGATCTATTATCTCATCTCGAGTGTGTGCGGACCTTGAGAAGCAGGACTTAATAAAGAGGTCGGATCGGTCGGCAGTAGTATGCTGGACTGCGTCACGGGAAATCCTGCCCATCTCCCGGGTGATTTCCTTTAAGTTCAAAATCGACGGTTTTTCCTGGGTGTGGCCTTTTCTGGTTTCTTTGGCTCTGGGAGTTGATTGTATCATTGGTGCAGACTTTATCGCTAAAAGCGGTCTCGTGTTGGACATCCATGGGCACCAATGTTATTTAAAGTTTAATCGGGGAGTCGTTATTCCGTTTCTTGGATACCAGGGAGCTAAGGGAAGTATCCAAGAGGTGGCTTGTCCCGATTCTGCACGAGACCATAACACTCCATCCCAGCAGAAAGCCTTAGACCAACTGTGTGAGGAATTTCTCTCGGTGCTAACTCACACCCTGGGACTCACACATTTGTTGAAGTACAAAATTCGTCTTACTGACTCCATAATAGTTAGGTCACACCCTTATAAATTCGCCCCTCCGAAAATGGCCGTTCTAAGGGGGAAGGTTCAAGAGCTGTTAGAGCAAGGGGTCATTGAACCTTCCAATTCTAGTTATGCAAGTCCAGCGTTTCTGGTACCCAAGCCTGGGGGTAAGCACCGCATGGTGATAGATTAGAGAAAACTAAATGCAAACATTGAAGTGGATTCGGTTCCCCTTCCGGATCTTCACTCGGCTTTTGACTAGTTTAGTGAGGCCAAGTATTTCACCGTGATTGACCTCAATGCTGGATATCACCAGATCCCTTTATCCAAGGAAAGCAGACCTTACACGGTGTTATGTGTGCCGTGAAATTTATATCGGTATACTCGAGTTCCTATGGGTCTGGCAGTGGGGGCCCAAACCCTCACCCGTCTACTCGACCGGGTATTTCAGGATGTTAAATTTAAATTCATTTTTAATTACTTAGATGACTTGCTAGTGTACAGTAAGACGTATGAAGCACATCTATGTTATCTAAGGCAGGTGATGTGCAGGTTGAGGAGCGCGGGCCTCACGGTTTATCCTGAGAAAGTGCGGTTGGCACAGGAGAGTATTTCATTTTTGGGGCATCTGGTCTCGCACCGTGGTGTCACAGTGGACCCTGAAAGGACACAGGGCATCCGGGACTTTCCACCTCCTAGGGATGCCAAAGGCATTACTAGGGTTGTCGGCATGGTACATTTTTACAGGAGGTTTATTCCAAACGCAACAGAGATAGCTGCACCATTGAATGAATTGAGAAAGAAAGGGACCAAATTTGTGTGGGGTGAGAGACAGCAGAAGGCCTTTGAGACCTTGGAGGAAGCTATCATCTCCCCACCGGTGCTACGGATGCCAGATTTTTCGCAACCGTTTATCCTGCAGACGGATGCGAGTTCGGTGGCGCTCGGGGCGGGTCTGTCCCAAGTCGTTGATGGTGCTAGGCAGCCTGTGGCCTTTATTTCACGAACGTTGACCCAGCAAAAACAAAAGTCTTCAGTGTATGAGCTAGAGTGTCTAGCCGTCGTGTACGCTCTAGATAAGTTCAGGCGTTTCCTGGAACATGCTGAGTTCCTGCTCGAGACCGACAATCAGGCTCTCTCTTGGCTTCTTGCTCATCCCCGGCAACTGGGTAAAATTGGTAGATGGTTGGTCAAGATCTCATCCTTCAAGTTCAAGGTGCAAATCATTAGGGGAACTCAAAATGTGGTTGCAGATGCATTGTCACGCATGTTTTCCCAGCCCAGTGAAGTCCAATCTGAGCGACCCTGTTCCGTTCTGCTAGACTTTCCGTTAGCCTTCACTGATGTGTTGCCCCATCAGTTGAACAACGAAGAGCTGGGTGCTATCATCCAGAACATAAAGGAGGGTAACGTACAGGCCCCTTAGTTCCTGTCCAAGGGCGTCCTGTGCTGTAGAGAGAGAAAGGGCGTGCCCCTAAGGTCGTGCTGCCTAGCAAGTTAGTGCCCATGGTCTTCAGTTATTATCATAATTCCCCAGTAGGAGGCCACAAGGGAATTTCTAAGGCCATTTCCAGCATTAGGCGACACTTCATCTGGAAGGCCATGGATAGGGACGTTGCGACCAGGGTTAAGAGCTGTCATCTATGTGGCTTGAGTAAGCCTGCCCAGAACACCAAATTAGGGTTGTTGTCATCTGACGTGGCGAGCAGATCGATGGAGAAGCTATTCATCGACTACGTGGGGCCCTTCCCCCGAAGCAAGTCTGGTAATGCTTACCTGCTTGTATGTGTGGATGCTTTTTCGAAGTTTGTCTGGCTACTGCCCTTACGGCAGGCAACGGCTCGTTTGAACATAAGCGCGCTCCAGAATCAGATCTTTCAGCATTTCGGTCTTCCGACCATCATTGTCTCTGGCAATGGTCCCCAGTTCATTTCGGGTGAGTTCCGGCGGTTGTGTTCTGCCAGTGGGATCAAACATGTAACCACTTCTCCCTATTACCCACAGCCGTCCCATGCGGAGAGATTTAATAGGGATCTCCGGTCCGCACTTATTGTTTATCATGCAGAGCAACAGACCACCTGGGACCAGAATCTGAAGTGGTTACAGCTAGCTTTTAATACGGCCCTACATGACAGTCACCAAGCCGTTCCCTTTGAAATTATGTTTGGAATCGCGCCCGCACTCCCTTTGATTAACTTGTGGAACATTGAGGATCTTCTGCCACGGGAGCCGGATAGTGGGACAGCAGAGAGGTGGAAGGAGGCTCGGAAGAATTTGCTGCGATCGCACGAGCGGGTCTGTGGATAAGAGAGCCTCTAAGTTATGCTATCGCTGGTCGGGGCCATATCGTATCCTGGGGTTCGCGTCGCCGGTGACGGCTCGGTTGGGCGAACCGGGAAGTGATTCGAAGGAAATAACAACACATATTTCGAAGCTAAAGCTCTGTCGAAAAGGGTAGACGGGCTGATATAGGGAGGGGGCGAAATTTGGTGGTCTCCAGGTATGTGGGGGATTGTTGTCACTCTGAAGGGGTATGCAAGAGAATGATAAGGTAGCGGGTAAGTGTTCCGCACCGTCCCGGTGGGTTTCGTCTACTTAAGGGATGCGCCCCTGCCTGCGCGAGCCTTGGTTTTCTCCATTCTTCCTTATTTCCGGAGGGAGCCATGTCCTTACCTTTCGTCCCAGGTCTTGACCTTTCAATGATCCTTGCCCTTTCCATCTTCTCGATTGTCCTAACCCTCCCCTTAGAAAAACATAAAATATCCAAAAAAAAAGTGAGTTAGAGAGTGGATGGTGGGCGACGTGGAGGAGCGGGTCGGTCGTGCTCCTCCTCCTCCACATTGTTCACGACATGCCCTTGGAGCGCACATGTATTAGGTTATAGGAATGTATATATATTGTAACGGTAATAAATTGGTTGATTGTTCGTTCGTATTCGGGTTACTTACGATCGAGACGTAGCCTCACCTCGGGTTCGTCTATTTGTAACCAGAGAATATTTCGTTACATACAATGTTATTGTGGATCAGTTTACTTGTATTTATGTAGCGTGCACTTGAATACACCGTCCGTTAGAAATGTCGACTTGTAATATGGATAAATGATGTAGCGACAAACTCGCACGGGAGTCGTCGATGTAAATTATAAATGTATTATGTCGAACGGCGAATGATTTCGTAAATTGCCGCTTACTCCCACTACGCTGCTTCTTTTACGTGACGTCACTCAGCGATGCCAACTATCGGGTCAGCTACAACCTGTGAATTCTATTTACTAAATATAACGGCAATAATAATGACTCACAATTATCATCAAACATATATCCTTGTGGAATCCTTTATTTGGAAAAAACACTGGTTAACTTGTTTTAATAATTTTTAAACAGAATAATCGTAATTGTAGTACAAAATATAAGTCTTCTTTACCAGTTGGCAGCGGTAGCTGTTCAGTATTCCTTCCTTAGATCAAAACAATGCTTTTGTTAACGTTTTAAATTAAAATATATAAATTATCTCAGGGCGTATATGGTTCGGGGATTTATAATTATACAAAATATTACACTATTAATCAAAATACAAGTTCACAATCATGGGATATTACAACGTTAGAGTGATAGGTGCACACAGAAATCGTATAGTTGTTGCCAGTTTTAAAAAGGTTATGTCTAAATCAGGCTTTTATAGTTATTATGTGAATTAAAAGTTCTTGTTGTGTTTAAAAGGTGTTAGTCTTATATGGTGTTATTAGTGGTTGTTTCTAGTGTTCGTGTTATATGGTGTCTGTAATTCAGTTGATTATTGCTTAAAATAGGTGTATACAAGTGTATGTGTTGAAGTACGATATAATGAGATGTCAGATCACCAAATCCTCTTCTTGTACTCTTCTTAGTTGTAAATAGGTCCCACGTACACGTCAGGTCTTCTTCTCGTCTCTCGTCCACTTCAAATCTTCTTTCTGGTGATTATTCCTTCTCATCCATCTAATGGGTAGTCTTCAGTTATTACAAAAAGTTTGTGTAGTGTACTTCTAACAGTATTTATCTATTGGTATTGTTTTTTCACACTTTATAACATATAATGTAAGACGATTTAAGAACGCGTCTATCTGCTAAGATCGTTGTCAAAGAAGTCTCATTTTATTTATCCGAAATTTCTGGTTGCTAAGGGTAAACTTGGAACCTGGTTGGTCAATTCGAATAGACATTGTCATCAACTTTTATTATTTCAGAATCTAAATTTGTTCAAAATCTTTAATTTAACGTAACTTTTCTATACTGAATGGGAGTTTAAAACCATTATCAGCATTATTTTGATCTTCACATGGTTATATTTAGACACCAAACATGCCTATTTTTGCTTAAGAACTATGGATGTTACAATTTTGTTATTTGGAATTTTCTTAAAGAACTTGATATGTGTTATTTTGTTTCTATATTCCTTGTATACATTATTACCTATAAATACATCAACCCTTTCACATTTGCTTTACAAAATTTGTAATATAATTGTTCAAAATTTACTAAATTTGGTTTCACCTGGCCTATGTAATAGTATTATTTTCATCATCATGTTATAACATCTCTAACAATTAAATTAACTTCTAACATTCATCAAAATGGTTTAACATATAACGTTATTTTAACAACACAAAATATATATTACTCTAATATTTAAAATTCATGTCCACATGGCTATGATTATACCAATTCCTTGCACAAATAGTTGTTTTCTACTCAAACTGTATAGGTGTTTGATATTTAACAAAACATCTTTGTATTGTCCATTCTGCTTGGTCAATTAATTTACCATGGTTTAACATCAGCTCTGTTGTGATATTTGTTAACACAACATAGAAAAATGGAATTAACATCATTGAATTGACATTCCTTAAAATTAATTGTATCCCCTGGTACATACAAAAAACACAACACAAATACTATTATATAAACACTGTGCTATAACATAAAACATGCACATTTAACAAAATAAATTCTATACTAATTATTTAGTCCTTTTTCAACTAATTTATGACTTATTCTGACACCGTCCATGTCATATTTACTATTCATATGGGTTTAAACATCCGTATACTTACTGATGTTTTGTGTTACAAAAATTACAATAAAGTGAACACTGTTGCTCTACCTCACACACAGTTCTAATAATCTTGTTACATTTACTGTTTATCTGTGTTTTATTCTTGTTATAAATGTTATTGTGACCATGTTATAATTTGTTGTTTACTGGACAACTCTATGAACTCTCTATGTGATAATTTTTGGTATGGTTCTTGTATCTATATTTTTGTTACATTGATTAACTTAATTATTTAACAATATTTCTCTTACATAATATTATATGTTTGGGTCTATTATCCCTCACTTTGTATTTTGATTATTTGGATTTAATGATACATCAACTGAAACCATTTGTTTCTTTATAGTCCTGGTTCATAAACCATTTGTCCTTATAAATCTTTGTTTGGTCAATACTGAAAGTTCATTGTCATAGTTGGGGTTTGAAGATATCTGCATCACTTAGCCTAAATCATTAATTTGGGTACGGTCAGTTGTCTTATTAGTCAGTCCAAAATTGTTAGTCGTTCCTCTTCACTATCATCTTTGAAGATATTGTTCTCCTTGTCAGCTTCTTAATCAAAGTCTTCATTAAATCAGGTACGATATTATGTTGTTCTAAATGTCATGTTACATATTACCCTGCCACCAAATTTGATCATTTTAATAAAATATTGTTTTTGTTGAAATTATCAATTACCTTCTTTTTCATATTATCATTTGTTATTCTTATTATGATCTGGTATACTTGTCTTTAATTATAAGTGTTCTATCCCTGGAACATGTTACTTCCCTAACAAATTAATCACCATATATTCTGGAATCAGTCGGGTGGCTCTCTTGACCTAATACCCCGCTGTCCTTATAATACATAATACATCAATAATATCGATTGCTGGAGCTATCTCGTCAGTCAATCACATTTAATAATCACTAGTCAATTCACGACTAAAATAAATAAAATAATATAATATATTCTTGGGATTGTTCACTCAGTCTAACTTCTCAGATCTAAATATTTTTTCCATTGATTCTTTCAGGTGTTTATTTTCTTGTGGCAATATTAATAACATTTTTTTTTTTCAATTGGTACTATCTTCCTTCCTTCTTTATCAGTACTGCTTAATCTTCATTTTTCATTCACTGTCTTCATTTAAATTAAAACATAACAAGTATTTGCATCTTCATTTGTTGTTGATTCTCTCACAATCATGATAGGTTATTTGTAGTAAATTTGTTTCTAGTCTTGTCTTATTTTCATCGTCGACTGTCTACACTTGTCCTTTTTTATTCATTTTATAGCACTATGGTTTCTTCTAATTTATGGATGTTGCATCCTTCTTCTATATTCTAATAATCAGTTCATAACTGTGTTTAATAAGAGGTGCTTGTTTTGTTTAGAATTTGGAAATTTATTCCCAGTTGTTTGTCTGATTGATTCATCATAACATTATCAAACTGTACTGTAAGTTGTCCTTACTATTCATTTGAATTCTGATATATTCAAATTTGTTTATTTGGCTTGATTTAAAGTTATATTTTGGATTATCAAAGTTGGTTAGATGAGCTTGCTATGTTCTTTGTGTTTTGAGGTTTTCTAATAATAGATTCTTCACTTCTAAATTAATTCTCATAAATAATTAGTTGTAAGTTGTTCTTACTATATTTTTAGAATTTTGTGGTTTTATAATAATAAATTCTTCAATTCCAAATTAATTCTCATAAATCATTAGTTGTAAGTTGTTCTTACTATATTTTTAGAATTTGGTGGTTTTATAATAATAAATTCTTCACTTCTTATTATAGTGCTTATTGTCATATGTCCTTCTGTACCCAGTATTGGTGATCTTTTGGTAATTTTCGTTATGTCGGTCAGTTGCTCATAATTTCTTTTTCTTTGACATGGGTTTTCGCCGTTGCCGGTTATCATAACATCAGTCCCTTTTTTGTGGAGGTGTATGGTATTAGACTTAACCGTAGTCTGTCACTTCATTTGCTCTCATTGTCCGGATGACCATAGTCTTCATCATCGTTCCGGTACTAGTGACTTCCCTGGCCTTTGTCTGGTATTTCATTTTTCCAGCCGCTATTCCTTTGTTGGCTGCTAAGCTTATTCGGCTCCCTCTATCATAGTGTTTTATACACCAGTACGTCTCTGGTCCATATGTGGTATTGCATGAAAAATATCTGTGAGGATCTTCATCTGAATTCTTAATTATTTGCTTATCTGAAGCCCCATAATCTGGTTCACCATCACACATCCACACTGAAGGAATACATTTTAGTGCACCTGTACACTGGAACTGTCCTGGATGGTACTCTAATGGAACACATTCTGGTGATTCACCTGTGCCGTCATCCCAGTCTGGTAAGATGTCATACTTCCATCTTTCTGGAATACACTGTCCAGTCCTGCGCTGAAACTGATCTAGTTCCCATGTTTTATTCAGTTTACCTCTGGTCCTTTCCCAGTGGTAAACTACTGTCTGCTGGTAAACCATCTCTGAGATTACCCTTAATCTACTTCCATTATTCCCGAAACTCACGATTTCTTCATGGTTGGTAACATGGATATTATCATCATCAAATAAACCCTGGTTCATCATCTCCATTTCTTCCTTTGTTTTCATTAATTTCTTTGGATGTGTTCTTCTTCTCTTCATTGGTTCCACTTCCTTATCTTTAGTATTTTCTTTGTTTCCGTTAGTTTTCTTTTCAGGTAATACTACTACTGGATCCTCTGTTTTGGCGTTTGGTTTTTCTTCTGTTTCTGGTTTGCTATCATTTTTTATTTCTTCGGTCATTTCCTCTATCTTTTCCTCCCTTTTCTTAAAGTTCTCGTCCAATTTCTTCATAATTTCCTGGTAATTTTCCTTCAATTCTTCCCTCAATGCTTTATTATTTGCGTCAATTTTTTCCTCCATTTTCTTGCTATTCTCTTTCAATTCTCCCATTTTTTCTTCAATTTCCTTATTAGTCTCTCCCAATTTTCGGCTCAACTCCTCCGTAGATTGTTTATTGTCCTGTTTTAATTCCTCCTTCAATTTTTCTAAGTTCTTATTACTGTTTTCTAAGGACTGTTTATTTTCCGTTTTTGATTCCTCTATTTTCTTACCCAAGTCTTCCTTCAATTTTTCTAAGTTTTTATTAGTATTCTCCGTAGACTGTTTACTCTCCTTTTTTAATTCTTTTAAATATTCCATAATGCTCTTCAGGTCGATGGTCTCTGTGACTTTGTCCGGTTCTTGTTTATCTCCTCGGTCCTCTCTTATTATTACTTCTACTTCTTCGACCGGTGTCGCTTCTTTATCTTCTATATTTAACTCGTCTACCTTCTCGGTTTCGGCCGCTCGTTTTCGCGATACCTCTCGCTTCCTCATCTTGTTTATTTTGGTTTATCTGTCTATTAATAATAATTTAATTTATATTAAATTACACACCCCACGTTGGGCGCCAATTCTGTAACGGTAATAAATTGGTTGATTGTTCGTTCGTATTCGGGTTACTTACGATCGAGACGTAGCCTCACCTCGGGTTCGTCTATTTGTAACCAGAGAATATTTCGTTACATACAATGTTATTGTGGATCAGTTTACTTGTATTTATGTAGCGTGCACTTGAATACACCGTCCGTTAGAAATGTCGACTTGTAATATGGATAAATGATGTAGCGACAAACTCGCACGGGAGTCGTCGATGTAAATTATAAATGTATTATGTCGAACGGCGAATGATTTCGTAAATTGCCGCTTACTCCCACTACGCTGCTTCTTTTACGTGACGTCACTCAGCGATGCCAACTATCGGGTCAGCTACAACCTGTGAATTCTATTTACTAAATATAACGGCAATAATAATGACTCACAATTATCATCAAACATATATCCTTGTGGAATCCTTTATTTGGAAAAAACACTGGTTAACTTGTTTTAATAATTTTTAAACAGAATAATCGTAATTGTAGTACAAAATATAAGTCTTCTTTACCAGTTGGCAGCGGTAGCTGTTCAGTATTCCTTCCTTAGATCAAAACAATGCTTTTGTTAACGTTTTAAATTAAAATATATCAATTATCTCAGGGCGTATATGGTTCGGGGATTTATAATTATACAAAATATTACACTATTAATCAAAATACAAGTTCACAATCATGGGATATTACAACGTTAGAGTGATAGGTGCACACAGAAATCGTATAGTGGTTGCCAGTTTTAAAAAGGTTATGTCTAAATCAGGCTTTTATAGTTATTATGTGAATTAAAAGTTCTTGTTGTGTTTAAAAGGTGTTAGTCTTATATGGTGTTATTAGTGGTTGTTTCTAGTGTTCGTGTTATATGGTGTCTGTAATTCAGTTGATTATTGCTTAAAATAGGTGTATACAAGTGTATGTGTTGAAGTACGATATAATGAGATGTCAGATCACCAAATCCTCTTCTTGTACTCTTCTTAGTTGTAAATAGGTCCCACGTACACGTCAGGTCTTCTTCTCGTCTCTCGTCCACTTCAAATCTTCTTTCTGGTGATTATTCCTTCTCATCCATCTAATGGGTAGTCTTCAGTTATTACAAAAAGTTTGTGTAGTGTACTTCTAACAGTATTTATCTATTGGTATTGTTTTTTCACACTTTATAACATATAATGTAAGACGATTTAAGAACGCGTCTATCTGCTAAGATCGTTGTCAAAGAAGTCTCATTTTATTTATCCGAAATTTCTGGTTGCTAAGGGTAAACTTGGAACCTGGTTGGTCAATTCGAATAGACATTGTCATAAACTTTTATTATTTCAGAACCTAAATTTGTTCAAAATCTTTAATTTAACGTAACTTTTCTATACTGAATGGGAGTTTAAAACCATTATCAGCATTATTTTGATCTTCACATGGTTATATTTAGACACCAAACATGCCTATTTTTGCTTAAGAACTATGGATGCTACAATTTTGTTATTTGGAATTTTCTTAAAGAACTTGATATGTGTTATTTTGTTTCTATATTCCTTGTATACATTATTACCTATAAATACATCAACCCTTTCACATTTGCTTTACAAAATTTGTAATATAATTGTTCAAAATTTACTAAATTTGGTTTCACCTGGCCTATGTAATAGTATTATTTTCATCATCATGTTATAACATCTCTAACAATTAAATTAACTTCTAACATTCATCAAAATGGTTTAACATATAACGTTATTTTAACAACACAAAATATATATTACTCTAATATTTAAAATTCATGTCCACATGGCTATGATTATACCAATTCCTTGCACAAATAGTTGTTTTCTACTCAAACTGTATAGGTGTTTGACATTTAACAAAACATCTTTGTATTGTCCATTCTGCTTGGTCAATTAATTTACCATGGTTTAACATCAGCTCTGTTGTGATATTTGTTAACACAACATAGAAAAATGGAATTAACATCATTGAATTGACATTCCTTAAAATTAATTGTATCCCCTGGTACATACAAAAAACACAACACAAATACTATTATATAAACACGGTGCTATAACATAAAACATGCACATTTAACAAAATAAATTCTATACTAATTATTTAGTCCTTTGTCAACTAATTTATGACTTATTCTGACACCGTCCATGTCATATTTACTATTCATATGGGTTTAAACATCCGTATACTTACTGATGTTTTGTGTTACAAAAATTACAATAAAGTGAACACTGTTGCTCTACCTCACACACAGTTCTAATAATCTTGTTACATTTACTGTTTATCTGTGTTTTATTCTTGTTATAAATGTTATTGTGACCATGTTATAATTTGTTGTTTACTGGACAACTCTATGAACTCTCTATGTGATAATTTTTGGTATGGTTCTTGTATCTATATTTTTGTTACATTGATTAACTTAATTATTTAACAATATTTCTCTTACATAATATTATATGTTTGGGTCTATTATCCCTCACTTTGTATTTTGATTATTTGGATTTAATGATACATCAACTGAAACCATTTGTTTCTTTATAGTCCTGGTTCATAAACCATTTGTCCTTATAAATCTTTGTTTGGTCAATACTGAAAGTTCATTGTCATAGTTGGGGTTTGAAGATATCTGCATCACTTAGCCTAAATCATTAATTTGGGTACGGTCAGTTGTCTTATTAGTCAGTCCAAAATTGTTAGTCGTTCCTCTTCACTATCATCTTTGAAGATATTGTTCTCCTTGTCAGCTTCTTAATCAAAGTCTTCATTAAATCAGGTACGATATTATGTTGTTCTAAATGTCATGTTACATATTACCCTGCCACCAAATTTGATCATTTTAATAAAATATTGTTTTTGTTGAAATTATCAATTACCTTCTTTTTCATATTATCATTTGTTATTCTTATTATGATCTGGTATACTTGTCTTTAATTATAAGTGTTCTATCCCTGGAACATGTTACTTCCCTAACAAATTAATCACCATATATTCTGGAATCAGTCGGGTGGCTCTCTTGACCTAATACCCCGCTGTCCTTATAATACATAATACATCAATAATATCGATTGCTGGAGCTATCTCGTCAGTCAATCACATTTAATAATCACTAGTCTATTCACGACTAAAATAAATAAAATAATATAATATATTCTTGGGATTGTTCACTCAGTCTAACTTCTCAGATCTAAATATTTTTTCCATTGATTCTTTCAGGTGTTTATTTTCTTGTGGCAATATTAATAACATTTTTTTTTTCAATTGGTACTATCTTCCTTCCTTCTTTATCAGTACTGCTTAATCTTCATTTTTCATTCACTGTCTTCATTTAAATTAAAACATAACAAGTATTTGCATCTTCATTTGTTGTTGATTCTCTCACAATCATGATAGGTTATTTGTAGTAAATTTGTTTCTAGTCTTGTCTTATTTTCATCGTCGACTGTCTACACTTGTCCTTTTTTATTCATTTTATAGCACTATGGTTTCTTCTAATTTATGGATGTTGCATCCTTCTTCTATATTCTAATAATCAGTTCATAACTGTGTTTAATAAGAGGTGCTTGTTTTGTTTAGAATTTGGAAATTTATTCCCAGTTGTTTGTCTGATTGATTCATCATAACATTATCAAACTGTACTGTAAGTTGTCCTTACTATTCATTTGAATTCTGATATATTCAAATTTGTTTATTTGGCTTGATTTAAAGTTATATTTTGGATTATCAAAGTTGGTTAGATGAGCTTGCTATGTTCTTTGTGTTTTGAGGTTTTCTAATAATAGATTCTTCACTTCTAAATTAATTCTCATAAATAATTAGTTGTAAGTTGTTCTTACTATATTTTTAGAATTTTGTGGTTTTATAATAATAAATTCTTCAATTCCAAATTAATTCTCATAAATCATTAGTTGTAAGTTGTTCTTACTATATTTTTAGAATTTGGTGGTTTTATAATAATAAATTCTTCACTTCTTATTATAGTGCTTATTGTCATATGTCCTTCTGTACCCAGTATTGGTGATCTTTTGGTAATTTTCGTTATGTCGGTCAGTTGCTCATAATTTCTTTTTCTTTGACATGGGTTTTCGCCGTTGCCGGTTATCATAACATCAGTCCCTTTTTTGTGGAGGTGTATGGTATTAGACTTAACCGTAGTCTGTCACTTCATTTGCTCTCATTGTCCGGATGACCATAGTCTTCATCATCGTTCCGGTACTAGTGACTTCCCTGGCCTTTGTCTGGTATTTCATTTTTCCAGCCGCTATTCCTTTGTTGGCTGCTAAGCTTATTCGGCTCCCTCTATCATAGTGTTTTATACACCAGTACGTCTCTGGTCCATATGTGGTATTGCATGAAAAATATCTGTGAGGATCTTCATCTGAATTCTTAATTATTTGCTTATCTGAAGCCCCATAATCTGGTTCACCATCACACATCCACACTGAAGGAATACATTTTAGTGCACCTGTACACTGGAACTGTCCTGGATGGTACTCTAATGGAACACATTCTGGTGATTCACCTGTGCCGTCATCCCAGTCTGGTAAGATGTCATACTTCCATCTTTCTGGAATACACTGTCCAGTCCTGCGCTGAAACTGATCTAGTTCCCATGTTTTATTCAGTTTACCTCTGGTCCTTTCCCAGTGGTAAACTACTGTCTGCTGGTAAACCATCTCTGAGATTACCCTTAATCTACTTCCATTATTCCCGAAACTCACGATTTCTTCATGGTTGGTAACATGGATATTATCATCATCAAATAAACCCTGGTTCATCATCTCCATTTCTTCCTTTGTTTTCATTAATTTCTTTGGATGTGTTCTTCTTCTCTTCATTGGTTCCACTTCCTTATCTTTAGTATTTTCTTTGTTTCCGTTAGTTTTCTTTTCAGGTAATACTACTACTGGATCCTCTGTTTTGGCGTTTGGTTTTTCTTCTGTTTCTGGTTTGCTATCATTTTTTATTTCTTCGGTCATTTCCTCTATCTTTTCCTCCCTTTTCTTAAAGTTCTCGTCCAATTTCTTCATAATTTCCTGGTAATTTTCCTTCAATTCTTCCCTCAATGCTTTATTATTTGCGTCAATTTTTTCCTCCATTTTCTTGCTATTCTCTTTCAATTCTCCCATTTTTTCTTCAATTTCCTTATTAGTCTCTCCCAATTTTCGGCTCAACTCCTCCGTAGATTGTTTATTGTCCTGTTTTAATTCCTCCTTCAATTTTTCTAAGTTCTTATTACTGTTTTCTAAGGACTGTTTATTTTCCGTTTTTGATTCCTCTATTTTCTTACCCAAGTCTTCCTTCAATTTTTCTAAGTTTTTATTAGTATTCTCCGTAGACTGTTTACTCTCCTTTTTTAATTCTTTTAAATATTCCATAATGCTCTTCAGGTCGATGGTCTCTGTGACTTTGTCCGGTTCTTGTTTATCTCCTCGGTCCTCTCTTATTATTACTTCTACTTCTTCGACCGGTGTCGCTTCTTTATCTTCTATATTTAACTCGTCTACCTTCTCGGTTTCGGCCGCTCGTTTTCGCGATACCTCTCGCTTCCTCATCTTGTTTATTTTGGTTTATCTGTCTATTAATAATAATTTAATTTATATTAAATTACACACCCCACGTTGGGCGCCAATTCTGTAACGGTAATAAATTGGTTGATTGTTCGTTCGTATTCGGGTTACTTACGATCGAGACGTAGCCTCACCTCGGGTTCGTCTATTTGTAACCAGAGAATATTTCGTTACATACAATGTTATTGTGGATCAGTTTACTTGTATTTATGTAGCGTGCACTTGAATACACCGTCCGTTAGAAATGTCGACTTGTAATATGGATAAATGATGTAGCGACAAACTCGCACGGGAGTCGTCGATGTAAATTATAAATGTATTATGTCGAACGGCGAATGATTTCGTAAATTGCCGCTTACTCCCACTACGCTGCTTCTTTTACGTGACGTCACTCAGCGATGCCAACTATCGGGTCAGCTACAACCTGTGAATTCTATTTACTAAATATAACGGCAATAATAATGACTCACAATTATCATCAAACATATATCCTTGTGGAATCCTTTATTTGGAAAAAACACTGGTTAACTTGTTTTAATAATTTTTAAACAGAATAATCGTAATTGTAGTACAAAATATAAGTCTTCTTTACCAGTTGGCAGCGGTAGCTGTTCAGTATTCCTTCCTTAGATCAAAACAATGCTTTTGTTAACGTTTTAAATTAAAATATATCAATTATCTCAGGGCGTATATGGTTCGGGGATTTATAATTATACAAAATATTACACTATTAATCAAAATACAAGTTCACAATCATGGGATATTACAACGTTAGAGTGATAGGTGCACACAGAAATCGTATAGTGGTTGCCAGTTTTAAAAAGGTTATGTCTAAATCAGGCTTTTATAGTTATTATGTGAATTAAAAGTTCTTGTTGTGTTTAAAAGGTGTTAGTCTTATATGGTGTTATTAGTGGTTGTTTCTAGTGTTCGTGTTATATGGTGTCTGTAATTCAGTTGATTATTGCTTAAAATAGGTGTATACAAGTGTATGTGTTGAAGTACGATATAATGAGATGTCAGATCACCAAATCCTCTTCTTGTACTCTTCTTAGTTGTAAATAGGTCCCACGTACACGTCAGGTCTTCTTCTCGTCTCTCGTCCACTTCAAATCTTCTTTCTGGTGATTATTCCTTCTCATCCATCTAATGGGTAGTCTTCAGTTATTACAAAAAGTTTGTGTAGTGTACTTCTAACAGTATTTATCTATTGGTATTGTTTTTTCACACTTTATAACATATAATGTAAGACGATTTAAGAACGCGTCTATCTGCTAAGATCGTTGTCAAAGAAGTCTCATTTTATTTATCCGAAATTTCTGGTTGCTAAGGGTAAACTTGGAACCTGGTTGGTCAATTCGAATAGACATTGTCATCAACTTTTATTATTTCAGAATCTAAATTTGTTCAAAATCTTTAATTTAACGTAACTTTTCTATACTGAATGGGAGTTTAAAACCATTATCAGCATTATTTTGATCTTCACATGGTTATATTTAGACACCAAACATGCCTATTTTTGCTTAAGAACTATGGATGTTACAATTTTGTTATTTGGAATTTTCTTAAAGAACTTGATATGTGTTATTTTGTTTCTATATTCCTTGTATACATTATTACCTATAAATACATCAACCCTTTCACATTTGCTTTACAAAATTTCTAATATAATTGTTCAAAATTTACTAAATTTGGTTTCACCTGGCCTATGTAATAGTATTATTTTCATCATCATGTTATAACATCTCTAACAATTAAATTAACTTCTAACATTCATCAAAATGGTTTAACATATAACGTTATTTTAACAACACAAAATATATATTACTCTAATATTTAAAATTCATGTCCACATGGCTATGATTATACCAATTCCTTGCACAAATAGTTGTTTTCTACTCAAACTGTATAGGTGTTTGATATTTAACAAAACATCTTTGTATTGTCCATTCTGCTTGGTCAATTAATTTACCATGGTTTAACATCAGCTCTGTTGTGATATTTGTTAACACAACATAGAAAAATGGAATTAACATCATTGAATTGACATTCCTTAAAATTAATTGTATCCCCTGGTACATACAAAAAACACAACACAAATACTATTATATAAACACTGTGCTATAACATAAAACATGCACATTTAACAAAATAAATTCTATACTAATTATTTAGTCCTTTTTCAACTAATTTATGACTTATTCTGACACCGTCCATGTCATATTTACTATTCATATGGGTTTAAACATCCGTATACTTACTGATGTTTTGTGTTACAAAAATTACAATAAAGTGAACACTGTTGCTCTACCTCACACACAGTTCTAATAATCTTGTTACATTTACTGTTTATCTGTGTTTTATTCTTGTTATAAATGTTATTGTGACCATGTTATAATTTGTTGTTTACTGGACAACTCTATGAACTCTCTATGTGATAATTTTTGGTATGGTTCTTGTATCTATATTTTTGTTACATTGATTAACTTAATTATTTAACAATATTTCTCTTACATAATATTATATGTTTGGGTCTATTATCCCTCACTTTGTATTTTGATTATTTGGATTTAATGATACATCAACTGAAACCATTTGTTTCTTTATAGTCCTGGTTCATAAACCATTTGTCCTTATAAATCTTTGTTTGGTCAATACTGAAAGTTCATTGTCATAGTTGGGGTTTGAAGATATCTGCATCACTTAGCCTAAATCATTAATTTGGGTACGGTCAGTTGTCTTATTAGTCAGTCCAAAATTGTTAGTCGTTCCTCTTCACTATCATCTTTGAAGATATTGTTCTCCTTGTCAGCTTCTTAATCAAAGTCTTCATTAAATCAGGTACGATATTATGTTGTTCTAAATGTCATGTTACATATTACCCTGCCACCAAATTTGATCATTTTAATAAAATATTGTTTTTGTTGAAATTATCAATTACCTTCTTTTTCATATTATCATTTGTTATTCTTATTATGATCTGGTATACTTGTCTTTAATTATAAGTGTTCTATCCCTGGAACATGTTACTTCCCTAACAAATTAATCACCATATATTCTGGAATCAGTCGGGTGGCTCTCTTGACCTAATACCCCGCTGTCCTTATAATACATAATACATCAATAATATCGATTGCTGGAGCTATCTCGTCAGTCAATCACATTTAATAATCACTAGTCAATTCACGACTAAAATAAATAAAATAATATAATATATTCTTGGGATTGTTCACTCAGTCTAACTTCTCAGATCTAAATATTTTTTCCATTGATTCTTTCAGGTGTTTATTTTCTTGTGGCAATATTAATAACATTTTTTTTTTTCAATTGGTACTATCTTCCTTCCTTCTTTATCAGTACTGCTTAATCTTCATTTTTCATTCACTGTCTTCATTTAAATTAAAACATAACAAGTATTTGCATCTTCATTTGTTGTTGATTCTCTCACAATCATGATAGGTTATTTGTAGTAAATTTGTTTCTAGTCTTGTCTTATTTTCATCGTCGACTGTCTACACTTGTCCTTTTTTATTCATTTTATAGCACTATGGTTTCTTCTAATTTATGGATGTTGCATCCTTCTTCTATATTCTAATAATCAGTTCATAACTGTGTTTAATAAGAGGTGCTTGTTTTGTTTAGAATTTGGAAATTTATTCCCAGTTGTTTGTCTGATTGATTCATCATAACATTATCAAACTGTACTGTAAGTTGTCCTTACTATTCATTTGAATTCTGATATATTCAAATTTGTTTATTTGGCTTGATTTAAAGTTATATTTTGGATTATCAAAGTTGGTTAGATGAGCTTGCTATGTTCTTTGTGTTTTGAGGTTTTCTAATAATAGATTCTTCACTTCTAAATTAATTCTCATAAATAATTAGTTGTAAGTTGTTCTTACTATATTTTTAGAATTTTGTGGTTTTATAATAATAAATTCTTCAATTCCAAATTAATTCTCATAAATCATTAGTTGTAAGTTGTTCTTACTATATTTTTAGAATTTGGTGGTTTTATAATAATAAATTCTTCACTTCTTATTATAGTGCTTATTGTCATATGTCCTTCTGTACCCAGTATTGGTGATCTTTTGGTAATTTTCGTTATGTCGGTCAGTTGCTCATAATTTCTTTTTCTTTGACATGGGTTTTCGCCGTTGCCGGTTATCATAACATCAGTCCCTTTTTTGTGGAGGTGTATGGTATTAGACTTAACCGTAGTCTGTCACTTCATTTGCTCTCATTGTCCGGATGACCATAGTCTTCATCATCGTTCCGGTACTAGTGACTTCCCTGGCCTTTGTCTGGTATTTCATTTTTCCAGCCGCTATTCCTTTGTTGGCTGCTAAGCTTATTCGGCTCCCTCTATCATAGTGTTTTATACACCAGTACGTCTCTGGTCCATATGTGGTATTGCATGAAAAATATCTGTGAGGATCTTCATCTGAATTCTTAATTATTTGCTTATCTGAAGCCCCATAATCTGGTTCACCATCACACATCCACACTGAAGGAATACATTTTAGTGCACCTGTACACTGGAACTGTCCTGGATGGTACTCTAATGGAACACATTCTGGTGATTCACCTGTGCCGTCATCCCAGTCTGGTAAGATGTCATACTTCCATCTTTCTGGAATACACTGTCCAGTCCTGCGCTGAAACTGATCTAGTTCCCATGTTTTATTCAGTTTACCTCTGGTCCTTTCCCAGTGGTAAACTACTGTCTGCTGGTAAACCATCTCTGAGATTACCCTTAATCTACTTCCATTATTCCCGAAACTCACGATTTCTTCATGGTTGGTAACATGGATATTATCATCATCAAATAAACCCTGGTTCATCATCTCCATTTCTTCCTTTGTTTTCATTAATTTCTTTGGATGTGTTCTTCTTCTCTTCATTGGTTCCACTTCCTTATCTTTAGTATTTTCTTTGTTTCCGTTAGTTTTCTTTTCAGGTAATACTACTACTGGATCCTCTGTTTTGGCGTTTGGTTTTTCTTCTGTTTCTGGTTTGCTATCATTTTTTATTTCTTCGGTCATTTCCTCTATCTTTTCCTCCCTTTTCTTAAAGTTCTCGTCCAATTTCTTCATAATTTCCTGGTAATTTTCCTTCAATTCTTCCCTCAATGCTTTATTATTTGCGTCAATTTTTTCCTCCATTTTCTTGCTATTCTCTTTCAATTCTCCCATTTTTTCTTCAATTTCCTTATTAGTCTCTCCCAATTTTCGGCTCAACTCCTCCGTAGATTGTTTATTGTCCTGTTTTAATTCCTCCTTCAATTTTTCTAAGTTCTTATTACTGTTTTCTAAGGACTGTTTATTTTCCGTTTTTGATTCCTCTATTTTCTTACCCAAGTCTTCCTTCAATTTTTCTAAGTTTTTATTAGTATTCTCCGTAGACTGTTTACTCTCCTTTTTTAATTCTTTTAAATATTCCATAATGCTCTTCAGGTCGATGGTCTCTGTGACTTTGTCCGGTTCTTGTTTATCTCCTCGGTCCTCTCTTATTATTACTTCTACTTCTTCGACCGGTGTCGCTTCTTTATCTTCTATATTTAACTCGTCTACCTTCTCGGTTTCGGCCGCTCGTTTTCGCGATACCTCTCGCTTCCTCATCTTGTTTATTTTGGTTTATCTGTCTATTAATAATAATTTAATTTATATTAAATTACACACCCCACGTTGGGCGCCAATTCTGTAACGGTAATAAATTGGTTGATTGTTCGTTCGTATTCGGGTTACTTACGATCGAGACGTAGCCTCACCTCGGGTTCGTCTATTTGTAACCAGAGAATATTTCGTTACATACAATGTTATTGTGGATCAGTTTACTTGTATTTATGTAGCGTGCACTTGAATACACCGTCCGTTAGAAATGTCGACTTGTAATATGGATAAATGATGTAGCGACAAACTCGCACGGGAGTCGTCGATGTAAATTATAAATGTATTATGTCGAACGGCGAATGATTTCGTAAATTGCCGCTTACTCCCACTACGCTGCTTCTTTTACGTGACGTCACTCAGCGATGCCAACTATCGGGTCAGCTACAACCTGTGAATTCTATTTACTAAATATAACGGCAATAATAATGACTCACAATTATCATCAAACATATATCCTTGTGGAATCCTTTATTTGGAAAAAACACTGGTTAACTTGTTTTAATAATTTTTAAACAGAATAATCGTAATTGTAGTACAAAATATAAGTCTTCTTTACCAGTTGGCAGCGGTAGCTGTTCAGTATTCCTTCCTTAGATCAAAACAATGCTTTTGTTAACGTTTTAAATTAAAATATATCAATTATCTCAGGGCGTATATGGTTCGGGGATTTATAATTATACAAAATATTACACTATTAATCAAAATACAAGTTCACAATCATGGGATATTACAACGTTAGAGTGATAGGTGCACACAGAAATCGTATAGTGGTTGCCAGTTTTAAAAAGGTTATGTCTAAATCAGGCTTTTATAGTTATTATGTGAATTAAAAGTTCTTGTTGTGTTTAAAAGGTGTTAGTCTTATATGGTGTTATTAGTGGTTGTTTCTAGTGTTCGTGTTATATGGTGTCTGTAATTCAGTTGATTATTGCTTAAAATAGGTGTATACAAGTGTATGTGTTGAAGTACGATATAATGAGATGTCAGATCACCAAATCCTCTTCTTGTACTCTTCTTAGTTGTAAATAGGTCCCACGTACACGTCAGGTCTTCTTCTCGTCTCTCGTCCACTTCAAATCTTCTTTCTGGTGATTATTCCTTCTCATCCATCTAATGGGTAGTCTTCAGTTATTACAAAAAGTTTGTGTAGTGTACTTCTAACAGTATTTATCTATTGGTATTGTTTTTTCACACTTTATAACATATAATGTAAGACGATTTAAGAACGCGTCTATCTGCTAAGATCGTTGTCAAAGAAGTCTCATTTTATTTATCCGAAATTTCTGGTTGCTAAGGGTAAACTTGGAACCTGGTTGGTCAATTCGAATAGACATTGTCATAAACTTTTATTATTTCAGAATCTAAATTTGTTCAAAATCTTTAATTTAACGTAACTTTTCTATACTGAATGGGAGTTTAAAACCATTATCAGCATTATTTTGATCTTCACATGGTTATATTTAGACACCAAACATGCCTATTTTTGCTTAAGAACTATGGATGCTACAATTTTGTTATTTGGAATTTTCTTAAAGAACTTGATATGTGTTATTTTGTTTCTATATTCCTTGTATACATTATTACCTATAAATACATCAACCCTTTCACATTTGCTTTACAAAATTTGTAATATAATTGTTCAAAATTTACTAAATTTGGTTTCACCTGGCCTATGTAATAGTATTATTTTCATCATCATGTTATAACATCTCTAACAATTAAATTAACTTCTAACATTCATCAAAATGGTTTAACATATAACGTTATTTTAACAACACAAAATATATATTACTCTAATATTTAAAATTCATGTCCACATGGCTATGATTATACCAATTCCTTGCACAAATAGTTGTTTTCTACTCAAACTGTATAGGTGTTTGACATTTAACAAAACATCTTTGTATTGTCCATTCTGCTTGGTCAATTAATTTACCATGGTTTAACATCAGCTCTGTTGTGATATTTGTTAACACAACATAGAAAAATGGAATTAACATCATTGAATTGACATTCCTTAAAATTAATTGTATCCCCTGGTACATACAAAAAACACAACACAAATACTATTATATAAACACGGTGCTATAACATAAAACATGCACATTTAACAAAATAAATTCTATACTAATTATTTAGTCCTTTGTCAACTAATTTATGACTTATTCTGACACCGTCCATGTCATATTTACTATTCATATGGGTTTAAACATCCGTATACTTACTGATGTTTTGTGTTACAAAAATTACAATAAAGTGAACACTGTTGCTCTACCTCACACACAGTTCTAATAATCTTGTTACATTTACTGTTTATCTGTGTTTTATTCTTGTTATAAATGTTATTGTGACCATGTTATAATTTGTTGTTTACTGGACAACTCTATGAACTCTCTATGTGATAATTTTTGGTATGGTTCTTGTATCTATATTTTTGTTACATTGATTAACTTAATTATTTAACAATATTTCTCTTACATAATATTATATGTTTGGGTCTATTATCCCTCACTTTGTATTTTGATTATTTGGATTTAATGATACATCAACTGAAACCATTTGTTTCTTTATAGTCCTGGTTCATAAACCATTTGTCCTTATAAATCTTTGTTTGGTCAATACTGAAAGTTCATTGTCATAGTTGGGGTTTGAAGATATCTGCATCACTTAGCCTAAATCATTAATTTGGGTACGGTCAGTTGTCTTATTAGTCAGTCCAAAATTGTTAGTCGTTCCTCTTCACTATCATCTTTGAAGATATTGTTCTCCTTGTCAGCTTCTTAATCAAAGTCTTCATTAAATCAGGTACGATATTATGTTGTTCTAAATGTCATGTTACATATTACCCTGCCACCAAATTTGATCATTTTAATAAAATATTGTTTTTGTTGAAATTATCAATTACCTTCTTTTTCATATTATCATTTGTTATTCTTATTATGATCTGGTATACTTGTCTTTAATTATAAGTGTTCTATCCCTGGAACATGTTACTTCCCTAACAAATTAATCACCATATATTCTGGAATCAGTCGGGTGGCTCTCTTGACCTAATACCCCGCTGTCCTTATAATACATAATACATCAATAATATCGATTGCTGGAGCTATCTCGTCAGTCAATCACATTTAATAATCACTAGTCTATTCACGACTAAAATAAATAAAATAATATAATATATTCTTGGGATTGTTCACTCAGTCTAACTTCTCAGATCTAAATATTTTTTCCATTGATTCTTTCAGGTGTTTATTTTCTTGTGGCAATATTAATAACATTTTTTTTTTCAATTGGTACTATCTTCCTTCCTTCTTTATCAGTACTGCTTAATCTTCATTTTTCATTCACTGTCTTCATTTAAATTAAAACATAACAAGTATTTGCATCTTCATTTGTTGTTGATTCTCTCACAATCATGATAGGTTATTTGTAGTAAATTTGTTTCTAGTCTTGTCTTATTTTCATCGTCGACTGTCTACACTTGTCCTTTTTTATTCATTTTATAGCACTATGGTTTCTTCTAATTTATGGATGTTGCATCCTTCTTCTATATTCTAATAATCAGTTCATAACTGTGTTTAATAAGAGGTGCTTGTTTTGTTTAGAATTTGGAAATTTATTCCCAGTTGTTTGTCTGATTGATTCATCATAACATTATCAAACTGTACTGTAAGTTGTCCTTACTATTCATTTGAATTCTGATATATTCAAATTTGTTTATTTGGCTTGATTTAAAGTTATATTTTGGATTATCAAAGTTGGTTAGATGAGCTTGCTATGTTCTTTGTGTTTTGAGGTTTTCTAATAATAGATTCTTCACTTCTAAATTAATTCTCATAAATAATTAGTTGTAAGTTGTTCTTACTATATTTTTAGAATTTTGTGGTTTTATAATAATAAATTCTTCAATTCCAAATTAATTCTCATAAATCATTAGTTGTAAGTTGTTCTTACTATATTTTTAGAATTTGGTGGTTTTATAATAATAAATTCTTCACTTCTTATTATAGTGCTTATTGTCATATGTCCTTCTGTACCCAGTATTGGTGATCTTTTGGTAATTTTCGTTATGTCGGTCAGTTGCTCATAATTTCTTTTTCTTTGACATGGGTTTTCGCCGTTGCCGGTTATCATAACATCAGTCCCTTTTTTGTGGAGGTGTATGGTATTAGACTTAACCGTAGTCTGTCACTTCATTTGCTCTCATTGTCCGGATGACCATAGTCTTCATCATCGTTCCGGTACTAGTGACTTCCCTGGCCTTTGTCTGGTATTTCATTTTTCCAGCCGCTATTCCTTTGTTGGCTGCTAAGCTTATTCGGCTCCCTCTATCATAGTGTTTTATACACCAGTACGTCTCTGGTCCATATGTGGTATTGCATGAAAAATATCTGTGAGGATCTTCATCTGAATTCTTAATTATTTGCTTATCTGAAGCCCCATAATCTGGTTCACCATCACACATCCACACTGAAGGAATACATTTTAGTGCACCTGTACACTGGAACTGTCCTGGATGGTACTCTAATGGAACACATTCTGGTGATTCACCTGTGCCGTCATCCCAGTCTGGTAAGATGTCATACTTCCATCTTTCTGGAATACACTGTCCAGTCCTGCGCTGAAACTGATCTAGTTCCCATGTTTTATTCAGTTTACCTCTGGTCCTTTCCCAGTGGTAAACTACTGTCTGCTGGTAAACCATCTCTGAGATTACCCTTAATCTACTTCCATTATTCCCGAAACTCACGATTTCTTCATGGTTGGTAACATGGATATTATCATCATCAAATAAACCCTGGTTCATCATCTCCATTTCTTCCTTTGTTTTCATTAATTTCTTTGGATGTGTTCTTCTTCTCTTCATTGGTTCCACTTCCTTATCTTTAGTATTTTCTTTGTTTCCGTTAGTTTTCTTTTCAGGTAATACTACTACTGGATCCTCTGTTTTGGCGTTTGGTTTTTCTTCTGTTTCTGGTTTGCTATCATTTTTTATTTCTTCGGTCATTTCCTCTATCTTTTCCTCCCTTTTCTTAAAGTTCTCGTCCAATTTCTTCATAATTTCCTGGTAATTTTCCTTCAATTCTTCCCTCAATGCTTTATTATTTGCGTCAATTTTTTCCTCCATTTTCTTGCTATTCTCTTTCAATTCTCCCATTTTTTCTTCAATTTCCTTATTAGTCTCTCCCAATTTTCGGCTCAACTCCTCCGTAGATTGTTTATTGTCCTGTTTTAATTCCTCCTTCAATTTTTCTAAGTTCTTATTACTGTTTTCTAAGGACTGTTTATTTTCCGTTTTTGATTCCTCTATTTTCTTACCCAAGTCTTCCTTCAATTTTTCTAAGTTTTTATTAGTATTCTCCGTAGACTGTTTACTCTCCTTTTTTAATTCTTTTAAATATTCCATAATGCTCTTCAGGTCGATGGTCTCTGTGACTTTGTCCGGTTCTTGTTTATCTCCTCGGTCCTCTCTTATTATTACTTCTACTTCTTCGACCGGTGTCGCTTCTTTATCTTCTATATTTAACTCGTCTACCTTCTCGGTTTCGGCCGCTCGTTTTCGCGATACCTCTCGCTTCCTCATCTTGTTTATTTTGGTTTATCTGTCTATTAATAATAATTTAATTTATATTAAATTACACACCCCACGTTGGGCGCCAATTCTGTAACGGTAATAAATTGGTTGATTGTTCGTTCGTATTCGGGTTACTTACGATCGAGACGTAGCCTCACCTCGGGTTCGTCTATTTGTAACCAGAGAATATTTCGTTACATACAATGTTATTGTGGATCAGTTTACTTGTATTTATGTAGCGTGCACTTGAATACACCGTCCGTTAGAAATGTCGACTTGTAATATGGATAAATGATGTAGCGACAAACTCGCACGGGAGTCGTCGATGTAAATTATAAATGTATTATGTCGAACGGCGAATGATTTCGTAAATTGCCGCTTACTCCCACTACGCTGCTTCTTTTACGTGACGTCACTCAGCGATGCCAACTATCGGGTCAGCTACAACCTGTGAATTCTATTTACTAAATATAACGGCAATAATAATGACTCACAATTATCATCAAACATATATCCTTGTGGAATCCTTTATTTGGAAAAAACACTGGTTAACTTGTTTTAATAATTTTTAAACAGAATAATCGTAATTGTAGTACAAAATATAAGTCTTCTTTACCAGTTGGCAGCGGTAGCTGTTCAGTATTCCTTCCTTAGATCAAAACAATGCTTTTGTTAACGTTTTAAATTAAAATATATCAATTATCTCAGG
This sequence comes from Magicicada septendecula, assembly GCA_034769895.1. Classification (NCBI taxonomy): domain Eukaryota; kingdom Metazoa; phylum Arthropoda; class Insecta; order Hemiptera; family Cicadidae; genus Magicicada; species Magicicada septendecula. The sequence goes on from CM068368.1 coordinate 511,324,523, forward strand.
GCGTATATGGTTCGGGGATTTATAATTATACAAAATATTACACTATTAATCAAAATACAAGTTCACAATCATGGGATATTACAACGTTAGAGTGATAGGTGCACACAGAAATCGTATAGTGGTTGCCAGTTTTAAAAAGGTTATGTCTAAATCAGGCTTTTATAGTTATTATGTGAATTAAAAGTTCTTGTTGTGTTTAAAAGGTGTTAGTCTTATATGGTGTTATTAGTGGTTGTTTCTAGTGTTCGTGTTATATGGTGTCTGTAATTCAGTTGATTATTGCTTAAAATAGGTGTATACAAGTGTATGTGTTGAAGTACGATATAATGAGATGTCAGATCACCAAATCCTCTTCTTGTACTCTTCTTAGTTGTAAATAGGTCCCACGTACACGTCAGGTCTTCTTCTCGTCTCTCGTCCACTTCAAATCTTCTTTCTGGTGATTATTCCTTCTCATCCATCTAATGGGTAGTCTTCAGTTATTACAAAAAGTTTGTGTAGTGTACTTCTAACAGTATTTATCTATTGGTATTGTTTTTTCACACTTTATAACATATAATGTAAGACGATTTAAGAACGCGTCTATCTGCTAAGATCGTTGTCAAAGAAGTCTCATTTTATTTATCCGAAATTTCTGGTTGCTAAGGGTAAACTTGGAACCTGGTTGGTCAATTCGAATAGACATTGTCATAAACTTTTATTATTTCAGAATCTAAATTTGTTCAAAATCTTTAATTTAACGTAACTTTTCTATACTGAATGGGAGTTTAAAACCATTATCAGCATTATTTTGATCTTCACATGGTTATATTTAGACACCAAACATGCCTATTTTTGCTTAAGAACTATGGATGTTACAATTTTGTTATTTGGAATTTTCTTAAAGAACTTGATATGTGTTATTTTGTTTCTATATTCCTTGTATACATTATTACCTATAAATACATCAACCCTTTCACATTTGCTTTACAAAATTTCTAATATAATTGTTCAAAATTTACTAAATTTGGTTTCACCTGGCCTATGTAATAGTATTATTTTCATCATCATGTTATAACATCTCTAACAATTAAATTAACTTCTAACATTCATCAAAATGGTTTAACATATAACGTTATTTTAACAACACAAAATATATATTACTCTAATATTTAAAATTCATGTCCACATGGCTATGATTATACCAATTCCTTGCACAAATAGTTGTTTTCTACTCAAACTGTATAGGTGTTTGACATTTAACAAAACATCTTTGTATTGTCCATTCTGCTTGGTCAATTAATTTACCATGGTTTAACATCAGCTCTGTTGTGATATTTGTTAACACAACATAGAAAAATGGAATTAACATCATTGAATTGACATTCCTTAAAATTAATTGTATCCCCTGGTACATACAAAAAACACAACACAAATACTATTATATAAACACGGTGCTATAACATAAAACATGCACATTTAACAAAATAAATTCTATACTAATTATTTAGTCCTTTGTCAACTAATTTATGACTTATTCTGACACCGTCCATGTCATATTTACTATTCATATGGGTTTAAACATCCGTATACTTACTGATGTTTTGTGTTACAAAAATTACAATAAAGTGAACACTGTTGCTCTACCTCACACACAGTTCTAATAATCTTGTTACATTTACTGTTTATCTGTGTTTTATTCTTGTTATAAATGTTATTGTGACCATGTTATAATTTGTTGTTTACTGGACAACTCTATGAACTCTCTATGTGATAATTTTTGGTATGGTTCTTGTATCTATATTTTTGTTACATTGATTAACTTAATTATTTAACAATATTTCTCTTACATAATATTATATGTTTGGGTCTATTATCCCTCACTTTGTATTTTGATTATTTGGATTTAATGATACATCAACTGAAACCATTTGTTTCTTTATAGTCCTGGTTCATAAACCATTTGTCCTTATAAATCTTTGTTTGGTCAATACTGAAAGTTCATTGTCATAGTTGGGGTTTGAAGATATCTGCATCACTTAGCCTAAATCATTAATTTGGGTACGGTCAGTTGTCTTATTAGTCAGTCCAAAATTGTTAGTCGTTCCTCTTCACTATCATCTTTGAAGATATTGTTCTCCTTGTCAGCTTCTTAATCAAAGTCTTCATTAAATCAGGTACGATATTATGTTGTTCTAAATGTCATGTTACATATTACCCTGCCACCAAATTTGATCATTTTAATAAAATATTGTTTTTGTTGAAATTATCAATTACCTTCTTTTTCATATTATCATTTGTTATTCTTATTATGATCTGGTATACTTGTCTTTAATTATAAGTGTTCTATCCCTGGAACATGTTACTTCCCTAACAAATTAATCACCATATATTCTGGAATCAGTCGGGTGGCTCTCTTGACCTAATACCCCGCTGTCCTTATAATACATAATACATCAATAATATCGATTGCTGGAGCTATCTCGTCAGTCAATCACATTTAATAATCACTAGTCTATTCACGACTAAAATAAATAAAATAATATAATATATTCTTGGGATTGTTCACTCAGTCTAACTTCTCAGATCTAAATATTTTTTCCATTGATTCTTTCAGGTGTTTATTTTCTTGTGGCAATATTAATAACATTTTTTTTTTCAATTGGTACTATCTTCCTTCCTTCTTTATCAGTACTGCTTAATCTTCATTTTTCATTCACTGTCTTCATTTAAATTAAAACATAACAAGTATTTGCATCTTCATTTGTTGTTGATTCTCTCACAATCATGATAGGTTATTTGTAGTAAATTTGTTTCTAGTCTTGTCTTATTTTCATCGTCGACTGTCTACACTTGTCCTTTTTTATTCATTTTATAGCACTATGGTTCCTTCTAATTTATGGATGTTGCATCCTTCTTCTATATTCTAATAATCAGTTCATAACTGTGTTTAATAAGAGGTGCTTGTTTTGTTTAGAATTTGGAAATTTATTCCCAGTTGTTTGTCTGATTGATTCATCATAACATTATCAAACTGTACTGTAAGTTGTCCTTACTATTCATTTGAATTCTGATATATTCAAATTTGTTTATTTGGCTTGATTTAAAGTTATATTTTGGATTATCAAAGTTGGTTAGATGAGCTTGCTATGTTCTTTGTGTTTTGAGGTTTTCTAATAATAGATTCTTCACTTCTAAATTAATTCTCATAAATAATTAGTTGTAAGTTGTTCTTACTATATTTTTAGAATTTTGTGGTTTTATAATAATAAATTCTTCAATTCCAAATTAATTCTCATAAATCATTAGTTGTAAGTTGTTCTTACTATATTTTTAGAATTTGGTGGTTTTATAATAATAAATTCTTCACTTCTTATTATAGTGCTTATTGTCATATGTCCTTCTGTACCCAGTATTGGTGATCTTTTGGTAATTTTCGTTATGTCGGTCAGTTGCTCATAATTTCTTTTTCTTTGACATGGGTTTTCGCCGTTGCCGGTTATCATAACATCAGTCCCTTTTTTGTGGAGGTGTATGGTATTAGACTTAACCGTAGTCTGTCACTTCATTTGCTCTCATTGTCCGGATGACCATAGTCTTCATCATCGTTCCGGTACTAGTGACTTCCCTGGCCTTTGTCTGGTATTTCATTTTTCTAGCCGCTATTCCTTTGTTGGCTGCTAAGCTTATTCGGCTCCCTCTATCATAGTGTTTTATACACCAGTACGTCTCTGGTCCATATGTGGTATTGCATGAAAAATATCTGTGAGGATCTTCATCTGAATTCTTAATTATTTGCTTATCTGAAGCCCCATAATCTGGTTCACCATCACACATCCACACTGAAGGAATACATTTTAGTGCACCTGTACACTGGAACTGTCCTGGATGGTACTCTAATGGAACACATTCTGGTGATTCACCTGTGCCGTCATCCCAGTCTGGTAAGATGTCATACTTCCACCTTTCTGGAATACACTGTCCAGTCCTGCGCTGAAACTGATCTAGTTCCCATGTTTTATTCAGTTTACCTCTGGTCCTTTCCCAGTGGTAAACTACTGTCTGCTGGTAAACCATCTCTGAGATTACCCTTAATCTACTTCCATTATTCCCGAAACTCACGATTTCTTCATGGTTGGTAACATGGATATTATCATCATCAAATAAACCCTGGTTCATCATCTCCATTTCTTCCTTTGTTTTCATTAATTTCTTTGGATGTGTTCTTTACTCTTCATTGGTTCCACTTCCTTATCTTTAGTATTTTCTTTGTTTCCGTTAGTTTTCTTTTCAGGTAATACTACTACTGGATCCTCTGTTTTGGCGTTTGGTTTTTCTTCTGTTTCTGGTTTGCTATCATTTTTTATTTCTTCGGTCATTTCCTCCATCTTTTCCTCCCTTTTCTTAAAGTTCTCGTCCAATTTCTTCATAATTTCCTGGTAATTTTCCTTCAATTCTTCCCTCAATGCTTTATTATTTGCGTCAATTTTTTCCTCCATTTTCTTGCTATTCTCTTTCAATTCTCCCATTTTTTCTTCAATTTCCTTATTAGTCTCTCCCAATTTTCGGCTCAACTCCTCCGTAGATTGTTTATTGTCATGTTTTAATTCCTCCTTCAATTTTTCTAAGTTCTTATTACTGTTTTCTATGGACTGTTTATTTTCCGTTTTTGATTCCTCTATTTTCTTACCCAAGTCTTCCTTCAATTTTTCTAAGTTTTTATTAGTATTCTCCGTAGACTGTTTACTCTCCTTTTTTAATTCTTTTAAATATTCCATAATGCTCTTCAGGTCGATGGTCTCTGTGACTTTGTCCGGTTCTTGTTTATCTCCTCGGTCCTCTCTTATTATTACTTCTACTTCTTCGACCGGTGTCGCTTCTTTATCTTCTATATTTAACTCGTCTACCTTCTCGGTTTCGGCCGCTCGTTTTCGCGATACCTCTCGCTTCCTCATCTTGTTTATTTTGGTTTATCTGTCTATTAATAATAATTTAATTTATATTAAATTACACGCCCCACGTTGGGCGCCAATTCTGTAACGGTAATAAATTGGTTGATTGTTCGTTCGTATTCGGGTTACTTAAGATCGAGACGTAGCCTCACCTCGGGTTCGTCTATTTGTAACCAGAGAATATTTCGTTACATACAATGTTATTGTGTATCAGTTTACTTGTATTTATGTAGCGTGCACTTGAATACACCGTCCGTTAGAAATGTCGACTTGTAATATGGATAAATGATGTAGCGACAAACTCGCACGGGAGTCGTCGATGTAAATTATAAATGTATTATGTCGAACGGCGAATGATTTCGTAAATTGCCGCTTACTCCCACTACGCTGCTTCTTTTACGTGACGTCACTCAGCGATGCCAACTATCGGGTCAGCTACAACCTGTGAATTCTATTTACTAAATATAACGGCAATAATAATGACTCACAATTATCATCAAACATATATCCTTGTGGAATCCTTTATTTGGAAAAAACACTGGTTAACTTGTTTTAATAATTTTTAAACAGAATAATCGTAATTGTAGTACAAAATATAAGTCTTCTTTACCAGTTGGCAGCGGTAGCTGTTCAGTATTCCTTCCTTAGATCAAAACAATGCTTTTGTTAACGTTTTAAATTAAAATATATCAATTATCTCAGGGCGTATATGGTTCGGGGATTTATAATTATACAAAATATTACACTATTAATCAAAATACAAGTTCACAATCATGGGATATTACAACGTTAGAGTGATAGGTGCACACAGAAATCGTATAGTGGTTGCCAGTTTTAAAAAGGTTATGTCTAAATCAGGCTTTTATAGTTATTATGTGAATTAAAAGTTCTTGTTGTGTTTAAAAGGTGTTAGTCTTATATGGTGTTATTAGTGGTTGTTTCTAGTGTTCGTGTTATATGGTGTCTGTAATTCAGTTGATTATTGCTTAAAATAGGTGTATACAAGTGTATGTGTTGAAGTACGATATAATGAGATGTCAGATCACCAAATCCTCTTCTTGTACTCTTCTTAGTTGTAAATAGGTCCCACGTACACGTCAGGTCTTCTTCTCGTCTCTCGTCCACTTCAAATCTTCTTTCTGGTGATTATTCCTTCTCATCCATCTAATGGGTAGTCTTCAGTTATTACAAAAAGTTTGTGTAGTGTACTTCTAACAGTATTTATCTATTGGTATTGTTTTTTCACACTTTATAACATATAATGTAAGACGATTTAAGAACGCGTCTATCTGCTAAGATCGTTGTCAAAGAAGTCTCATTTTATTTATCCGAAATTTCTGGTTGCTAAGGGTAAACTTGGAACCTGGTTGGTCAATTCGAATAGACATTGTCATAAACTTTTATTATTTCAGAATCTAAATTTGTTCAAAATCTTTAATTTAACGTAACTTTTCTATACTGAATGGGAGTTTAAAACCATTATCAGCATTATTTTGATCTTCACATGGTTATATTTAGACACCAAACATGCCTATTTTTGCTTAAGAACTATGGATGTTACAATTTTGTTATTTGGAATTTTCTTAAAGAACTTGATATGTGTTATTTTGTTTCTATATTCCTTGTATACATTATTACCTATAAATACATCAACCCTTTCACATTTGCTTTACAAAATTTCTAATATAATTGTTCAAAATTTACTAAATTTGGTTTCACCTGGCCTATGTAATAGTATTATTTTCATCATCATGTTATAACATCTCTAACAATTAAATTAACTTCTAACATTCATCAAAATGGTTTAACATATAACGTTATTTTAACAACACAAAATATATATTACTCTAATATTTAAAATTCATGTCCACATGGCTATGATTATACCAATTCCTTGCACAAATAGTTGTTTTCTACTCAAACTGTATAGGTGTTTGACATTTAACAAAACATCTTTGTATTGTCCATTCTGCTTGGTCAATTAATTTACCATGGTTTAACATCAGCTCTGTTGTGATATTTGTTAACACAACATAGAAAAATGGAATTAACATCATTGAATTGACATTCCTTAAAATTAATTGTATCCCCTGGTACATACAAAAAACACAACACAAATACTATTATATAAACACTGTGCTATAACATAAAACATGCACATTTAACAAAATAAATTCTATACTAATTATTTAGTCCTTTGTCAACTAATTTATGACTTATTCTGACACCGTCCATGTCATATTTACTATTCATATGGGTTTAAACATCCGTATACTTACTGATGTTTTGTGTTACAAAAATTACAATAAAGTGAACACTGTTGCTCTACCTCACACACAGTTCTAATAATCTTGTTACATTTACTGTTTATCTGTGTTTTATTCTTGTTATAAATGTTATTGTGACCATGTTATAATTTGTTGTTTACTGGACAACTCTATGAACTCTCTATGTGATAATTTTTGGTATGGTTCTTGTATCTATATTTTTGTTACATTGATTAACTTAATTATTTAACAATATTTCTCTTACATAATATTATATGTTTGGGTCTATTATCCCTCACTTTGTATTTTGATTATTTGGATTTAATGATACATCAACTGAAACCATTTGTTTCTTTATAGTCCTGGTTCATAAACCATTTGTCCTTATAAATCTTTGTTTGGTCAATACTGAAAGTTCATTGTCATAGTTGGGGTTTGAAGATATCTGCATCACTTAGCCTAAATCATTAATTTGGGTACGGTCAGTTGTCTTATTAGTCAGTCCAAAATTGTTAGTCGTTCCTCTTCACTATCATCTTTGAAGATATTGTTCTCCTTGTCAGCTTCTTAATCAAAGTCTTCATTAAATCAGGTACGATATTATGTTGTTCTAAATGTCATGTTACATATTACCCTGCCACCAAATTTGATCATTTTAATAAAATATTGTTTTTGTTGAAATTATCAATTACCTTCTTTTTCATATTATCATTTGTTATTCTTATTATGATCTGGTATACTTGTCTTTAATTATAAGTGTTCTATCCCTGGAACATGTTACTTCCCTAACAAATTAATCACCATATATTCTGGAATCAGTCGGGTGGCTCTCTTGACCTAATACCCCGCTGTCCTTATAATACATAATACATCAATAATATCGATTGCTGGAGCTATCTCGTCAGTCAATCACATTTAATAATCACTAGTCAATTCACGACTAAAATAAATAAAATAATATAATATATTCTTGGGATTGTTCACTCAGTCTAACTTCTCAGATCTAAATATTTTTTCCATTGATTCTTTCAGGTGTTTATTTTCTTGTGGCAATATTAATAACATTTTTTTTTTTCAATTGGTACTATCTTCCTTCCTTCTTTATCAGTACTGCTTAATCTTCATTTTTCATTCACTGTCTTCATTTAAATTAAAACATAACAAGTATTTGCATCTTCATTTGTTGTTGATTCTCTCACAATCATGATAGGTTATTTGTAGTAAATTTGTTTCTAGTCTTGTCTTATTTTCATCGTCGACTGTCTACACTTGTCCTTTTTTATTCATTTTATAGCACTATGGTTTCTTCTAATTTATGGATGTTGCATCCTTCTTCTATATTCTAATAATCAGTTCATAACTGTGTTTAATAAGAGGTGCTTGTTTTGTTTAGAATTTGGAAATTTATTCCCAGTTGTTTGTCTGATTGATTCATCATAACATTATCAAACTGTACTGTAAGTTGTCCTTACTATTCATTTGAATTCTGATATATTCAAATTTGTTTATTTGGCTTGATTTAAAGTTATATTTTGGATTATCAAAGTTGGTTAGATGAGCTTGCTATGTTCTTTGTGTTTTGAGGTTTTCTAATAATAGATTCTTCACTTCTAAATTAATTCTCATAAATAATTAGTTGTAAGTTGTTCTTACTATATTTTTAGAATTTTGTGGTTTTATAATAATAAATTCTTCAATTCCAAATTAATTCTCATAAATCATTAGTTGTAAGTTGTTCTTACTATATTTTTAGAATTTGGTGGTTTTATAATAATAAATTCTTCACTTCTTATTATAGTGCTTATTGTCATATGTCCTTCTGTACCCAGTATTGGTGATCTTTTGGTAATTTTCGTTATGTCGGTCAGTTGCTCATAATTTCTTTTTCTTTGACATGGGTTTTCGCCGTTGCCGGTTATCATAACATCAGTCCCTTTTTTGTGGAGGTGTATGGTATTAGACTTAACCGTAGTCTGTCACTTCATTTGCTCTCATTGTCCGGATGACCATAGTCTTCATCATCGTTCCGGTACTAGTGACTTCCCTGGCCTTTGTCTGGTATTTCATTTTTCTAGCCGCTATTCCTTTGTTGGCTGCTAAGCTTATTCGGCTCCCTCTATCATAGTGTTTTATACACCAGTACGTCTCTGGTCCATATGTGGTATTGCATGAAAAATATCTGTGAGGATCTTCATCTGAATTCTTAATTATTTGCTTATCTGAAGCCCCATAATCTGGTTCACCATCACACATCCACACTGAAGGAATACATTTTAGTGCACCTGTACACTGGAACTGTCCTGGATGGTACTCTAATGGAACACATTCTGGTGATTCACCTGTGCCGTCATCCCAGTCTGGTAAGATGTCATACTTCCATCTTTCTGGAATACACTGTCCAGTCCTGCGCTGAAACTGATCTAGTTCCCATGTTTTATTCAGTTTACCTCTGGTCCTTTCCCAGTGGTAAACTACTGTCTGCTGGTAAACCATCTCTGAGATTACCCTTAATCTACTTCCATTATTCCCGAAACTCACGATTTCTTCATGGTTGGTAACATGGATATTATCATCATCAAATAAACCCTGGTTCATCATCTCCATTTCTTCCTTTGTTTTCATTAATTTCTTTGGATGTGTTCTTCTTCTCTTCATTGGTTCCACTTCCTTATCTTTAGTATTTTCTTTGTTTCCGTTAGTTTTCTTTTCAGGTAATACTACTACTGGATCCTCTGTTTTGGCGTTTGGTTTTTCTTCTGTTTCTGGTTTGCTATCATTTTTTATTTCTTCGGTCATTTCCTCCATCTTTTCCTCCCTTTTCTTAAAGTTCTCGTCCAATTTCTTCATAATTTCCTGGTAATTTTCCTTCAATTCTTCCCTCAATGCTTTATTATTTGCGTCAATTTTTTCCTCCATTTTCTTGCTATTCTCTTTCAATTCTCCCATTTTTTCTTCAATTTTCTTATTAGTCTCTCCCAATTTTCGGCTCAACTCCTCCGTAGATTGTTTATTGTCCTGTTTTAATTCCTCCTTCAATTTTTCTAAGTTCTTATTACTGTTTTCTATGGACTGTTTATTTTCCGTTTTTGATTCCTCTATTTTCTTACCCAAGTCTTCCTTCAATTTTTCTAAGTTTTTATTAGTATTCTCCGTAGACTGTTTACTGTCCTTTTTTAATTCTTTTAAATATTCCATAATGCTCTTCAGGTCGATGGTCTCTGTGACTTTGTCCGGTTCTTGTTTATCTCCTCGGTCCTCTCTTATTATTACTTCTACTTCTTCGACCGGTGTCGCTTCTTTATCTTCTATATTTAACTCGTCTACCTTCTCGGTTTCGGCCGCTCGTTTTCGCGATACCTCTCGCTTCCTCATCTTGTTTATTTTGGTTTATCTGTCTATTAATAATAATTTAATTTATATTAAATTACACGCCCCACGTTGGGCGCCAATTCTGTAACGGTAATAAATTGGTTGATTGTTCGTTCGTATTCGGGTTACTTAAGATCGAGACGTAGCCTCACCTCGGGTTCGTCTATTTGTAACCAGAGAATATTTCGTTACATACAATGTTATTGTGGATCAGTTTACTTGTATTTATGTAGCGTGCACTTGAATACACCGTCCGTTAGAAATGTCGACTTGTAATATGGATAAATGATGTAGCGACAAACTCGCACGGGAGTCGTCGATGTAAATTATAAATGTATTATGTCGAACGGCGAATGATTTCGTAAATTGCCGCTTACTCCCACTACGCTGCTTCTTTTACGTGACGTCACTCAGCGATGCCAACTATCGGGTCAGCTACAACCTGTGAATTCTATTTACTAAATATAACGGCAATAATAATGACTCACAATTATCATCAAACATATATCCTTGTGGAATCCTTTATTTGGAAAAAACACTGGTTAACTTGTTTTAATAATTTTTAAACAGAATAATCGTAATTGTAGTACAAAATATAAGTCTTCTTTACCAGTTGGCAGCGGTAGCTGTTCAGTATTCCTTCCTTAGATCAAAACAATGCTTTTGTTAACGTTTTAAATTAAAATATATCAATTATCTCAGGGCGTATATGGTTCGGGGATTTATAATTATACAAAATATTACACTATTAATCAAAATACAAGTTCACAATCATGGGATATTACAACGTTAGAGTGATAGGTGCACACAGAAATCGTATAGTGGTTGCCAGTTTTAAAAAGGTTATGTCTAAATCAGGCTTTTATAGTTATTATGTGAATTAAAAGTTCTTGTTGTGTTTAAAAGGTGTTAGTCTTATATGGTGTTATTAGTGGTTGTTTCTAGTGTTCGTGTTATATGGTGTCTGTAATTCAGTTGATTATTGCTTAAAATAGGTGTATACAAGTGTATGTGTTGAAGTACGATATAATGAGATGTCAGATCACCAAATCCTCTTCTTGTACTCTTCTTAGTTGTAAATAGGTCCCACGTACACGTCAGGTCTTCTTCTCGTCTCTCGTCCACTTCAAATCTTCTTTCTGGTGATTATTCCTTCTCATCCATCTAATGGGTAGTCTTCAGTTATTACAAAAAGTTTGTGTAGTGTACTTCTAACAGTATTTATCTATTGGTATTGTTTTTTCACACTTTATAACATATAATGTAAGACGATTTAAGAACGCGTCTATCTGCTAAGATCGTTGTCAAAGAAGTCTCATTTTATTTATCCGAAATTTCTGGTTGCTAAGGGTAAACTTGGAACCTGGTTGGTCAATTCGAATAGACATTGTCATAAACTTTTATTATTTCAGAATCTAAATTTGTTCAAAATCTTTAATTTAACGTAACTTTTCTATACTGAATGGGAGTTTAAAACCATTATCAGCATTATTTTGATCTTCACATGTGTTATATTTAGACACCAAACATGCCTATTTTTGCTTAAGAACTATGGATGTTACAATTTTGTTATTTGGAATTTTCTTAAAGAACTTGATATGTGTTATTTTGTTTCTATATTCCTTGTATACATTATTACCTATAAATAAATCAACCCTTTCACATTTGACTTTACAAAATTTCTAATAAATTGTTCAAAATTTACTAAATTTGGTTTCACCTGGCCTATGTAATAGTATTATTTTCATCATCATGTTATAACATCTCTAAGAGTTAAATTAACTTCTAACATTCATCAGAATGGTTTAACATATAACGTTATTTTAACAACACAAAATATATATTACTCTAATATTTAAAATTCATGTCCACATGGCTATGATTATACCAATTCCTTGCACAAATAGTTGTTTTCTACTCAAACTGTATAGGTGTTTGACATTTAACAAAACATCTTTGTATTGTCCATTCTGCTTGGTCAATTAATTTACCATAGTTTAACATCAGCTCTGTTGTGATATTTGTTAACACAACATAGAAAAATGGAATTAACATCATTGAATTGACATTCCTTAAAATTAATTGTATCCCCTGGTACATACAAAAAACACAACACAAATACTATTATATAAACACTGTGCTATAACATAAAACATGCACATTTAACAAAATAAATTCTATACTAATTATTTAGTCCTTTGTCAACTAATTTATGACTTATTCTGACACCGTCCATGTCATATTTACTATTCATATGGGTTTAAACATCCGTATACTTACTGATGTATTGTGTTACAAAAATTACAATAAAGTGAACACTGTTGCTCTACCTCACACACAGTTCTAATAATCTTGTTACATTTACTGTTTATCTGTGTTTTATTCTTGTTATAAATGTTATTGTGACCATGTTATAATTTGTTGTTTACTGGACAACTCTATGAACTCTCTATGTGATAATTTTGGGTATGGTTCTTGTATCTATATTTTTGTTACATTGATTAACTTAATTATTTAACAATATTTCTCTTACATAATATTATATGTTTGGGTCTATTATCCCTCACTTTGTATTTTGATTATTTGGATTTAATGATACATCAACTGAAACCATTTGTTTCTTTATAGTCCTGGTTCATAAACCATTTGTCCTTATAAATCTTTGTTTGGTCAATACTGAAAGTTCATTGTCATAGTTGGGGTTTGAAGATATCTGCATCACTTAGCCTAAATCATTAATTTGGGTACGGTCAGTTGTCTTATTAGTCAGTCCAAAATTGTTAGTCGTTCCTCTTCACTATCATCTTTGAAGATATTGTTCTCCTTGTCAGCTTCTTAATCAAAGTCTTCATTAAATCAGGTACTTTATTATGTTGTTCTAAATGTCATGTTACGTATTACCCTGCCACCAAATTTGATCATTTTAATAAAATATTGTTTTTGTTGAAATTATCAATTACCTTCTTTTTCATATTATCATTTGTTATTCTTATTATGATCTGGTATACTTGTCTTTAATTATAAGTGTTCTATCCCTGGAACATGTTACTTCCCTAACAAATTAATCACCATATATTCTGGAATCAGTCGGGTGGCTCTCTTGACCTAATACCCCGCTGTCCTTATAATACATAATACATCAATAATATCGATTGCTGGAGCTATCTCGTCAGTCAATCACATTTAATAATCACTAGTCTATTCACGACTAAAATAAATAAAATAATATAATATATTCTTGGGATTGTTTACTCAGTCTAACTTCTCAGATCTAAATATTTCTTTCCATTGATTCTTTCAGGTGTTTATTTTCTTGTGGCAATATTAATAACATTTTTTTTTTTCAATTGGTACTATCTTCCTTCCTTCTTTATCAGCACTGCTTAATCTTCATTTTTCATTCACTGTCTTCATTTAAATTAAAACATAACAAGTATTTGCATCTTCATTTGTTGTTGATTCTCTCACAATCATGATAGGTTATTTGTAGTAAATTTGTTTCTAGTCTTGTCTTATTTTCATCGTCGACTGTCTACACTTGTCCTTTTTTATTCATTTTATAGCACTATGGTTTCTTCTAATTTATGGATGTTGCATCCTTCTTTTATATTCTAATAATAAGTTCATAACTGTGTTTAATAAGAGGTGCTTGTTTTGTTTAGAATTTGGAAATTTATTCCCAGTTGTTTGTCTGATTGATTCATCATAACATTATCAAACTGTACTGTAAGTTGTCCTTACTATTCATTTGAATTCTGATATATTCAAATTTGTTTATTTGGCTTGATTTAAAGTTATATTTTGGATTATCAAAGTTGGTTAGATGAGCTTGCTATGTTCTTTGTGTTTTGAGGTTTTCTAATAATAGATTCTTCACTTCTAAATTAATTCTCATAAATAATTAGTTGTAAGTTGTTCTTGCTATATTTTTAGAATTTTGTGGTTTTATAATAATAAATTCTTCAATTCCAAATTAATTCTCATAAATCATTAGTTGTAAGTTGTTCTTACTATATTTTTAGAATTTGGTGGTTTTATAATAATAAATTCTTCACTTCTTATTATAGTGCTTATTGTCATATGTCCTTCTGTACCCAGTATTGGTGATCTTTTGGTAATTTTCGTTATGTCGGTCAGTTGCTCATAATTTCTTTTTCTTTGACATGGGTTTTCGCCGTTGCCGGTTATCATAACATCAGTCCCTTTTTGTGCAGGTGTATGGTATTAGACTTAACCGTAGTCTGTCACTTCATTTGCTCTCATTGTCCGGATGACCATAGTCTTCATCATCGTTCCGGTACTAGTGACTTCCCTGGCCTTTGTCTGGTATTTCATTTTTCTAGCCGCTATTCCTTTGTTGGCTGCTAGGCTTATTCGGCTCCCTCTATCATAGTGTTTTATACACCAGTACGTCTCTGGTCCATATGTGGTATTGCATGAAAAATATCTGTGAGGATCTTCATCTGAATTCTTAATTATTTGCTTATCTGAAGCCCCATAATCTGGTTCACCATCACACATCCACACTGAAGGAATACATTTTAGTGCACCTGTACACTGGAACTGTCCTGGATGGTACTCTAATGGAACACATTCTGGTGATTCACCTGTGCCGTCATCCCAGTCTGGTAAGATGTCATACTTCCATCTTTCTGGAATACACTGTCCAGTCCTGCGCTGAAACTGATCTAGTTCCCATGTTTTATTCAGTTTACCTCTGGTCCTTTCCCAGTGGTATACTACTGTCTGCTGGTAAACCATCTCTGAGATTACCCTTAATCTACTTCCATTATTCCCGAAACTCACGATTTCTTCATGGTTGGTAACATGGATATTATCATCATCAAATAAACCCTGGTTCATCATCTCCATTTCTTCCTTTGTTTTCATTAATTTCTTTGGATGTGTTCTTCTTCTCTTCATTGGTTCCACTTCCTTATCTTTAGTATTTTCTTTGTTTCCGTTAGTTTTCTTTTCAGGTAATACTACTACTGGATCCTCTGTTTTGGCGTTTGGTTTTTCTTCTGTTTCTGGTTTGCTATCATTTTTTATTTCTTCGGTCATTTCCTCCATCTTTTCCTCCCTTTTCTTAAAGTTCTCGTCCAATTTCTTCATAATTTCCTGGTAATTTTCCTTCAATTCTTCCCTCAATGCTTTATTATTTGCGTCAATTTTTTCCTCCATTTTCTTGCTATTCTCTTTCAATTCTCCCATTTTTTCTTCAATTTTCTTATTAGTCTCTCCCAATTTTCGGCTCAACTCCTCCGTAGATTGTTTATTGTCCTGTTTTAATTCCTCCTTCAATTTTTCTAAGTTCTTATTACTGTTTTCTATGGACTGTTTATTTTCCGTTTTGATTCCTCTATTTTCTTACCCAAGTCTTCCTTCAATTTTTCTAAGTTTTTATTAGTATTCTCCGTAGACTGTTTACTGTCCTTTTTTAATTCTTTTAAATATTCCATAATGCTCTTCAGGTCGATGGTCTCTGTGACTTTGTCCGGTTCTTGTTTATCTCCTCGGTCCTCTCTTATTATTACTTCTACTTCTTCGACCGGTGTCGCTTCTTTATCTTCTATATTTAACTCGTCTACCTTCTCGGTTTCGGCCGCTCGTTTTCGCGATACCTCTCGCTTCCTCATCTTGTTTATTTTGGTTTATCTGTCTATTAATAATAATTTAATTTATATTAAATTACACACCCCACGTTGGGCGCCAATTCTGTAACGGTAATAAATTGGTTGATTGTTCGTTCGTATTCGGGTTACTTACGATCGAGACGTAGCCTCACCTCGGGTTCGTCTATTTGTAACCAGAGAATATTTCGTTACATACAATGTTATTGTGGATCAGTTTACTTGTATTTATGTAGCGTGCACTTGAATACACCGTCCGTTAGAAATGCCGACTTGTAATATGGATAAATGATGTAGCGACAAACTCGCACGGGAGTCGTCGATGTAAATTATAAATGTATTATGTCGAACGGCGAATGATTTCGTAAATTGCCGCTTACTCCCACTACGCTGCTTCTTTTACGTGACGTCACTCAGCGATGCCAACTATCGGGTCAGCTACAACCTGTGAATTCTATTTACTAAATATAACGGCAATAATAATGACTCACAATTATCATCAAACATATATCCTTGTGGAATCCTTTATTTGGAAAAAACACTGGTTAACTTGTTTTAATAATTTTTAAACAGAATAATCGTAATTGTAGTACAACATATAAGTCTTCTTTACCAGTTGGCAGCGGTAGCTGTTAAGTATTCCTTCCTTAGATCAAAACAATGCTTTTGTTAACGTTTTAAATTAAAATATATAAATTATCTCAGGGCGTATATGGTTCGGGGATTTATAATTATACAAAATATTACACTATTAATCAAAATACAAGTTCACAATCATGGGATATTACAACGTTAGAGTGATAGGTGCACACAGAAATCGTATAGTTGTTGCCAGTTTTAAAAAGGTTATGTCTAAATCAGGCTTTTATAGTTATTATGTGAATTAAAAGTTCTTGTTGTGTTTAAAAGGTGTTAGTCTTATATGGTGTTATTAGTGGTTGTTTCTAGTGTTCGTGTTATATGGTGTCTGTAATTCAGTTGATTATTGCTTAAAATACGTGTATACAAGTGTATGTGTTGAAGTACGATATAATGAGATGTCAGATCACCAAATCCTCTTCTTGTACTCTTCTTAGTTGTAAATAGGTCCCACGTACACGTCAGGTCTTCTTCTCGTCTCTCGTCCACTTCACATCTTCTTTCTGGTGATTATTCCTTCTCATCCATCTAATGGGTAGTCTTCAGTTATTACAAAAAGTTTGTGTAGTGTACTTCTAACAGTATTTATCTATTGGTATTGTTTTTTCACACTTTATAACATATAATGTAAGACGATTTAAGAACGCGTCTATCTGCTAAGATCGTTGTCAAAGAAGTCTCATTTTATTTATCCGAAATTTCTGGTTGCTAAGGGTAAACTTGGAACCTGGTTGGTCAATTCGAATAGACATTGTCATCAACTTTTATTATTTCAGAATCTAAATTTGTTCAAAATCTTTAATTTAACGTAACTTTTCTATACTGAATGGGAGTTTAAAACCATTATCAGCATTATTTTGATCTTCACATGTGTTATATTTAGACACCAAACATGCCTATTTTTGCTTAAGAACTATGGATGTTACAATTTTGTTATTTGGAATTTTCTTAAAGAACTTGATATGTGTTATTTTGTTTCTATATTCCTTGTATACATTATTACCTATAAATAAATCAACCCTTTCACATTTGACTTTACAAAATTTCTAATAAATTGTTCAAAATTTACTAAATTTGGTTTCACCTGGCCTATGTAATAGTATTATTTTCATCATCATGTTATAACATCTCTAAGAGTTAAATTAACTTCTAACATTCATCAGAATGGTTTAACATATAACGTTATTTTAACAACACAAAATATATATTACTCTAATATTTAAAATTCATGTCCACATGGCTATGATTATACCAATTCCTTGCACAAATAGTTGTTTTCTACTCAAACTGTATAGGTGTTTGACATTTAACAAAACATCTTTGTATTGTCCATTCTGCTTGGTCAATTAATTTACCATAGTTTAACATCAGCTCTGTTGTGATATTTGTTAACACAACATAGAAAAATGGAATTAACATCATTGAATTGACATTCCTTAAAATTAATTGTATCCCCTGGTACATACAAAAAACACAACACAAATACTATTATATAAACACTGTGCTATAACATAAAACATGCACATTTAACAAAATAAATTCTATACTAATTATTTAGTCCTTTGTCAACTAATTTATGACTTATTCTGACACCGTCCATGTCATATTTACTATTCATATGGGTTTAAACATCCGTATACTTACTGATGTTTTGTGTTACAAAAATTACAATAAAGTGAACACTGTTGCTCTACCTCACACACAGTTCTAATAATCTTGTTACATTTACTGTTTATCTGTGTTTTATTCTTGTTATAAATGTTATTGTGACCATGTTATAATTTGTTGTTTACTGGACAACTCTATGAACTCTCTATGTGATAATTTTTGGTATGGTTCTTGTATCTATATTTTTGTTACATTGATTAACTTAATTATTTAACAATATTTCTCTTACATAATATTATATGTTTGGGTCTATTATCCCTCACTTTGTATTTTGATTATTTGGATTTAATGATACATCAACTGAAACCATTTGTTTCTTTATAGTCCTGGTTCATAAACCATTTGTCCTTATAAATCTTTGTTTGGTCAATACTGAAAGTTCATTGTCATAGTTGGGGTTTGAAGATATCTGCATCACTTAGCCTAAATCATTAATTTGGGTACGGTCAGTTGTCTTATTAGTCAGTCCAAAATTGTTAGTCGTTCCTCTTCACTATCATCTTTGAAGATATTGTTCTCCTTGTCAGCTTCTTAATCAAAGTCTTCATTAAATCAGGTACTTTATTATGTTGTTCTAAATGTCATGTTACGTATTACCCTGCCACCAAATTTGATCATTTTAATAAAATATTGTTTTTGTTGAAATTATCAATTACCTTCTTTTTCATATTATCATTTGTTATTCTTATTATGATCTGGTATACTTGTCTTTAATTATAAGTGTTCTATCCCTGGAACATGTTACTTCCCTAACAAATTAATCACCATATATTCTGGAATCAGTCGGGTGGCTCTCTTGACCTAATACCCCGCTGTCCTTATAATACATAATACATCAATAATATCGATTGCTGGAGCTATCTCGTCAGTCAATCACATTTAATAATCACTAGTCTATTCACGACTAAAATAAATAAAATAATATAATATATTCTTGGGATTGTTTACTCAGTCTAACTTCTCAGATCTAAATATTTCTTTCCATTGATTCTTTCAGGTGTTTATTTTCTTGTGGCAATATTAATAACATTTTTTTTTTTCAATTGGTACTATCTTCCTTCCTTCTTTATCAGTACTGCTTAATCTTCATTTTTCATTCACTGTCTTCATTTAAATTAAAACATAACAAGTATTTGCATCTTCATTTGTTGTTGATTCTCTCACAATCATGATAGGTTATTTGTAGTAAATTTGTTTCTAGTCTTGTCTTATTTTCATCGTCGACTGTCTACACTTGTCCTTTTTTATTCATTTTATAGCACTATGGTTTCTTCTAATTTATGGATGTTGCATCCTTCTTTTATATTCTAATAATAAGTTCATAACTGTGTTTAATAAGAGGTGCTTGTTTTGTTTAGAATTTGGAAATTTATTCCCAGTTGTTTGTCTGATTGATTCATCATAACATTATCAAACTGTACTGTAAGTTGTCCTTACTATTCATTTGAATTCTGATATATTCAAATTTGTTTATTTGGCTTGATTTAAAGTTATATTTTGGATTATCAAAGTTGGTTAGATGAGCTTGCTATGTTCTTTGTGTTTTGAGGTTTTCTAATAATAGATTCTTCACTTCTAAATTAATTCTCATAAATAATTAGTTGTAAGTTGTTCTTGCTATATTTTTAGAATTTTGTGGTTTTATAATAATAAATTCTTCAATTCCAAATTAATTCTCATAAATCATTAGTTGTAAGTTGTTCTTACTATATTTTTAGAATTTGGTGGTTTTATAATAATAAATTCTTCACTTCTTATTATAGTGCTTATTGTCATATGTCCTTCTGTACCCAGTATTGGTGATCTTTTGGTAATTTTCGTTATGTCGGTCAGTTGCTCATAATTTCTTTTTCTTTGACATGGGTTTTCGCCGTTGCCGGTTATCATAACATCAGTCCCTTTTTTGTGCAGGTGTATGGTATTAGACTTAACCGTAGTCTGTCACTTCATTTGCTCTCATTGTCCGGATGACCATAGTCTTCATCATCGTTCCGGTACTAGTGACTTCCCTGGCCTTTGTCTGGTATTTCATTTTTCTAGCCGCTATTCCTTTGTTGGCTGCTAGGCTTATTCGGCTCCCTCTATCATAGTGTTTTATACACCAGTACGTCTCTGGTCCATATGTGGTATTGCATGAAAAATATCTGTGAGGATCTTCATCTGAATTCTTAATTATTTGCTTATCTGAAGCCCCATAATCTGGTTCACCATCACACATCCACACTGAAGGAATACATTTTAGTGCACCTGTACACTGGAACTGTCCTGGATGGTACTCTAATGGAACACATTCTGGTGATTCACCTGTGCCGTCATCCCAGTCTGGTAAGATGTCATACTTCCATCTTTCTGGAATACACTGTCCAGTCCTGCGCTGAAACTGATCTAGTTCCCATGTTTTATTCAGTTTACCTCTGGTCCTTTCCCAGTGGTATACTACTGTCTGCTGGTAAACCATCTCTGAGATTACCCTTAATCTACTTCCATTATTCCCGAAACTCACGATTTCTTCATGGTTGGTAACATGGATATTATCATCATCAAATAAACCCTGGTTCATCATCTCCATTTCTTCCTTTGTTTTCATTAATTTCTTTGGATGTGTTCTTCTTCTCTTCATTGGTTCCACTTCCTTATCTTTAGTATTTTCTTTGTTTCCGTTAGTTTTCTTTTCAGGTAATACTACTACTGGATCCTCTGTTTTGGCGTTTGGTTTTTCTTCTGTTTCTGGTTTGCTATCATTTTTTATTTCTTCGGTCATTTCCTCCATCTTTTCCTCCCTTTTCTTAAAGTTCTCGTCCAATTTCTTCATAATTTCCTGGTAATTTTCCTTCAATTCTTCCCTCAATGCTTTATTATTTGCGTCAATTTTTTCCTCCATTTTCTTGCTATTCTCTTTCAATTCTCCCATTTTTTCTTCAATTTTCTTATTAGTCTCTCCCAATTTTCGGCTCAACTCCTCCGTAGATTGTTTATTGTCCTGTTTTAATTCCTCCTTCAATTTTTCTAAGTTCTTATTACTGTTTTCTATGGACTGTTTATTTTCCGTTTTTGATTCCTCTATTTTCTTACCCAAGTCTTCCTTCAATTTTTCTAAGTTTTTATTAGTATTCTCCGTAGACTGTTTACTGTCCTTTTTTAATTCTTTTAAATATTCCATAATGCTCTTCAGGTCGATGGTCTCTGTGACTTTGTCCGGTTCTTGTTTATCTCCTCGGTCCTCTCTTATTATTACTTCTACTTCTTCGACCGGTGTCGCTTCTTTATCTTCTATATTTAACTCGTCTACCTTCTCGGTTTCGGCCGCTCGTTTTCGCGATACCTCTCGCTTCCTCATCTTGTTTATTTTGGTTTATCTGTCTATTAATAATAATTTAATTTATATTAAATTACACACCCCACGTTGGGCGCCAATTCTGTAACGGTAATAAATTGGTTGATTGTTCGTTCGTATTCGGGTTACTTACGATCGAGACGTAGCCTCACCTCGGGTTCGTCTATTTGTAACCAGAGAATATTTCGTTACATACAATGTTATTGTGGATCAGTTTACTTGTATTTATGTAGCGTGCACTTGAATACACCGTCCGTTAGAAATGTCGACTTGTAATATGGATAAATGATGTAGCGACAAACTCGCACGGGAGTCGTCGATGTAAATTATAAATGTATTATGTCGAACGGCGAATGATTTCGTAAATTGCCGCTTACTCCCACTACGCTGCTTCTTTTACGTGACGTCACTCAGCGATGCCAACTATCGGGTCAGCTACAACCTGTGAATTCTATTTACTAAATATAACGGCAATAATAATGACTCACAATTATCATCAAACATATATCCTTGTGGAATCCTTTATTTGGAAAAAACACTGGTTAACTTGTTTTAATAATTTTTAAACAGAATAATCGTAATTGTAGTACAACATATAAGTCTTCTTTACCAGTTGGCAGCGGTAGCTGTTAAGTATTCCTTCCTTAGATCAAAACAATGCTTTTGTTAACGTTTTAAATTAAAATATATAAATTATCTCAGGGCGTATATGGTTCGGGGATTTATAATTATACAAAATATTACACTATTAATCAAAATACAAGTTCACAATCATGGGATATTACAACGTTAGAGTGATAGGTGCACACAGAAATCGTATAGTTGTTGCCAGTTTTAAAAAGGTTATGTCTAAATCAGGCTTTTATAGTTATTATGTGAATTAAAAGTTCTTGTTGTGTTTAAAAGGTGTTAGTCTTATATGGTGTTATTAGTGGTTGTTTCTAGTGTTCGTGTTATATGGTGTCTGTAATTCAGTTGATTATTGCTTAAAATACGTGTATACAAGTGTATGTGTTGAAGTACGATATAATGAGATGTCAGATCACCAAATCCTCTTCTTGTACTCTTCTTAGTTGTAAATAGGTCCCACGTACACGTCAGGTCTTCTTCTCGTCTCTCGTCCACTTCACATCTTCTTTCTGGTGATTATTCCTTCTCATCCATCTAATGGGTAGTCTTCAGTTATTACAAAAAGTTTGTGTAGTGTACTTCTAACAGTATTTATCTATTGGTATTGTTTTTTCACACTTTATAACATATAATGTAAGACGATTTAAGAACGCGTCTATCTGCTAAGATCGTTGTCAAAGAAGTCTCATTTTATTTATCCGAAATTTCTGGTTGCTAAGGGTAAACTTGGAACCTGGTTGGTCAATTCGAATAGACATTGTCATCAACTTTTATTATTTCAGAATCTAAATTTGTTCAAAATCTTTAATTTAACGTAACTTTTCTATACTGAATGGGAGTTTAAAACCATTATCAGCATTATTTTGATCTTCACATGTGTTATATTTAGACACCAAACATGCCTATTTTTGCTTAAGAACTATGGATGTTACAATTTTGTTATTTGGAATTTTCTTAAAGAACTTGATATGTGTTATTTTGTTTCTATATTCCTTGTATACATTATTACCTATAAATAAATCAACCCTTTCACATTTGACTTTACAAAATTTCTAATAAATTGTTCAAAATTTACTAAATTTGGTTTCACCTGGCCTATGTAATAGTATTATTTTCATCATCATGTTATAACATCTCTAAGAGTTAAATTAACTTCTAACATTCATCAGAATGGTTTAACATATAACGTTATTTTAACAACACAAAATATATATTACTCTAATATTTAAAATTCATGTCCACATGGCTATGATTATACCAATTCCTTGCACAAATAGTTGTTTTCTACTCAAACTGTATAGGTGTTTGACATTTAACAAAACATCTTTGTATTGTCCATTCTGCTTGGTCAATTAATTTACCATAGTTTAACATCAGCTCTGTTGTGATATTTGTTAACACAACATAGAAAAATGGAATTAACATCATTGAATTGACATTCCTTAAAATTAATTGTATCCCCTGGTACATACAAAAAACACAACACAAATACTATTATATAAACACTGTGCTATAACATAAAACATGCACATTTAACAAAATAAATTCTATACTAATTATTTAGTCCTTTGTCAACTAATTTATGACTTATTCTGACACCGTCCATGTCATATTTACTATTCATATGGGTTTAAACATCCGTATACTTACTGATGTTTTGTGTTACTAAAATTACAATAAAGTGAACACTGTTGCTCTACCTCACACACAGTTCTAATAATCTTGTTACATTTACTGTTTATCTGTGTTTTATTCTTGTTATAAATGTTATTGTGACCATGTTATAATTTGTTGTTTACTGGACAACTCTATGAACTCTCTATGTGATAATTTTTGGTATGGTTCTTGTATCTATATTTTTGTTACATTGATTAACTTAATTATTTAACAATATTTCTCTTACATAATATTATATGTTTGGGTCTATTATCCCTCACTTTGTATTTTGATTATTTGGATTTAATGATACATCAACTGAAACCATTTGTTTCTTTATAGTCCTGGTTCATAAACCATTTGTCCTTATAAATCTTTGTTTGGTCAATACTGAAAGTTCATTGTCATAGTTGGGGTTTGAAGATATCTGCATCACTTAGCCTAAATCATTAATTTGGGTACGGTCAGTTGTCTTATTAGTCAGTCCAAAATTGTTAGTCGTTCCTCTTCACTATCATCTTTGAAGATATTGTTCTCCTTGTCAGCTTCTTAATCAAAGTCTTCATTAAATCAGGTACTTTATTATGTTGTTCTAAATGTCATGTTACGTATTACCCTGCCACCAAATTTGATCATTTTAATAAAATATTGTTTTTGTTGAAATTATCAATTACCTTCTTTTTCATATTATCATTTGTTATTCTTATTATGATCTGGTATACTTGTCTTTAATTATAAGTGTTCTATCCCTGGAACATGTTACTTCCCTAACAAATTAATCACCATATATTCTGGAATCAGTCGGGTGGCTCTCTTGACCTAATACCCCGCTGTCCTTATAATACATAATACATCAATAATATCGATTGCTGGAGCTATCTCGTCAGTCAATCACATTTAATAATCACTAGTCTATTCACGACTAAAATAAATAAAATAATATAATATATTCTTGGGATTGTTTACTCAGTCTAACTTCTCAGATCTAAATATTTCTTTCCATTGATTCTTTCAGGTGTTTATTTTCTTGTGGCAATATTAATAATATTTTTTTTTTTCAATTGGTACTATCTTCCTTCCTTCTTTATCAGTACTGCTTAATCTTCATTTTTCATTCACTGTCTTCATTTAAATTAAAACATAACAAGTATTTGCATCTTCATTTGTTGTTGATTCTCTCACAATCATGATAGGTTATTTGTAGTAAATTTGTTTCTAGTCTTGTCTTATTTTCATCGTCGACTGTCTACACTTGTCCTTTTTTATTCATTTTATAGCACTATGGTTTCTTCTAATTTATGGATGTTGCATCCTTCTTTTATATTCTAATAATAAGTTCATAACTGTGTTTAATAAGAGGTGCTTGTTTTGTTTAGAATTTGGAAATTTATTCCCAGTTGTTTGTCTGATTGATTCATCATAACATTATCAAACTGTACTGTAAGTTGTCCTTACTATTCATTTGAATTCTGATATATTCAAATTTGTTTATTTGGCTTGATTTAAAGTTATATTTTGGATTATCAAAGTTGGTTAGATGAGCTTGCTATGTTCTTTGTGTTTTGAGGTTTTCTAATAATAGATTCTTCACTTCTAAATTAATTCTCATAAATAATTAGTTGTAAGTTGTTCTTGCTATATTTTTAGAATTTTGTGGTTTTATAATAATAAATTCTTCAATTCCAAATTAATTCTCATAAATCATTAGTTGTAAGTTGTTCTTACTATATTTTTAGAATTTGGTGGTTTTATAATAATAAATTCTTCACTTCTTATTATAGTGCTTATTGTCATATGTCCTTCTGTACCCAGTATTGGTGATCTTTTGGTAATTTTCGTTATGTCGGTCAGTTGCTCATAATTTCTTTTTCTTTGACATGGGTTTTCGCCGTTGCCGGTTATCATAACATCAGTCCCTTTTTTGTGCAGGTGTATGGTATTAGACTTAACCGTAGTCTGTCACTTCATTTGCTCTCATTGTCCGGATGACCATAGTCTTCATCATCGTTCCGGTACTAGTGACTTCCCTGGCCTTTGTCTGGTATTTCATTTTTCTAGCCGCTATTCCTTTGTTGGCTGCTAGGCTTATTCGGCTCCCTCTATCATAGTGTTTTATACACCAGTACGTCTCTGGTCCATATGTGGTATTGCATGAAAAATATCTGTGAGGATCTTCATCTGAATTCTTAATTATTTGCTTATCTGAAGCCCCATAATCTGGTTCACCATCACACATCCACACTGAAGGAATACATTTTAGTGCACCTGTACACTGGAACTGTCCTGGATGGTACTCTAATGGAACACATTCTGGTGATTCACCTGTGCCGTCATCCCAGTCTGGTAAGATGTCATACTTCCATCTTTCTGGAATACACTGTCCAGTCCTGCGCTGAAACTGATCTAGTTCCCATGTTTTATTCAGTTTACCTCTGGTCCTTTCCCAGTGGTATACTACTGTCTGCTGGTAAACCATCTCTGAGATTACCCTTAATCTACTTCCATTATTCCCGAAACTCACGATTTCTTCATGGTTGGTAACATGGATATTATCATCATCAAATAAACCCTGGTTCATCATCTCCATTTCTTCCTTTGTTTTCATTAATTTCTTTGGATGTGTTCTTCTTCTCTTCATTGGTTCCACTTCCTTATCTTTAGTATTTTCTTTGTTTCCGTTAGTTTTCTTTTCAGGTAATACTACTACTGGATCCTCTGTTTTGGCGTTTGGTTTTTCTTCTGTTTCTGGTTTGCTATCATTTTTTATTTCTTCGGTCATTTCCTCCATCTTTTCCTCCCTTTTCTTAAAGTTCTCGTCCAATTTCTTCATAATTTCCTGGTAATTTTCCTTCAATTCTTCCCTCAATGCTTTATTATTTGCGTCAATTTTTTCCTCCATTTTCTTGCTATTCTCTTTCAATTCTCCCATTTTTTCTTCAATTTTCTTATTAGTCTCTCCCAATTTTCGGCTCAACTCCTCCGTAGATTGTTTATTGTCCTGTTTTAATTCCTCCTTCAATTTTTCTAAGTTCTTATTACTGTTTTCTATGGACTGTTTATTTTCCGTTTTTGATTCCTCTATTTTCTTACCCAAGTCTTCCTTCAATTTTTCTAAGTTTTTATTAGTATTCTCCGTAGACTATTTACTGTCCTTTTTTAATTCTTTTAAATATTCCATAATGCTCTTCAGGTCGATGGTCTCTGTGACTTTGTCCGGTTCTTGTTTATCTCCTCGGTCCTCTCTTATTATTACTTCTACTTCTTCGACCGGTGTCGCTTCTTTATCTTCTATATTTAACTCGTCTACCTTCTCGGTTTCGGCCGCTCGTTTTCGCGATACCTCTCGCTTCCTCATCTTGTTTATTTTGGTTTATCTGTCTATTAATAATAATTTAATTTATATTAAATTACACACCCCACGTTGGGCGCCAATTCTGTAACGGTAATAAATTGGTTGATTGTTCGTTCGTATTCGGGTTACTTACGATCGAGACGTAGCCTCACCTCGGGTTCGTCTATTTGTAACCAGAGAATATTTCGTTACATACAATGTTATTGTGGATCAGTTTACTTGTATTTATGTAGCGTGCACTTGAATACACCGTCCGTTAGAAATGTCGACTTGTAATATGGATAAATGATGTAGCGACAAACTCGCACGGGAGTCGTCGATGTAAATTATAAATGTATTATGTCGAACGGCGAATGATTTCGTAAATTGCCGCTTACTCCCACTACGCTGCTTCTTTTACGTGACGTCACTCAGCGATGCCAACTATCGGGTCAGCTACAACCTGTGAATTCTATTTACTAAATATAACGGCAATAATAATGACTCACAATTATCATCAAACATATATCCTTGTGGAATCCTTTATTTGGAAAAAACACTGGTTAACTTGTTTTAATAATTTTTAAACAGAATAATCGTAATTGTAGTACAAAATATAAGTCTTCTTTACCAGTTGGCAGCGGTAGCTGTTCAGTATTCCTTCCTTAGATCAAAACAATGCTTTTGTTAACGTTTTAAATTAAAATATATAAATTATCTCAGGGCGTATATGGTTCGGGGATTTATAATTATACAAAATATTACACTATTAATCAAAATACAAGTTCACAATCATGGGATATTACAACGTTAGAGTGATAGGTGCACACAGAAATCGTATAGTTGTTGCCAGTTTTAAAAAGGTTATGTCTAAATCAGGCTTTTATAGTTATTATGTGAATTAAAAGTTCTTGTTGTGTTTAAAAGGTGTTAGTCTTATATGGTGTTATTAGTGGTTGTTTCTAGTGTTCGTGTTATATGGTGTCTGTAATTCAGTTGATTATTGCTTAAAATACGTGTATACAAGTGTATGTGTTGAAGTACGATATAATGAGATGTCAGATCACCAAATCCTCTTCTTGTACTCTTCTTAGTTGTAAATAGGTCCCACGTACACGTCAGGTCTTCTTCTCGTCTCTCGTCCACTTCACATCTTCTTTCTGGTGATTATTCCTTCTCATCCATCTAATGGGTAGTCTTCAGTTATTACAAAAAGTTTGTGTAGTGTACTTCTAACAGTATTTATCTATTGGTATTGTTTTTTCACACTTTATAACATATAATGTAAGACGATTTAAGAACGCGTCTATCTGCTAAGATCGTTGTCAAAGAAGTCTCATTTTATTTATCCGAAATTTCTGGTTGCTAAGGGTAAACTTGGAACCTGGTTGGTCAATTCGAATAGACATTGTCATCAACTTTTATTATTTCAGAATCTAAATTTGTTCAAAATCTTTAATTTAACGTAACTTTTCTATACTGAATGGGAGTTTAAAACCATTATCAGCATTATTTTGATCTTCACATGTGTTATATTTAGACACCAAACATGCCTATTTTTGCTTAAGAACTATGGATGTTACAATTTTGTTATTTGGAATTTTCTTAAATAACTTGATATGTGTTATTTTGTTTCTATATTCCTTGTATACATTATTACCTATAAATACATCAACCCTTTCACATTTGCTTTACAAAATTTCTAATATAATTGTTCAAAATTTACTAAATTTGGTTTCACCTGGCCTATGTAATAGTATTATTTTCATCATCATGTTATAACATCTCTAACAATTAAATTAACTTCTAACATTCATCAAAATGGTTTAACATATAACGTTATTTTAACAACACAAAATATATATATCTCTAATATTTAAAATTCATGTCCACATGGCTATGATTATACCAATTCCTTGCACAAATAGTTGTTTTCTACTCAAACTGTATAGGTGTTTGACATTTAACAAAACATCTTTGTATTGTCCATTCTGCTTGGTCAATTAATTTACCATGGTTTAACATCAGCTCTGTTGTGATATTTGTTAACACAACATAGAAAAATGGAATTAACATCATTGAATTGACATTCCTTAAAATTAATTGTATCCCCTGGTACATACAAAAAACACAACACAAATACTATTATATAAACACTGTGCTATAACATAAAACATGCACATTTAACAAAATAAATTCTATACTAATTATTTAGTCCTTTGTCAACTAATTTATGACTTATTCTGACACCGTCCATGTCATATTTACTATTCAAATGGGTTTAAACATCCGTATACTTACTGATGTTTTGTGTTACAAAAATTACAATAAAGTGAACACTGTTGCTCTACCTCACACACAGTTCTAATAATCTTGTTACATTTACTGTTTATCTGTGTTTTATTCTTGTTATAAATGTTATTGTGACCATGTTATAATTTGTTGTTTACTGGACAACTCTATGAACTCTCTATGTGATAATTTTTGGTATGGTTCTTGTATCTATATTTTTGTTACATTGATTAACTTAATTATTTAACAATATTTCTCTTACATAATATTATATGTTTGGGTCTATTATCCCTCACTTTGTATTTTGATTATTTGGATTTAATGATACATCAACTGAAACCATTTGTTTCTTTATAGTCCTGGTTCATAAACCATTTGTCCTTATAAATCTTTGTTTGGTCAATACTGAAAGTTCATTGTCATAGTTGGGGTTTGAAGATATCTGCATCACTTAGCCTAAATCATTAATTTGGGTACGGTCAGTTGTCTTATTAGTCAGTCCAAAATTGTTAGTCGTTCCTCTTCACTATCATCTTTGAAGATATTGTTCTCCTTGTCAGCTTCTTAATCAAAGTCTTCATTAAATCAGGTACGATATTATGTTGTTCTAAACGTCATGTTACATATTACCCTGCCACCAAATTTGATCATTTTAATAAAATATTGTTTTTGTTGAAATTATCAATTACCTTCTTTTTCATATTATCATTTGTTATTCTTATTATGATCTGGTATACTTGTCTTTAATTATAAGTGTTCTATCCCTGGAACATGTTACTTCCCTAACAAATTAATCACCATATATTCTGGAATCAGTCGGGTGGCTCTCTTGACCTAATACCCCGCTGTCCTTATAATACATAATACATCAATAATATCGATTGCTGGAGCTATCTCGTCAGTCAATCACATTTAATAATCACTAGTCTATTCACGACTAAAATAAATAAAATAATATAATATATTCTTGGGATTGTTCACTCAGTCTAACTTCTCAGATCTAAATATTTCTTTCCATTGATTCTTTCAGGTGTTTATTTTCTTGTGGCAATATTAATAACATTTTTTTTTTTCAATTGGTACTATCTTCCTTCCTTCTTTATCAGTACTGCTTAATCTTCATTTTTCATTCACTGTCTTCATTTAAATTAAAACATAACAAGTATTTGCATCTTCATTTGTTGTTGATTCTCTCACAATCATGATAGGTTATTTGTAGTAATTTTGTTTCTAGTCTTGTCTTATTTTCATCGTCGACTGTCTACACTTGTCCTTTTTTATTCATTTTATAGCACTATGGTTTCTTCTAATTTATGGATGTTGCATCCTTCTTTTATATTCTAATAATAAGTTCATAACTGTGTTTAATAAGAGGTGCTTGTTTTGTTTAGAATTTGGAAATTTATTCCCAGTTGTTTGTCTGATTGATTCATCATAACATTATCAAACTGTACTGTAAGTTGTCCTTACTATTCATTTGAATTCTGATATATTCAAATTTGTTTATTTGGCTTGATTTAAAGTTATATTTTGGATTATCAAAGTTGGTTAGATGAGCTTGCTATGTTCTTTGTGTTTTGAGGTTTTCTAATAATAGATTCTTCACTTCTAAATTAATTCTCATAAATAATTAGTTGTAAGTTGTTCTTACTATATTTTTAGAATTTTGTGGTTTTATAATAATAAATTCTTCAATTCCAAATTAATTCTCATAAATCATTAGTTGTAAGTTGTTCTTACTATATTTTTAGAATTTGGTGGTTTTATAATAATAAATTCTTCACTTCTTATTATAGTGCTTATTGTCATATGTCCTTCTGTACCCAGTATTGGTGATCTTTTGGTAATTTTCGTTATGTCGGTCAGTTGCTCATAATTTCTTTTTCTTTGACATGGGTTTTCGCCGTTGCCGGTTATCATAACATCAGTCCCTTTTTTGTGGAGGTGTATGGTATTAGACTTAACCGTAGTCTGTCACTTCATTTGCTCTCATTGTCCGGATGACCATAGTCTTCATCATCGTTCCGGTACTAGTGACTTCCCTGGCCTTTGTCTGGTATTTCATTTTTCTAGCCGCTATTCCTTTGTTGGCTGCTAAGCTTATTCGGCTCCCTCTATCATAGTGTTTTATACACCAGTACGTCTCTGGTCCATATGTGGTATTGCATGAAAAATATCTGTGAGGATCTTCATCTGAATTCTTAATTATTTGCTTATCTGAAGCCCCATAATCTGGTTCACCATCACACATCCACACTGAAGGAATACATTTTAGTGCACCTGTACACTGGAACTGTCCTGGATGGTACTCTAATGGAACACATTCTGGTGATTCACCTGTGCCGTCATCCCAGTCTGGTAAGATGTCATACTTCCATCTTTCTGGAATACACTGTCCAGTCCTGCGCTGAAACTGATCTAGTTCCCATGTTTTATTCAGTTTACCTCTGGTCCTTTCCCAGTGGTAAACTACTGTCTGCTGGTAAACCATCTCTGAGATTACCCTTAATCTACTTCCACTATTCCCGAAACTCACGATTTCTTCATGGTTGGTAACATGGATATTATCATCATCAAATAAACCCTGGTTCATCATCTCCATTTCTTCCTTTGTTTTCATTAATTTCTTTAAATGTGTTCTTCTTCTCTTCATTGGTTCCACTTCCTTATCTTTAGTATTTTCTTTGTTTCCGTTAGTTTTCTTTTCAGGTAATACTACTACTGGATCCTCTGTTTTGGCGTTTGGTTTTTCTTCTGTTTCTGGTTTGCTATCATTTTTTATTTCTTCGGTCATTTCCTCCATCTTTTCCTCCCTTTTCTTAAAGTTCTCGTCCAATTTCTTCATAATTTCCTGGTAATTTTCCTTCAATTCTTCCCTCAATGCTTTATTATTTGCGTCAATTTTTTCCTCCATTTTCTTGCTATTCTCTTTCAATTCTCCCATTTTTTCTTCAATTTTCTTATTAGTCTCTCCCAATTTTCGGCTCAACTCCTCCGTAGATTGTTTATTGTCCTGTTTTAATTCCTCCTTCAATTTTTCTAAGTTCTTATTACTGTTTTCTATGGACTGTTTATTTTCCGTTTTTGATTCCTCTATTTTCTTACCCAAGTCTTCCTTCAATTTTTCTAAGTTTTTATTAGTATTCTCCGTAGACTGTTTACTGTCCTTTTTTAATTCTTTTAAATATTCCATAATGCTCTTCAGGTCGATGGTCTCTGTGACTTTGTCCGGTTCTTGTTTATCTCCTCGGTCCTCTCTTATTATTACTTCTACTTCTTCGACCGGTGTCGCTTCTTTATCTTCTATATTTAACTCGTCTACCTTCTCGGTTTCGGCCGCTCGTTTTCGCGATACCTCTCGCTTCCTCATCTTGTTTATTTTGGTTTATCTGTCTATTAATAATAATTTAATTTATATTAAATTACACGCCCCACGTTGGGCGCCAATTCTGTAACGGTAATAAATTGGTTGATTGTTCGTTCGTATTCGGGTTACTTACGATCGAGACGTAGCCTCACCTCGGGTTCGTCTATTTGTAACCAGAGAATATTTCGTTACATACAATGTTATTGTGGATCAGTTTACTTGTATTTATGTAGCGTGCACTTGAATACACCGTCCGTTAGAAATGTCGACTTGTAATATGGATAAATGATGTAGCGACAAACTCGCACGGGAGTCGTCGATGTAAATTATAAATGTATTATGTCGAACGGCGAATGATTTCGTAAATTGCCGCTTACTCCCACTACGCTGCTTCTTTTACGTGACGTCACTCAGCGATGCCAACTATCGGGTCAGCTACAACCTGTGAATTCTATTTACTAAATATAACGGCAATAATAATGACTCACAATTATCATCAAACATATATCCTTGTGGAATCCTTTATTTGGAAAAAACACTGGTTAACTTGTTTTAATAATTTTTAAACAGAATAATCGTAATTGTAGTACAAAATATAAGTCTTCTTTACCAGTTGGCAGCGGTAGCTGTTCAGTATTCCTTCCTTAGATCAAAACAATGCTTTTGTTAACGTTTTAAATTAAAATATATAAATTATCTCAGGGCGTATATGGTTCGGGGATTTATAATTATACAAAATATTACACTATTAATCAAAATACAAGTTCACAATCATGGGATATTACAACGTTAGAGTGATAGGTGCACACAGAAATCGTATAGTGGTTGCCAGTTTTAAAAAGGTTATGTCTAAATCAGGCTTTTATAGTTATTATGTGAATTAAAAGTTCTTGTTGTGTTTAAAAGGTGTTAGTCTTATATGGTGTTATTAGTGGTTGTTTCTAGTGTTCGTGTTATATGGTGTCTGTAATTCAGTTGATTATTGCTTAAAGTAGGTGTATACAAGTGTATGTGTTGAAGTACGATATAATGAGATGTCAGATCACCAAATCCTCTTCTTGTACTCTTCTTAGTTGTAAATAGGTCCCACGTACAAATCAGGTCTTCTTCTCGTCTCTCGTCCACTTCAAATCTTCTTTCTGGTGATTATTCCTTCTCATCCATCTAATGGGTAGTCTTCAGTTATTACAAAAAGTTTGTGTAGTGTACTTCTAACAGTATTTATCTATTGGTATTGTTTTTTCACACTTTATAACATATAATGTAAGACGATTTAAGAACGCGTCTATCTGCTAAGATCGTTGTCAAAGAAGTCTCATTTTATTTATCCGAAATTTCTGGTTGCTAAGGGTAAACTTGGAACCTGGTTGGTCAATTCGAATAGACATTGTCATAAACTTTTATTATTTCAGAATCTAAATTTGTTCAAAATCTTTAATTTAACGTAACTTTTCTATACTGAATGGGAGTTTAAAACCATTATCAGCATTATTTTGATCTTCACATGGTTATATTTAGACACCAAACATGCCTATTTTTGCTTAAGAACTATGGATGTTACAATTTTGTTATTTGGAATTTTCTTAAATAACTTGATATGTGTTATTTTGTTTCTATATTCCTTGTATACATTATTACCTATAAATACATCAACCCTTTCACATTTGCTTCACAAAATTTCTAATATAATTGTTCAAAATTTACTAAATTTGGTTTCACCTGGCCTATGTAATAGTATTATTTTCATCATCATGTTATAACATCTCTAACAATTAAATTAACTTCTAACATTCATCAAAATGGTTTAACATATAACGTTATTTTAACAACACAAAATATATATTACTCTAATATTTAAAATTCATGTCCACATGGCTATGATTATACTAATTCCTTGCACAAATAATTGTTTTCTACTCAAACTGTATAGGTGTTTGACATTTAACAAAACATCTTTGTATTGTCCATTCTGCTTGGTCAATTAATTTACCATGGTTTAACATCAGCTCTGTTGTGATATTTGTTAACACAACATAGAAAAATGGAATTAACATCATTGAATTGACATTCCTTAAAATTAATTGTATCCCCTGGTACATACAAAAAACACAACACAAATACTATTATATAAACACTGTGCTATAACATAAAACATGCACATTTAACAAAATAAATTCTATACTAATTATTTAGTCCTTTGTCAACTAATTTATGACTTATTCTGACACCGTCCATGTCATATTTACTATTCATATGGGTTTAAACATCCGTATACTTACTGATGTTTTGTGTTACAAAAATTACAATAAAGTGAACACTGTTGCTCTACCTCACACACAGTTCTAATAATCTTGTTACATTTACTGTTTATCTGTGTTTTATTCTTGTTATAAATGTTATTGTGACCATGTTATAATTTGTTGTTTACTGGACAACTCTATGAACTCTCTATGTGATAATTTTTGGTATGGTTCTTGTATCTATATTTTTGTTACATTGATTAACTTAATTATTTAACAATATTTCTCTTACATAATATTATATGTTTGGGTCTATTATCCCTCACTTTGTATTTTGATTATTTGGATTTAATGATACATCAACTGAAACCATTTGTTTCTTTATAGTCCTGGTTCATAAACCATTTGTCCTTATAAATCTTTGTTTGGTCAATACTGAAAGTTCATTGTCATAGTTGGGGTTTGAAGATATCTGCATCACTTAGCCTAAATCATTAATTTGGGTACGGTCAGTTGTCTTATTAGTCAGTCCAAAATTGTTAGTCGTTCCTCTTCACTATCATCTTTGAAGATATTGTTCTCCTTGTCAGCTTCTTAATCAAAGTCTTCATTAAATCAGGTACGATATTATGTTGTTCTAAACGTCATGTTACATATTACCCTGCCACCAAATTTGATCATTTTAATAAAATATTGTTTTTGTTGAAATTATCAATTACCTTCTTTTTCATATTATCATTTGTTATTCTTATTATGATCTGGTATACTTGTCTTTAATTATAAGTGTTCTATCCCAGGAACATGTTACTTCCCTAACAAATTAATCACCATATATTCTGGAATCAGTCGGGTGGCTCTCTTGACCTAATACCCCGCTGTCCTTATAATACATAATACATCAATAATATCGATTGCTGGAGCTATCTCGTCAGTCAATCACATTTAATAATCACTAGTCTATTCACGACTAAAATAAATAAAATAATATAATATATTCTTGGGATTGTTCACTCAGTCTAACTTCTCAGATCTAAATATTTCTTTCCATTGATTCTTTCAGGTGTTTATTTTCTTGTGGCAATATTAATAACATTTTTTTTTTTCAATTGGTACTATCTTCCTTCCTTCTTTATCAGTACTGCTTAATCTTCATTTTTCATTCACTGTCTTCATTTAAATTAAAACATAACAAGTATTTGCATCTTCATTTGTTGTTGATTCTCTCACAATCATGATAGGTTATTTGTAGTAAATTTGTTTCTAGTCTTGTCTTATTTTCATCGTCGACTGTCTACACTTGTCCTTTTTTATTCATTTTATAGCACTATGGTTTCTTCTAATTTATGGATGTTGCATCCTTCTTTTATATTCTAATAATCAGTTCATAACTGTGTTTAATAAGAGGTGCTTGTTTTGTTTAGAATTTGGAAATTTATTCCCAGTTGTTTGTCTGATTGATTCATCATAACATTATCAAACTGTACTGTAAGTTGTCCTTACTATTCATTTGAATTCTGATATATTCAAATTTGTTTATTTGGCTTGATTTAAAGTTATATTTTGGATTATCAAAGTTGGTTAGATGAGCTTGCTATGTTCTTTGTGTTTTGAGGTTTTCTAATAATAGATTCTTCACTTCTAAATTAATTCTCATAAATAATTAGTTGTAAGTTGTTCTTACTATATTTTTAGAATTTTGTGGTTTTATAATAATAAATTCTTCAATTCCAAATTAATTCTCATAAATCATTAGTTGTAAGTTGTTCTTACTATATTTTTAGAATTTGGTGGTTTTATAATAATAAATTCTTCACTTCTTATTATAGTGCTTATTGTCATATGTCCTTCTGTACCCAGTATTGGTGATCTTTTGGTAATTTTCGTTATGTCGGTCAGTTGCTCATAATTTCTTTTTCTTTGACATGGGTTTTCGCCGTTGCCGGTTATCATAACATCAGTCCCTTTTTTGTGGAGGTGTATGGTATTAGACTTAACCGTAGTCTGTCACTTCATTTGCTCTCATTGTCCGGATGACCATAGTCTTCATCATCGTTCCGGTACTAGTGACTTCCCTGGCCTTTGTCTGGTATTTCATTTTTCTAGCCGCTATTCCTTTGTTGGCTGCTAAGCTTATTCGGCTCCCTCTATCATAGTGTTTTATACACCAGTACGTCTCTGGTCCATATGTGGTATTGCATGAAAAATATCTGTGAGGATCTTCATCTGAATTCTTAATTATTTGCTTATCTGAAGCCCCATAATCTGGTTCACCATCACACATCCACACTGAAGGAATACATTTTAGTGCACCTGTACACTGGAACTGTCCTGGATGGTACTCTAATGGAACACATTCTGGTGATTCACCTGTGCCGTCATCCCAGTCTGGTAAGATGTCATACTTCCATCTTTCTGGAATACACTGTCCAGTCCTGCGCTGAAACTGATCTAGTTCCCATGTTTTATTCAGTTTACCTCTGGTCCTTTCCCAGTGGTAAACTACTGTCTGCTGGTAAACCATCTCTGAGATTACCCTTAATCTACTTCCATTATTCCCGAAACTCACGATTTCTTCATGGTTGGTAACATGGATATTATCATCATCAAATAAACCCTGGTTCATCATCTCCATTTCTTCCTTTGTTTTCATTAATTTCTTTGGATGTGTTCTTCTTCTCTTCATTGGTTCCACTTCCTTATCTTTAGTATTTTCTTTGTTTCCGTTAGTTTTCTTTTCAGGTAATACTACTACTGGATCCTCTGTTTTGGCGTTTGGTTTTTCTTCTGTTTCTGGTTTGCTATCATTTTTTATTTCTTCGGTCATTTCCTCCATCTTTTCCTCCCTTTTCTTAAAGTTCTCGTCCAATTTCTTCATAATTTCCTGGTAATTTTCCTTCAATTCTTCCCTCAATGCTTTATTATTTGCGTCAATTTTTTCCTCCATTTTCTTGCTATTCTCTTTCAATTCTCCCATTTTTTCTTCAATTTTCTTATTAGTCTCTCCCAATTTTCGGCTCAACTCCTCCGTAGATTGTTTATTGTCCTGTTTTAATTCCTCCTTCAATTTTTCTAAGTTCTTATTACTGTTTCCTATGGACTGTTTATTTTCCGTTTTTGATTCCTCTATTTTCTTACCCAAGTCTTCCTTCAATTTTTCTAAGTTTTTATTAGTATTCTCCGTAGACTGTTTACTGTCCTTTTTTAATTCTTTTAAATATTCCATAATGCTCTTCAGGTCGATGGTCTCTGTGACTTTGTCCGGTTCTTGTTTATCTCCTCGGTCCTCTCTTATTATTACTTCTACTTCTTCGACCGGTGTCGCTTCTTTATCTTCTATATTTAACTCGTCTACCTTCTCGGTTTCGGCCGCTCGTTTTCGCGATACCTCTCGCTTCCTCATCTTGTTTATTTTGGTTTATCTGTCTATTAATAATAATTTAATTTATATTAAATTACACGCCCCACGTT
Source organism: Magicicada septendecula (assembly GCA_034769895.1). Lineage (NCBI taxonomy): Eukaryota > Metazoa > Arthropoda > Insecta > Hemiptera > Cicadidae > Magicicada > Magicicada septendecula. The sequence continues at coordinate 511,363,348 of CM068368.1, forward strand.
GGGCGCCAATTCTGTAACGGTAATAAATTGGTTGATTGTTCGTTCGTATTCGGGTTACTTACGATCGAGACGTAGCCTCACCTCGGGTTCGTCTATTTGTAACCAGAGAATATTTCGTTACATACAATGTTATTGTGGATCAGTTTACTTGTATTTATGTAGCGTGCACTTGAATACACCGTCCGTTAGAAATGTCGACTTGTAATATGGATAAATGATGTAGCGACAAACTCGCACGGGAGTCGTCGATGTAAATTATAAATGTATTATGTCGAACGGCGAATGATTTCGTAAATTGCCGCTTACTCCCACTACGCTGCTTCTTTTACGTGACGTCACTCAGCGATGCCAACTATCGGGTCAGCTACAACCTGTGAATTCTATTTACTAAATATAACGGCAATAATAATGACTCACAATTATCATCAAACATATATCCTTGTGGAATCCTTTATTTGGAAAAAACACTGGTTAACTTGTTTTAATAATTTTTAAACAGAATAATCGTAATTGTAGTACAAAATATAAGTCTTCTTTACCAGTTGGCAGCGGTAGCTGTTCAGTATTCCTTCCTTAGATCAAAACAATGCTTTTGTTAACGTTTTAAATTAAAATATATAAATTATCTCAGGGCGTATATGGTTCGGGGATTTATAATTATACAAAATATTACACTATTAATCAAAATACAAGTTCACAATCATGGGATATTACAACGTTAGAGTGATAGGTGCACACAGAAATCGTATAGTGGTTGCCAGTTTTAAAAAGGTTATGTCTAAATCAGGCTTTTATAGTTATTATGTGAATTAAAAGTTCTTGTTGTGTTTAAAAGGTGTTAGTCTTATATGGTGTTATTAGTGGTTGTTTCTAGTGTTCGTGTTATATGGTGTCTGTAATTCAGTTGATTATTGCTTAAAATACGTGTATACAAGTGTATGTGTTGAAGTACGATATAATGAGATGTCAGATCACCAAATCCTCTTCTTTTGAACTCTTCTTAGTTGTAAATAGGTCCCACGTACACGTCAGGTCTTCTTCTCGTCTCTCGTCCACTTCAAATCTTCTTTCTGGTGATTATTCCTTCTCATCTATCTAATGGGTAGTCTTCAGTTATTACAAAAAGTTTGTGTAGTGTACTTCTAACAGTATTTATCTATTGGTATTGTTTTTTCACACTTTATAACATATAATGTAAGACGATTTAAGAACGCGTCTATCTGCTAAGATCGTTGTCAAAGAAGTCTCATTTTATTTATCCGAAATTTCTGGTTGCTAAGGGTAAACTTGGAACCTGGTTGGTCAATTCGAATAGACATTGTCATAAACTTTTATTATTTCAGAATCTAAATTTGTTCAAAATCTTTAATTTAACGTAACTTTTCTATACTGAATGGGAGTCTAAAACCATTATCGGCATTATTTTGATCTTCACATGTGTTATATTTAGATACCAAACATGCCTATTTTTGCTTAAGAACTATGGATGTTTCAATTTTGTTATTTGGAATTTTCTTAAATAACTTGATATGTGTTATTTTGTTTCTATATTCCTTGTATACATTATTACCTATAAATACATCAACCCTTTCACATTTGCTTTACAAAATTTCTAATATAATTGTTCAAAATTTACTAAATTTGGTTTCACCTGGCCTATGTAATAGTATTATTTTCATCATCATGTTATAACATCTCTAACAATTAAATTAACTTCTAACATTCATCAAAATGGTTTAACATATAACGTTATTTTAACAACACAAAATATATATTACTCTAATATTTAAAATTCATGTCCACATGGCTATGATTATACCAATTCCTTGCACAAATAGTTGTTTTCTACTCAAACTGTATAGGTGTTTGACATTTAACAAAACATCTTTGTATTGTCCATTCTGCTTGGTCAATTAATTTACCATGGTTTAACATCAGCTCTGTTGTGATATTTGTTAACACAACATAGAAAAATGGAATTAACATCATTGAATTGACATTCCTTAAAATTAATTGTATCCCCTGGTACATACAAAAAACACAACACAAATACTATTATATAAACACTGTGCTATAACATAAAACATGCACATTTAACAAAATAAATTCTATACTAATTATTTAGTCCTTTGTCAACTAATTTATGACTTATTCTGACACCGTCCATGTCATATTTACTATTCATATGGGTTTAAACATCCGTATACTTACTGATGTTTTGTGTTACAAAAATTACAATAAAGTGAACACTGTTGCTCTACCTCACACACAGTTCTAATAATCTTGTTACATTTACTGTTTATCTGTGTTTTATTCTTGTTATAAATGTTATTGTGACCATGTTATAATTTGTTGTTTACTGGACAACTCTATGAACTCTCTATGTGATAATTTTTGGTATGGTTCTTGTATCTATATTTTTGTTACATTGATTAACTTAATTATTTAACAATATTTCTCTTACATAATATTATATGTTTGGGTCTATTATCCCTCACTTTGTATTTTGATTATTTGGATTTAATGATACATCAACTGAAACCATTTGTTTCTTTATAGTCCTGGTTCATAAACCATTTGTCCTTATAAATCTTTGTTTGGTCAATACTGAAAGTTCATTGTCATAGTTGGGGTTTGAAGATATCTGCATCACTTAGCCTAAATCATTAATTTGGGTACGGTCAGTTGTCTTATTAGTCAGTCCAAAATTGTTAGTCGTTCCTCTTCACTAACATCTTTGAAGATATTGTTCTCCTTGTCAGCTTCTTAATCAAAGTCTTCATTAAATCAGGTACGATATTATGTTGTTCTAAATGTCATGTTACATATTACCCTGCCACCAAATATGATCATTTTAATAAAATATTGTTTTTGTTGAAATTATCAATTACCTTCTTTTTCATATTATCATTTGTTATTCTTATTATGATCTGGTATACTTGTCTTTAATTATAAGTGTTCTATCCCTGGAACATGTTACTTCCCTAACAAATTAATCACCATATATTCTGGAATCAGTCGGGTGGCTCTCTTGACCTAATACCCCGCTGTCCTTATAATACATAATACATCAATAATATCGATTGCTGGAGCTATCTCGTCAGTCAATCACATTTAATAATCACTAGTCTATTCACGACTAAAATAAATAAAATAATATAATATATTCTTGGGATTGTTCACTCAGTCTAACTTCTCAGATCTAAATATTTCTTTCCATTGATTCTTTCAGGTGTTTATTTTCTTGTGGCAATATTAATAACATTTTTTTTTTTCAATTGGTACTATCTTCCTTCCTTCTTTATCAGTACTGCTTAATCTTCATTTTTCATTCACTGTCTTCATTTAAATTAAAACATAACAAGTATTTGCATCTTCATTTGTTGTTGATTCTCTCACAATCATGATAGGTTATTTGTAGTAAATTTGTTTCTAGTCTTGTCTTATTTTCATCGTCGACTGTCTACACTTGTCCTTTTTTATTCATTTTATAGCACTATGGTTTCTTCTAATTTATGGATGTTGCATCCTTCTTTTATATTCTAATAATAAGTTCATAACTGTGTTTAATAAGAGGTGCTTGTTTTGTTTAGAATTTGGAAATTTATTCCCAGTTGTTTGTCTGATTGATTCATCATAACATTATCAAACTGTACTGTAAGTTGTCCTTACTATTCATTTGAATTCTGATATATTCAAATTTGTTTATTTGGCTTGATTTAAAGTTATATTTTGGATTATCAAAGTTGGTTAGATGAGCTTGCTATGTTCTTTGTGTTTTGAGGTTTTCTAATAATAGATTCTTCACTTCTAAATTAATTCTCATAAATAATCAGTTGTAAGTTGTTCTTACTATATTTTTAGAATTTTGTGGTTTTATAATAATAAATTCTTCAATTCCAAATTAATTCTCATAAATCATTAGTTGTAAGTTGTTCTTAATATATTTTTAGAATTTGGTGGTTTTATAATAATAAATTCTTCACTTCTTATTATAGTGCTTATTGTCATATGTCCTTCTGTACCCAGTATTGGTGATCTTTTGGTAATTTTCGTTATGTCGGTCAGTTGCTCATAATTTCTTTTTCTTTGACATGGTTTTTCGCCGTTGCCGGTTATCATAACATCAGTCCCTTTTTTGTGGAGGTGTATGGTATTAGACTTAACCGTAGTCTGTCACTTCATTTGCTCTCATTGTCCGGATGACCATAGTCTTCATCATCGTTCCGGTACTAGTGACTTCCCTGGCCTTTGTCTGGTATTTCATTTTTCTAGCCGCTATTCCTTTGTTGGCTGCTAAGCTTATTCGGCTCCCTCTATCATAGTGTTTTATACACCAGTACGTCTCTGGTCCATATGTGGTATTGCATGAAAAATATCTGTGAGGATCTTCATCTGAATTCTTAATTATTTGCTTATCTGAAGCCCCATAATCTGGTTCACCATCACACATCCACACTGAAGGAATACATTTTAGTGCACCTGTACACTGGAACTGTCCTGGATGGTACTCTAATGGAACACATTCTGGTGATTCACCTGTGCCGTCATCCCAGTCTGGTAAGATGTCATACTTCCATCTTTCTGGAATACACTGTCCAGTCCTGCGCTGAAACTGATCTAGTTCCCATGTTTTATTCAGTTTACCTCTGGTCCTTTCCCAGTGGTAAACTACTGTCTGCTGGTAAACCATCTCTGAGATTACCCTTAATCTACTTCCATTATTCCCGAAACTCACGATTTCTTCATGGTTGGTAACATGGATATTATCATCATCAAATAAACCCTGGTTCATCATCTCCATTTCTTCCTTTGTTTTCATTAATTTCTTTGGATGTGTTCTTCTTCTCTTCATTGGTTCCACTTCCTTATCTTTAGTATTTTCTTTGTTTCCGTTAGTTTTCTTTTCAGGTAATACTACTATTGGATCCTCTGTTTTGGCGTTTGGTTTTTCTTCTGTTTCTGGTTTGCTATCATTTTTTATTTCTTCGGTCATTTCCTCCATCTTTTCCTCCCTTTTCTTAAAGTTCTCGTCCAATTTCTTCATAATTTCCTGGTAATTTTCCTTCAATTCTTCCCTCAATGCTTTATTATTTGCGTCAATTTTTTCCTCCATTTTCTTGCTATTCTCTTTCAATTCTCCCATTTTTTCTTCAATTTTCTTATTAGTCTCTCCCAATTTTCGGCTCAACTCCTCCGTAGATTGTTTATTGTCCTGTTTTAATTCCTCCTTCAATTTTTCTAAGTTCTTATTACTGTTTTCTATGGACTGTTTATTTTCCGTTTTTGATTCCTCTATTTTCTTACCCAAGTCTTCCTTCAATTTTTCTAAGTTTTTATTAGTATTCTCCGTAGACTGTTTACTGTCCTTTTTTAATTCTTTTAAATATTCCATAATGCTCTTCAGGTCGATGGTCTCTGTGACTTTGTCCGGTTCTTGTTTATCTCCTCGGTCCTCTATTATTATTACTTCTACTTCTTCGACCGGTGTCGCTTCTTTATCTTCTATATTTAACTCGTCTACCTTCTCGGTTTCGGCCGCTCGTTTTCGCGATACCTCTCGCTTCCTCATCTTGTTTATTTTGGTTTATCTGTCTATTAATAATAATTTAATTTATATTAAATTACACGCCCCACGTTGGGCGCCAATTCTGTAACGGTAATAAATTGGTTGATTGTTCGTTCGTATTCGGGTTACTTACGATCGAGACGTAGCCTCACCTCGGGTTCGTCTATTTGTAACCAGAGAATATTTCGTTACATACAATGTTATTGTGGATCAGTTTACTTGTATTTATGTAGCGTGCACTTGAATACACCGTCCGTTAGAAATGTCGACTTGTAATATGGATAAATGATGTAGCGACAAACTCGCACGGGAGTCGTCGATGTAAATTATAAATGTATTATGTCGAACGGCGAATGATTTCGTAAATTGCCGCTTACTCCCACTACGCTGCTTCTTTTACGTGACGTCACTCAGCGATGCCAACTATCGGGTCAGCTACAACCTGTGAATTCTATTTACTAAATATAACGGCAATAATAATGACTCACAATTATCATCAAACATATATCCTTGTGGAATCCTTTATTTGGAAAAAACACTGGTTAACTTGTTTTAATAATTTTTAAACAGAATAATCGTAATTGTAGTACAAAATATAAGTCTTCTTTACCAGTTGGCAGCGGTAGCTGTTCAGTATTCCTTCCTTAGATCAAAACAATGCTTTTGTTAACGTTTTAAATTAAAATATATAAATTATCTCAGGGCGTATATGGTTCGGGGATTTATAATTATACAAAATATTACACTATTAATCAAAATACAAGTTCACAATCATGGGATATTACAACGTTAGAGTGATAGGTGCACACAGAAATCGTATAGTGGTTGCCAGTTTTAAAAAGGTTATGTCTAAATCAGGCTTTTATAGTTATTATGTGAATTAAAAGTTCTTGTTGTGTTTAAAAGGTGTTAGTCTTATATGGTGTTATTAGTGGTTGTTTCTAGTGTTCGTGTTATATGGTGTCTGTAATTCAGTTGATTATTGCTTAAAATACGTGTATACAAGTGTATGTGTTGAAGTACGATATAATGAGATGTCAGATCACCAAATCCTCTTCTTGTACTCTTCTTAGTTGTAAATAGGTCCCACGTACACGTCAGGTCTTCTTCTCGTCTCTCGTCCACTTCAAATCTTCTTTCTGGTGATTATTCCTTCTCATCCATCTAATGGGTAGTCTTCAGTTATTACAAAAAGTTTGTGTAGTGTACTTCTAACAGTATTTATCTATTGGTATTGTTTTTTCACACTTTATAACATATAATGTAAGACGATTTAAGAACGCGTCTATCTGCTAAGATCGTTGTCAAAGAAGTCTCATTTTATTTATCCGAAATTTCTGGTTGCTAAGGGTAAACTTGGAACCTGGTTGGTCAATTCGAATAGACATTGTCATAAACTTTTATTATTTCAGAATCTAAATTTGTTCAAAATCTTTAATTTAACGTAACTTTTCTATACTGAATGGGAGTCTAAAACCATTATCGGCATTATTTTGATCTTCACATGTGTTATATTTAGATACCAAACATGCCTATTTTTGCTTAAGAACTATGGATGTTTCAATTTTGTTATTTGGAATTTTCTTAAATAACTTGATATGTGTTATTTTGTTTCTATATTCCTTGTATACATTATTACCTATAAATACATCAACCCTTTCACATTTGCTTTACAAAATTTCTAATATAATTGTTCAAAATTTACTAAATTTGGTTTCACCTGGCCTATGTAATAGTATTATTTTCATCATCATGTTATAACATCTCTAACAATTAAATTAACTTCTAACATTCATCAAAATGGTTTAACATATAACGTTATTTTAACAACACAAAATATATATTACTCTAATATTTAAAATTCATGTCCACATGGCTATGATTATACCAATTCCTTGCACAAATAGTTGTTTTCTACTCAAACTGTATAGGTGTTTGACATTTAACAAAACATCTTTGTATTGTCCATTCTGCTTGGTCAATTAATTTACCATGGTTTAACATCAGCTCTGTTGTGATATTTGTTAACACAACATAGAAAAATGGAATTAACATCATTGAATTGACATTCCTTAAAATTAATTGTATCCCCTGGTACATACAAAAAACACAACACAAATACTATTATATAAACACTGTGCTATAACATAAAACATGCACATTTAACAAAATAAATTCTATACTAATTATTTAGTCCTTTGTCAACTAATTTATGACTTATTCTGACACCGTCCATGTCATATTTACTATTCATATGGGTTTAAACATCCGTATACTTACTGATGTTTTGTGTTACAAAAATTACAATAAAGTGAACACTGTTGCTCTACCTCACACACAGTTCTAATAATCTTGTTACATTTACTGTTTATCTGTGTTTTATTCTTGTTATAAATGTTATTGTGACCATGTTATAATTTGTTGTTTACTGGACAACTCTATGAACTCTCTATGTGATAATTTTTGGTATGGTTCTTGTATCTATATTTTTGTTACATTGATTAACTTAATTATTTAACAATATTTCTCTTACATAATATTATATGTTTGGGTCTATTATCCCTCACTTTGTATTTTGATTATTTGGATTTAATGATACATCAACTGAAACCATTTGTTTCTTTATAGTCCTGGTTCATAAACCATTTGTCCTTATAAATCTTTGTTTGGTCAATACTGAAAGTTCATTGTCATAGTTGGGGTTTGAAGATATCTGCATCACTTAGCCTAAATCATTAATTTGGGTACGGTCAGTTGTCTTATTAGTCAGTCCAAAATTGTTAGTCGTTCCTCTTCACTAACATCTTTGAAGATATTGTTCTCCTTGTCAGCTTCTTAATCAAAGTCTTCATTAAATCAGGTACGATATTATGTTGTTCTAAATGTCATGTTACATATTACCCTGCCACCAAATATGATCATTTTAATAAAATATTGTTTTTGTTGAAATTATCAATTACCTTCTTTTTCATATTATCATTTGTTATTCTTATTATGATCTGGTATACTTGTCTTTAATTATAAGTGTTCTATCCCTGGAACATGTTACTTCCCTAACAAATTAATCACCATATATTCTGGAATCAGTCGGGTGGCTCTCTTGACCTAATACCCCGCTGTCCTTATAATACATAATACATCAATAATATCGATTGCTGGAGCTATCTCGTCAGTCAATCACATTTAATAATCACTAGTCTATTCACGACTAAAATAAATAAAATAATATAATATATTCTTGGGATTGTTCACTCAGTCTAACTTCTCAGATCTAAATATTTCTTTCCATTGATTCTTTCAGGTGTTTATTTTCTTGTGGCAATATTAATAACATTTTTTTTTTTCAATTGGTACTATCTTCCTTCCTTCTTTATCAGTACTGCTTAATCTTCATTTTTCATTCACTGTCTTCATTTAAATTAAAACATAACAAGTATTTGCATCTTCATTTGTTGTTGATTCTCTCACAATCATGATAGGTTATTTGTAGTAAATTTGTTTCTAGTCTTGTCTTATTTTCATCGTCGACTGTCTACACTTGTCCTTTTTTATTCATTTTATAGCACTATGGTTTCTTCTAATTTATGGATGTTGCATCCTTCTTTTATATTCTAATAATCAGTTCATAACTGTGTTTAATAAGAGGTGCTTGTTTTGTTTAGAATTTGGAAATTTATTCCCAGTTGTTTGTCTGATTGATTCATCATAACATTATCAAACTGTACTGTAAGTTGTCCTTACTATTCATTTGAATTCTGATATATTCAAATTTGTTTATTTGGCTTGATTTAAAGTTATATTTTGGATTATCAAAGTTGGTTAGATGAGCTTGCTATGTTCTTTGTGTTTTGAGGTTTTCTAATAATAGATTCTTCACTTCTAAATTAATTCTCATAAATAATCAGTTGTAAGTTGTTCTTACTATATTTTTAGAATTTTGTGGTTTTATAATAATAAATTCTTCAATTCCAAATTAATTCTCATAAATCATTAGTTGTAAGTTGTTCTTAATATATTTTTAGAATTTGGTGGTTTTATAATAATAAATTCTTCACTTCTTATTATAGTGCTTATTGTCATATGTCCTTCTGTACCCAGTATTGGTGATCTTTTGGTAATTTTCGTTATGTCGGTCAGTTGCTCATAATTTCTTTTTCTTTGACATGGTTTTTCGCCGTTGCCGGTTATCATAACATCAGTCCCTTTTTTGTGGAGGTGTATGGTATTAGACTTAACCGTAGTCTGTCACTTCATTTGCTCTCATTGTCCGGATGACCATAGTCTTCATCATCGTTCCGGTACTAGTGACTTCCCTGGCCTTTGTCTGGTATTTCATTTTTCTAGCCGCTATTCCTTTGTTGGCTGCTAAGCTTATTCGGCTCCCTCTATCATAGTGTTTTATACACCAGTACGTCTCTGGTCCATATGTGGTATTGCATGAAAAATATCTGTGAGGATCTTCATCTGAATTCTTAATTATTTGCTTATCTGAAGCCCCATAATCTGGTTCACCATCACACATCCACACTGAAGGAATACATTTTAGTGCACCTGTACACTGGAACTGTCCTGGATGGTACTCTAATGGAACACATTCTGGTGATTCACCTGTGCCGTCATCCCAGTCTGGTAAGATGTCATACTTCCATCTTTCTGGAATACACTGTCCAGTCCTGCGCTGAAACTGATCTAGTTCCCATGTTTTATTCAGTTTACCTCTGGTCCTTTCCCAGTGGTAAACTACTGTCTGCTGGTAAACCATCTCTGAGATTACCCTTAATCTACTTCCATTATTCCCGAAACTCACGATTTCTTCATGGTTGGTAACATGGATATTATCATCATCAAATAAACCCTGGTTCATCATCTCCATTTCTTCCTTTGTTTTCATTAATTTCTTTGGATGTGTTCTTCTTCTCTTCATTGGTTCCACTTCCTTATCTTTAGTATTTTCTTTGTTTCCGTTAGTTTTCTTTTCAGGTAATACTACTACTGGATCCTCTGTTTTGGCGTTTGGTTTTTCTTCTGTTTCTGGTTTGCTATCATTTTTTATTTCTTCGGTCATTTCCTCCATCTTTTCCTCCCTTTTCTTAAAGTTCTCGTCCAATTTCTTCATAATTTCCTGGTAATTTTCCTTCAATTCTTCCCTCAATGCTTTATTATTTGCGTCAATTTTTTCCTCCATTTTCTTGCTATTCTCTTTCAATTCTCCCATTTTTTCTTCAATTTTCTTATTCGTCTCTCCCAATTTTCGGCTCAACTCCTCCGTAGATTGTTTATTGTCCTGTTTTAATTCCTCCTTCAATTTTTCTAAGTTCTTATTACTGTTTTCTATGGACTGTTTATTTTCCGTTTTTGATTCCTCTATTTTCTTACCCAAGTCTTCCTTCAATTTTTCTAAGTTTTTATTAGTATTCTCCGTAGACTGTTTACTGTCCTTTTTTAATTCTTTTAAATATTCCATAATGCTCTTCAGGTCGATGGTCTCTGTGACTTTGTCCGGTTCTTGTTTATCTCCTCGGTCCTCTCTTATTATTACTTCTACTTCTTCGACCGGTGTCGCTTCTTTATCTTCTATATTTAACTCGTCTACCTTCTCGGTTTCGGCCGCTCGTTTTCGCGATACCTCTCGCTTCCTCATCTTGTTTATTTTGGTTTATCTGTCTATTAATAATAATTTAATTTATATTAAATTACACGCCCCACGTTGGGCGCCAATTCTGTAACGGTAATAAATTGGTTGATTGTTCGTTCGTATTCGGGTTACTTACGATCGAGACGTAGCCTCACCTCGGGTTCGTCTATTTGTAACCAGAGAATATTTCGTTACATACAATGTTATTGTGGATCAGTTTACTTGTATTTATGTAGCGTGCACTTGAATACACTGTCCGTTAGAAATGTCGACTTGTAATATGGATAAATGATGTAGCGACAAACTCGCACGGGAGTCGTCGATGTAAATTATAAATGTATTATGTCGAACGGCGAATGATTTCGTAAATTGCCGCTTACTCCCACTACGCTGCTTCTTTTACGTGACGTCACTCAGCGATGCCAACATTCGGGTCAGCTACAACCTGTGAATTCTATTTACTAAATATAACGGCAATAATAATGACTCACAATTATCATCAAACATATATCCTTGTGGAATCCTTTATTTGGAAAAAACACTGGTTAACTTGTTTTAATAATTTTTAAACAGAATAATCGTAATTGTAGTACAAAATATAAGTCTTCTTTACCAGTTGGCAGCGGTAGCTGTTCAGTATTCCTTCCTTAGATCAAAACAATGCTTTTGTTAACGTTTTAAATTAAAATATATCAATTATCTCAGGGCGTATATGGTTCGGGGATTTATAATTATACAAAATATTACACTATTAATCAAAATACAAGTTCACAATCATGGGATATTACAACGTTAGAGTGATAGGTGCACACAGAAATCGTATAGTGGTTGCCAGTTTTAAAAAGGTTATGTCTAAATCAGGCTTTTATAGTTATTATGTGAATTAAAAGTTCTTGTTGTGTTTAAAAGGTGTTAGTCTTATATGGTGTTATTAGTGGTTGTTTCTAGTGTTCGTGTTATATGGTGTCTGTAATTCAGTTGATTATTGCTTAAAATACGTGTATACAAGTGTATGTGTTGAAGTACGATATAATGAGATGTCAGATCACCAAATCCTCTTCTTGTACTCTTCTTAGTTGTAAATAGGTCCCACGTACACGTCAGGTCTTCTTCTCGTCTCTCGTCCACTTCAAATCTTCTTTCTGGTGATTATTCCTTCTCATCCATCTAATGGGTAGTCTTCAGTTATTACAAAAAGTTTGTGTAGTGTACTTCTAACAGTATTTATCTATTGGTATTGTTTTTTCACACTTTATAACATATAATGTAAGACGATTTAAGAACGCGTCTATCTGCTAAGATCGTTGTCAAAGAAGTCTCATTTTATTTATCCGAAGTTTCTGGTTGCTAAGGGTAAACTTGGAACCTGGTTGGACAATTCGAATAGACTTTGTCATAAACTTTTATTATTTCAGAATCTAAATTTGTTCAAAATCTTTAATTTAACGTAACTTTTCTATACTGAATGGGAGTTTAAAACCATTATCAGCATTATTTTGATCTTCACATGTGTTATATTTAGACACCAAACATGCCTATTTTTGCTTAAGAACTATGGATGTTACAATTTTGTTATTTGGAATTTTCTTAAATAACTTGATATGTGTTATTTTGTTTTTATATTTCTTGTATACATTATTACCTATAAATACATCAACCCTTTCACATTTGCTTTACAAAATTTCTAATATAATTGTTCAAAATTTACTAAATTTGGTTTCACCTGGCCTATGTAATAGTATTATTTTCATCATCATGTTATAACATCTCTAACAATTAAATTAACTTCTAACATTCATCAAAATGGTTTAACATATAACGTTATTTTAACAACACAAAATATATATTACTCTAATATTTAAAATTCATGTCCACATGGCTATGATTATACCAATTCCTTGCACAAATAGTTGTTTTCTACTCAAACTGTATAGGTGTTTGACATTTAACAAAACATCTTTGTATTGTCCATTCTGCTTGGTCAATTAATTTACCATGGTTTAACATCAGCTCTGTTGTGATATTTGTTAACACAACATAGAAAAATGGAATTAACATCATTGAATTGACATTCCTTAAAATTAATTGTATCCCCTGGTACATACAAAAAACACAACACAAATACTATTATATAAACACTGTGCTATAACATAAAACATGCACATTGTAACAATTTGACGACCTTTCTGTGGCTGTCTTCTTCCTTTGTAACCCAGCGTTGGGTATTCACTTTGTAAGAAGACCTTATATATGACTGTAATCTGATCAAATCCCACTGTTTGGGCTAGCCACTTGGTCACCAGACCGCTGTATGCCGGTCGTTGCAAAAGAATAAAAATAAAATGGAAATTTCAATAATTAGCATTTCCAAACAATAAAATAATTTGGTTTATGTTTATAGAGGTATGTATACTAGATAAATCTGTTTTTTAAAGGGTTCTGTGAAAATTTTAATAACAGGTAAGTATTTATTGACCGTCGAGCACCTTTTGAAGATTTGCACCAAGTCTGGATTTAAATAGATTAACTCCAGGTAATAATCGATTGGTGACTTTCCTTACTGGTCCAATATCTTGTTCAAAATAGAGTATATTCTTTTCACTTAATACCTTCAGCCTTATAAATACCCTTAAATTACCCTGTGAAATAAATACAGATACAAAATAATAGAAATATAAAGATTTATTAACAATTTTAGATAATAATCGATATTTTATCGATGGAGAGCAATTATCGACTCTGTCTCAGGAATTATCGATTGTCATACAGAACAAAATTTTATGTTATATTATATTAAAGACAGGTTCTTTGAGCGATTAAGAATTAATAGTCAGAGAAGGGTGCTGAGAGAGTATAACATTAACAATTAACACATAAATACAATAATTACTATTTAATAGTATTTAAATAATTCAAGTTATGCTATTAGAATAAATGTTTTGTCGAACCAATGAAGACTGATGTGACGTCAGTAACTATGATGTAGTAGGCAGGTTTCGTTTTCAAGATGGCCGCTCCTTGGGTTGGTCTCGGCTATTGTATATGCGTCGAGTCAGAAAATTACTATAAAATTACCTTCTTCAAGGTCTAAAATGTCCCCGCACTGGTGTAATAAGTCTGTTAATCTATTTAGTGTATTCTGGTGAAGTGTTCTGTGTAAATTTGCGTTAGTTAGTTTATTTTCTATTTTGTTCAACTATTACGGTTAAGTTTTCAAGTTGCGGTTAGGTTTGTAGAGTAAATCAGTTGTAATATAATGTTTTACTGTTTACTGTCACTCGTTTAGTGAAGTTAAAGGTTTGTTTTCACTATTGTCGTGAATGTTTTTATATTATTGGCTTCAAAAAGTGTCTAATTTGTCTAACTCCCGTTCACTGATTTCAATGGCTAAAACGTTAGCTTCATGTTCGACTCGGTTTAAAGAACGTTTTTGTCACACACCTATTCAGCTTGATATTCAACAAAAGACTAATTAACTTGGTCATAAATCTTGCCCAGTTAATCCTTGAAAAAGTATTGTTAACATTTTTCGATTTCATACACATTAGAAAATATTATATTATATATGGAATTTTTCTATTTTATTCCTTACTTTTATGAATTATTAATCTTATTATTAGTTTAATCATCTTATTCCCTTTAAATTGATGTATTATAGTCCATATCTGTAGACATTTTGTGGAAATTAACAAATTTTGTTCACACTTTGGAAATATAGGCTCAAAATTGGATTTCCGTTTTTATATAAAATTCCTTCCATTTTAAATATTATTAATACTATTATAATAAATTTTAATTAGTCATATTTCTCTTCCTTTCCTTAAATACATATAAATTACACCTTTGAACTGGTTTTTTGTGTTAATTTGTAGATTTGATATTGCTCTCTAAAATTAATTAATTTATATATTTTGACAATTTACAAAATGTTAAGGTATATTTCCTTATTGTCATTTTAATTCATAGGATCATTCCTAGTAGTAGTTAGTTGTGTTATCTTATATAAATCTGGGTAGTTTACAGGATTTATTAGTGAATTATACTATTTTATATTGGTTCTCTGATTTCACCAAATGGCCTAGATTTTAGAATTTTATATTTCTTTCTTTCTCAATAAATTAAACTTGATTCCTCCTCTGACTTTACATAACTACAATTATATGAAAATAACATGATCTATAACTTATTGTTTTGTGTAGTAGTTAATTAACACTACAGTTATTAAAATAATTAATTATGAACATTGTTTATTAATCTGCACAATTTAACATATTGCAGATACAGCTTAAACATATCTCTTTTGACTATTTTCAATCTAACATAGCATACCTTTTAGTACATTATTACTGGTATGTAGGTTATTATTTATCAAACATAATTTTTTTTTTAAAACACATAACATAAATCTTATTTTCTAATAAACCTTACAAATACATTTATTTAATACATTGATTTTAGGACTGTGAAATAATAGTCTATTTAAACATGTTACACTTAATCATACTATATTAGTACCATTCCTTTTTGGTTTAAATCATTATTATTGTGATTCCCCACATCAGCAAACATTAATTCCCATACTCTATTTATTATCATCCTTTTTTACAAAGGTCTTTTAAATAAGGATTTACATAAAAATAATAAAATACTGGAAACCTTCCATTTTATTATTTTATCATGCTGGTTATTATTAGACTTTAAAGTTGTGATATAGCATACTACTAAGTTATAGTATCACCAACTTTAAGTTTATTGCATTTTTTTAAAAAACACTTATACAAATTCACTTTCACTGTTGGTTCTGATATTCTGAGTCTTATTATCTCAGACCAGACCTTTAGTCATCATGGACCGTTAAGACTAGTTTATTTTCTTTATTACACAATAGCTTTAGCCGGTGCACTTCTTATAACGCTATACAACACTTTAGTTTTCTCAATAATTACATTTTTATAAGATTTTGGGGATGTTATACTTTCTTTGACATAGTTTTTGTGGGTTTGGGATTGATAGTAGTTTATATAATAATAGGTTTTACTACGGTGTTTCTTTCATACTATGTCTTCCTCTCCTCCTGTCTTCCTTCTTGTCCTTCTTCATATCTTCCTTCTGGTATTCATTCTTGTCCCTCTTCTAGTTTTTATTCTTGTCCCTCGTCTAGTCTTCACTCTTCTGTTCTTCTTTCCTCATTCTTGGGAACCAAGGTACTTGGTGTTATCACGACTGAGGTTTAGTTTGGAGTATTGAATTTCTTCACTGAACTGACTTTATTCTTCTATTTGTTTTTAGAGTATTTTGGTATTCACCACTCTTTGATTGAGTCTCTTTTTTCGGGATATTGTCTTATGTAACTGGTTTACTGCTCTGAGCTTCCTGGGTAACGTACTGGTATTATTTATGAGTTGATGAGTTGCTTCAATACTTTCTTTGGTTTCTTTTAACAGTGGTTTTTATATATTATGTAGTGAGGATTTTTATCTTATTGTGTTTCATTCCTCTGATTTATTGAAATGTCATTTAATATTATTACAACATTTTTTGATGTAATTAAATTTTATCATTTCATATGATTTACAATGTAGTGGATTTTCTGTCACGCTACAGAATGCCCTTCTCCAGAAGTAATTTTTTCAGACTATACTTGCTTTGTCTGAAACAATTGCTTATGATAATTATTCAAAGTTTGTTATTATTTTGGACTTCCTTCCATTTTAAAATTCTCTTATTTTTATCTGAGTTTATATCACTCTCACTTGATCTTCCTTGATAGTAATAGTCTTCTGAGTTTCATATTTATTATTTCATTTTTATATTTCTTCTTAGTATTTTCTCCTTGGGATATTTTCTCCCTATCGTTCCCTACTTTGTGAGCTGGTTCAGTTCAGAGAGGCACTGTACGCTACTTTCCTCTGCTGTCCAATACTTCACACATATTTGAGTACAGAGGCAAATCATCTCTGCTCAAAAAATATATTAATCCTGCTGGAATTATCATCAGACAGATTAAAAAAATTATTCAGAATAGTACACATTTGTTACTATTTAAAAATATCTTTGGGATACTTCACTTATTACTTATTATACTTCTCAGAGATTTTAATATTTCTATCTCAGTTGTTCATCTGACTTATTATCTGGATGTTTCTTTCATTTGATATTATGGTAGGAAGCTCTTCTATTATTACCTTTTTATACTTTTATTATCATATAAATCTTTTGGTTATAAATTCTTTATGACCTTCTGGTTTTTTTTTTTTTATAATCTGCATTATTTGTAGTAGCATATCTTTGTGACATTTTTAGACTGTTTTTTGTTTCTTAAAATTTCCACTTGTTCTATTTTCTAGAATTTTTTATAACTGTCATTATCATAATTGTCATTTAATTTATAAATCATTTTATATTAATTCATTTAATTACATACATTTTTGACATTATTTTCACATTATTCCGGACATTGCGATTATACTTGCAAGTGCTGGTTTTTTTATTTATTTCTTTATGAGGTCATATTTTCTCCTCATACCACTTAAAGTTTCATTCTCTCATAATTCCAAAGAAGTTTTTGTACTTTATTTTATTCACTCACTTAAATCGTATTAAAGAATTTTTTCTTTTTTATTTCCTTCAACAACATTTTACGGAAAGGTTTTTACTCTTCATATTGAACTTAGACATGATTAAACTGTCTAGAATTATTTGTTTTTTGACCTTAGATGGTTTTATTTCTAAATTCTCTCCTTCTTTATTATTATATTATAGCCATAACGTTTTTCTTAGATAATCGGTATGTAAGGTGATCTCATTTATGTTTAAAATTTTGTTGACTTATTTCAAACTCTTCTTATATTATTCTTCTTTTCAAATAATTTCCTTCAAATAATCTTTTATGTAAGATTGGCTCACACCTTTTTAGAATTTTGGGGTTTTTATGTTTTTAAACTTCTTCTCTTCTATTCTAGCCATAAAGTTTTTTCATATTTTCTTGGTATGTAAGGTGAACTTAATTATTTTTTTTTAGAATTTAGTTGATATTATCTTCTAATTCTGTTTTATATTACTGCCACATAGACTTTTCATAAATGATTGTTATAGTTTTCATAATTATATGGTAAACATATCATATTAGTTTCATAATTATTGTATGACTCTTTTCTTGTCTTTATTCAAACGTATTTCTTATTATTATTTTTTCTTTTCAAATAATTTCTTTCAAATAATCTTTTATGTAAGATTGGCTCACACCTTTTTAGAATTTTGGGGTTTTTATGTTTTTAAACTTCTTCTCTTCTATTCTAGCCATAAAGTTTTTTCATATTTTCTTGGTATGTAAGGTGAACTTACGTATTTTTTAGAATTTAGAGGTTTTTATGTTTTTTAAAACTTCTTTTCTTCTATTCTAGCCATAAAGTTTTTTCATATTTTCTTGGTATGTAAGGTGAACTTACTTATTTTTTGAATTTAGTTGATTTTATGTTTTTAAAACTTCTTCTCTTCTATTCTAGCCATAAAGTTTTTTCACATTTTCTTGGTATGTAAGGTGAACTTACTTATTTTTTGAATTTAGTTGTTTTTATGTTTTTAAACTTCTTCTCTTCTATTCTAGCCATAAAGTTTTTTCACATTTTCTTGGTATGTAAGGTGAACTTACACCTTTTTTAGAATTTAGAGGGTTTTATGTTTTTTAAAACTTCTTTTCTTCTATTCTAGCCATAAAGTTTTTTCACATTTTCTTGGTATGTAAGGTGAACTTACTTATTTTTTGAATTTAGTTGTTTTTATGTTTTTAAACTTCTTCTCTTCTATTCTAGCCATAAAGTTTTTTCATATTTTCTTGGTATGTAAGGTGAACTTACTTATTTTTTAGAATTTAGAGGTTTTATTTAAATTCTAACTTTTTTTATATTACTGCCACATAGACCTTTCATAAATGATTGTAATAGTTTTCATAATTATATGGTAAACATATCATATTAGTTTCATAAATATTGTATGACTCTTTTCTTGTCTTTATTCAAACGTATTTCTTATTATTATTTTTTCTTTATACCCAGGTGGATGCTTTTTATTATAGTGCATTGTTGCTCATAGTTCCTTTATAAGGTGTAGTTTCTTAATTAATTTATTTCTTAAATTCCCATTTTGGTTCTTTGTCCCTTCTTCTTCTCATTTTTCCTCAGTGGTAATTATTTTCATCTTCTTTGTGGTGGTTTTGCCGTTGTCGGTTATCATGACATCCATCCCTTTTACCACCTCATTATGTATCCGTATAGATTCTTATCAGATCCAAACTTTTGCTCCTGCGCGCCGGATAGTACCTCGGTTGGTCCCGTTCTAGGCTCCTCCGCCTTTCTTCGTATCTTCGGTAACTGTTCCCTCTATGGTGGTTGAAACCTCGCTGTCTTCCATCTGTGGCCCGTATGAAGTTCACTCTTGGGCGAGGAAACCTATTATTACTAAAATTACTATTATTGGGACCCACACGATTAGCATTATTATGGTAAGGACTATTACCATAATTGGGGCTTCTCTGACTATTTACGTTACCAGGGTTGGGATTGTGGTTACCCTGATAACCATTAGAGGGTCGATTCGGGTTTTGTTGGTTGGGACCCGTATTATTATTGTCATTGTAATTGGTATTGTTCCCATTATTATATTGTCTCATATTCCAATATGTCTCTGGTCCATAGGCTTTATGACCTGAAAAATATCTATGAAGTTCTTCATCTGGTTTATTAATTATTTGCTTCTCTGAATCCCCATAATCTGGTTCATCATCACAAATCCATCCGGAAGGTATACATTTTTGTGTAATTGTACACTGGAATAGTTCTGGATGGCGCACTAATGGAACACACTCTGGTGATTCACCAGTGCCATCGTCACAGTCTGATAAGATGTTATATTTCCATCTTTCTGAAATACACTGTTTAGTTCCGCACTGGAACTGATCTGGTCCACATGTTGTATTCCGTTTACCTCTGGTCCTTTCCCAGTGATAAACTACTGTCTTGTGGTAAATTATTTCTGAAATTACTTCGAATCTCCTTCCGAAATTTCTGTAATTACTGATTTCTTCATGGTCGGTAATTGGAATATTATTGACATCCATTAAACCATGGTTCATCATTTCTATTTCTTCCTTGGTTTTTATTACCTTTCTTGGATACATTCTCCTTTTCCTTGGTTTAATATCTTCCTGGTTTCGGTTAGTTTCAATTTCAGGTACTACCATTACTTGTTCCTGCGTTTTGTCATTTAGTACTTCTGCTGGTTCTGGTTGGCTATCATATTTTATTCCTTCGGTCTTCTCCTCTCTTAATTTTTCCCTAAACAGTTTACTATCATTCCTTATTTCTGTGACCATATAATCCATTTTCTTGCTTAAATTTTCCACATTCTTGTCCATTTTCTTGCTGAAATTTTCCACCATCTTCTTTCTATCTTCCATAATCTCATCCATTTTCTTTTCCATCTTCCTACACAAGGATTGGTTGTCCTTTTTCAGGTCTTCCATCTTCTTATTCAAGGATTGATTGTTTTCCTCTATCTTCTTATTCAAGGATTGGTTGTTTTCCTCCATCTTCTCTTCTAAATTCTTACTGGTTTCTTCAATCCTCTTATTAGTATTTTCTATCTTATGACCCAATTCTCCCTTAGTGGATCGGTTGTCTTCCCTCAAATCTTCCTTTAATTCCTGATTCATTTTCTTACTGGTTTCTTCCATCTTCTTGTTAGTGGAATCCAGTTTGTTATTCAAGTCTTCACTCAACTTCTTATTATTTTCTTCCATCTTCTTGTTCATCCCACTCAGTTCTTCTTTCAAGGATTGTTTGTCTTCCATTAACACTCTGAACATTTCTTCTACTGTCAAGTTTCCTGGTTGTGAAGGTTTCTCCTTCTCTGGGATATAGACTTCCCCTGTCTGTGTTGTTACTTCGATTTGTTCCTCTGGTGGTCCAGGTTGTTTATGTTCCACCTGGATTAGTAACACTTCCGGATCTTCAACGGGTGTTGCCTCCTTATCCCCCATGTCAACCTCTTTCTCAGTCTCTGCCGCCCTCTTTTTCGATGTAGCTCGTCTCTGCATCTTTCTGTTGTCTATTAATCAATCGCTGCCAAACTTAGATTGTTAAGCCCTCTAAGTTGGACGCCACTTTGTAACAAAGTCGCGCTTTCGGTAGCTGTGATCTTCCTTAGTGCCCCGTGTTGGCGTCGTCACTTTGTAAGAAGATCCTTATATATGACTGTAATCTGATCAAATCCCACTGTTTGGGCTAGCCACTTGGTCACCAGACCGCTGTATGCCGGTCGTTACAAAAGAATAAAAATAAAATGGAAATTTCAATAATTAGAATTTCCAAACAATAAAATAATTTTGTTTATGTTTATAGAGGTATGTATACTAGATAAATCTGTTTTTTAAAGGGTTCTGTGAAAATTTTAATAACAGGTAAGTATTTATTGACCGTCGAGCACCTTTTGAAGATTTGCACCAAGTCTGGAGTTAAATAGATTAACTCCAGGTAATAATCGATTGGTGGCTTTCCTTACTGGTCCAATATCTTGTTCAAAATAGAGTGTATTCTTTTCACTTAATACCTTCAGCCTTATAAATACCCTTAAATTACCCTGTGAAATAAATACAGATACAAAATAATAGAAATATAAAGATTTATTGACAATTTTAGATAATAATCGATATTTTATCGATGGAGAGCAATTATCGACTCTGTCTCAGGAATTATCGATTGTCATACAGAACAAAATTTTATGTTATATTATATTAAAGACAGGTTCTTTGAGCGATTAAGAATTAATAGTCAGAGAAGGGTGCTGAGAGAGTATAACATTAACACTTAACACATAAATACAATAATTACTATTTAATAGTATTTAAATAATTCAAGTTATGCTATTAGAATAAATGTTTTGTCGAACCAATGAAGACTGATGTGACGTCAGTAACTATGATGTAGTAGGCAGGTTTCGTTTTCAAGATGGCCGCTCCTTGGGTTGGTCTCGGCTATTGTATATGCGTCGAGTCAGAAAATTACTATAAAATTACCTTCTTCAAGGTCTAAAATGTCCCCGCACTGGTGTAATAAGTCTGTTAATCTATTTAGTGTATTCTGGTGAAGTGTTCTGTGTAAATTTGCGTTAGTTAGTTTATTTTCTATTTTGTTCAACTATTACGGTTAAGTTTTCAAGTTGCGGTTAGGTTTGTAGAGTAAATCAGTTGTAATATAATGTTTTACTGTTTACTGTCACTCGTTTAGTGAAGTTAAAGGTTTGTTTTCACTATTGTCGTGAATGTTTTTATATTATTGGCTTCAAAAAGTGTCTAATTTGTCTAACTCCCGTTCACTGATTTCAATGGCTAAAACGTTAGCTTCATGTTCGACTCGGTTTAAAGAACGTTTTTGTCACACACCTATTCAGCTTGATATTCAACAAAAGACTAATTAACTTGGTCATAAATCTTGCCCAGTTAATCCTTGAAAAAGTATTGTTAACATTTTTCGATTTCATACACATTAGAAAATATTACATTATATATGGAATTTTTCTATTTTATTCCTTACTTTTATGAATTATTAATCTTATTATTAGTTTAATCATCTTATTCCCTTTAAATTGATGTATTATAGTCCATATCTGTAGACATTTTGTGGAAATTAACAAATTTTGTTCACACTTTGGAAATATAGGCTCAAAATTGGATTTCCGTTTTTATATAAAATTCCTTCCATTTTAAATATTATTAATACTATTATAATAAATTTTAATTAGTCATATTTCTCTTCCTTTCCTTAAATACATATAAATTACACCTTTGAACTGGTTTTTTGTGTTAATTTGTAGATTTGATATTGCTCTCTAAAATTAATTAATTTATATATTTTGACAATTTACAAAATGTTAAGGTATATTTCCTTATTGTCATTTTAATTCATAGGATCATTCCTAGTAGTAGTTAATTGTGTTATCTTATATAAATCTGGGTAGTTTACAGGATTTATTAGTGAATTATACTATTTTATATTGGTTCTCTGATTTCACCAAATGGCCTAGATTTTAGAATTTTATATTTCTTTCTTTCTCAATAAATTAAACTTGATTCCTCCTCTGACTTTACATAACTACAATTATATGAAAATAACATGATCTATAACTTATTGTTTTGTGTAGTAGTTAATTAACACTACAGTTATTAAAATAATTAATTATGAACATTGTTTATTAATCTGCACAATTTAACATATTGCAGATACAGCTTAAACATATCTCTTTTGACTATTTTCAATCTAACATAGCATACCTTTTAGTACATTATTACTGGTATGTAGGTTATTATTTATCAAACATAATTTTTTTTTTAAAACACATAACATAAATCTTATTTTCTAATAAACCTTACAAATACATTTATTTAATACATTGATTTTAGGACTGTGAAATAATAGTCTATTTAAACATGTTACACTTAATCATACTATATTAGTACCATTCCTTTTTGGTTTAAATCATTATTATTGTGATTCCCCACATCAGCAAACATTAATTCCCATACTCTATTTATTATCATCCTTTTTTACAAAGGTCTTTTAAATAAGGATTTACATAAAAATAATAAAATACTGGAAACCTTCCATTTTATTATTTTATCATGCTGGTTATTATTAGACTTTAAAGTTGTGATATAGCATACTACTAAGTTATAGTATCACCAACTTTAAGTTTATTGCATTTTTTTAAAAAACACTTATACAAATTCACTTTCACTGTTGGTTCTGATATTCTGAGTCTTATTATCTCAGACCAGACCTTTAGTCATCATGGACCGTTAAGACTAGTTTATTTTCTTTATTACACAATAGCTTTAGCCGGTGCACTTCTTATAACGCTATACAACACTTTAGTTTTCTCAATAATTACATTTTTATAAGATTTTGGGGATGTTATACTTTCTTTGACATAGTTTTTGTGGGTTTGGGATTGATAGTAGTTTATATAATAATAGGTTTTACTACGGTGTTTCTTTCATACTATGTCTTCCTCTCCTCCTGTCTTCCTTCTTGTCCTTCTTCATATCTTCCTTCTGGTATTCATTCTTGTCCCTCTTCTAGTTTTCATTCTTGTCCCTCGTCTAGTCTTCACTCTTCTGTTCTTCTTTCCTCATTCTTGGGAACCAAGGTACTTGGTGTTATCACGACTGAGGTTTAGTTTGGAGTATTGAATTTCTTCACTGAACTGACTTTATTCTTCTATTTGTTTTTAGAGTATTTTGGTATTCACCACTCTTTGATTGAGTCTCTTTTTTCGGGATATTGTCTTATGTAACTGGTTTACTGCTCTGAGCTTCCTGGGTAACGTACTGGTATTATTTATGAGTTGATGAGTTGCTTCAATACTTTCTTTGGTTTCTTTTAACAGTGGTTTTTATATATTATGTAGTGAGGATTTTTATCTTATTGTGTTTCATTCCTCTGATTTATTGAAATGTCATTTAATATTATTACAACATTTTTTGATGTAATTAAATTTTATCATTTCATATGATTTACAATGTAGTGGATTTTCTGTCACGCTACAACATTTAACAAAATAAATTCTATACTAATTATTTAGTCCTTTGTCAACTAATTTATGACTTATTCTGACACCGTCCATGTCATATTTACTATTCATATGGGTTTAAACATCCGTATACTTACTGATGTTTTGTGTTACAAAAATTACAATAAAGTGAACACTGTTGCTCTACCTCACACACAGTTCTAATAATCTTGTTACATTTACTGTTTATCTGTGTTTTATTCTTGTTATAAATGTTATTGTGACCATGTTATAATTTGTTGTTTACTGGACAACTCTATGAACTCTCTATGTGATAATTTTTGGTATGGTTCTTGTATCTATATTTTTGTTACATTGATTAACTTAATTATTTAACAATATTTCTCTTACATAATATTATATGTTTGGGTCTATTATCCCTCACTTTGTATTTTGATTATTTGGATTTAATGATACATCAACTGAAACCATTTGTTTCTTTATAGTCCTGGTTCATAAACCATTTGTCCTTATAAATCTTTGTTTGGTCAATACTGAAAGTTCATTGTCATAGTTGGGGTTTGAAGATATCTGCATCACTTAGCCTAAATCATTAATTTGGGTACGGTCAGTTGTCTTATTAGTCAGTCCAAAATTGTTAGTCGTTCCTCTTCACTATCATCTTTGAAGATATTGTTCTCCTTGTCAGCTTCTTAATCAAAGTCTTCATTAAATCAGGTACGATATTATGTTGTTCTAAATGTCATGTTACATATTACCCTGCCACCAAATTTGATCATTTTAATAAAATATTGTTTTTGTTGAAATTATCAATTACCTTCTTTTTCATATTATCATTTGTTATTCTTATTATGATCTGGTATACTTGTCTTTAATTATAAGTGTTCTATCCCTGGAACATGTTACTTCCCTAACAAATTAATCACCATATATTCTGGAATCAGTCGGGTGGCTCTCTTGACCTAATACCCCGCTGTCCTTATAATACATAATACATCAATAATATCGATTGCTGGAGCTATCTCGTCAGTCAATCACATTTAATAATCACTAGTCTATTCACGACTAAAATAAATAAAATAATATAATATATTCTTGGGATTGTTCACTCAGTCTAACTTCTCAGATCTAAATATTTCTTTCCATTGATTCTTTCAGGTGTTTATTTTCTTGTGGCAATATTAATAACATTTTTTTTTTTCAATTGGTACTATCTTCCTTCCTTCTTTATCAGTACTGCTTAATCTTCATTTTCATTCACTGTCTTCATTTAAATTAAAACATAACAAGTATTTGCATCTTCATTTGTTGTTGATTCTCTCACAATCATGATAGGTTATTTGTAGTAAATTTGTTTCTAGTCTTGTCTTATTTTCATCGTCGACTGTCTACACTTGTCCTTTTTTATTCATTTTATAGCACTATGGTTTCTTCTAATTTATGGATGTTGCATCCTTCTTTTATATTCTAATAATAAGTTCATAACTGTGTTTAATAAGAGGTGCTTGTTTTGTTTAGAATTTGGAAATTTATTCCCAGTTGTTTGTCTGATTGATTCATCATAACATTATCAAACTGTACTGTAAGTTGTCCTTACTATTCATTTGAATTCTGATATATTCAAATTTGTTTATTTGGCTTGATTTAAAGTTATATTTTGGATTATCAAAGTTGGTTAGATGAGCTTGCTATGTTCTTTGTGATTTGAGGTTTTCTAATAATAGATTCTTCACTTCTAAATTAATTCTCATAAATAATTAGTTGTAAGTTGTTCTTACTATATTTTTAGAATTTTGTGGTTTTATAATAATAAATTCTTCAATTCCAAATTAATTCTCATAAATCATTAGTTGTAAGTTGTTCTTACTATATTTTTAGAATTTGGTGGTTTTATAATAATAAATTCTTCACTTCTTATTATAGTGCTTATTGTCATATGTCCTTCTGTACCCAGTATTGGTGATCTTTTGGTAATTTTCGTTATGTCGGTCAGTTGCTCATAATTTCTTTTTCTTTGACATGGTTTTTCGCCGTTGCCGGTTATCATAACATCAGTCCCTTTTTTGTGGAGGTGTATGGTATTAGACTTAACCGTAGTCTGTCACTTCATTTGCTCTCATTGTCCGGATGACCATAGTCTTCATCATCGTTCCGGTACTAGTGACTTCCCTGGCCTTTGTCTGGTATTTCAATTTTCTAGCCGCTATTCCTTTGTTGGCTGCTAAGCTTATTCGGCTCCCTCTATCATAGTGTTTTATACACCAGTACGTCTCTGGTCCATATGTGGTATTGCATGAAAAATATCTGTGAGGATCTTCATCTGAATTCTTAATTATTTGCTTATCTGAAGCCCCATAATCTGGTTCACCATCACACATCCACACTGAAGGAATACATTTTAGTGCACCTGTACACTGGAACTGTCCTGGATGGTACTCTAATGGAACACATTCTGGTGATTCACCTGTGCCGTCATCCCAGTCTGGTAAGATGTCATACTTCCATCTTTCTGGAATACACTGTCCAGTCCTGCGCTGAAACTGATCTAGTTCCCATGTTTTATTCAGTTTACCTCTGGTCCTTTCCCAGTGGTAAACTACTGTCTGCTGGTAAACCATCTCTGAGATTACCCTTAATCTACTTCCATTATTCCCGAAACTCACGATTTCTTCATGGTTGGTAACATGGATATTATCATCATCAAATAAACCCTGGTTCATCATCTCCATTTCTTCCTTTGTTTTCATTAATTTCTTTGGATGTGTTCTTCTTCTCTTCATTGGTTCCACTTCCTTATCTTTAGTATTTTCTTTGTTTCCGTTAGTTTTCTTTTCAGGTAATACTACTACTGGATCCTCTGTTTTGGCGTTTGGTTTTTCTTCTGTTTCTGGTTTGCTATCATTTTTTATTTCTTCGGTCATTTCCTCCATCTTTTCCTCCCTTTTCTTAAAGTTCTCGTCCAATTTCTTCATAATTTCCTGGTAATTTTCCTTCAATTCTTCCCTCAATGCTTTATTATTTGCGTCAATTTTTTCCTCCATTTTCTTGCTATTCTCTTTCAATTCTCCCATTTTTTCTTCAATTTTCTTATTAGTCTCTCCCAATTTTCGGCTCAACTCCTCCGTAGATTGTTTATTGTCCTGTTTTAATTCCTCCTTCAATTTTTCTAAGTTCTTATTACTGTTTTCTATGGACTGTTTATTTTCCGTTTTTGATTCCTCTATTTTCTTACCCAAGTCTTCCTTCAATTTTTCTAAGTTTTTATTAGTATTCTCCGTAGACTGTTTACTGTCCTTTTTTAATTCTTTTAAATATTCCATAATGCTCTTCAGGTCGATGGTCTCTGTGACTTTGTCCGGTTCTTGTTTATCTCCTCGGTCCTCTCTTATTATTACTTCTACTTCTTCGACCGGTGTCGCTTCTTTATCTTCTATATTTAACTCGTCTACCTTCTCGGTTTCGGCCGCTCGTTTTCGCGATACCTCTCGCTTCCTCATCTTGTTTATTTTGGTTTATCTGTCTATTAATAATAATTTAATTTATATTAAATTACACGCCCCACGTTGGGCGCCAATTCTGTAACGGTAATAAATTGGTTGATTGTTCGTTCGTATTCGGGTTACTTACGATCGAGACGTAGCCTCACCTCGGGTTCGTCTATTTGTAACCAGAGAATATTTCGTTACATACAATGTTATTGTGGATCAGTTTACTTGTATTTATGTAGCGTGCACTTGAATACACCGTCCGTTAGAAATGTCGACTTGTAATATGGATAAATGATGTAGCGACAAACTCGCACGGGAGTCGTCGATGTAAATTATAAATGTATTATGTCGAACGGCGAATGATTTCGTAAATTGCCGCTTACTCCCACTACGCTGCTTCTTTTACGTGACGTCACCCAGCGATGCCAACTATCGGGTCAGCTACAACCTGTGAATTCTATTTACTAAATATAACGGCAATAATAATGACTCACAATTATCATCAAACATATATCCTTGTGGAATCCTTTATTTGGAAAAAACACTGGTTAACTTGTTTTAATAATTTTTAAACAGAATAATCGTAATTGTAGTACAAAATATAAGTCTTCTTTACCAGTTGGCAGCGGTAGCTGTTCAGTATTCCTTCCTTAGATCAAAACAATGCTTTTGTTAACGTTTTAAATTAAAATATATAAATTATCTCAGGGCGTATATGGTTCGGGGATTTATAATTATACAAAATATTACACTATTAATCAAAATACAAGTTCACAATCATGGGATATTACAACGTTAGAGTGATAGGTGCACACAGAAATCGTATAGTGGTTGCCAGTTTTAAAAAGGTTATGTCTAAATCAGGCTTTTATAGTTATTATGTGAATTAAAAGTTCTTGTTGTGTTTAAAAGGTGTTAGTCTTATATGGTGTTATTAGTGGTTGTTTCTAGTGTTCGTGTTATATGGTGTCTGTAATTCAGTTGATTATTGCTTAAAATACGTGTATACAAGTGTATGTGTTGTAGTTGTATAATGAGATGTCAGATCACCAAATCCTCTTCTTGTACTCTTCTTAGTTGTAAATAGGTCCCACGTACACGTCAGGTCTTCTTCTCGTCTCTCGTCCACTTCAAATCTTCTTTCTGGTGATTATTCCTTCTCATCCATCTAATGGGTAGTCTTCAGTTATTACAAAAAGTTTGTGTAGTGTACTTCTAACAGTATTTATCTATTGGTATTGTTTTTTCACACTTTATAACATATAATGTAAGACGATTTAAGAACGCGTCTATCTGCTAAGATCGTTGTCAAAGAAGTCTCATTTTATTTATCCGAAATTTCTGGTTGCTAAGGGTAAACTTGGAACCTGGTTGGTCAATTCGAATAGACATTGTCATAAACTTTTATTATTTCAGAATCTAAATTTGTTCAAAATCTTTAATTTAACGTAACTTTTCTATACTGAATGGGAGTTTAAAACCATTATCAGCATTATTTTGATCTTCACATGTGTTATATTTAGACACCAAACATGCCTATTTTTGCTTAAGAACTATGGATGTTACAATTTTGTTATTTGGAATTTTCTTAAATAACTTGATATGTGTTATTTTGTTTCTATATTTCTTGTATACATTATTACCTATAAATACATCAACCCTTTCACATTTGCTTTACAAAATTTCTAATATAATTGTTCAAAATTTACTAAATTTGGTTTCACCTGGCCTATGTAATAGTATTATTTTCATCATCATGTTATAACATCTCTAACAATTAAATTAACTTCTAACATTCATCAAAATGGTTTAACATATAACGTTATTTTAACAACACAAAATATATATTACTCTAATATTTAAAATTCATGTCCACATGGCTATGATTATACCAATTCCTTGCACAAATAGTTGTTTTCTACTCAAACTGTATAGGTGTTTGACATTTAACAAAACATCTTTGTATTGTCCATTCTGCTTGGTCAATTAATTTACCATGGTTTAACATCAGCTCTGTTGTGATATTTGTTAACACAACATAGAAAAATGGAATTAACATCATTGAATTGACATTCCTTAAAATTAATTGTATCCCCTGGTACATACAAAAAACACAACACAAATACTATTATATAAACACTGTGCTATAACATAAAACATGCACATTTAACAAAATAAATTCTATACTAATTATTTAGTCCTTTGTCAACTAATTTATGACTTATTCTGACACCGTCCATGTCATATTTACTATTCATATGGGTTTAAACATCCGTATACTTACTGATGTTTTGTGTTACAAAAATTACAATAAAGTGAACACTGTTGCTCTACCTCACACACAGTTCTAATAATCTTGTTACATTTACTGTTTATCTGTGTTTTATTATTGTTATAAATGTTATTGTGACCATGTTATAATTTGTTGTTTACTGGACAACTCTATGAACTCTCTATGTGATAATTTTTGGTATGGTTCTTGTATCTATATTTTTGTTACATTGATTAACTTAATTATTTAACAATATTTCTCTTACATAATATTATATGTTTGGGTCTATTATCCCTCACTTTGTATTTTGATTATTTGGATTTAATGATACATCAACTGAAACCATTTGTTTCTTTATAGTCCTGGTTCATAAACCATTTGTCCTTATAAATCTTTGTTTGGTCAATACTGAAAGTTCATTGTCATAGTTGGGGTTTGAAGATATCTGCATCACTTAGCCTAAATCATTAATTTGGGTACGGTCAGTTGTCTTATTAGTCAGTCCAAAATTGTTAGTCGTTCCTCTTCACTATCATCTTTGAAGATATTGTTCTCCTTGTCAGCTTCTTAATCAAAGTCTTCATTAAATCAGGTACGATATTATGTTGTTCTAAATGTCATGTTACAATATATATATATATGAATGGAAATTGGATTATCGTATCATGGAGGCCAGACTTCCCCCTCACCCTTGTCCTGTGGGATGTAGGTCGTATTCATGAGATAATGTTGTTGTTTTGGTTTTGGGTTAGACCATCCGTGTAAGTATAGGGCATGTGGCCTTGTTAAGGTAGCATTGGTGTCTCAAGCGTGAGTGGACAGGCCTCAGGGGTTCAGAACTCAGGTAGCTTCCGAACTTGTCTTTCTTCTTTTCTTCTTCTGTCCTTCTTGCTGTATGCTGGCCCTGATCAGGTCAGCGGAAGTGCCAGCACACTTACACACTACACGTCTTCTTTCTGCTCTTTCGTTTTCCTTCTGAGCCTCTGTTCTCCTGAGAGCGAGGACTACTGCGAACACCGATGAATACCCGTGTTTTAAAAGACTATAGGGGGTACACTGCAGGCTACTCCTGAGTTCAAGTGTGAGGAAACCATGTTGCCCTTTTAGGGTGGGGGTGTGCCGTGTTTTTGGTGGAAACCCGCCTGTTCTATAAAAGTGAATAATATAAAAGGCCTAATTGCCGAAATAAATTTATTGATGTTATTACGCGTCGGTACGGAGTGGACGCTTCGGAGGGGGGTTGCGCTGGACGCCGTCGCTATCTGGTGGCGGAGTGGTGAGTTATGCTTTTCGACACGCTTGCCTGATGCAAGTGTAGTCACTCTGATTTCAGCGGTTACTGGCAGAAGCGGTCGTCTCCCCAGGTCGAACCAAGTTGCTTTAAACTTCAAATTTCTATCTACTATGTTTGAGTAGAAGCTAAAGCGATCTCCGGTAAGTGACTTCAAGGTATATTGTTTCTTATATTGTACACGATTTAAAGCGTAATGTGAAATTAACTGGGTTGCGAATGAAATAAAAGTTGTAAGTGGCCACGTGGTGGTGATTAAAAAGGCATGTTCATGATTAAATATTCGATTTATTTTTAGCTCTAGTACAGCATGATAATTTGTATTTATAATTAACTATTGTACCTATGAAAATGGGGCACAAAAGGAAGATTATTTTGTAATTCGTGAAGATAGGGAACTTTATGAAGCCGTTGTGAGCGAACACGTGCTGCTTGACGCCTTATGCCTGTTTGAGTTTGTTAATTTGCATACAGTCATCACTTAATTAATTATAATGTAATACTTTACGTTTGTTATGATGATAAATCTATAATTATGAAGCATTGTAGCCGTGAGTGTGAAATAAATCATAACAAAATTCAGTCGGGTTATGATGAACAAAGTGAGTTTTTATGATGGGGATGCTGGTGTTGTGAATTAAGGGGCACTGAAATAATTATCCTTATAATTGTTCAGGGTTCCCGTCCCGTCGGAAGTCCGACTCATTCCAGCGGGTGGCCGTCCATCTGCCACGATGCAACGAATATAACTCGACCCGATCTTGGTGACCACGGGAGGAGCGACTGCACATCATGCGAAAAGTCGCCAGGAGACATCCCCTGGACAATACTCAGGTGACATTTATGCCTTAAATACACTCTAGGCCGTTGCAGCAAATACCATCTGATGTGACTTTATGTTCATTATAACTCTTGTTCGATTTTCATTTGTGCTCACGACCAGCTGGACATAATGGTTACAAACTTTATCTGTTTTACTTTCTGAATGTAATTACGCCCCAGAAAAAGTGTGAACCCGGCCGGGGCAATGTGTCCGGCGATTTTAATGTTATGTTTTTTTTTAACATTAAAAGTTGTGGGGAATCTGAATTTTAGTGATTCATGTGGGTGCTGTTCATTTATGCATTTCTGCTGGGGGACTTAACCGGCTGGTTGTGTCCCTATTACATTTGGGTATTTTATGGATATATATTTATCCTTTTCAATAATTTAAAAGGGGGTTTGGTTTTTTAATGTGGTTAGGGGTTTTGTTGTGCTTTAACCTAAGTCCGTCACCTGTTGGTGCAGTTGTCTTCAGGTACCTGACATGTTATTCTCTGTTGAATCTGGTTCGGGCGCATGTCTGCGGCTGGGTCAATTCAGTTCTCTGTGAATTCTTATATACATTTTTTTATAAAGTCTAAACTATAGATTTTACAATTTTATAAAATTATTTTGGCTCTTTAATAATTCTTTAATAAGTAAATTCATCTTTGCCTTTTTTTACTGCCATAGTCACTTCATGATTTGTTGAGTTTTTTTTTACATATATTTATAATATTAGTTTCTTACTATTTCATTTCATAATTTTAAAGCTATAAAATCCGCCTCAGTTTATATTTTATTTTCTGGTGGTTATGTTCCACTTGGTTATTCTTTCAAATTTTTGTATTCTTGTAAAAGCATAAAAGAAAGTGAGAGCTTACCATTTTATAAATCCATACAGACATGTTAACCGAGTGATGGTACTTTACTATTTGAGAACAAACCCGAAATTTTTAATTATGCATTGTAACCTGAGCATTTGTACAGGCTGCTATGCCAATTTAAATTGGCAATTTCTAGTCCTTGTAATTAATTCAGTTTGTTTAATTCTGTTATACTCTTACGAGTTAATGGGTTTTGGTTTTTTTTAATGAACATTTATATAAGGCTGTGCCAGCCACTTAAACTGATTACTGTAGTCTTGGGTCGTGTTGACTATTGCGGATGTTCTCCACGTTCCTGTTTAGGGTATGATAAAAATATACAGGCTGTCTGCCAGGTTGAACCTGTGTCTGTGATATGTGTATTTATATGTGTATTTATGTGAATTATTTATTCTTTATGTCAGTGTGTTATGTACAGGGAATATTTATGCAACCATATTATTATAAATATTAAGATATATTTAAGCAATTTTGTACTGTGATACTAGATATTGAATTATGAGTGTAATTTTAAATTGCTAATTTGGGGAGTTTTGGGATACTAAGGAATTGTGCATGATGATATAAATTAAATGTAACTTGTGATAAAACATTTTTTGAATTTTTAACAAAATTGCAGTTAAGATGTAATGTGGAAATAATAAAAATTGTTATTTTTGGGTAAAAGCGAGTTTTAATTGCAAGTCCCGTCTCACTGGACCCAGCACATTTTATGCTTCATCTAGGCCCTCCGCCTAGTTTTAAATATCCGGTAACCTCTCCTTAAAAAAAAACCCAAAAATTGAACCAAAATTAAGGAGGGGTTACATTTGGTAGCAGAGCGTGGTTCTTTCTAGGGTAGAACCTTGGGTCCTTGGGTGTGACGGGGCTTGCAAACTCGGAAATAGTTTGAGAAAAGTGAAACTCCGAAAATTTTGGAAAAGGGAATATAGATGTAGATGTTATATTATGTTTAATGTTTAATGTGCATAGGTGAATGTATAATTGTTAGCCTGGTGCCGCCACGTGGCATGCGTTTTTGTTGTTTTTGGTGGGATATTTTCATTTGGAGACTTGGAGTTACCGGAGATCTGGGGGCATGGCTGGGGAGTCGGCTGCGTTATTAGTAGATATGGGAGTGATTGCTCGTGAGTTTAGCGGGATGCGGTATGGCCCGATCGGAAGTCGGTACCATCACCGACAAGATTTAACGTTTGAAGTTTGTAATAATATGTCCTTGTGAAATGTGACGTTGTGGTAGGTGTTAGGTGTTATTGATCTTATGTTTATGTTATCGTCCAAGGTTGTTTCTCCTCTTGTGTGTCTGAAAGAGAGCTGGTTCAGGAGTGGGTCGGATCTCCGCAGCGCTAGGGAACCCGGGGATACTCTTGATGGAAGGGCTAGTACTCGAGGTCTTCTAATTTGAATTCTTTTTAGGGATGGGCGAGATCAATCCGGATTTGTTTCTAAAGCACGAGCTCGAGTTTGAGATTAAGTCCCGGGGGGATGTCGCTTCTTTGAGGAAGCAGTTAAGGGACGCCCTCTCCGCCGGAGGGGCGACGTCCATTGTTAAGGTAACAGATGTGACGGCGGAAGTGGAACTGGACCAGGAGAAGTGGGGAGATTTGCGGGAGTTTGTCGAGGATCTGGAGTCGTCCCCGTCCACCTTGAGGGCGAGGCAGAGGGTCCGGCAGCGGGTGGAACACCTACAACACCGACTCGAGAACTTGTCCGCCCAGACGACGATCGCCGAAGTCAGCGCTATACTGAAGTTACTCACGGACCAGGTGGTGAAGGCATTGCGGAATTTTGAGACGGGGCAATCTCACACTACCGTGGACTCTCCTCAGCCTCCTAAGTTGGACATGGAGCAGACACAGAATCCGCCGGCTCAGTTGCCTGCTTTCTCGGGCGGGTTGGGCGTTGCTTATAATAAATTACCGAATCCTCTTTCCACGATTATCCAGCAGCTACCGGTCGTAGATGGCCTGGATGTGGACAAGCTGATGTTGTTTTTAAAAAATTGTTCCAGCTCTCTGACTTCCCGGGGATGTCAGACTGCACTCTCCTTGAGCTCGTGTATCCCTACTGTCGTGGGTCCATGGCTGAGCGGATCGCACAGACTATACGATGTGGCGGCAGTGTGACGTCTTTCCATCGGGGGGTGTTGGACACATGCGTGCCTGGGAGATTGCGGGAGAAATTGCGATATCGACATTGTTATCGGGTACAAGCAAACGGGGAGAGTTTCGCTGAGTTTGTACTCAGCATCTGTGAGGCTGTAAGAATCCTGGGGTTGGGACTGCCTGAGGAGGAGGTCGTACAAATGATTTTCGAAGGGGTTACACCCCAGGAGAGGTCGCGCTTAGTGTTTGCTGAGTGGCCGCGCAGTTTTGGAGATCTGGACAAGCTGTGTGTGTTATCCCGGGCGATCCAAGTTAATGACGAGTCCCGAGGACCCGCAAGGTCGTGTCAGTCCAAGTTTCGAAGGGAGCAGCGACGTGCGGTTCAGTCCCAACCCCGACCGGAAGGATTCGCCGGCGATCGGGGCGTAGTTTGTTTCCGCTGTAGGAGACAGGGGCATGTTGCCCGCAATTGTCCGGAGGGCGGTGTGCGTCCGACTCTTTCCCCGAGGGTCCGGTCTTCAAAAAACTGAATAGCCAGCGGAAGACAGGTCGAAGGATGTCTTCCCCTCGCACTAAGTCTTTTCTGTGTCCTACTACCTCCAGGCCACGGATAGGTCCCGACTCTTCTAACATCAAGGTCCTTGCTACTATCCCGCAACAGGCTTCTATATGCCCCTTCCTGTCGCTCGAGGTAAATGCTCAGAGCATTGGTTGACTCCGGTTCAGCTCGATCTATTATCTCATCTCGAGTGTGTGCGGACCTTGAGAAGCAGGACTTAATAAAGGGGTCGGATCGGTCGTCAGTAGTATGCTGGACTGCGTCACGGGAAATCCTGCCCATCTCCCGGGTGATTTCCTTTAAGTTCAAAATCAACGGTTTTTCCTGGGTGTGGCCTTTTCTGGTTTCTCCGGCTCTGGGAGTTGATTGTATCATTGGTGCAGACTTCATCGCTAAAAGCGGTCTCGTGTTGGACATCCATGGGCACCAATGTTATTTAAAGTTTAATCGGGGAGTCGTTATTCCGTTTCTTGGATACCAGGGAGCTAAGGGAAGTATCCAAGAGGTGGCTTGTCCCGATTCTGCACGAGACCATAACACTCCATCCCAGCAGAAAGCCTTAGACCAACTGTGTGAGGAATTTCTCTCGGTGCTAACTCCCACCCTGGGACTCACACATTTGTTGGAGTACAAAATTCGTCTTACTGACTCCAAAATAGTGAGGTCACACCCTTATAAATTCGCCCCTCCGAAAATGGCCGTTCTAAGGGGGAAGGTTCAAGAGCTGTTAGAGCAAGGGGTCATTGAACCTTCCAATTCTAGTTATGCAAGTCCAGCGTTTCTGGTACCCAAGCCTGGGGGTAAGCACCGCATGGTGATAGATTAGAGAAAACTAAATGCAAACATTGAAGTGGATTCGGTTCCCCTTCCGGATCTTCACTCGGCTTTTGACTGGTTTAGTGAGGCCAAGTATTTAACTGTGATTGACCTCAACGCTGCATATCACCAGATCCCTTTATCCAAGGAAAGCAGACCTTACACGGCGTTCTGTGTGCCGTGGAATTTATATCAGTATACTCGAGTTCCTATGGGTCTGGCAGTGGGGGCCCAAACCCTCACCCGCCTACTCGACCGGGTATTCCAGGATGTTAAATTTAATTTCATTTTTAATTACTTAGATGACTTGCTAGTGTACAGCAAGACGTATGAAGAACATCTATGTCATCTAAGACAGGTGATGTGCAGGTTGAGGAGCGCGGGCCTCACGGTTAATCCTGAGAAAGTGCGGTTGGCACAGGAGAGTATTTAATTTTTGTGGCATCTGGTCTCGCACCGGGGTGTCACAGTGGACCCTGAAAGGACACAGGACATCCGGGACTTTCCACCTCCTAGGGATGCCAAAGGCATCGCTAGGTTTGTCGGCATGGTACATTTTTACAGGAGGTTTATTCCAAACGCAGCACAGATAGCTGCACCATTGAATGAATTGAGAAAGAAAGGGACCAAATTTGTGTGGGGTGAGAGACAGCAGAAGGCCTTTGAGACCTTGGAGGAAGCTATCATCTCCCCACCGGTGCTACGGATGCCAGATTTTTCGCAACCGTTTATCCTGCAGACGGATGCGAGTTCGGTGGCGCTCGGGGCGGTTCTGTCCCAAGTCGTTGATGGTGCTAGGCAGCCTGTGGCCTTTATTTCACGAACGTTGACCCAGCAAAAACAAAAGACTTCAGTGTATGAGCTAGAGTGTTTAGCCGTCTTGTACGCTCTAGATAAGTTCAGGCGTTTCCTGGAACATGCTGAGTTCCTGCTCGAGACCGGCAATCAGGCTCTCTCTTGGCTTCTTGCTCATCCCCGGCAACTGTGTAAAATTGGTAGATGGGTGGTCAAGATCTCATCCTTCAAGTTCAAGGTGCAACACATTAGGGGAACTCAAAATGTGGTTGCAGATGCTTTGTCACGCATGTTTTCCCAGCCCAGTGAAGTCCAATCTGAGCGGCCCTGTTCCGTTCTGCTACACTTTCCGTTAGCCTTCACTGA
The DNA here is from genome assembly GCA_034769895.1 of Magicicada septendecula. Lineage (NCBI taxonomy): Eukaryota > Metazoa > Arthropoda > Insecta > Hemiptera > Cicadidae > Magicicada > Magicicada septendecula. Next base: position 511,401,516 of record CM068368.1, read on the forward strand.
TGTGTTGCCCCATCAGTTGAACAACGAAGAGCTGGGTGCTATTATCCAGAACATAAAGGGTGGTAACGTACAGGCCCCTTACTTCCTGTCCAAGGGCGTCCTGTGCTGTAGAGAGAGAAAGGACGTGCCCCTAAGGTCGTGCTGCCTAGCAAGTTAGTGCCCATGGTCTTCAGCTATTATCATAATTCCCCAGTAGGAGGCCACAAGGGAATTTCTAAGGCCATTTCCAGCATTAGGCTACACTTCATCTGGAAGGCCATGGATAGGGACGTTGCGACCAGGGTTAAGAGCTGTCATCTATGTGGCTTGAGTAAGCCTGCCCAGAACACCAAATTAGGGTTGTTGTCATCTGACGTGGCGAGCAGATCGATGGAGAAGCTATTCATCGACTACGTGGGGCCCTTCCCCCGTAGCAAGTCTGGTAATGCTTACCTGCTTGTATGTGTGGATGCTTTTTCGAAATTAGTCTGGCTACTGCCCTTACGCCAGGCGACGGCTCGTTTGAACATAAGCGCGCTCCAGAATCAGATCTTTCAGCATTTCGGTCTTCCGACCATCATTGTCTCTGACAAAGGTCCCCAGTTCATTTCGGGTGAGTTCCGGCGGATGTGTTCCACCAGTGGGATCAAACATGCAACCACTTCACCCTATTACCCACAGCCGCCCCATGCGGAGAGATTTAATAGGAATCTCCGGTCCGCACTTATTGCTTATCATGCAGAGCAACAGACCACCTGGGACCAGAATCTGAAGTGGTTACAGCTAGCCTTTAATATGGCCCTACATGACAGTCGCCAGGCCGTTCCCTTTGAAATTATGTTTGGATTCTCGCCCGCACTCCCTTTGATTAACTTGTGGAACATGGAGGATCTTCTGCCACGGGAGCCGGATAGTGGGACAGCAGAGAGGTGGAAGGATGCTCGGAAGAATTTGCTGCGAGCGCACGAGCGGGTCCGTCGACGATATAATCAGGGGTGAATTCCTAACCCCTTTCAGACCGGAGACTGGGTCTACTGTCATAGCCATCCGATCAGCTCAGCTGTGGACAAGAGAGCCTCTAAGTTATGCTATCCCTGGTCGGGGCCATATCGTATCCTGGGGTTCGCGTCGCCGGTGACGGCTCGGTTGGGCGAACCGGGAAGTGTTTCGAAGGAAATAACAACACATATTTCGAAGCTAAAGCTCTGTCGAAAAGGGTAGACGGGCTGATATAGGGAGGGGGCGAAATTTGGTGGTCTCCAGGTATGTGGGGGATTGTTGTCACTCTGAAGGGGTATGCAAGAGAATGATAAGGTAGCGGGTAAGTGTTCCGCACCGTCCCGGTGGGTTTCGTCTACTTAAGGGATGCGCCCCTGCCTGCGCGAGCCTTGGTTTTCTCCATTCTTCCTTATTTCCGGAGGGAGCCATGTCCTTACCTTTCGTCCCAGGTCTTGACCTTTCAATGATCCTTGCCCTTTCCATCTTCCCGATTGTCCTAACCCTCCCCTTAGAAAAACATAAAATATAAAAAAAAAAAGTGAGTTAGAGAGAGGATGGTGGGCGACGTGGAGGAGCGGGTCGGTCGTGCTCCTCCTCCTCCACATTGTTCACGACATGCCCTTGGAGCGCACATGTATTAGGTTATAGGAATGTATATATATATATATATATATATGTATGGAAATTGGATTATCGTATCATGGAGGCCAGCCTTCCCCCTCACCCTTGTCCTGTGGGATGTATGTCGTATTCATGAGATAATGTTGTTGTTTGGGTTTTGGGTTAGACCATCCGTGTAAGTATAGGGCATGTGGCCTTGTTAAGGTAGCATTGGTGTCTCAAGCGTGAGTGGACAGGCCTCAGGGTTTCAGAACTCAGGGAGCTTCCGATCTTGTCTTTCTTCTTTCCTTCTTCTGTCCTTCTTGCTGTATGCTGGCCCTGATCAGGTCAGCGGAAGTGCCAGCACACTTACACACTACACGTCTTCTTTCTGCTCTTTCGTTTTCCTTCTGAGCCTCTGTTCTCCTGAGAGCGAGGACTACTGCGAACACCGATGAATACCCGTGTTTTAAAAGACTATAGGGGGTACACTGCAGGCTACTCCTGAGTTCAAGTGTGAGGAAACCATGTTGCCCTTTTAGGGTGGGGGTGTGCCGTGTTTTTGGTGGAAACCCGGCTGTTCTATAAAAGTGAATAATATAAAAGGCCTAATTGCCGAAATAAATTTATTGATGTTATTACGCGTCGGTACGGAGTGGACGCTTCGGAGGGGGGTTGCGCTGGATGCCGTCGCTATCTGGTGGCGGAGTGGTGAGTTATGCTTTTCGACACGCTTGCCTGATGCAAGTGTAGTCACTCTGAATTCAGCGGTTACTGGCAGAAGCGGTCGTCTCCCCAGGTCGAACCAAGTTGCTTTAAACTTCAAATTTCTATCTACTATGTTTGAGTAGAAGCTAAAGCGATCTCCGGTAAGTGACTTCAAGGTATATTGTTTCTTATATTGTACACGATTTAAAGCGTAATGTGAAATTAACTGGGTTGCGAATGAAATAAAAGTTGTAAGTGGCCACGTGGTGGTGATTAAAAAGGCATGTTCATGATTAAATATTCGATTTATTTTTAGCTCTAGTACAGCATGATAATTTGTATTTATAATTAACTATTGTACCTATAAAAATGGGGCACAAAAGGAAGATTATTTTGTAATTCGTGAAGATAGGGAACTTTATGAAGCCGTTGTGAGCGAACACGTGCTGCTTGACGCCTTATGCCTGTTTGAGTTTGTTAATTTGCATACAGTCATCACTTAATTAATTATAATGTAATACTTTACGTTTGTTATGAAGATAAATCTATAATTATGAAGCATTGTAGCCGTGAGTGTGCTCTAGTATTTTAGAAGGAAAACCTAAAGTAATAAAAAAATAAATCATAACAAAATTCAGTCGGGTTATGATGAACAAAGTGAGTTTTTATGATGGGGATGCGGGTGTTGTGAATTAAGGGGCACTGAAATAATTATCCTTATAATTGTTCAGGGTTCCCGTCCCGTCGGAAGTCCGACTCATTCCAGCGGGTGGCCGTCCATCTGCCACGATGCAACGAATATAACTCGACCCGATCTTGGTGACCACGGGAGGAGCGACTGCACATCATGCGAAAAGTCGCCAGGAGACATCCCCTGGACAATACTCAGGTGACATTTATGCCTTAAATACACTCTAGGCCGTTGCAGCAAATACCATCTGATGTGACTTTATGTTCATTATAACTCTTGTTCGATTTTCATTTGTGCTCACGTCCAGCTGGACATAATGGTTACAAACTTTATCTGTTTTACTTTCTGAATGTAATTACGCCCCAGAAAAAGTGTGAACCCGGCCGGGGCAATGTGTCCGGCGATTTTGATGTTATGTTTTTTTTTAACATTAAAAGTTGTGGGGAATCTGAATTTTAGTGATTCATGTGGGTGCTGTTCATTTTTGCATTTCTGCTGGGAGACTTAACCGGCTGGTTGTGTCCCTATTACATTTGGGTATTTTATGGATATATATTTATCCTTTTCAATAATTTAAAAGGGGGTTTGGTTTTTTAATGTGTTTAGGGGTTTTGTTGTGCTTTAACCTAAGTCCGTCACCTGTTGGTGCAGTTGTCTTCAGGTACCTGACATGTTATTCTCTGTTGAATCTGGTTCGGGCGCATGTCTGCGGCTGGGTCAATTCAGTTCTCTGTGAATTCTTATATACATTTTTTTATAAAGTTGAAACTATAGATTTTACAATTTTATAAAATTATTTTGGCTCTTTAATAATTCTTTAATAAGTAAATTCATCTTTGCCTTTTTTTACTGCCATAGTCACTTCATGATTTGTTGAGTTTTTTTTACATATATTTATATTAGTTTCTTACTATTTCATTTCATAATTTTAAAGCTATAAAATCCGCCTCAGTTTATATTTTATTTTCTGGTGGTTATGTTCCACTTGGTTATTCTTTCAAATTTTTGTATTCTTGTAAAAGCATAAAAGAAAGTGAGAGCTTACCATTTTATAAATCCATACAGACATGTTAACCTAGTGTTGGTACTTTACTATTTGAGAACAAACCCGAAATTTTTAATTATGCATTGTAACCTGAGCATTTGTACAGGCTGCTATGCCAATTTAAATTGGCAATTTCTAGTCCTTGTAATTAATTCAGTTTGTTTAATTCTGTTATACTCTTACGAGTTAATGGGTTTTGGTTTTTTTTGATGAACATTTATATAAGGCTGTGCCAGCCACTTAAACTGATTACTGTAGTCTTGGGTCGTGTTGACTATTGCGGATGTTCTCCACGTTCCTGTTTAGGGTATGATAAAAATATACAGGCTGTCTGCCAGGTTGAACCTGTGTCTGTGATATGTGTATTTATATGTGTATTTATGTGAATTATTTATTCTTTATGTCAGTGTGTTATGTACGGGGAATATTTATGCAACCATATTATTATAAATATTAAGATATATTTAAGCAATTTTGTACTGTGATACTAGATATTGAATTATGAGCGTAATTTTAAATTGCTAATTTGGGGAGTTTTGGGATACTAAGGAATTGTGCATGATGATATAAATTAAATGTAAATTGTGATAAAACATTTTTTGAATTTTTAACAAAATTGCAGTTAATATGTAATGTGGAAATAATAAAAACTCTTATTGTTGAGTAAAAGCGAGTTTTAATTGCAAGTCCCGTCTCACTGGACCCAGCACATTTTATGCTTCATCTAGGCCCTCCGCCTAGTTTTAAATATCCGGTAACCTCTCCTTAAAAAAAAACTCAAAAAATTGAACCAAAATTAAGGAGGGGTTACATTTGGTAGCAGAGCGTGGTTCTTTCTAGGGTAGAACCTTGGGTCCTTGGGTGTGACGGGGCTTGCAAACTCGGAAATAGTTTGAGAAAAGTCAAACTCCGAAAATTTTGGAAAAGCGAATATAGATGTAGATGTTATATTATGTTTAATGTTTAATGTACATAGGTGAATGTATAATTGTTAGCCTGGTACCGCCACGTGGCATGCGTTTTTGTTGTTTTTGGTGGGATATTTTCATTTGGAGACTTGGAGTTACCGGAGATCTGGGGGCATGGCTGGGGAGTCGGCTGCGTTATTAGTAGATATGGGAGTGATTGCTCGTGAGTTTAGCGGGATGCGGTATGGCCCGATCGGAAGTCGGTACCATCACCGACAAGATTTAACGTTTGAAGTTTGTAATAATATGTCCTTGTGAAATGTGACGTTGTGGTAGGTGTTAGGTGTTATTGATCTTATGTTTATGTTATCGTCCAAGGTTGTTTCTCCTCTTGTGTGTCTGAAAGAGAGCTGGTTCAGGAGTGGGTCGGATCTCCGCAGCGCTAGGGAACCCGGGGATACTCTTGATGGAAGGGCTAGTACTCGAGGTCTTCTGATTTGAATTCTTTTTAGGGATGGGCGAGATCAATCCGGATTTGTTTCTAAAGCACGAGCTCGAGTTTGAGATTAAGTCCCGGGGGGATGTCGCTCCTTTGAGGAAGCAGTTAAGGGACGCCCTCTCCGCCGGAGGGGCGACGTCCATTTTTAAGGTAACAGATGTGACGGCCGAAGTGGAACTGGACCAGGAGAAGTGGGGAGATTTGCGGGAGTTTGTCGAGGATCTGGAGTCGTCCCCGTCCACCTTGAGGGCGAGACAGAGGGTCCGGCAGCGGGTGGAACACCTACAACACCGACTCGAGAACTTGTCCGCGCAGACGACGATCGCCGAAGTCAGCGCTATACTGAAGTTACTCACGGAGCAGGTGGTGAAGGCATTGCGGAATTTTGAGACGGGGCAATCTCACACTACCGTGGACTCTCCTCAGCCTCCTAAGTTGGACATGGAGCAGACACAGAATCAGCCGGCTCAGTTGCCTGCTTTCTCGGGCGGGTTGGGCGTTGCTTATAATAAATTACCGAATCCTCTTTCCACGATTATCCAGCAGCTACCGGTCGTAGATGGCCTGGATGTGGACAAGCTGATGTTGTTTTTTAAAAAATTGTTCCAGCTCTCTGACTTCCCGGGGATGTCAGACTTCACTCTCCTTGAGCTCGTGTATCCCTACTGTCGTGGGTGCATGGCTGAGCGGATCGCACAGACTATACGATGTGGCGGCAGTGTGACGTGTTTCCATCGGGGGGTGTTGGACGCATGCGTGCCTGGGAGATTGCGGGAGAAATTGCGATATCGACATTGTTATCGGGTACAAGCAAACGGGGAGAGTTTCGCTGAGTTTGTACTCAGCATCTGTGAGGCTGTAAGAATCCTGGGGTTGGGACTGCCTGAGGAGGAGGTCGTACAAATGATTTTCGAAGGGGTTACACCCCAGGAGAGGTCGCGCTTAGTGTTTGCTGAGTGGCCGCGCAGTTTTGGAGATCTGGACAAGCTGTGTGTGTTATCCCGGGCGATCCAAGTTAATGACGAGTCCCGAGGACTCGCAAGGTCGTGTCAGTCCAAGTTTCGAAGGGAGCAGCGACGTGCGGTTCAGTCCCAACCCCGACCGGGAGGATTCGCCGGCGATCGGGGCGTAGTTTGTTTCCGCTGTAGGAGACAGGGGCATGTTGCCCGCAATTGTCCGGAGGGCGGTGTGCGTCCGACGCTTTCCCCGAGGGTCCGGTCTTCAAAAAACTGAATAGCCAGCGGAAGACAGGTCGAAGGATGTCTTCCCCTCGCATTAAGTCTTTTCTGTGTCCTACTACCTCCAGGCCACGGATAGGTCCCGACTCTTCTAACATCAAGGTTATGCTTCATCTAGGCCCTCCGCCTAGTTTTAATATCCGGTAGCCTCTCCTTAAAAAAAAAAGGAGGGGTTACACTAGCATAGTTTTTTATGAAATTATCAGTTATATATAATTATTCCTTTTTCTTCTTGTTTATTTCTTCCTTCTTGTTTCTCTTCTAACTTGTTCCACTCCTTTTTATTTAGTTATCTTTTAGATCTGTTTTTACTTATTTCCATTAGTGCGTTCTCCCTGTTATATATAATTCCCTAACTTTTTTGTAGCTGGTTTCATCCATTACTACCTTTTTTTCTGAGATCAGAGGAACATCATCTCTGCTCAGTTAATTCATTGCTGGACCTATTCTCAGTCAATCATAAATACCTTTTTGTCATTTTGTGACTTTCATTAATAATATTTTGGTGGTGTCCACTTCATGGTTCTTTAGATCATTTTAACTTTTTTCTACTCTTTCTTCCTTCCGTAGTACCTTTGCTATATTCTGTTATACTCTCACACAATTGATTGTTTTTATTTATTTAGTTGTTAATTTCATTATTTCTAACTTTTAATTAGTTTGTTTTTCTTTTCTTCTTGTGATCATTTTAATTATTTTAGACATTTTTTTCTTTTCTTCTCCTTTGTTGATTGCCCTTATTTTGCTTTAGCCACTTGCTGTATATTTGCTTTATATTTTTTCTTGTATCAGTTCATTTTTTTTCTCTGAATATTCGATATTCTTTACAATTTTATGTATTTGTCTTGGTAGGTCTTGCTTGGTTCTATATTTGTTTATTTTAATTGATCTCCTTTCTAATTCTCTTGTATTATTAATTCTTATTTTCACTTCGTTTGTTTATTTTATTTTATATCACATATTTTCTAAATATTAGTGTAAGTTGGTGGTACTTACTATTTTGGAATTTTGGAATTTATTCCTTTATTTTATCTCCTATCTCATATGTTTCCTAAATGGTAGTGTAAGTTGATATTACTTATTGTTGTGAATTTTGTAATTTATTATTATGATTTTCCATCCTTCCTCGTAGAACTTCTTGATGGAAACTTGGTTATATACTCCCTTGATCTTTTTAGTTATTGGATTGCTTACTTCATACGTATTGTTGCCATTGTCTTTTGTTATGATATAATGTCCTACGTATAACAATAATAGTTTCTTGGCTATACCTTCGAATGTACTAGGTAGCTCACGATTTTTTATTAAGACTTTTCTCCTAAGTGATAGTTAATTACTTTTGTCTGGTTCAGTGAATATTTAGTTTTTTGTTTTTCTATCTTCTCCATGATCCTGTTGTAGTATTTCTTTTCTTCACACGGGTCTTCTGGGTTAGTTGGAAAGTCAATCAACTCCTGTATCTCTCTATGTGGCTTTCTTCCAAACATCATAGAATATGGGGTGTTTTCAATGAAATGGTGGTAACTTATGTTTAAAAAGTTTTCTGTTGATTGTGACAGCAGCGGTATGCGAACATTTGCTCTCCTGTACCAGCGGTGGACACAGCGAGCCAATCTGGCATCAACAGCCCCCGAGACGTGACCAACTACGTGTTCGGAGCTAGCCAATCAGCGATGCCGGTTAGTTAATAAAACCCGGGTCGGCAGAAAATTTTACGCACTCTTCATCGCCACGCCAACGGACGCACTTCATCTCCTCTCCTCTCTCGGACGACATCGGCGCGGAGTCAGCCGAAGGAACGCCCGAAGAATAGAACCGGCGTTCTTGCGTTTTCGCCCTCCAGTTCCGCGCCAGCGATGGATTTCGCTGGGCCGGCAGCCGACTCTACAACAGGTGCCGAAAGAAGAGGAGGACTGTAGTACGCCACGAACAGCAGGCGCAGCCGCCGAACATCTTAGCGCGGCACAACCAACTTCAGCATTCTCGCCACAAGGTCCTTTTTAAGGCCACCAAAAACACTAGAGTGTACGATTGGCGCCATTTGTCATGCGGCAAGCCTTTTGTCCGGTGACATGATATTAAATACCTTTGCCATTCTCGTTGTTTATCATGACAGTATGTTCTCAGAATGCGTCCCACCTCTCTCAATACTCTTTCAGCGGGATTACTGCTTGGATGATATACGGACGTTTTGTATGTTTTTATATTTATTTCCAATAGTTTTTCTCTCTACCTTTTTCCTTTAAACTGTGTTCCGTGATCGGTTATTACAGTATATGGTTTTCCAATTTCAGGTATGTATTTGTTTTTAATTTTATCCAAGATTTTCTTTGTGGTTGCTCTGTTGATAGCTTATAATTTGGTGTATTTAGTGTAATGGTCAAATAGAATTACAATGAACTTGAATCTATGCCTCCCTCCGCTACGTGGGAATGGTTCACATATATCAAGAAACACTTTTTCTAGTTTATTATTTGATGTGATGGGTATCATCATGCCGTCCTTTCTCTCATTATTGGTTTTAACCATTTGACATATAGTGCATATTTTGATATTTTTAATCACTTTTCGGGTTATACTTTTAATAAACAGTTCTTCTTCCAAAGCTTTGACTATTTTAAAGCTCCCATGAGTCCCGTACCTGACATGGCAGTCCTTGATTAATTTATTTTCTAGAGATGTTGGAACTACTAGCTTCCAATTTCCATGATTCCTTTTGGTTTTAATGAATAACACATCCTTATGTATGCAATAAAATTTGTTAATAATTTCTTCTGATTCCATCACTCTCCTTCGTATGTTGGCTAATTTGGTATCTTGTTTCTACTGTTGTACGATCTCATTGACTATCCCTTCCCAGGTCCTTTCTATCCTTCAATATATAATACACCTTGGCGATTTTCTCCTTTTCTCCTTCAAATGTCTGATTGTCAACATTTATTCTAGATAATACGTCGGCCGCTACATTTTTTCTACCTAGAATGTATTCCCATGTGATGTGGTACTCCTGCAGAGCGAGGATCCAACGGGTGAGTCTACCATGGCTTAATTTACATTGATTAAGAAATGATATCGATTTATGGTCGCTTCTGACCGTGATATGGTACCCTAGGATGTACGTTCTAAATTTACCGCACGCGAACACTATACTTAACAACTCCTTTTCCGTAACGTTGTAGTTACGTTCGCAACTATTTAACACTCTGCTGGCAAAGCTGATGACCCGGTGGTGTCCTTCTATATCCTCTTGATACAGTTCAGCGTCCAGACTGACGTCACTGGCGTCGCAATTCAGATAGAATGGTTGCTCAAAGTTGGGATGATGCAGCATCACTGTTTCTAAAGTTTTTGCTTTATGTGTGTTAGTACAGCATCCTGTTCGGTTCCCCAGGTCCACTTGTCCTTAGATAAGAGTTGTTTTGAAAATTTGACAGTCAAATGGGAGTAGTTAGTCTGAAATTTACGGTAGTAGTTGGAAATACCCAGGGAGGATTGCAACTGCTTCTTATTTTTTGGAGTAGGGAATTTCTGGATGGCTTCTACCTTTTCTTGGGATAGAGATATTCCCTTCTCTGTTAGATTAAATCCCAGGAATTTTACTTCTTCCGCTTTAAACTTGGATTTAACCAGCTTCAGAGTGACATTGTTATCAGAGAGTTTATTCAGTACTTGTCCTAATCGGGCACAGTGTTCGTCTCAGTCCGATGATGTTATCAGTAGGTCGTCCACATATATAGTTGTGAATTGCAGAGCCTCTTAACCTAGAACTTGGTCCATGCACTTTACAAACACTGCGACGGAATTGATGAGGCCGAAAGGTAACCTCTTAAATTGATAATTCCTCTCGTCGAAAATGAAAGCCATGTACTGTCTACTATGTGGGTGCAGCTGTACCTGCCAGTACCCATATACGGTATCCCACGTACTGATATATTTTATGCCGTAGAATTTTTTCAAGATTTCTTCAATTTCTCCTGGCGAAGTCCGGTCATTAATGATCATTTTATTTATTTCCCGGGCGGCTAAACAGATCCTGACTTTACCACTCTTTTTGGGTATAGCGACGATAGGACTTGTGTATGAGGATTGGCTATACTCAATGATGTCCTCCTCCATCATTCGATTAATCTCAGCCCTGACTTCGTTTTTAAGGGAGTATGCAATAGGGTAAGATTTTCTATGAAATTCGACTTGTTCCCGGAAATTGATTTTACACTGATATCCCTTGACCTTGCCTGGAGTGTTGGAGAAAACGTGATACTTTGATACTTTGTTGGTACTTTTGATATATTCTTATTATGTTTTCTACTTGCTTTTTGCTTATTTCTTGGTTTGGCCTATTTCTTTGAAATATTCTAAACTCCTCGAGGTTCTTCTCCCACAATTCACTATTGTCATCTTCATCATTTTTTATCATGGATGTTTCATGGTTTCTGCAATAGTAATTCTTCAAGACTGGGCCTTGGTTCAATGCTGTCGGTGTATGATTGCAGTTTACTACTTTTGCTGACCATATTCCTCCTTCTGAAGTTAAAAACACCATCCCTTGTTGTAGGTTTATTATGGCTGAGTGTTGTCGTAACACGTCGCACACTATAAGCATATTGAATGGTAGTCCATTCGCTACCAGGAAAACAATTGGTATAGTCATGTTCTGGCTGGTTATTTCCAGTGAGACTTGCTTTCTGACAGTTTTGGTCTGTTTTCCTGTTGCTCCTATACTGATTATGTAATTAATTGGCAACGTGGGTATTGGTAGTTTGCAGTTAGATTGGATCCGTTCTAGTTCGGTCTGGTTTATTAGGGAGATGTTTGACCCTGTGTCTATCATGATGATGTTTATCGATCCATTTACTGTGGCCTCCATGTAAACTATTTCATTATTGATTCTTGGAAGCTGGTTGTCCTGTAACCCCTCTTTCTATTTTTATGCTTTATAAAAAAAAACTTTTTTTTTTTTTTTTGAAAGAGGGGCCACCAGTTATTTAAAACTAGGCGGAAGGCCTAGAGAAGCAAAAATGCGCTGGGTCCAGTGAGACGGGACTTGCAATTAAAACTCGGTCGGTAAACAGCAATAACAACCTTTTATTAACTTTCTTAATTTCCATTATCCATGTTACATCTCTATATATATTAATTACAATTCCCATTATTTGTTTAATACATCGTAACCCATAGAAATTTCAATATCCCCTGTAAGTGCAATTACAACAATAGTCTCGATAAATAAATAAATCTCAATATATCAATAAATCAATTTCAATAAATTAATTTCAATTATAACAGTAATTAACATTCCTTCAAATAATTCACCCACATATATATATCAATCTGGTTCATTATTTTAACACATAATTTAAACACATAATATAACACACATATACCTATACATCACATAATCACAGACAAATTACAATTATAAAGCCTGGCGCACCGCCTGTATATTTTATCAAATACATACATGAATGTAGAGAATATCTGGACTTGCCATAATAACAAGAAACTACAATTATAACTTGAGGTGCCAGCACAGCCTGTATAAATTTTATAAAATTGTAAAATCTTTAATTTTATAAAAGTGTAAAAATTTAAAGCAAATCTAAATCGATCTTAACAGCAACCCCTTTTACATTTTTATAATGTCAGCAGACAGACTAAGAACAGTAACACTTCTTGAGACCACATTTGTAATAAGTAATGATAATAGAACAATAAAACTTAATCTTGTCAACAAAATAATAATATATAATATTTAATTTGTGATGAAATATCATGATAAGTTAAACTTGCTGTAATGACAGGCGAAATGTAAAACTAGTGGATTCATATAATGCACAGGACATTTGTCCTAAAAAGTTTAAATGTTTAAAAAGAATTCATTCTTTAATCATAATGGTTTGATAATAAGCAAAAATTAACCAGACAAGACTAGCAAGCAAAAGCCAGAACCTAAGTTACAATAACAAGTACCGCCTGTACAATTTTATAATCTCAAAATGTTAATAATACATGCCTTAAAAAAAATAAATTTTAATATCAGCCATCTGTGCATATATAAAATTAAAATAACAACATGTTGTATACTAGCAGCTGTAGGAGTGTGCCAGAATAGGCCTGACCTGACCAGGTGAGACCAGTAGCAAGCCTGCATGAAACGGCACCAACAGGTGCATAACTTGTGCCCAGAAAACCTTTTTAGAAATTAACACGGTAACAGCATGAAAAACCAAAACCTCCAGCCCTTATATATAGGAAAATAATTAAAAATGAAACCCCAGTAATACTCAGAAGTCCTCTGAACCAGCCGGTTCGGAATCAAAAAACTCATACCTATACTTAATTTTAAAGAACAAATTCCCCTTACAACATTTGCATTCAAAATCTATGAAAAAAAAGGCTCTGGCACGCTCCCACAGTGCAGCTCACAATTACAGTGATAGTACGTTATAATCATGAATAATGTTCATAGTAATGTCTTGGTGACACACCCTTGATTTAATTATCTAGCTGAATAAGCAAATTGTTCTAGCACAAATTCGTCACACTGATGTTCTGCGGGCCAGGCTAAAAAAATTAAAAAAAAGAGTTCATATCACATTATCTGAAGTGGCTGTACTTCATAGTCACTGGTAGCTAGCTCCCTCCTCGGCACAGACAAGGTTTCAGGTGGTTCATGGCTGGTGAAGGCGGCAGTACACCAGCTGTGGCCAGATCTCCGTTTCTAGGGCGAGAACCCTAAGGATTCAAAAAGATTAAAAACTGTCCACTAAAACTTGCACCCTAGTCAAGTATTGTAAACACCAGAACTGGAGCTCCCAACTAACTCAAAATAATGCGTAAAAGTTTTTAGATTTGCATATGAATTATTTATAACTCCAAGATAATCATGAACTCATAATAATAATAATATGTGCATAGTACTGAGGCACGCACACCGGCTTTAACTAGCGGCGACATAACCATACATGTTCTCAGCCACCTCGCCACGTGGCGATACAATAATCAAAGTTTTTGCAAATAAAGAGCACACTAAAGGCCCTCTCAGCTACATACAATTAAAAGAATTACAGTACTTCATCTAGGGCGGCCTTAAAAATTACCTTTAACTGATTTAATTAAAAGAAAGTTCACACTTCCGGTCACCAGTGCGTGTTCATGCATAACCGACAAGATACAGTTCTCTCTAACGTACTTAATTTAGTTACATTTTTATATTAGGCTGAATGAACAATGATTAAAACAATTACAGGCGGTATCTAAATACTATAACATCGATTAAATTTCTTAATACTATGTAAGAAAATTGCACACACACCTGTCTGATCGAACCACGAGCATTCTAACGTTCACATCTGGTTGAATACATTTTGAATTTAAATATTTCCTTACTACCAAATCATTGTATACAATTCTATAAGCACTTACCGGTGAGTCTTAAGCACTTAGCCTGCCATCAAAGATGAGAAGAAAACTGGACACGTAAATTGTCCGAGGTGAAAAGCTGCTGTTTATTCGATGAATGGCTGCCTGCGACTGATTCTCGCAACGTGCACGGAAACGCAACCCAAATTCGGCCCGCTAGATAGCGTGCACTGCCGGACAGTGCCATACAGATATCGCCTCGCTCACTGACATTGATAACTAATCGAAATTTATTATTATTGGAAATATAGTATTTGTATTTCCTCGAACGCCGGGTTATACAAACACCGGCACAGTCCTCTTCTTCCAGGAGTTCTTCTCTTATGTTTTTTAAATAGTTATTAGAGACAATTGTTATAATTTTATTATGATTTCGTCGCGTCATCTGTTTTAGTAACCCAAGTGATTGGTCATGTGAAGGGTGTTCCTCGGTTCTCACTGACCTTGTTAGTTTAAATTTTGCGGTTCTGTGTTGGCCCGATTATCTGACTGGTTCGTCGATGTTTCAGGTACTGGCTCTGGTCGAATATTCATATTATTTCCGGACGCTTCAGTGGTCCTATTTCCTTGGTACTGATCATTACTTGAGGTTGATGCATAATAACTGGAGTTTGCCGGTGTATTCGGGCAGTACCTCCTCTGGTTTGTTTGACTTCTTCCATTTATAAACTTGACCTGTCGCCGATCATCTCTGGTTCGGTTATTCCCGTTTCCCCTATTGTACTGGTAATTCGGGTTGTAATTGTTTCCGTGGTAATTACTGTTGTTGGGGTGGTCGTTCGGACGCTGGTTTGGTCCATTTCCCCGGTAATTGTTGTTGTTGGGATTGTTATTCTGATTATTCCTCCTATACGGTTGATTAACCTGGTTGTAGTTTGGGCGATTACCCCTGTATTGGTTGTTGTTGAAATTCCGGATTGGGTCATTTTCGTTGTTATTCTGTGGGTTGTTGTTTGATGGATTGTAATTCGGGGGGTTACGGTTCTCATTCCATCGGTTATATTTTAAATTGACCATCCTGTTGCGCTTGTACAGTCCGTCATTCTCATGATCTTCTAACAAGCTTACCATGCCTTGTATCGTTTTGATTTGGCCTTGTCTTCTGGCTTTTTGAACGGCATCCTCATAATGGTACTCCAATTGTATGACTAACGATTCTTCCGGGATTCTTGGTTCCAAATTTCGTGCTAGGCACACCTTGCCCAGAAAGAATGAAGTTAGGGTGTGTCCTTCTTGTGGTTTATACCTCCCATTACTTATATCGTTCCGTACCACGTTCTGGGTCGACTCCGACCAATACTTGTCGCGGAACTGCGTTTTAAAATCCTGTGTGTTGTTTATTTCCGGTCTTGTTGCCGTCCACCAATTGTCGTGGGTGTCTCGGAACATCTCATCAATCATGCTGCGCACCGTTGTCCATCGAGTTTCCCTATTCTTTTCTATCATCTCCTCGACTCTTTTTAGGAACTCCATCGGGTTGCGCCGGTAGCTTCGGAAGTTTATCAGCTCCCGGTTCTCGCTGGGATTATGTGAGTGTTGTTACAGGGTTTGTCTCTCAATGCATCTAGTTCTTCCTGCATCTTTCTTTCTCGTTGGTTGAGTCCCTGGATCTTCTCTTTGTTTTCCTTGATTTGCCCGTGTACTTGGTTGAGGTTGCTATATACTCGTTCCACCCTTTCATTTACATCGGTTTGCATTTCTTTGTGTTTTTCTTCCAGCTTTTTGAGCACTTCTTGTTTGTTTCTTGTGCATTGTGTTGTCGCGACTTGTTGAAGTTCCTCGATCCTAATCTTTCCTTCCTCCTCGATGTTGCTTATTTTGTTTATTAATTCCTCCCGGACTTGTACTACTGTTTCATTCGTCTCGGTAATGGTCTGTTTTATTTCTTCCCGACATTCTACCAACTGTTGTCTTAACTCATCTTTATTCTTCTCACTACTTTCCTCCAATTGTCGTTGGAGTGTTTCACTATTATTCTCAATTTTGTCGTTCATTGTTTCTAGATCTTTCTTAATCTGTCTCTTTAATTCTTCACTCTTCCCTTCTAATATTTCTTGGTTTCTCTTCAAAGTTTCATGGTTGCTTTCCATCTTATCATTCAGAGTTTCTATGTCCTCCTTGAGTTGTTTCTTTAATTCTTCACTGTTTCTGTTCAATTTTTCATTTATTTTCTCCTCCTGTTTCTTAAATTTGTCATTAGTTTCTTCCTTCATTTGGTCAATTTTTTCATTGGTTTTTCCGAACTGCTCCATTATCATCCTCATCATGCTATCCCATTTTGCCTCCTCGGTTGGTGTAGCTCTGGCCAGCGGATTTTCGATTGTATCTCCCGCTATTGCCTCCGCTTCGGGCGCTGGTTGGGTTGGTTTCTCTGGTTGGTCCCCTTAGGCATCCCTTTCGATCATTTCCTCGATCATTTCCTCAATCATTTCCATTTCTTCAACCGATGTTGTTTCCTTTTCTTCCTTGTCGGTATCCTCAGTCCTCTTCTTTGGTCTGCCCCTGGTGATCATCTTGCTATCTTTTTATTTTTTCGTAACCGCCGCTAGCCTTTAATTCTAGCCACACTAGTTGGTCGCCGATATGTAATAATTAAACTCTTTCGTCAATCTCAACATTTACGTTTATAATTATTATGCCAAACGTTGTTGGCGTCAATTTGTAATAATATGAATTTTATCGTCTGTATAAAAGCGTGTTTTGTGTGTGTTATGTGTGTTAGCCCCACACGTTGTAGTCGTTACTTTATGTTTACTTACTTTTTCTAACTTTTCACGCTGACGATGTCCGTCCCGAACTCACGAATTACCAGTACCGATAGCTTCACGAGTGTAAACCTTACCTGTCCTTCAATGAGTAAATTTATTTCCCGGGTGGCGCCAAATTGTTTATGAAAACAATTAAAAATGTGAAACTGAGCGGTCGTTCTATGCGGTGTTGACTAATTCAAATTACCCTCGCACAATTTCGCTCGTAGCTAAAGTACATAAACTTTATTATACTTTACAATTTATAATGAAATAAAGGACGGTTATTACTACTCAGTACTGGTTTATTAACATGAAATAGTTAATAGTTATTCAGTTAGATACAAAATTATATGCTGTTATTAAATAAAGTTGCTCCGGCAATAAATAGACAATTTTCCCAGGTTGGCTAAGTTGATTGAAACGATTCTAAATCAACATGGCTGTCGTCAATGTTTATTTCTACTCTTCGTTTAATCATGAGTTCTTTTGATTACGAAAAAATATTAATAAGATGATAATAAAGTACACTAACTTACATCAATGGTACTTATATACTATTAGAGTTAAATACAATTCGTTTTTTACTGGTTAAAAAGTGCGTGTTAATAATTCGTAATTTGTACACAGGTTATTTTCGGTTTACATACAAGTTTAGTTTTTATTCTCAATTAATCCTTGAAAGAAATTTAGTTATCAGTTCGGAGTGAGAGTTATTTGTGTTGTGAGAAAAGTTAATTAGAATTTATTTCATAAATTCGGGTATTTCAGATATACTTAACAAATCTTGTTGAATTCTGGTGAAGAGTCACTTAGTTCTTAGTTAGGTTGGGTCGATACGATCTTCCATAATTTATAATTTGGATTACACCTGGCTTTTTTTCAATCAATTGGAAGTTTTAATTATTTTCAACTATTAATAATCTGGCTAATTGGCTCTCCTAGTTTAATTAAGTCTTTGTTCAACTTATTGAATCCACTTCTTATTAAATTTGGTCGAATTTCTTATTATTGTATTTAATAATTGTGTTGAATATGGCTTGGCTTCTGTATGTCTTGAGCGTCAATAATGGACTAATGTTTTATAACGGAATTATATTAAATAACGTTCCGTTGTTATGGTAACTGTCTGTACTCTCATTGGTTGATTATATTTATGTCTATTGTTATAATACTTGAATTTTAATTCAAAATGAATAAATATCTTCTGATGGCTATTATTCTTCTGTCTTCGTATCTATGTATTAGATATTATCACAACTGTTTATATTTTCTTTCAAAGATCATTTTGACATCCCACAAATCTGGGTTTGTTCATGTATTAAAGTTTTGACAATAATGTTAATATTATGTTATTACATTTCTTTCTTATTTTATGTTTTTAATCTAATTCTGACATCTTAATATGGTTCACTAATTGTACTTAATTAGTTACTTGCCCTGAATTTTCTAATACAATAGTTAATTTCTTACAACTTGTTTATTATGGATTTATACAGTTAGGCATTTTATAGGCCTAAGTAGTAATTGGCTATATCTTCTTATTTTACACAAATTAAAGATTATTTGTTATTTACATATGTTTTGCTTGGTGTCACTTATGACTTGTTTATATTTTGAATTAATTTGGGCTGTTTTACAATAATTGTATATTCTTATTACTTTACCAAATTCATTGCTTGTCTATTATTCTCTTATTTCTTTTTCTGTCTTTACTCTATAGATTACTATTATGTTTGTAAAATTTGATCTCCTTATTCATATCTATTGCCATTTCTTATAACTTGTTTATCATTTAATATTACTTATAAAACATAACACAAAAATTAGGTTTATGGTCTGTTTACTTTTTTCAGCCATATTCCTTCTTATAAACGTAACTCTTTTAATTGAACAAATAGCTATCTTGGTGAATAACATTATAAGACCATATATTTTATCTTACTAATCATCCCTTTCAACATTTTCATTAACATAGGTGGTTTTATTTATTTTGCACTCATATTATTTAGTTTATTCTTATTTAACACTATTAGATTTGTTGTCTATCCATCTTTTAACATTTACTATATATTTTTTACTACTTAACAATAACATTCTTAATCATTATGGGATTTTTATCCTGAATAAAACTGTATTACTAATCTACTATCACTCCTAACTATGATAACAATATTCTGGTAATTCTTATTTTTTTGGTATCTTTCACCCTTAAACTATAGTGTTAATCACTGGTTTTGGTGTCTTTACCTATATGTTGTGTTTTATATTTAATTTGGGTTACACTGGCACTTTGTACTTTTTTCACTGTACTTCAGTGTTAATAGTGGTTATTCCCTAATATTGATTTCTTTTACTCACTTAATCACTTTCACTTCCTACATATCTCTCACTTCTGGGTTTTTTATTGTTTTATTCAGAATTGTTAGTTAGTATGTTAACAAATTTCATGTTTCGATTTACTTATCATCATAGAGTTATTCATAACATATAATATCCATTACTCTGGTGAGTGTACTTTACTTGAGATTATTTTGTTTAATTTTAATACTTGTTATTTATATTTGTTATTTGTTTGTGCCTTTTTCATCATCATTTGAGTTTATTCCTTCTCATTTTATTTTCTTTATTATTTGTTTGTATCTTTTTCATATACCTTCTCATTTTATTTTCTTTATTATTTGTTTGTGTCTTTTTCATATACCTTCTCATTTTCTTTTCATTTATTGGGTCAATCACTTAGGTTGGATCATAGTCCTTTGTCTCGTCATTGTCATTTTATTTTCATTAGTTTAATATAGTTAATTAGTTATAATTTTTTCTCTGGTATTGGGGCGGCTTTTTGTGTTGTAACAATAGGCATCATCTGGTAACAGGAATTCCGCAGGTTCCAAGTTTTGTGTAGATGTTAACAGTTGTAGGTTGTCTCTTTTTACAAGCAATTATGATGGTTGATTCCCAGTGGTCATTGTAAGCTGATCTATGACTTATACTTCTAAAATGTTTAGCCTGTATATTTAGCTGTTTAATAGGTCGTGTTGGCAGAGAAAATTTCTTCTTATATTCATTTTTCTCTTTAAAGAACTTTGTCCAGTCCTTGAATTTTATTCACGGTTCACATTCAACAACTTGAAATGGGCTTGGTTTAAATCTAAAATTTTTATTATGTAGTACCAGTCTTTTGAAAAGTCAGCAACTTGTTTCTTTGGAATAGCGTCACGTTACGGTCACACTCCATATAAGAGCGTTCTCTCTGCGAAAATGTAACCATTACAGCACTCAACCATTTTGTAAACTTACAGAATAATGCAAATACAATACTCTAATGAAATACAATACTGTTCTTATTTTGCCCTGCGAGTCACAGAAAATACACAGTTTTTACATCCGGAGACAGGTAATTCTTAATAAAATCGTGAAGCTTAGATATCACGTCATTTGGTCTTCTTCTAGCAACTGTCTGATCATACACGTAAAAATATGATTCGCTGGTGGTTAGATGTCTTTTGTAATAAACTATGTTTGTCGCAATGTTTGGCACAGAAATATTTTATTAGGAGTCAATAGTAATTCTTGAAGTCAAAAGCTTCTTCATTTGACTCTTTGAACACATAATCCTATACTCCCTTTTCAAAAGACGACACCCTTTCCTTTACGTAACTTGAGATTTAGTTTCAACATTTTAATCTGTGTGTTAAAGTCATCATTGTTCTGGTGTCATTTTTTAGCAAGTCTTTCCTAAGAACTTCTATTTTATTATTAAGCTTATGGCAACGGCTGCTTTTTAAGATGCTTGGCATTTTAACATTTAGCAACGGCAGCATGTACCGCTACGCGGGTAACTAAAGGCAAAATTATAGTTTGTTTCAAAAAGTACTGCCATATGAATCAGAAGACACTTGATATTCCGGATATTTACTCTCATACGATTCATGAAGCTTTTTATGTTCAGTTGATTGGGAATATAGATTTTATCAGTTTTAGACACCACAGAGTAATGAGGTTTGGAAGTATGTGTTCATGTATGTGCTCATGTACATTACCAATAGTCTCTTCAGATAAGGCATGTGGTATGTAGACTTGTTTACCTCTCTAATCAGGTAATACTTTTCCATGAGTCGTTAACTGTTTCTGAATGATTTGGACACGTCTAGGTATTTTACCATGAATTCCAAATAAAGCTTTGTAGCACACCGGGACTTCAATCATTTCAACTTCACGTTTTATTCTTACCTGGACGCACAAGATAGTAACTGAGCATTTACTGAATCTGGTCTGCCGTATTGTTGCTTAACAAGCTTAGACTCTATCAGTCCACTAAGGCATAGGTTTTCCACTAATCACAGCCTTTAAGCCCATTTAAATATGAAATAACACTTTTTCTATCGCCTTCAGTAGTATTAACAAAACGAGCTAACCTTTTACAATTGCAGTCACCGCCTGTCTTGTGTGTCTGATTTCTCATTTTCTTAGCCGCATTTATACCTCTTTCAAATTTCCTTCTTTTCTTTGGCTTTCCTATTTCAGGTACTACAAATTCTTTAGTGTACATTATCAAACAGATTTAACAAAACGTAAAATTGTTATACGATATATGCAAGTATGCCAGAAACACAATACCATCGAACACACTCCCACTCAAGTGACAACTGGAAACGAATAAATTTATACTATGAAATAACACGAGATAGCAAATACAAAAGTTTCGTAAACATGTACAACAACTTTGTGCACAACAAACAAACTGAACAGTGGTTTTTACGTTACAACAGAAAAATACAGTATAAACAATACTCTACGGTTAAAGGTCAGGATAGAGCTCTCAAAACAGTCGTCGTTACTCCTACCTGAAACATCCACGCTCATCGTTCTTACCGCTTGCATGGATTTTGTCTGCTTCAGTATCTCTGTATCCTCACTGTTCTTCACGTTAACAACTGGTACATATTAAAATACAATGACTGATATACAATTTCCAGCTAGGATACACAAAAGTGAACCTTCATCTTTCTTCCCGCTAACCTTTCATATTTTGTAGGCAATTTCAAAATTTCTTGTAATGTTTTAAAAATACAAAAAAAAAAAAACTACAAAAACAAACACGGTACATGCAGGTCTATTAGAAAGTGACTTAATAGGTCTGATGAATTGTAATGTACTTTCTAATTATTGTAGACCTATAATAAGCAATTTCAAATCACAAATTACAAATTAGAAGGAGCATCAACAATTATCATAATAGAATAGGCATTGAATCGAGCTTTTACTAACCGGGACTAAATGGGCGTTAATCAAACGACTAATGGGAGTTAAGATAACGACGGTTAATTTAGGGTTACCATATTTTCAACTCCAGAACCGAGAAGCTGATTACCTTTCACTCATTAAAATAACAACAGTATATATTATTTAATAGATTTTGATATTCTTGCTAATTATGCTTTGTATTCTTGTTAATTAAAAATTCTTGACACAGCCCAATCATACTTTTCGATTGATCTGACCTGGTTCGACATTGATTGCTTTTAAAAAATATCATTTAAAACTTATACATATAATTTTTATAATTCTACTACACAAATAAAATTACACTAACAAAATTCACGACACATTTCTTCGCTTCCTTTGTTCAAAGCAGCTGGCATTTGTGAAAATGTAGCTCTATATTTTTACTGTGTGCAGGAATACTGAACGGAATCAACTTTGTTATAAAATCGAAATAGCAGTCTATGTTTTCAGACTGCTGCAATTTTTTCCACTTCCCATGTATAAACAATTTGTCAAGTTTCCGAATCTAACAATTTGACAATTGTTTTATTGGTTTTCTGGAGAAGACAGAAATTTTATATCTTAAAAAGAGGACATGTACGAAAAAAAGAAGACGTTGTCCTCAACAAAAATATTAACTTTGTTTAAAAAACGGTCAGTTAGGAAGAAATTAACAAAGATTCGTGGAACATTGGTTAGCCTACACAAACTACAAAAAACGGTTCTCTACAATGTATAACTTATATGTTGCATTCGAAATTTTCTACAATTTTTATGTTTCATAAAAATATGTTGAATTGCTGGATTTTGTTATTCATGAAGTTTTGAAGGATCAGTAATAAGTAATTCACTGCTCCCAAAAATGAACAATAATTTGTAGATTATATACCAAATACGCCCACTGACACGAGTTGTAAGACTCTCTACAAATAAAACGGACAAGAACCGTAAAACTGGTAAATATTTTGGCAGATTTGCCAAATATGAAATTGGTAATGCTGGAACCAACCTGATGGAATCAACTAAAATGGTGGAGGCTGAGCTTGTCAAGTATTTTCATGAAACAAAAGACGTTGGAGACCTGAGCTCCCTGCTGAATAAGTTATTTGTAAAGTATAACACAAACATAAATCCTCCATCGACTGCGGAAAGCTCTTTAATGCTGCTGGACGTATTTTTGGGGAAAAACAAGCAAAAATGACAGACATAAAATTTCTAAAATTCTGCTTTTGTTAAATTTTAATACATTTTTGCAATAATAACTGAAAGCATGGAAGCATTAAAGTTGTTTATAAACACACTTGTGGACTTACTTTAACCCGGTTTTAATTACGTCAACAAACAAAGTACTTTGCTCAATAAAACAGGGAAACAAAAAACTGAAAAACAAAATCTTTTAACTTTTAGTCAGTTAATTTTATTTTAACTTAACTTAATCAGTTAGTTTTTCTATGTATTATCTTTAACTTTAACTTAGTTTTTTGGCTAGTTAGTTAATATATTGTATAGGCTAGTTTAGTTAGTTTTATTAGTTTAGTTAGATTTAGTTAGTTTTTTAGTAAGTTTAGCCTTCACGTTTTATTTTATTTACTTTTTATTATTAAATTTATTATTATTTATTAGATTTTCATTAACTTTTTTAAGTTTGAAGGTTGGCCAAGAAAAATTAATTATATTCGGCAGAGCTGGCGTGAAGAGCCATCCATTCAGTCGATTTCACAAGAGACACTGGCTGAAGTCGAGAAGTGCAGAGAAAATAAATTTTTGGTAGGAGATGCGGAAATAAGAGAAGAATTAAACGACGAAGTACCAAGCTGTGTGGCGATAGAAGGGTTCAACAGCATCAGTCATAAAGTCAACAGTGGTCGTCGCGGAGAGGCCTGTTTTTGTTCCTGCTGAGAAGCATATGTGGTTTAAATTTCCGAAGACCAAAGTTGACTTTAATTAAAAATAAATGTAGGAGCAGAAAGAAAAACATAAAGGAAGTATAGAGAAAAGAAGAGCTCTACATTGGAAAGAAACGAAGGGTGCTGAAAAGGAACATATTCAAGAGGTTGGCAGGAAAGGCGAAATGATAATGGAATCAACGTATAAATGTTCCTATATAAAACAGGAATTATCCTTAAAATGGAAAAGGTATTTTAAAAGAGAAACTTGTAGTAGACACAATAGTTTTCGTGACGTCTGGTAAAGAGTAGTCTGGAAAACCAACTGGAAAACAGATTTTGTTTGTATAGACAGCTGGTGGACAATATCTCGTTTTACAAGACAGAATTTATGAAATAAAAAAAAATTAATAATGCAATCGTGTTTCAAAATCTACTTGAAAACAAAAGATGGTGTAATAATTGTTACAGGTCTTAATGTTAACACAGACTTTTAAAAATTAAAATTTTGGGTTTAATTTACCAGTAATTATTAATTTCAACGACTGTGACAAAGCTATGAACAAACTTCCAATAATTATATATATTGGAGCTTATGCAGTGTACTCAGTTCTTAAAAAATTCAATGTGAAGAATGTAGACATAATCTGACAATTAAAAAAAGAGGGCATTAGTAGTCAAAATGATGTAAAATTCATTGTTGAGCTAAGGAGTCTACTCATGGTACTTTCCCATAAAGTGAGTGAAATTGTATTGTATACATTTTTAACTATGTCTGAGATTTAATAATGGAGACAAATTTTACAGGTAAACAACTAAAAACATTTTGCTTCTTCTAGAACATTAAAGGCACTAGAAAATAAAGAAATGTGGTTAAAAGATTGTGACTCAAATTATAATAGGACGGAGAAAACTTTTAAAATGATGGTATAGAATGTTGTAAATATTTTGCTAAACAAATAAAGGAGATTCATTTAAATAAGTGTTTTATCTGTTGCTGAAGTTTTCCTTGGAAACAGGTAACTCTTTCAGTGCTGTTATCTTTAAGATTATGTATTCTTTACTACAGCAATTAGTCTTAAATTTACATGGAATTATGTGATTTAAAACATTAGCTAGCAACAGCTAAAGCAATTTGTGTTGCGTGTGTGTTTGTGTATAATTATAGATTTGTAGTTTATAATTGTAATTTAAATAAATTTATTATATATATATTAAATATTATTGTACAATTATATGGGTGTGTGTATGTGTGTATGGTCGTGCGAAGGCTTTCAAGATGACTATCTGTTGTAGCAAGGTTTTGGGTACATCCATCTATGTGAAGTTTATATTTCCGACGTTTCGTTCCGTAATCCCGGAACATTTTCAAGGCGTACTGATGTTGATTTAACTACGGCACGCGTTTTATCTCTTCCTTCCCTTGTGATTTTTGCCGTGGGAGGGTTAGAGTATGGGGGCGAATGTGTTGTGGCCATATGTTGTTTGTTAATTTGTGAACTGTCAGATAGGAATTTCAAAGTTGTTGCTAATTTGGTATATTCGTTTTTGTCGGTGACCGCTCCCTCCCTCATCCGGTAGATCTCAATACTTTCCCTGTACTGTCTGATTTTCTTATAGTTAGTTCGCGCCATGATTTTGGGTTTTTAAAATCGAAAGTGTGTCCTGTTTCTTTGGCGTGTTTTGTTAGGGGATGTGTTGTCTGGGAGAAATATCCGTCAACGCGAACACGAATTGACAGTAGCAAAACAAGAAGACAAAACAATATAAATATTACATACACGGATGTACTCAAAAACCTGCTACAACACACACACACACACACACACACACACACACACACACACACACACACACACACACACACACACACACACACACACACACACACACACACACACACACACACACATATATATATTGCAACAGAACAGGATGTAAGTTTCATATAATAGGGGTACTAATGCTGTAACACATATTCTGATGGCCATAAATATGTTTTAAATTGATTTTGTTCTTTTCTTTGTAAAGTACTCAAACGTTTTGAATCAAGCTATGTTTAAAGAAGTATGTTATGTCAAAATGTTAATAATTTTGTACTCTTTTATGTCATGTGAAACATTTGTGTGTAAGTGCGCGGATGCGCGTGTGATTTACATTTTATTTAATAACTTCGTTGATAATTGACATTTCATTTTGAAACTTGGACAGGGTATCCTCATGGTTATAAGCTACATTTTCCATATACTCAATTCTCCGCAACTATAATTTTTTAATGAAATCAGTTCTTTTTTTATTTCGTTATCTCCTAGAAAGTAATAAAATTTGTAGATTAAATCTAGACAGGCCTTTGCAGAATCGGACAGAGTTTTAACCTGATGTCTGGCTATCACTAAGAATGTCTATGACGTTGCTAGATTTTCCACCAATTAGGTCTAAAAATTATTTGTGACGGTCTCTTACAACGTTCAGTCAGTTCCGAATTCTTCATATAAAAAGACATACTCGCTGTCAAGAGATTTTCGTGTCAGGACTAGTCGATTTCCATAAGACTTTGTAGTGGGTTCACGGTACGAGTTCTTCGTAATCGTTACTACATTATAAAACTCAAATAACTTTAAATAGATCATATTCTAGTGTTTTTTCGAAAAGAGTGGAAGATTTCCGGATTAGGGCAGAATACTTATCGTGGTATTCTGAGTATTAACGCGAGAACACTTCAAGAAGCCGGAATTGTGTAAGCCGTAAGCCTAATACACGATCTATTTATACCCTGTTTTGATTCCTGACAGTAAGATTATTTAAGTTATAAACAATAACAGTCCCATATCGCAGTGCGTGTGTGCCGAGTCGTGGATATTCAACAAGGTGATCTTCGATCAACGCGCAGTGGAGCAGCGAGCTGAGCGCCTGGTGTCTACGCAAACATTTGGAATTCTACGCACAAGAAACTTATACGTAAAACAAGCCAATAGACTCATTTATTGAAAGATAAATCTTTAATAAACAATTTTATATTACAAAGCCATAAGACAATAGTAAATTTTAATGTGTCAATGAATACAGTTTTCCTACCTACAGATATAGACCCTGTTGTAGTAATTTCAAATTAACCTATCTATGCAGTAATAATTTGTATCGTTGCAATATATATATATATATATATATATATATAGACTTAGCGCCGCATAATTTCTTCATCACACGCCAATTTTTACCCAGGGTATCTAAAACAAATTTGAGGAACTTGTATAAGTACATCTGTAGGTGAAGAAGTTATTTTGCCCAAGTTATGGTGTGTCAGCGTACGAAAAACTTATACAAATTTTTATACATCGTATTTTTGCTGTACGCTGAAGCCAGACAACCTGTTCGATATATACAAATGTATATAATGAAATATGGGTAGTTAGTCGGCCATATTGGCATTCGTAATAATTATTCTATAAAATTTTTAACATGTGTAAAGATGTTGGAGGCGCTAGGAATAATAATGAAATGTAAGATGATCATTTATTTAGTGTATGTTGTCCGTTGTTTGTAGCAAATTAGCTGTGTTAGGTTAAGTATGAATGTCTAGATTCCTTTGGGTTTATAAAATAGGTTAATTACCTTCTGTCAAGAGGGAAGTGTGTTTATACCATGTGTTTACTCTGTTTAGTTTGTGCAATGAAGAAAAGACACCAACCAATAATTTTAGTTCGCGCTTTGTTCAGTATTCAGTGAAGGTGGGCTAAACTGTTATTTTAAAATACTAGGTATGAAAATACCGTTCCAAAAAAATAACAGGTACAAATACCTGTTATTATATACTATATATACACAACTTATATTATCCTTTGTAAGTAACTCGTTTTGAGTTTCCTGCAGGTCTCCTATGTAATATCTTCAAATAAATACACTGCAAGTAGGTTTATTTTCACCTAGATAAACCTATTAATATATTAATAAACCTACTTGCTGTGTATTTATTTGAAGATATTATATAACCTATACTATATAATTTGTTATAAGAAATAAATTGAAACTAAAAGTATTAACAGTGTTACTTTACACTGTGACTTTATTAAACTATTACTGTTTAAATGGAAATAAGAAACAAGAGAATTTATAGGCCTATCTCCCTTTGGGAATACCAGTGTTCCTAAAATATTAGGTGTTACTAAAATATTACTGTTATTCTGGAACGTGTTGTTCCTTGTGTATCGGTGATACCACTAGTATTTGAAATACCTAGTATTTTAAATAACGCGTTACTGGCTGTTCCTTGCGTTCCAGCGATATTTTTGTACGCCTAGTATTTGGCCTTGGTTTACGTGATCTTGCGTACAATTTGTGTGTGTGTGTCTGTGTAGGTGTGTAGGGGGTGTGCCCCGACTCGGAACAGCGAGGGCGGCGTGTCTCGACTCGGAACAGCGTCGCCGCGAATAACAGGCATTTCAACTTTTCAGTCACTGTTACATCCGTTCCACAAAAATATCGTTCCAAAATGCCTATTACAGGTATATCAGCCCACCTCTATTCAGTGTGTTCGCGGTAATAAGCAAGGTCAGCGTGCAGTAAAAAAAACGCGCCAACCAATAGTTTTAATTCGCGCTTAATTCAGAGTGTCCGCGGTAATAAGTAAGGTGTGTGGGACAGTATTATTTTTGTTTGCCATGGGTAGTCGTCGGGGCAGGAAGATGTTGGAAATGGCCTTGGGGATAAAAATGAAAGGTAAGATGATCATTTATTTAGTGTATGTTGTCCGTTATTTGTAGCATATTAGGTGTTACGTTGTTTAAGACCTGAAGATGTCAGTAATGACGAAAAGCTTAGTCGAACAATAAAAAATTATAGCAGTTAGCAAATTCATAAAAGAAATAAGTTAGGTTATGTTTCATGTCTAGATTACTTTGTCGAACACGTATCTGTTATAGAACCAACTATGCCTAATATCACTGTGTTCTGCCCAAAATTTAATAATTGAGCAAGTTAGCATTCTAATTTAATTAATACAATTTTATTTTTTCATTATTAGCGGGCCAATTTATACAAAAACAAAAATTCTGGAGTTTTGTATTGTAGTGTTTTAGGGTAAATAGAATTGCCATAATAAATTTAATACAGTAGGCGTATTGTTTTGATTGTGAAACAAAAATCATTTGTTTGATGTTTTAATTCAGTTCACTTATCCCCAATAAGTAAAAACCTTTACAAAGGTGCATAAGGTATTATCATTTGCTTTAAAAAATTGAATTCCAAAATAATACAAAGACTATTTAAATTAGATTTGTTCCTTTACTGCATTAATAAAACCTGTCATATACGCGTCACCTTATGCTACATAAATATCAAACACACTTAGTTAGTTAGTGATTAATTATGTTAACAAAACTAGCAAACTAGCAGGGCATTAGCCGATTAACTTACAGCGGAATAGCCTGTAAGCCTAACCTAACTCTGAAATAAAATGAATTACTTTTAGGAAAAAATCAAAATTTGTTTGTGTTATGTAGGCTTGGGTGTTAAGTATAATAGGCTAAGTTCTTTATCACAGTAAATTGTCTCTAGCTCCAGATACTTGCATGCCTACATCAATTGTCATATTTTATTCTTCGTATTGTTAAAAAATGTCATATTTTACATTTCAGATGACTGTGAAAGTAGGCCTAGGAGACGTACAGCAAAAAAAGGTACATATAGTTTTAATTGTTATTTATATTCAGTGTATAAAAGCACCCCTTAACTCTAATCAACTAAAAATATAAAATTAATTAACCCATTTTTGAAAAAGACCCTGTGAGGGAACTGACTCCAGTTAAATGAAATATGTATTCTGTATTAAATGCTTATTCTGTATAAATTTCAAGTTACTGATACCTTTACACAGAATAATTTTATTTAGATTAAGTCTGGCCTATGATAATATAACTGATTTAGCTAAACTTACTGCGGATTAGCCTGTAAGCCTAACCTAACTCTGAAATAAAATTTATTACTTTTAGAAAAAGATCAAAAGTTTATAGGCCTGGGTGTTAAGTATAATAGACTAAGTTCTGTGTCACAGTTGAATTATCTTTAGCTCCAGAACTTACACCAATAGTGCATGTCTACATATATTTTCATACTTTACTTTCATATTTGACTGGGAACGTAGTAAGTTCAGTGTTAATTTATTCATGTTACCTTATATTCGGTGTATAAAATCACCCCTTAAACTCTAGTTAACTTTATAATCAGGATTATATTATTCAATGTTAATCATTTGAACAGTTTTTGTTTTTCGAGTTTGTGTGATTATATTAGAAATCTTTTTCAGGAATCTTCAGTGCAGGGATGTAACCAAGCAATAGTGACTTGAGTTCATTTAAATTAAAATAGATTACTATAAAATAACTACTAGATTATGCTGTAAATTTAATTTTTTTTAGAAATTTACACAAAATCCATTAACTTTTTGTAAATTCATAGTGCTAACCTACAAATATTGTGCTAGGTTAAGAAAATAAATTATTCTCTTAATTATTAGCTTAATATTATTATAATTATTAACTTAGTGAAAAATTATGTATGAGTTTTGTAATGATCTTTCAGGTTCCTCCTGAACTTTCCAGAATTGACTGGGAAAAAATGACTATTATTGCACCATCAGTAGTATCGACATCAGATGATATTGATGTGGAAAACATATGAAGTGGAGAAGGTAATATAATCAAAGCAATTTAGCCTATAGATAATTAAAAATTTTTTTTTTCTGTTTGTGAATTTTGTAACATTAGCATATTTGATTTAATGTTTGTTTCATATGTAGTGTTAGGTTTACCTAAATTATCTTTACTTGACAAACTAGACTTGTATAGGTACTTTAAATCAATTAAGAAAATCAGCTTTGAATGTAGCACAATTAATTCATACCATATTTCATTAATGTTTTGTTTTCAAAGCATTTTTTTGTTTGGGTGTTAGCCTATTTAATTTGTGTTATGGCAAAGTTAATTTTCTGCATCAGGAATGTCCTATTTCATTGAGCAAGCTTTATAGGAGATTTTGAAGTTTGTGATAAAATAGCCATTAATGATTCTTTTGTCTTGTTAATAACAACAATATAAAGTTATTAACAGTCCCATTTACATTTTAAATGAGAAAATTTAGTAACATAGTAGTTGGAATCATTTTTAATTAGTAGTATTATGTGTCAATGCTTTCAAATCAGGGGCTTCCTTTGGAAAGTATAATCATATGATAATTTTAAGATAAGTATTGTTAGAAGCTCTAAATAAGTTTGTTTATATTATTTTTTATATAAAGAGTTTTGGAAGCTGCTGGAAAACAAAAGTTCTTAATAAAGTACATAATTAGTTTAATAACATTATTTCCCATAAAATTGCAATTATTTCATTTAGTAATTTGCACTTTTGTTGATACTGGCAATGATAATTATTTTTCTCTGTTAGCTAAAATTCTTTCTTTGTTACAGAGTCCATTGTTGTAGAAGCTCTTATATCGCCAGATGATTGTGCAAAATTTATAAGTTTGGAGGTAAATTTCTCCTTATAGAACTGCTGTATTCTTATATAGTTATCTCTCTCTGACCTCTATTTTGCACTATGAGGTGTACACTTATTTCCATTCTTATTTGGTATTCTTTTATCTCTTTCTACTATTATTTAGTTACAATAGTTTAATCATAGTAGTCTCTTTATAATTGGTTTAGTGTTTTTTGTACACTGGTCTGTCCCTTAGTGTATATCATTGACTAACATTATTTACACCTAGTGTCACATGACAGGTGTTCTTAATTACGATTATAATACATTATGTCCTTTCTTATAATATTCTTATACTATTACAATAGTGGCATTACACCTTACTTGTGGTATAGACATTAACCTTTTACTTCTATTTGGTATTATAAAGTGGTTTTGTTCACGTTTTACTTAGTGAATCCCCTTTTGGTCGGTTTTGGTTCACTTTATTTACTTAAATTCTTATTTAAAATCCATTTTGGGTATCTTATATTGGTACCTGTAGAAAGCTTATCAGTTCTTCTTGGTTTAAGGCACAAAACATTTTGGTTTAGGTAGGCTTTTCCTACTGATAGATGTGAATTTAGGTGAAATTTGTACCAACAATGTGTATGTTAGGTTGATACAAATTTACATTCTTTTAACCTTATTTTCTCAAGTTTGGTTTTATTAATGATAACTAATAACTCTTTAGTTATTGCCTTTTCTTATCTTACATGATTGTTTGACTATTTGAGTAATATTTGTTATTATTATGAGACAATTTTAATACTTCTTTATGTTACATGGGTGCTATGCGTAACATGTTACTATGCTTTTATTCACAGCTTCTATTCAGTTAACAGTCTAGTTACTTTCATTCTTTTATAACATATCTTGTCCTATACATTTATAATATTATCTGTTGTATATTGTACAGGAATGGGTTTCCTCTCCTTAAAACCCCACTGTTGTGTTTGTCAATTTGTACATACACCTATGCCAATGTGTTTTGAATTATTTTAATTATGTAAATCTCGGAGATATTTGGAGTTGTGTGATGTATTGATGTAAGTAATTAATTATTAACTTAGCTCTCTAAAAACTATCAGTGTTTGTGTACCTGTAACTTAAATAATTAATGAGTTATTTTATAATTCCGTTCAACCCTATTATACCTTGAAGAGAATTCTGTCTAATTTTGTATTTTTACTCTCTCTCTCTTTGGTGTCAGATAATTCCGCTATAAGCGCTGTAGTATCGGCTCAACGAAACTTATAGGTTATTTCAATGTTTATGTTAACAAATTATTCTATACTTATTCAGTTACTTTTTTATTCCTAGCTCATTAAACCATACTCCAAATAACAAGATTTTGCCAATATATAAAGGTTCTTTATTTGTTTACTTCTTTAACATTGAATAATATATGTTCTAATTAACATACGCTTGAGCTATAGATTGTATGAATCGATTGTTGATTATTCTGATACTTTATTTAAATTTAGTTATATAGTGTGTTTTAATTTGTAATTAATTTAATTCAGGGTGTGAAGGTTCTTGTAACTGTGGGGAAGATTAAAAATACATAGATAAGAATGCAAGATTTACAAATTTAAAGTGTTGTGTAGTTAGTATGATTAATATAATAATAATTTACCAGACTAGAACGAAGCCAATCGTGTTGGCGGTTGATTGATAAATTTACTGTTCTGGACAATTATGCCGTACGATTTTCTTTCTTCGATTTAATAGAATGGAATTCTTCTCCTGTCCACTTCGGAATTACAGCTTGGATTGGTTTACAGCCCGATTGATGCTTCTTCTGCAACGCCAGGATCCAAATACGTTCTTCTCTTGGTTGAAGCAATTAGTGTTGTTCCGTGTTTTTGAAAGGTTATAACTTCTGGTGTAGTGAATATTATTAATTGTGATACTGTTAATTCTTTCTATTTGGTTTAATATATCATCAATTCCCTTCGGATATGGGACAGTTCAAGTTCTTCCTTGTATAATCCAGTTATTTATTCTCTATTGTGATTTCATACTGTAGTGTTATTTGGATTAAACTGTACTGGTGATAGTCATAAACATTGTCATTAGGATTTTGTGTTTTATAATCGTGTCTGATGATTTAAAATATTCCGATTAAATAGATAATTCTTTGGTTTTTTAATCTCATCACATTCAGATCATCAAAGCAATTATTGTCAAATTAACAACTTCCTCTTCTTCTGTCGTCCCTAGCAACACACGACTTCTTCCTTCCACATGTTTTGAATATAGTGTTTATTTCATATATTTTTTGTCTATTCCTTATCAATTTGCTAACCTATCGGAATGTAACTTTACCGATAGTTGGTTTATTATTTTCTACACATATTCTGCTGGTTTTTTGATATAAGCCGGTTTTTTTCCTTTTTTTATATTTAATCCACTTTCGATATTAAATGTTATTAATCGATATCATGGCATTATGGTATTATCATAATTTGTATAAATTTTATTATATATCATTATTAATTTAATGTTTTTTCTAGCTCTTCAAATCGTATTCATTAATTATTATTAATTGATGTACCTAACCTTTATGTTATGAGTGGTTATATAGTGGTTTTGGCTGTTAGGCCTTTTATTGTAAACAGATCTACCTGTGTTTATAACTGGTACACATCTATAGCCCCTTTTACATAAATTCATACATATAATTAAATCTTAACTATTAACATTTACATAAACAATTATTTTTTCCATATCTAATAACAATTTTATCTTGACCTATGGATCACATATAAGAAAATTCAAATCTATTAACGTTAATTAGCTGCTTCACACTTCATTCTACAACAGTCATTGAATAATACATCTTGTTTCATTATCTTTCATTAACTCAACACATATTTGGTATAACATAACATAAACTTTATCATAACATTTGTTGTCACAAAATAATACCTCTTAACTCAAAATTCTTATTTGCTATTAGTAAATTATTGTTTCATTTTTTGTTTGTTTTTCATTAAACATATATCATCAACTATTGTCTAACTTACAGGTTCGGTTATTCTTGTTAATATTACCTTGCATCCTTATTTACCTGTATCTATGATTATAAATATAATTATTAGCTCTTTGTTCTATCATGGGGTTAAATATTGACTTGTTTATTATTCTGTGAACCTTGTTTTTATGTAACTTGAGTGCTAGCATTTCTGTTGCGTTACAATATTGGTCATCTCAGTTAGTCAGTTCTTGTCCATCTCTTCAATCTGTAAGTTGTTCAGTCATTGCATATACGGGTAAGATGTTGTATAGTTGACTGGCTCTTGGAATCTATATTTTATACCATGGTTGTTAGGTGTCTTTCTCGTAGTATGTTTCTTCCTTGTCTTCATTGGTTCCTTACTGACCGAAAACTATTGGGTTGTTGGTTCCTGTGGTACAACCATTGTTTGGTGCATCTTCTTTT
Organism: Magicicada septendecula; assembly: GCA_034769895.1. Classification (NCBI taxonomy): domain Eukaryota; kingdom Metazoa; phylum Arthropoda; class Insecta; order Hemiptera; family Cicadidae; genus Magicicada; species Magicicada septendecula. The sequence continues at coordinate 511,436,462 of CM068368.1, forward strand.
TCTTATAATGTTATTTCACTTGTTAGTTACCATTAGTTTTATTAACTCTTATTGTTGTGAGTTTATCCTTGGTGATGAGTAGCTCATGTAGTTTCATGCTTGGCCTTTTAGAAGAAACACTTGGTTTGTCTCTTTCACTCAATTATTGACATGTGTTAATATTTTGGGTTACTGAAATATTTGGGCTCATATGTCTCGTTACAATATTAACTGGTTGTAGGCATATAAACTTATACACTGTTGTGAGAATTGTACAAAAGTACCTTTAAGCTAATTTCAAAACACAACATTTCAGAATTATTCACATTTTTTTCACTTTATAGGCTATGTCACACCAAAAGAAAATGTACAGGTCACTTTCAACAACAGTTGACAACAGCTGACTGAATATTATCCGATGACAAAATACTAAACAGATGGGAGATAGTCACACCAACCAACCATTTTGTATATAGTCTTTAAAATGAGATTTTTTTGCTTGTACACGGAAAACCTGGATCACTGTATTAAGATATATATTTTAGATATGTAGGTCAATTTATTAATTTTGAGCTATTAATTTAGCTAGTGCTAAGCTTTAAAACACAGTTATTTGTATGAAAGAAAAGTACAATTTTGTAGGCCAAGTAATAAATCCAACTATGATTCTGAAAAATTGTCACGGGTAGGAAAATAAAAATAATAATAATTCACCGATCTGAATGACGTTTTACAGAATCGTGATAAACATAAAATTACTTTTGATAGTGATCCCATGCTCATCCCAAGTTGAAACTTTCAGAATATGTAGAGGAAAACAATATCTTTCACATATATTTTTTTGAGAATTTTAAAAATACAGTTTTTCAAAATTCAGTAAATGCAATAATGATGTGTTTATAAAAAATATATATATTTTCAACTAATTATGTTTTATATCATATGAAAGCCCTTTAAAAGAGCTTTCAAATGAACTCGATGTCATTGTTCTAGCTTAATTAGAACACAAGTTGTGAACAAATCAATATTGTTGCGCAAGTCAAAAATTTTATTTATTTTTTTCATTTTTGAGCACCCATTACTCAGTAACCTTTCGTCAGAAAAATGTGAAAAAATTGATTTGTGTTACTATTTATGAATACTACATGCATACTTAATTTCAAATAAATCTAAGAGGGTCAGGTTGTAGCACTTGTTGATTTGACACGGAATATCTCTTAAATGTAACTTGAAGTTTTCATTTTGTTGTAAACATACCAGTCTAGTTTTTCTATTTATAGTTTATGCTTTTTTTTTTTTTAATAATTTCAACTAATTGAACCCCTAATCAATCCTACACTCCCTCGCAGAAAAACCTATATTTAGTTCATTTATATTGTCATCTGAGTTTAGTTATGTTTGATGTAATAAATAAAATGTTTATTTCATCAAAGGTGTTTTCACTTTTTGTAATTATGTTCTTGTAAATAAATATTCTATGTACTTTATGAATGTAATCTTATAGTTACTGATAAAGTAACAAAGCCCAAATGTCTGTGTGGTATTTTTGTTGTAATAATATTTGTCTGATATGTATTATTTTTGCAATGTTTTTATGTATCTTCTATGAAGAAATAATTTGTTCATTATCCTTAATAATTATTAATTATTGATACCTTAGAATTGAAACTGTTTTGTATAAATTTTGTAATAAAAATCAATGTACTTGTAAGTCTTTTTTTATCAATAACCTATTGAAAATAACACATTCCTTGTGCAATGCAAGTAGGCCTACCAAATACCTACCAAAAATGTATATCCCCAATTTTTGATAGAATATTTGATTTTTGTTGCCATCAGAATTTTACTTTGATTTTACTTTCATGTTCCATAAGGAAATGGAAGTATGGTGATGGCAAAAAAAATCGTGTTAGAGATTTTTGCAGATTCTGATTATACTACCCTCAAAACATGAAAAAAAGTAATTTATCGAAAAGTGTCTGTGTGTCTGTCTAGATTTTTTATGGCAAACGATAAGAGCCGCAAATTCAAACAGAATCAAATAATTTTTTGCATACAGCCCTGAATTGTAGAGTATTCAAGACCTATTGTTTTTTGTGAAGATCGGTTAAGATAAAGGGGTAGTTTACCTGCAATATTTTATGTTGTAACAAGAGAAATTTTTTCATGACGAACGATAACTGCCGTAAATTCAAACAGAATCAGATATTTTTTTACATATGTGCCCGAGTTATAGAGGACTCAAGGCCTATTGATTTTGGTGAAGATCGGTTACGGGGAAAGGGTAGTTTACCTGAAACATTTTTTTGTTGTAACGTAATAGTTTACCTGATAATTTTTTGTATATATGTACTACGTTATTGACAACAAAGAAGCAGTTTGTTTTTAAAATTCCTTCCCGGCCTGTTTGGCCGTAGACCAATGTTTTCTGCAAAACCAGACGTTTCGCCAGTGCCATCGACTTCCATCATCAGTGAAAATCAAGTGCGATAACGTGAGGTGGTATACGTTAGTGCCCACAGTAAGTGGCTGAAGCAGTAAGTAGAAAGAAGTAGTTTCAATGGAAATATTTCATTTCGAAAATGATTTTAAATATAAATCTTAGAACATAGAAGTCGTGTATGATTCTCCATACCAATATTTTGTTCTTAAGTGTGCTATTAAGTATTAGGAATCTTCTCCATGTCAAGGTATAGGATTACAGCCTGTTTTGCCTTCACTGAAGGCATCTCTTTTCCTTGCCCTACCTATATCTCGTCTTCCCTGAGGTCTGTATCTTATTACTTGTTTAGGTAGTCCCATGTTTTCCATTCTCTTGATATCCTGCCTCTATTTTATTTGTCCTTCCCTTATTCTGCCGGCTATAGAATATACATTTTACTTGGTACTTATATTTTCATTTCATATTTGATATCTAAGGGTTTGCATTATGAATACTCGACACAATATTTTTCTTGTTAGATTCGAAGTTTTAAGTAATTTTCTCTTAAAAAGTGTGTATGAACATTTTAGCACGACGAGATTGTCTGTTTTATTATTATTCTTAACGTTTTGGTTTTTATTATTAATTTTTGGTTTATTGATTTATTCTACCCAATTCAATCTATTATTGAATCCGATATGAATAAATCGGTTTACTTACTCTTTGACATCGTTTATTAATTTTGTTTAAATAGTTTAGAATGTTTTTTGTTCCATTTCATGAGTTCGATTCTGAAGAAGTTGCGTTGACTCTTCTATTATTAGCTGCGGTGAGTTGCTCTGTACTTTCCTGTATAGACACTAACATAAACACAACATGTACATGATACTTAATATTATTATAACATTAATAGTTAATAACATTTTATTATGGCCTATGCATACTGCATTGGTCATTGTCACTTCTGATAGTGTCCTTTTTCTTCATCTTGTGGTTTTATTACCTTAACTATAGTTTGTTAAGTGAGTTTACTATACTTTAGGAAGTTACCTTTTTATATGGGTTGTAATCCTATCAAATTATTCTCGTTATTGCTTGAATATCTCTTATCATTGTTTTGATAGCACTGTTATTATTGTGCAGTAGTTCATTCTGCATTTATACTGAAAATTGCTTTGGTTTAAAGTAACCAAGATTACTTGCATCTAGCTGTCAACATGGTTTATTTATTATTATGGTTATTATTAGTATTTGGGTGGCTATAATCCTTGAATTTACTTATTCGAATAGTATTCTGCCTCATTCAATGTTGTTGGTTTAGTTCCTACTCTTTTATGATAAGTTTACAAGTAATTTTGTTCGTCATGCATCCATTCTATGGCAAGCATATAGTTATAATATACAACAATGGATTATTGTCGGTTTTGTGTTTCTGTATTACATTTGATTTATTTGACTTTATGTAGTACTGGTATATCTATTGGTTCTTATTATATTACATTTTGTTTATCTTTTACAGTCTTTACTATTGGTAATTAGTGGTTATTTCTAATATCAATTCCTAATTTTAAAATTAAAGGTGTACCTTCAATTTCACCAGAAGGAAAGTGGTATGTTGGTACAATGTAAGTAAAACATTTTGTTCTGTTTTCTTTTTTTCATATTTGGTTCAAACGTACAAGTGAAAAACTTTCTGGGGCGATGTAGCTCACAAACCCTACAAAGACTCTGCGTTTTCCACAACTTGTATTTAGGAAAGAACAAAAAGAAAAATCAGATTTCTGTGTTATGATCTGCACTATTCTGTTAGTTATTATGGTTAGTACCCTAAGAATATTCGTATGTTAGCCTCCGAATACTTGTTTGCAAATAATGTCGATTTTCTGGTGAACTGGGCTGGTAAAAGATTGTTTTACTGGCTTCATGCAGCGACATTCAAGGTTGTCTTTTAGAGAGGCTGAAGCAACAAGTTTTGCAATAGCATTTAGTTTTAATAAACATAACATAAAACTTTCTTCAATATTGGAATTCTGTGATAAGTCGCCTTCATTTTTACTGTCACAATATTTGGAATGTGAAGGAAACCAGGCAGCATAACGACAGTGCACTGTCCTAACAAAGTTGTCAGTTTGAAGGGAAATAAACAAGTCAGCAGGGTTACCCCTTTGGAAAAGGGTGAAACCAGTGGTATTTTCATAGATGGCAGCTGGAAACCACCACTTATCGTTATATCCACAGAGTGTTATGTAGATATCACTTTGATTATTTATGGACCAGCAGGTTGTATTGGAGTAGCACATCCATCAAGATAAATTACAGCCTCTCTTTTTTACTATTTATGAAACAGTTTATACCTCATACCCGTTACAATCTGACTTCAGCCATTAGACAAGTGTTTATATGGCCTGTTTCGGTGCAGCCGCTGAGAGCTGGATGACAATAAGCCCAGGTAAAACCATGACATACCTGGGCTAGCAAAAGATGCTCTTTCAGAGGCAGCTACACCATCTAACTGACAGCAGGTTTTAGTTCAACTGGAATTTGGCCATTAAATGAAAATATATTCAGTATCGAAGAGTTTCTGTGTTCACCTGTAATTGACAGAGAGATAGGAGACAAAAGTAATTATGAAGGAAGATTAACACCAACAAAAGATTGTCAAGAGACCACAGTAGCCGGACCTCCCACGTCGGAAATAAACGAGACATCTGCTAATACCTTATCACAATTGACACCAGAATAAATTCGCCCTTATCCGAAAGCGACTGCAAAAATAAAATAGAAATGCGCCAAGAAGAAAAAGTCAAGTATTCTCACTGACTCCTATTAAAAAAGCAATTCGTATTGAAGAGGAGGCATGACAAAAGAAAGAGCGATCAAAACGGAAACTAATCATGAACGGTAAAACGAAGGCGATTTGTGGACTGTATAGAAACGGTCAATCAAACTCTCCAAGACTTAAGAAATTGTAACAAATTAGTGGGTAGCGTAACATTTGTTATTTCAGAGGATTCTCGCTAGAGATTACCGGTAACTGCAAGAGGAACCCGCGCTGATATTGTCTCAGTGTGTTTAAAGTCCTCGGCGATGTGGAATGCTATTCAGACTAAATTTGCAAAGCAATATGAGAGCCCATTTAGGAGGAGGAGGAGATGGTGATTTTTCTACAAACTTACTGCACCTCGGTGACGGTAGTGTTCCTAATGACGATAGCTTCACAGAAATTGACGAAAAACTGGGACATAGTAAATAGTACAACACTGTATTAATTGCTAAATTCTGTGCAAAACGTCAAGTGTTTACTTGATAAAAATTACAAGTGGTTATTCCCAAAGAATCGAATCTGTGAAGGAAAATAATGATACAAGTTTGGAAAAATTTTCTGGGGATAATAAATAAGTCCGAAGAATCTATTAACACCGTATTTAATATTGAAAATATAGTGTACTATCTCCAAGAATTTTTGAATTCTTTAAATCAATCTTGCATTCCGCCACAACGGTTCATTCTAAAGGTTGGCACTCCAACAATGTTGTTGAAAAATTTACATCCTCCGAACGTTTGCATAATACAAAATGCAGGTGACACGGGAATTTCTGTGTCAAGTAGGTAATAGCGTTATTATCAGACTCAAAAGCCCTCTTCACACACACATTCGAATCAGTAGGCTACTGGTTGTTAGCATTACCTGGTGTAATTACCAACTTATAAATTGTAACATTCTTTACTTTAGTACACACTTGAAGGAAATTAACAGTTTCGAAATTACATCCTGTTGTGTCATTACGACATTAAGAATGTTGTTGGCGTGAATTTAATGCGACAGATTTTTTTTACCTCTGCCCGTGTTCTCTCTTTCAGCCCTCTCACTCACTCACTCACTCACTCTCTCTCTCTCGCGCGCGCACACGCACGCGCGCCAACTCGTACAGTTTCTTCTTTTTGTCAACAATTTCAGTGTTACACACAATCCTTCACTGTTTGTTTGTTTAATCATTCATTGTGTTTGTACAGACTACACATTCAAACTTGAGTAATCTGTTTGTAGCAGTGTAACATTTCAACAAACACTTAAAGAGGCGCGCTTTGGGTGCAGTCGCAGAAGGACCTGCCGTGCTAACTTAATGAAAATAAAAGGAAATTAATAGTGAGGTAGTCGTGTTTAATTAAAGGTAGTAGTGAGGTTTGTCCCTATTAGTGAGGTAGATGGGGAAAATTGACAGAGAAAGAGTGAGGGGGAGAAGAGAGACGGGGGAGAGAGAATTACGAATTTTTAATTATTCTCATTCATACCGAATATCATTTGTAAGAATATAGTTATGCAGTTGTTGGTATACAGTAGTACCGAAGCAACATGTTTCAAGTTGACTCCCATCCGTTGGAAATTTATTCACCATTCTGATTAATAAAAATTTCTACAAGTACCAATAATATAAATAACAACCTGCAGAAGCAGAAGAGTTTATATCTTACAGAGTTGAAGAGTTGTAATGTTACATTAATTATATTTTTGCTTTTCGTATATCACAGTGAGCAGTAATCTAATTTTTTTGAAATAATACGTGAAGGCTTATATATTAAGAATTAATTTTTTTTTATAGTTTCCGTAACTTGCTTGTAAAATAATTAGGTATCCAAAAGGTAAGTTACATATTTTAATAGCAACTTATAAGTTCCTCATCCTCGGTTTTTTCGTTTCTTCAAAATGTACCACTTCTTAATTGCGAATAAATTATTTAACGTAATAATCGTTTCACCAAAGGCTGTTTGGATCCTGTTAATAATACTCTTGAGTCTGCTGCACATAATCCTCGCTTTTGGTTCATGTTTCGTTAACTTTCTACATTACAATAAGTTTAGTTATTTTCAAGTTCCTTATAAGTAGCCAACTGTAGTAAACATCATGTACTTTGACCTCTCTCTCACTCTCTCTCTCTTTCTTTCTGTTACTCTTGTTCTTCTCAATAACTGTATCTCAGGAAGTCTGAACGTAACAGGTTCTTAAGTAAACTTCATATGACTTAACGTGCAAAATCTTAAACATCATTTGGGCTTCAGTTATGTTATAATTTTGTAAGAAAGCTTTACAAAATACTTTTTACACTGCTTCTGTATACGAAACTAGGTGCAGGTATGTAATCAAATTTTTTAGTAGGCCTATTTATTCTAACACTGTTACAGTTTCTTGAAAACGCCGTATGTAAACAAACATTAAAACTTAGTAATAAGGTTTATCAAACTACTATTTTTCTTGGACGCATTAACGCAAATCAGTAATCTAGAGATCAATTTTATATTGAAAAATCGATGTCTAATAAACGGAATTTGATATGCAAAAATCCATCGGTTAAGAAAATAAAGTAAACTTGGTTAGTAACAAATAATTTTGGCAAAAATTTTTAATTTGATATAGGCTATAATTGATTCCAATTTTATTACAATCTGAGAAATGAAGCCAAATAGATTTTCATAAACGTTGGTCTAGTAACAAAAAAAGTTTCATTCTTAAGCGCACAATATTATAATTTCCCTTTCATCCCGGAAAAAAGACTGTATTAAGCTACTATCATACTTGTCTAGTCTACACTATTTAATGGGTATATTATAGGTTTCACAAAAATTGATTATCTTACACATGGTTTTAATATATCACTAAACTTTGTGAAAAGTCTGAGTGAAAAGAATTATATACACAACGGTTGATGTTAATACAGGTCTTAATTCGTTTCAAAATTTATAGATAAATAAAAAATTAAAATTATCACATATATTGTGTGGTGTATAAAATAAATTGTAATAATCCTTTCTAATATGATTACTTAAGCCATAATATCCGAAGTTGGACCGTTCCTTTATTCTTCTGTAGCCTCCTACATTCTTGCGTATCTGCTGTCATATTCGCGTCTCACAGTCATAGTAGACAGTAGGCTATAATATTATACCTTTTTTTGCGTTGTCTGAGACTTGTCTCAGAGGATAAGACTCAGGCTGATCTGGGGCAAGCACCCTTCCGCCGATTGGAGATTTAGAGGAGTCGCACGCCAGCGCAGCGCGGACCGGTGGCGAAGTAGGTGGAGGCATTCAGGATAGAGTGTAGTGTATGGATGTGTATTTGTGTGTTTACGTAGTGTGCAGAGCCAAATGGGTGATGGTAGAGCCATAATAAAAGTATAAGTCAAACGACAGCCAAGACGAAGTCGAGTAACGCAGGACGCCAAAGCTGGAGGGAGGTGTCAGAGAGGCGTCAAGGTAAGGCGGGGAGGCACAAAGGAGAGGGATAAAGACCGGATAGGTAGATAGGAAAATTTAAGATGTTAAGTTATCAATAAGGAAGCCAGGTGTAGTAAGTATGACGAAGAGACTTAATTATTTCTATTTCTCCGTTGGCGGGGGTTTCTGGGAGGAGGTCCATCGGGAATGGTGAGGAGACGGTTTATGACAAAGGAAGGTCTGCGGTAGTTACAGGTAGTATTAATATTATACAATACCTCCTTCACATTTAAGTTGAGGAATTCCAATCAGCCTTCCGTTGCGTTACTTCTCTCTTGAGCCCTTGATATAATTCGTTGCCTGCTCTTTATTGCAGCTGTAATATCTCCTTCGTTTTATAATTCGTAACGTTAAATATTCTTCCTCACCCTGGAATTTTCCATTCTCTTTTACTAATTTCTTTTCACTTCATAAGACTTTTCTATACAAAAGCAAGTATATAAAAAAGTTATAAGGTCGGGGATTAGCAACCAAACGGCATTGTTTAAAAACATTTATCTACAAGTTTCTTTTCTATAGTTCATCGTACACACCCTTGCGAGATAAAAATAACTACACGGTAGTTTCTTTCGCAATTTTTCGCATTATTTTGAGACAATCGACTGGTGATTTAGAGATAAATACTTAATATTAATGGGGTCTCATACATTTTATATTATATCTGTTTTCTATCCTACTGATAGAATTAGAAAAACGGTAGCTATCTCTCTTTTCCTTTTAAAAGCACAATACATATTAATTTACCAAGTAGCAGTTTCCTTCTTCATTTAAAATTTCTATCAAATCTACTGTATATTGGACAAAACAGAAGGGGAAACATACGTGCTTACAAGGTAGTGTAAACATCCTGTAATGCTGTCAAATCAAAATACAAAGGAAGGGGAAGTGAATACTGTAATGAGTAGCCCCTACATTCATATTTATGCAGGTGTAGGTGATGATTAAGGCCCGGATTTTTATGTAATTACATATTTGAATGCTGAGTGCACATTTACACGGAAAAGCCAGATATCGGCGAATCATACCAATAGGTGTCTTATCCGCGAGTTTAATTTTACATATTTTTACATATTTTGTTCATATTACATATTTCACTCCATCTTACATATTTCTACATATTTTACTATACTTTACTTCAATTTGAAAATTGAAATGGCAAAAAATAGTTAGGCCTATAACAACATTACTCAGATGCGCAAATGTGCAATTAATCAGAATCAGGTCCAATTAAATTTATTACAAGAAAAGGCAAAATATTGCATCTGTTGCAATTGCACACATAGATTCTACTTTCAAGAAGTAAAATTTTTTACGAGCTCAAGCGACAAGTAAGGCATTTTGCACGGGATGTTAGATGAGAATGGTATGCGCGGCCCCACTCATTTACGTTTTGTTCGCACGTTCAGCGGGGTCGGTGGGGAAAGAACATGCTGTCCGCGGTAAATAAATACTCTTCGCAGATCTTGCAATTCTCGCAACGGATTCCATCTACCTAAACAAACAAATATCTATATAACTCTATGCTATTGTAGGGCACAATGTGATTTTTGACGCCAGTATTATCGACGCTCTCGGAGTGTAAGCCTACACGTAAATAACAATCTGGCGTGCAGTGTGGTGTGTTGAAGTTATTGTCAAGTCAGTGTTTTGTCTTTCGCCTACACTTCTGCGCTTGCTTGTTTCTTGCCTTGGCGGATTCTCGTTGTTGGACAAAAGACGTCTTAAATAATATATTGTGCGGTATTGTTCAACGCAAGTTCTTAAGAGTTTTAAATACAAATATCCTTGTTTTATCATGGCACCGACCGCATCATCTTTGTCATCTAAGTTAAAATCATGGGTACAGATTGACAGTGCTTTTACAACGGACGATAAAGCTGTATTTTGCCAAGTTTGTTATGGCCAAATGGTGTTAAAGAAGAGAAGGTACTGCTGTTGTATACAGATGCAGCAGCATACATGTTAAAAGCAGGTAATTCTCTAAATGTGTTTTACCCCAACCTACTACATGTTACATGCCTGGCTCATGGATTGCATCGAGTAGCTGAAACTGTCAGAGACCTTTTCCCCGAAGTAAATACATTAATATCAGCAACAAAAAAAGTTGTTCTTGAAAGCTCCTTACCGTATCCAGTGCTACAAACAAAGGCTACCTGACACACCTCTGCCTCCAGAACCCGTAATTACAAGATGGGGAACCTGGATCGAAGCCGTAAATTTCTACAGTGACAACTTTGAAGCTGTGAAGTATGTGGTGGAAACATTATCTCCCGATTCTGCAGTGTCAGCGAGCGAATCCTTGTCTGCATTCAACAACTCTAAGGTGATATGTTCAGTTTCGTACATCAAAACGCATTTCAGTTGTATCAAGAAACTGGAGACTGCAGGTCTGACTCTCCAAGAGGCCATAGGAATAGTTGAAGAAGCAGTTAACAAGTTAAATGCTGTGCAGGGTGAAGTCGGTGACAAAGTTTCTACTAAATTAAATGCTGTGCTGAATAGAAACCCTGGTTACTCAACTTTACATACCATTTATCGCATATGTAACGGCGAAACTGTAGAATCGATTGAGAATATTCTTCCAAGTACGATTCCTCTATATAAACATGCGCCGGTGACGACATGTGATGTCGAGAGATCCTTTTCTATATATAAAAACATACTCTCAGACCGAAGACAGTCCATGTCAACAGACAATATAGAAAAGTATTTAATAATTAATTGTGCAACTAAACAGTGGAAAAAAAAACTTACATGGACACTTTATTCTTATGCAGAGTTATAGTAGAGTTTTGTATATATATATATACAATATAGATTTTCAAGTCAAAAATCTACCTTTAATTTTATAGTAATTTCAACTCTCTTAGTAAAATACTTTGTTAAATAGTTAATAATTCTCAATGTTTTACTTTATACTCATGTCCTATACTACAGAAATCCATAGGTAAAATACTTTGTTGTTGTTAATTTTATAATATCAAGGTTTCTTTTTTAATACTGTTTTCTAAAATATGTTTTCATAAATTTTCTAAAGTACAATAAACAATTGAAAAGTAATTCATTTCTTATGCATGCTGTCTTATTGTAAACTCTTCAACAAAGAGTTGAACTTTCAGATACTGTGTATTCTGAGGGTTAACTTATTTTCTGTAACAGAAGTGGTAATCTAACTGGTGATTAGTGTCAGCCCCGAACTTGATTAGTATTTTATGGATTACATTGACTTTGCTCAAAATATATTTGCATGTTTTGAAAGTGATTTTAAAAAGTTTAAAATGAAGCACCTATTATTTTCAAAACCTTTCAAAGAGGGCACTGTTATGTTCTCGTAAAATGTAAATTATATTGTTGATGTGAAAGTATTTTAATACTACATATTTCTTAAATATTACATATTTAGCTACATATTTTCCTTATTTTTCCTACATATTTATGTACATAAAGGGAGACTGTGCGCTGCGCCGTACGCTAGACAGAGAGGGTATAATAGCAGCTATCTCGCTCTACTTTCGTTAGTGAAACACGCGGCGGATGAGTAAATTTTAGTCCATCCATTTTTGCAGTTCAACCTGCGATAACTTCAAAACCAATAAATATACAGCAATTCTGAAAACTGCATTGTGTTCAGTAATTAAATCTCTATAAGTAGCCAAAATCTCAATTAATATAATTAACAATTACAGAATTGCAAAAATTAGTTTGGAGATACGTCCGGATGTGACAGGTTGTACTGTATTTACCTTATAACAATTCCCCCTAAATAAAAGGGAAATCCCCAGATTCATATTTCGAAGCCACCTGTTGTAGATAAAACGGTATTTATCTTGGATACATACGTTTAATCTCATACAAACGTTTTTATGTGTGTTCCCATCAGCACCGACACACCTGTACAGGCTTCTCCATATTTTTCTACACCTGTCCAAATATGACTATACTGATTACAATAGTAATTTCTTCTACGGTTTGTTTATGACCATAAGATATGTCTTTATAGTTCCTTTTAAATACCATTATTTTCTGCTCATTCGTACAAAACTTTTAATTGTTGAATGTGCCAATTCTGATAATCTTTGCCAAACCCAAATTTTAATGTTATACGGCGTCACCTTATTATGTAGCAAACAAAATTAGAACAAATCACTGTTATTTTAGCAGTAGCTTTTTTAAGGAGCCCAGAGTAGGCCTATACCTACCCGACACGCACACATTTGAAGGATCAGTATTTTGTCTTGGAGTTCACTCTCCCAGCTGAGATACCCATGTTTTTAGGGACCAGGAACTCGCATTTGAACTTCTATCATCAGCTACATAATGTAAATCCTAGATAAATGTACAAGCCTATGCTCTAAAAGCCTAAGCTATGATACCCACAATCATCTACGTTTTACTAAAATAATGGTTGCAAGTTAAATTTTTTGATTCATGTTGATGCTTTTGTCTCGAAGAAACCAGGTAAATTAATCTGCTTTTCGTATCCGGCCGACGATGGTGTGCTCCCACTTACGAACAGTGGCACTTGCAACTCGTTTCACTTGCGAACACTCAAGTAGATAAGACACGTAATTAATTTTTGATACGTGAGAGTACCTCCCACTTGCGAACACACAAACAACGATGTATGTACATCCACCCTGTATTGTGTTTATGTTTTTATAATTCGTTAAATGTATTTTTTGTTACCAACTACGTTTACCAAGTTACAATTTTTATAAAACTCACACACACACACACACTTGCATAGCCGCTCCCTCACTCTCTCTCTCTCTCTCTCTCTCTCTCTCTCTCTCTCTCTCTCTCTCTCTCTCTCTCTCTCTCTCTCTCTCTCTCTCTCTCTCTCTCTCTCTCTCTCTCTCTCTCTCTCTCTCTCTAAATTAAAAAGGAAGGTTATTTTTTATTTATTTTTATTAGTCAACTTGTAGAACGGACGACGTGATCTTGAGAAACATCCCAACTTCAGAATCTTTTTCATATCTTTTAGTTTATCCAATTCAGTATACTTTTTCGTCCTTTTCATAGCTTAAAAATTTCACTCCATCGTTACATCGTGTTCTGAATACATTTCTCTGCCTCAGATTATAAACATTTGATAATGTTTTTTATTCTTGGATGTGGTCTTCCAACGTGGCTGTTTAGTTTCTGATGCGTGCTTGTACGGTATTATTCATTGTATGACGTCGGAAGTAGCAGTTCCGTAACTCCTGTGGCACTAATCATTGTCTAGCTATTGTTCTACGAAACAATTAAAGAATTAATCGAGTTTCTCTTCCTCTGGAACTTGACCATGGATATACTACCAGCCACATTCTACATCTTTTCGAAGGAAAGCAAGTGTAGCACACATTAGGATTTTTGTGCTCCCTAAGTCATTTGAATGTGTATACTCGTGCAAAGTGACTACTGCAGCTTTTGAATTTTCCATTCATGAAAAATTACTTTTAATCTTTCAAACTCTCTTTTCTATTGATTTAACCAAAAATCGGGAGCTTAGCTTGCACAACGTCTTCGCCCGGACGGAAACTACTCTCGTCAATTTTCAAACCGGGACAACTGACAAACTGGCCGGGACCCCGGGATCAGGTCGTCAAACCGGGACGTATGGTAAGCCTATTTATACATGTATTCATCGGTTTTCAATATTGATGTGAGCATTGTACTGAAGAATTAGGAAGCGATTGTATTGAACGAATCACGATTATCAAATGATATACGGTATTCCTTTTAGTTCAACAATTCCGTCATCTCGTCTCCGGTACTTTGGAAAACCATTGTTATTTTCAATAGTTTAACGTAAAATGTTGCTCGGTTATTATGTGTACATATTCCATCAATCATGCAAGGAACATTAGGATTACGCGCTCTACAAGATCCATGTATCATTCGAGATAACAATTTTATGAATCCTTGGAAAAGTGATACGGCACAAAACTTAGGATAAGCAAGAGGTAGTGTATTAACTTTTTAAATTGTATATTATTATTATTTTTATTATGTTTTTACTATAAAATATTCATATTATTTTAATATGATTTTCTGGAACACGTTTGGTGGAAACGTAAAACCGGCCAGCTGATAAATAAGAGGTTGCGAGTTCAGACGTAGATGTGTATATATGTGTCAGCCAAAACAGTGTTTTGTAAACGTACACGTCTGTCATTACAACATTAAGAATGTTATTTGACCTTGAGTAGGTACCATGTTGACGGGAATGAGAAATCTTGTGGTGTTAGCGCTGAATAGCCACAACACAGGGGGGGGGGGCATTCCGGCTTCCCGCGCTAACCTAGCGATCAGCTGTTTTTGCCGCGTGACGTCCGACTGGTGGAAGAAATACGCGCGAGTCTTGATTTACCATGCAATCTTACCTGAGGCAATGTCCTACTTAGCATCTCTCTGCTGTTTACACGAAATATTAACAATAATTGTAATGAGCTATTCATATAGAAAAAGGATTAAACAACAAGATTAAATGGTTTGCGGCAAAAAATAATGGTAAAATCTATTTCTACATTTAATAGAAAAGTAAGCAAGTCTGTCCACATATAACATTGACAAAATGGCACAAGATGTAAAATTAAGTCGGAATTTTTTATTATTCGTTAATTTTATATTAA
Source organism: Magicicada septendecula (assembly GCA_034769895.1). NCBI lineage: Eukaryota > Metazoa > Arthropoda > Insecta > Hemiptera > Cicadidae > Magicicada > Magicicada septendecula. The sequence continues at coordinate 511,451,750 of CM068368.1, forward strand.
TAGAATTATTTCGATTGTTATTAATTTACTTAGAAACCTCAGATGATACTGATATTTTTCAGTGAAACGTGCGTCAGGTGTTAAAAAGAATATACGAAATTATACTACTTGCAGAAGAAACAAATTGAAAACATCACAAATTTTATATATATATATATAATATGCCTGCGTGGGTGGGTGCGCGTACGTGCACACGCGTGCGCGCATGAGTGCGTGTATAAACATTTCTATGTAGTATAATATATTTGAAACAAGCTTCCAATTATTATAATTATAATCAATATCATAATCATTTTCTTTATCTACATTTTCTACATTCTACATTATCTACACTGAAATTTATTGACATTTAAAAGATACATTAAATATACTGTATTGAAAGGGAGACTGTGCGCTGCGCCGTACGCTAGACAGAGAGGGTATAATAGCAGCTATCTCGCTCTACTTTCGTTAGTGAAACACGCGGCGGATGAGTAAATTTTAGTCCATCCATTTTTGCAGTTCAACCTGCGATAACTTCAAAACCAATAAATATACAGCAATTCTGAAAACTGCATTGTGTTCAGTAATTAAATCTCTATAAGTAGCCAAAATCTCAATTAATATAATTAACAATTACAGAAGATACACAGAAGAAGAACGTGTTTTTTTAGACGTTTCTATTGGTTTAGCATTTGCATTTGTACACTGTACTCTTAACTACATATTATACTAATGTACAATGAAGATATACTTATTATATCTTTATTTAGTATATAGTTATTTACGTGTCAAGAAAAGAACGTGTGAATAAAGTGATCACAACATTTTATACCTTATATGTTTTCTGTCATTGAATGATTAACCCACTTTTTAATAACAGCGTTGAAAAATAGTTGATTACGTCTTTCAAAGATTATTTTTACTACGGTACTGAAATTAAAAATAACTAAGATCGTATACAGGAATTAAACGTAGGCGACTGGAAGCAGTAATTGTATAAACAGCCGAGACACACCACCTGCTAATATTGCAGGAATTGCTTACGTTCAGTAGACTTGGCAACGTTGTGACCTTCGTGACTTTATATACATTTTGTGGCAACACTGTGCATATTTTTCATCACTAAAAGCTAAACCGATATCCGTGATAAAATAGTAATGCATTTTTTTACACGTGTGAGTCGTTTGTAACGATAAAGTTAACAGGGTAATTATTATTCAACTTTTTTCAACAAACTATCTTGAAACGGATATATATTTTTACGGTTTTTTATGCTGATTACGAATATGTAAGAATAAAATGTCTAAGCTTACTTGTAACTTTTATATATGGGGTCTCAAAAAGATGAACTTCTCTGGTCAGAACTTGCATGTTTAGCTAATGATGGATAAACGTGATTATATATATATATATATATATATATATATATATATATTATTGTTACTTGGTTTAAGTGTTGAGTGTTTAACTCGTGCCGTTTATAATTTTGTATGATTAATATGCGAACGTTATTAATTGTTCGATCGGTGTTATAAAAGCGTCAGTTCCTAACTGAAAATAGTCAATATTCTGCTGTTGTCATGGTAACTAAAAATTTCTGATTGGTTAAAATTGGCTTAAGACCATTGTTAGGAGATTTGAATTTTTATTTAAAATGGTTACAGATCTTCTGAATGCAATTAATCTTCAGTATTCCCTTTTAAGTATTAAATATCATTACCACTGTTCGTATTTTGGTTCAAGGATTAATTTGACATCCAATACTATTGTGTTTACTTAGGTATTAACATTTTGACAGTTATGCTGATTTTGTTTAATTACACTGTTTTCTTAATTTACATGATTACTTTTATATTTCCTTCTTAACATGATTGTCTAATCGTATTTCATTGTTTATATGCCTTAGTTTTGCTAATGGTGTTGTTTAATTCTCAAAATTGAAGTTTTTTGTAGTTTTACAGTTAGGCATTTGCCTAGGCCTAAACAGCAATTGGCAATTTTATTAAATTACAGAGATTACATTTTATTTTCCCCTTGTATGGGTTCTGATTGGTTTAATACATGATTTTGTTCGTTTGTTCTATGGTTTTATGTCCGTTCTCGTAATTATTTGTCATTTTACTGGTTTCATATTCTGTCTTGTCTATTGTCATAACTGCCTTTTAGTATCATTGTATCTGTCTGTATCTATTTTGTTTCTTGTTTACTGTCTTTGTTTGTTTTTAATTATTATTTCTTATTATTTATTACTTATCATATAACATTGAATCCTATGGTTTAACAATTCCCACAGACACAATTCTATTCATTAAAACACAATTATTTACTTTTAATTACCCACAATGTTCATTTTCATCATCAACTCATACTCTTTGGTGAGTAACCATTATTACACAGTATTAACAACAAACATATAAACAATAATTAAATATTTTGACTATAATGATAAATCCTTATTTGTAATCCTATATGACATTGTGTCATTAACATCACACTCTAATAACAATTTACTATAATTTTATTAAAGTCTTATCATGATTATTTTATTATCAATTATCTTTCCCTTATCATTTTGGGTTAATAAAGATTGGTTTTATACCTCTGTATATTAGAAATTTTCTATGCTGTGTATTAATACACTAATAGTCCATTTTTCTTAAGCTCATAGGTAATAATATAAATTGTCATTTAGAATATTAATTGTTCAAAATTTAAAACATGATATGTATTTACTACTACTGCTAACTTAATTCTACTACACTATAGTTTAGTTTATCACATACTAGTGTTCACTTGTAATTGCTTTTAATTGCCACAGTCCTTCCAGTGTTTAGTAATCATTACTTTTTATGCACTTATAAACTTTTTTCACTGACATATCAGTGTTTATCATTATTAAGGGGAGTTATATTTACTTTGGGGTATTTTAATTGCTAACACCTTGCACTCTACATGGTTTAAGTGTTACTCGTGGGTATTGCTTACTAAATTCTCTTTCTCATTTGTTTAAAAATGTTCATTATCATTTTAACTCACTATCTCTCATTCTACTAAGTTTGATTATACTGTACAATTATCTATTTTTGTGTCGTGCTAGTTTGATTTGTCATAGTTATCTCTATTTATTTGGGTTAGTGTACCCTTCTACAATTTAAGTCATTAACATTTAACACTTCTATTTATAGATTGTTTGTGTCCGTTTACTATCAACATTATTATATACAATTACCATTGATTGGTCTCTTCTCATTTGGTCTATCACTGGTGTTGTGCACTTTCACTGTCTTTACTTCATTTTGTTATATTTTATATATCCCTTTCTTGGTGTTGGGGCTGGTTCTATCTTCTCACTTCTCATGCTAATTATTTATACATCCTTAGGTTAGTGTGGTAACTAGTTCTAGTTATTCACTTACAAATGTCATAATTTATATTATATTCTTGGTTTTTGGGGCTGGTTCTACTCTCTCACCATCTATTGGGATATTGTGGTTAAATCGCCATGTATTATCGTTTTCAACGTTTTGGTTCGTTGCTTGTTACTTTTTTATTATTAGAGGTTACTTTCATGATTACCTTGATATGTTTGATCGTATTATTATTTTGAATCACCCATTCTTTAATCGCTGACTCATCCTTTTTTATTATAGTGTTAATTATTTAAATAATTTATTTTGTCATGTTTCTTCATTATTGTTAGTTGAAGATATGTACCATTACATATTGCCCTGCCACTAAAATTGATTATTTCAGCAAATATCGTTCAGTTTTTTGATTGAAATTATTAATCATTATTTCATTTTATTTTCTTAATCACTGGTTAGTTTTGAGCTATAGATTCTTACTATTCTTGAGTGTCAGTATTCTTCTTGATTTTTGTATCATATTTTTGTTTAATGTTCTTATCCCTTTGATATCTAATTCCCTAACATTTTTTCCCTAACATTATATTGAACCGGATCGGAGGGGTACTTTTGACTCCATTGCTCCGCCGTCAAATACACATTTGATAGCTGGACTTATCTACAGTCAATCATTAATAAAATTATAAAAGTAGTCTTAGTGCGACTATAAAATAAATATCATTGATAGGATTCTCCACATTATTATCATTCAGTTTATACAATACGTTTTTTCAAAATATAATCTTTTTCTTTTATTCACACTCTTTAGCTGTTAGTGATGCGATATTATTAGCGGGTATGGTATACATGATCTTTTTATTATTAGTTGTTTTGCTTATTTTTCTTCCTTGTTTAACACTAGTTATTTATTAATTTGTTTCAGTATGTTTTTTCTTGTGTTTAATAATATGTTTTCAAAGAGGATTGGTTATATGTCCCCTTCCTTCTTTGTGTCTTTGGGTCTACGATCTCATATGTGTTATTTAGATTGTCTTTACTTACTATGTAAGGTCCTGTGTAAAGTAATAATAGCTTCTTGGCTATCCCTTCCATGGTGCTTGGTAATCCTCTGTTTTTAAGTAGTATTTGCTATCCAATCTGATATTGTATGTGCTTCGGTTGCATTTGCTTATATTTTTGTCTGATCTTGTCCGTCTTTTCTAGTATCTTATGGTGAAATTGCACGTCATCGAACTGATATTCTTCTCCATTTGGGAATTGAATTAGAGAAGTAATTTCTCTTGGTGGTGGTCTTTGGAACATTGCAGTATATGGTGTTGTTTCAATAAATTGGTGGTGCGATAAATTTATAAAATTTTCGGCTGCTGGTATGTATTAGACCACTCATTGTGCTGCTCGTAGCAATATGTACGGAAAATTCTCCCTACTTCTCTCAAGACTCGTTCTGCAGGGTTGCTGCTGGGATGATACACTGATGTCTTGTACGTTTTAAGTAGCTTTTTCACTGCCGCTCCTAGTTTAACGTCATCTCGGACTGATATTCTTCTCCTTTGGGAAATTGAATTAATGAAGTAATCTCTTATCGCCGCCTCCTCCATCGAAAATTGTGATCGGGTAAGATGTTTTTATCAAGATGACAGGCTCTCGGAATTGAATTTCGCACTGATAATCTCTGACCTTCCCAGGTGTATCTGAAAATACGTGTTTGTAGCGATTATACACTTCTATCAGTTGTTCGGCTTGTTGAACTGTTAATTGTGCGTTCGTTTTCTCTCTCTGGAAAGTTCGGATTTCTTCGATTTTTTCTTGCCATAGTTCTTCATTGTCGGTCTCGTCATAAATTCCATTATTCCGTGTATGTTCTCAGTATTTCTGTATTTTTGGATATGGTACATTGTTTTATTTGGCTGTATTTCGTCACTATTGGTCAATTCGGTTATCCATTGTATGTCACCTTTCTTCAAAATTAGCTTGTATTTGCTCAAGTCAATTATGGCTGAGTACTGGCGCAGCATATCGCAACCAATTAGCATCTGGAATGGTAATCCGCTGGCTACTAAAAACGTCATTGTTACTGTTTGTCCGTCGCTTGTCTGTTCGAGTTGGACTTGTTTTCGGACGGTTCTATTTTGTCGTCCGGTCGCTCCTACATGGACAATGTTGCTGATGGGTAGCGTAAGTATAATTGTCTTACTCGCTTCTTTGATCTTTTGAATTTCGATACTGTCGATTAACGAAATATTTGATCCCGTGTCTATCATAATTTGTGTCGGTACTCCGTTAACTTGTGTTGAGATATAAGCAATTTCGCTGTGTTTACTATCAGATTGGTCATTACTTTCCTCGAGCAATTCCTCTACAATATTTTCAAATAATTATTTTGGACTATTGTAATTGTGCGTTCGCCGTTGGTTTGTGCAACGTTGCGATTTAACCCAATAGACTGGTTCAGTGAGGGTACAAGTAGCTTTTTCACTGCCGCTCCTAGTTTAACGTCATCTCGTACTGTTCGTTACGCCCATCTTGTTGATTTGTTGGCTGACTTCTGCTCGTTGACGGTCGGGGTTCATGCTGGTTGTGATCCTCTTCGTATCGGTCACGCCTGTATACCTCTTGGCTACGACTTCGGACCGTGTTGGTTCTGGCGTCACGTCCGTAGTTACTATCACTGTACCGGTGTCCGTAGGCATTTCGGTCGGCACTTCGTCGTCCCTGATAAAACGACCTATTTCTCCCGTCACTTTCAGCCCTCACATAATGCACTTGACGATAGTTACGATCTGTGTTGATGCGATTTCTATTGTCATTTGTATTGCTGTTGAAATTTGGCCGGTTGTAATTTGTGTTATTCGGCCTATATTGTTGATGTTGTGTGTTATTTGGCCGATTGTACTTATTATTATTATAGTTCGGCCTACTATTATTATTATAGCCGTTATTTTGTTGGCTGGCCGGGTTATTATTAGGTCTATTATGTGACTCGTTTGGCGGGTTATTCACATTGTTACGACTGTTATAATTTGAACGGTAGTTATTGTTGTTATATTGGTAGCCGTTCTGGAAATTTTTGTTTTCGCCCCTGTCGTCCCGCTGTCGACTCCTACGGTAATACCTCTCCCTTTCGTAATCTTCTCGTATGGCTGCCATGGATTGGATGGTCTTAATTTGGCTACCCAGCCGCGATCTGGAGACACCCTCTTCGTAATGAAAAGCGAGTTTCGTCACTAAACTTTCTTCTGGGATTTTCGGCTCCAGGTTCCTTGCTAGACATACCTTTCCCAGGAAATATGCCGTGAAAGTTGTCCCTCTGGTGGCGTCATACCTGCCGAAACATATACTGTCTCGCACGATGTTTTACGTTGCCTCCGACCAGTATTTCCTTTTGAACACGTCTTTAAATTTCTCATAATTTGTGAGGTCGTGTCTCGTAGCCGTCCACCAATTATCGTTTATATCACGAAAATACTCGTCTAGGTGCCCTCGGATAATGGTCCATCTGTTCTCCCGAGTTTTGGCCAGTTGTTCGTCCACTCTCTCTAAAAACTCCATCGGGTTTCGCCGGTATTGTTTGAAGTTAATTACTTCCCGGTTGTCCATGTGCTGGTACTGTGTCATTATCGGCGGCCTGTTGTTAATTACTTCCAGTTCCTCTCTGATTTTGGCAATCTCTCGTTGCTGGATTTCTTCGATTTTGTTTTTGTTTTGTTGGCCTTGTCCGCGAACTTCGCTTACGGCGGTGTCGATCTCCCGGCACTTCTCTCCAAAATCTGTCCGTATCTGTGTTATATTTTGGTCGGTTACGGTTCTTATAGATTCTATTCGGATCTGGCTGTCTCCTTCCATGTTGGTCATTCGTTCGCCGAAGTCTTCTTTCGTTTGTTGCAGGTCATGGCTCGTAATTTCCCATTTTCCGTGTACTTCGGAAATCTCCTGTCGTATACTCGTCATCTCCTCCTCGATTTTCTTATTCACTTTTTCGTTGTTCTCAGCCATCTTCTGGTCCAGTACCTCCATATTTTTCTGGCTGCCTTGCTTCAATTCATTTATTTTTTCCTCCATGGTCTTACTGTTTTCGGCCATTTGCTGGCTGAGTTTTTGGTTATCTCCTTTTAATGATACTATATTGTTATTGGTTTCCTCCCTGTTCTGGTCCAATTTTTCATTACTTTCCTTCTTTATTTTTCTTAAATTCTTCCTTCCCGTCGTCAATTTTCTTACTCAATGACTCTATATTTTTTTTCAAGTTTTCTTCCATCATTATTCTCATTATTTCCAGTAAACTCCCGTCTTCTGGTCATGCGGGTTTTACCGGTTGATTCTCTGTCTGCATGGTTTTGACTGGTTCCATGGGAGGTAACATTTGTTCGGGGTCCTCGAAAGTCACTTCCTTCTCTTCCGCTCTAATTTCTTTTTCGGCCTTCTTCGTCTGCCTCAGTGATGATGCCCTCTTCATCTTGTTCGCCTTCTGTCGTACTTGCCGCTAGATATCTGCCTCGTAACTCTAGCCCCACGTTGGGCGCCACTTTGTTACTTGGTTTAAGTGTTGAGTGTTTAACTCGTGTCGTTTATAATTTTGTATGTTTAATATGCGAACGTTATTAATTGCTCGTTCAGTGTTATAAAAGCGTCTGGTAGCCTGTGTGCCTTACCTGTCCCTTCTCACTCTTTTGTACTTCCCGATAGGCGCCAAATTGTTTTGCGAGAAAACAATTAAAAGTTTTTACCTGGATGGTTTTACGGTGTATTAGTGTAAATTCAAATAGTTCGCCGACTGGCATGAACTCGAATTTCCTTTGAGTGGGGGAAACGTGTTACCAACTAGAAATAATATTGGTTAGGTTGACTCACTGCTATTAAACAAAACATACATAATATTTTTCTATAAATAATTACTGGACAGTTGTTAATGGTACACACTTTTTTATTAGCCTCAGAACTGTTAATTCTTGTTAACGCTTGTACAAAAATAGTAATCAATATAATAATTTTAGCCTCGGCAATAAATAGTCGTTCACTCAGCGGATGGCTGGGTTGGCAATACAGTGTTTCATTTCGCCACAAGACAGCGTTGATTATTATTTACAAAATAAATTTGCCACATAGAGTCCTTCTAAGTACGACAAAGAAGTTTTTTAAAAACAAGATAATAAATTATAATAGTCCTATGTCACTTAATGTTCGTGATCATTAAAATCAAACAAGTTTTACTTTAAATTCAATGTTGTGGTGTTAAAGTGTGTGACAGTGTCGTTGGTGTAATACATAGGTTATCATCAGTTATTTAGTGTTTACAAATTATGTTCGTTCATCAATCCTTGAAAATTAATACCTACAGTGATAGTGAGAGTTCACCGTTTAGTTATAAATTTGAAAGAGAATTTATTTTAAAAGTTCAATGAAATCAGCAATACTTATCGTTAGTTGGTAGGAAGTGTATTGTCAATAGTTAACGTAGGTTAGTTCGTCGATGTCTACTCTTCTTTCTTCAAATCTTGGGCTTCAGGTACGTCTGGCGTCTTCTTCTTGTTAATTTCCTTAGTTTCCATGCATCTTGATTAATTTGAACTGGTCCTTGGTCTGGTTGATTGTAACATCATCTCATCAGTTGGTCTGGTCCTTTTCTTCATAAAATTATGGGCACTTTTAATGTTTTATGTTAACATTTTGGGCCCTTCACGGCGTGGCGTCTCTTCAGTTAAGCGTCACTACAGATTCTCACGTTCCTAACTGAAAATAGTCAATATTCTGCTGTTGTCATGGTAACTAAAAATTTCTGATTGGTTAAAATTGGCTTAAGACCATTGTTAGGAGATTTGAATTTTTATTTAAAATGGTTACAGATCTTCTGAATGCAATTAATCTTCAGTATTCCCTTTTAAGTATTACATATCATTACCACTGTTCGTATTTTGGTTCAAGGATTAATTTGACATCCAATACTATTGTGTTTACTTAGGTATTAACATTTTGACAGTTATGCTGATTTTGTTTAATTACACTGTTTTCTTAATTTACATGATTACTTTTATATTTCCTTCTTAACATGATTGTCTAATCGTATTTCATTGTTTATATGCCTTAGTTTTGCTAATGGTGTTGTTTAATTCTCAAAATTGAAGTTTTTTGTAGTTTTACAGTTAGGCATTTGCCTAGGCCTAAACAGCAATTGGCAATTTTATTAAATTACAGAGATTACATTTTATTTTACCCTTGTATGGGTTCTGATTGGTTTAATACATGATTTTGTTCGGTTGTTCTATGGTTTTATGTCCGTTCTCGTAATTATTTGTCATTTTACTGGTTTCATATTCTGTCTTGTCTATTGTCATAACTGCCTTTTAGTATCATTGTATCTGTCTGTATCTATTTTGTTTCTTGTTTACTATCTTTGTTTGTTTTTAATTATTATTTCTTATTATTTATTACTTATCATATAACATTGAATCCTATGGTTTAACAATTCCCACAGACATAATTCTATTCATTAAAACACAATTATTTACTTTTAATTACCCACAATGTTCATTTTCATCATCAACTCATACTCTTTGGTGAGTAACCATTATTACACAGTATTAACAACAAACATATAAACATTAATTAAATATTTTGACTATAATGATAAATCCCTATTTCTAATCCTATATGACATTGGGTCATTAACATCACACTCTAATAACAATTTACTATAATTTTATTAAAGTCTTATCATGACTACTTTATTATCAATCGTCTTTCCCTTATCATTTTGGGTTAATAAAGATTGGTTTTATACCTCTGTATATTAGAAATTTTCTATGCTATGTATTAATACACTAATAGTCCATTTTTCTTAAGCTCATAGGTAATAATATAAATTGTCATTTAGAATATTAATTGTTCAAAATTTAAAACATGATATGTATTTACTACTACTGCTAACTTAATTCTACTACACTATAGTTTAGTCTATCAAATAACTAGTGTTCACTTGTAATTGCTTTTAATTGCCACAGTTCTTCCTGTGTTTAGTAATTATTACTTTTTATGCACTTATAAATTTTTTCACTGACTTATCAGTGTTTATCATTATTAAGGGGAGTTATATTTACTTTGGGGTATTTTAATTGCTAACACCTTGCACTCTATATGGTTTAAGTGTTACTCGTGGGTATTGCTTACTAAAATTCTCTTTCTCATTTGTTTAAAAATGTTCATTATCACTTTAACTCACTATCTCTCATTCTACTAAGTTTGATTATACTGTACAATTATCTATTTTTGTGTCGTGCTAGTTTGATTTGTCATAGTTATCTCTATTTATTTGGGTTAGTGTACCCTTCTACAATTTAAGTCATTAACATTTAACACTTCTATTTATAGATTGTTTGTGTCTGTTTACTATCAACATTATTATATACAATTACCATTGATTGGTCTCTTCTCATTTGGTCTATCACTGGTGTTGTGCACTTTCACTGTCTTTACTTCATTTTGTTATATTTTATATATCCCTTTCTTGGTGTTGGGGCTGGTTCTATCTTCTCACTTCTCATGCTAATTATTTATACCTCCTTAGGTTAGTGTGGCGACTAGTTCTAGTTATTCACTTACAAATGTCATAATTTATATTATATTCTTGGTTTTTGGGGCTGGTTCTACTCTCTCACCATCTATTGGGATATTGTGGTTAAATCGCCATGTATTATCGTTTTCAACGTTTTGGTTCGTTGCTTGTTACTTTTTTATTATTAGAGGTTACTTTCATGATAACATTGATATGTTTGATCGTATTATTATTTTGAATCACCCATTCTTTAATCGCTGACTCATCCTTTTTTATTATAGTGTTAATTATTTAAATAATTTATTTTGTCATGTTTCTTCATTATTGTTAGTTGAAGATATGTACCATTACATATTGCCCTGCTACTAAAATTGATTATTTCAGCAAATATCGTTCAGTTTTTTGATTGAAATTATTAATCATTATTTCATTTTATTTTCTTAATCACTGGTTAGTTTTGAGCTATAGATTCTTACTATTCTTGAGTGTCAGTATTCTTCTTGATTTTTGTATCATATTTTTGTTTAATGTTCTTATCCCTTTGATATCTAATTCCCTAACATTTTTTCCCTAACATTATATTGAACCGGATCGGAGGGGTACTTTTGACTCCATTGCTCCGCCGTCAAATACACATTTGATAGCTGGACTTATCTACAGTCAATCATTAATAAAATTATAAAAGTAGTCTTAGTGCGACTATAAAATAAATATCATTGATAGGATTCTCCACATTATTATCATTCAGTTTATACAATACGTTTTTTCAAAATATAATCTTTTTCTTTTATTCACACTCTTTAGCTGTTAGTGATGCGATATTATTAGCGGGTATGGTATACATGATCTTTTTATTATTAGTTGTTTTGCTTATTTTTCTTCCTTGTTTAACACTAGTTATTTATTAATTTGTTTCAGTATGTTTTTTCTTGTGTTTAATAATATGTTTTCAAAGAGGATTGGTTATATGTTCCTTCCTTCTTTGTGTCTTTCGGTTCTACGATCTCATATGTGTTATTTAGATTGTCTTTACTTACTATGTAAGGTCCTGTGTAAAGTAATAATAGCTTCTTGGCTATCCCTACCATGGTGCTTGGAAATCCTCTGTTTTTAAGTAGTATTTGCTCTCCAATCTGATATTGTATGGGTTTCGGTTGCACTTGCTTATATTTTTGTCTGATCTTGTCCGTATTTTCTAGTATCTTATGGTGAAATTGCACGTCATCGAACTGATATTCTTCTCCATTTGGGAATTGAATTAGAGAAGTAATTTCTCTTGGTGTTGGTCTTTGGAACATTGCAGTATATGGTGTTGTTTCAATAAATTGGTGGTGCGATAAATTTATAAAGTTTTCGGCTGCTGGTATGTATTTTTACCACTCATTGTGCTGCTCGTAACAATATGTACGGAGAATTCTCCCTACTTCTCTCAAGACTCGTTCTGCAGGGTTGCTGCTGGGAAGATACGCTGATGTCTTGTACGTTTTAAGTAGCTTTTTCACTGCCGCTCCTAGTTTAACGTCATCTCGGACTGATATTCTTCTCCTTTGGGAAATTGAATTAATGAAGTAATCTCTTATCGCCGCCTCCTCCATCGAAAATTGTGATCGGGTAAGATGTTTTTATCAAGTTGACAGGCTCTCGGAATTGAATTTTGCACTGATAATCTCTGACCTTCCCAGGTGTATCTGAAAATACGTGTTTGTAGCGATTATACACTTCTATCAGTTGTTCGGCTTGTTGAACTGTTAATTGTGCGTTCGTTTTCTCTCTCTGGAAAGTTCGGATTTCTTCGATTTTTTCTTGCCATAGTTCTTCATTGTCGGTATCGTCATAAATTCCATAATTCGGTGTATGTTCTGCAGTATTTCTGTATTTTTGGATATGGTACATTGTTTTATTTGGCTGTATTTCGTCACTATTGGTCAATTCGGTTATCCATTGTATGTCACCTTCCTTCAAAATTAGCTTGTATTTGCTCAAGTCAATTATGGCTGAGTACTGGCGCAGCATATCGCAACCAATTAGCATCTGGAATGGTAATCCGCTGGCTACTAAAAACGTCATTGTTACTGTTTGTCCGTCGCTTGTCAGTTCGAGTTGGACTTGTTTTCGGACGATTCTATTTTGTCGTCCGGTCGCTCCTACATGGACAATGTTGCTGATGGGTAGCGTAAGTATATTTGTCTTACTCGCTTCTTTGATCTTTTGAATTTTGATACTGTCGATTAACGAAATATTTGATCCGGTGTCTATCATAATTTGTGTCGGTACTCCGTTAACTTGTGTTGAGATATAAGCAATTTCGCTGTGTTTACTATCAGATGTACTTTGTTTAGATTTTAAGAATGAGTATGTTGTCAGGGTAATGTTAGTTGAGCGCCAATTTGCAATCAAATGTAGCAAATAAAATGTATTTGTAAATTGGTAAGTAATATTTTACATAGCGTAAGGGTTTCTTTTTCTGCTATAATTCTATCTCTTTTAATCTTTTATTTAACAGAAGATTGTGACTACTAAAGCTCAGCAATGCAGATTCAAATCGGGTGCCATACTTTCCTTGTTGAGAGTTTTACCAACCTATGCTAGTTGATGAAAAATTTAACATTCATTAATATGGTGTATATAATATCATATACAGTTACTTATCCATTAAATAAAGAAAAGAAAGCCTTTTGACTGTTGTTATCGAACTCAAATCTTTTACTATCTTTTCTAAATTCTTTTAAAAGACAATTATAATTATTAACAAAGTTTGACCGGCTGTTCTTTAAAAAATGCTCAGTATGGCAGCAGTAGCTCTTATGTCTCAAGGCAAACACATTTGCACTTTTATAATTGCTAAATAAAATACAAATAGAATGTTTTTAAGTTAGGTCCTTTTAACTACGGTATAAACGACAAATATCTTAGGAAATGTACCAATATACATGGGATTATAATAAATTACAGCATCTTAACAAGAGTATATTAAGAATTATACGATGTTCAGTGTCTAGGTTATGTTGATTTATGTGTTTTTAATGTCTAATACACTTTAAATGGTTGTATTACCATATATTAATAGTTTTTTACACTGAAAATACGATTATTCGTTAATTATTTTCACAGTGAAGGTTCAAAATAGTTTTAATCAAAAGTGTGAACAGTGTCTTTGAAAAGTGTTACATAGGCCATGAAGGAAATTTCTTCAGTTTAGTTATTTATCAAAAATACTTATTCCTGGATAGGTTGATTTTATTTCTTCATATGTTACTTGGTTTCCTTCTTTTAAATAATGTTGTACTTCTTTCTTCTATTTATTTAGTTCATTAATATACTTTAACTTTACTTTAGGTTCACTTGATATGAAATTCACAATATGTTGGATCGGTCTCTCTTATTTTTATATCAATCTTTCTCGTTTAGATCTAATAATGGACTCCTTCTTATTCAATTTATAACATCTCAGTTCCTAAGGCCTCTCTTAGCTTTCATTGGTGTGAATTGTAACATTTGGTGTTACTATGGTTCTCTCTGAGCCTCAACATAAACAAACTTCTAATATTTTACCTTCCATTTTCTTTAAATTGTTACAACTTTTTTATAAGATCTTTGATCTTCAAATATTAATATCTTCGATTTTTTGATGGAACACTGATTATTTTGATACCACTTTTGATTATCTTCCATTACATATTTCCTGAGTTACCATTTTACACTTTTAATTATTTGTAACGAAATTATTTATTATTAGTTCTTCTAGTACTCTTCACTTTACTAAAACTATTGGACACAGTAATAACATAATCCAACCTGACATTGATTATTCTAATTTTAATATAAATCATTTTTTTCAAATCACTTATCTATCTAGGCCTAACATGCCTAGTTTTACAAATCTCTATTATTATTATTTTGGTACTCTTATATGAACATTAACATTTGTATTATTAGTATTACAACATATAATATTAATCAATATAGAAAAATTAATTACTAATAACTATTAGTAAACATATGATACTTCTTATTAAACTTCTGTATACAATCCAGTTTTTATAAACATAATAAAACATGATAAGTAGTTCCCAAAACATTGTCCTCCTTACTTACTAACTTCAATAGTTTGAACATAACTATTAGAACATTAATAATAAATTAATACACTATAATAGAACATTTATTATTAATCAACGATAATAAACCTTTAATTGGTAGTCCTTGAAACAAGCTACCTTATGTTTCCTGGTGCTTTTCTAGTATTTATAAACATATTTTACTCATATAAACTACACAACAAGATGATGGGCAAAATATCATGTAACAATATATATATATATATATATATAATTTGTACTGTTTATTTCTGTTTGTTAATTGCCCCTATGTTTGGGAGATAAATACGCGTTGTCTCATTATTTTAGTATTTGTATAATATTTAAAGTGTTGTTTGTATTAATCATGTGATCATGAAAACTCAATCTCAGGGTAGACAACTAATATTTCTATTTAGGTTATTTAATATTGAAAGTAATTAGTTATTTTATTTAGTCAGTACCAAATAACTATAGTTAACAAAATTTTAAGAAATAATATTGAGATAATATACCTTGTGAATGTTAATCGTTGGAATTCCCGCTCTTCCAATCTGAAACGGTTTCAATTCTTGTACACTTGTAGTTCACTTACAATTTGTCACCAGCATAGATGTTGCTCTGAACAGTAATACCTTGTTCACATAATTCGTTCCACGGTTTGCTAGTAAAATATATTATTTTTATCCTCTTCTTTGTGTATTTACGTGTTAATTAATTCTGGTTATTATTATTTGTGTTTTCGTAGAATTTCATGTGTTATGTATCCGAATTATGTTAATAATTCGTGTGTGTGAATTGGACGACTAGGCTTCAAGTGATTTAATTTTTATTCCAATTTGTGATTATAACATCGATCAGTAGTAGATTCCTTTTTGATGTTGGTACTGTGAATAATTTACATTAAACTTTAATACCATTCCTTATTAAACTTCTTTTAATTATAATATTTCACAAACTTCGTTACAAATTTAGAATAGGTTAGATTTCTTTGGCCTATTGTACCAAGATTCTTTACAAAATTAATTCTTTTCCTTTTAATTTACTTTTACAGTTCTTTATGAATTTTCAATATATTACTTTAACTTTTACTGAGATGTGTATTCTATTAATTCTGAAATTAGGCTCATTTTTAATATTACAAGATCTCTCTCTCTCTGATGTGTATCAGATTAAATATGAAAATAGACTCTTTTCTTTTATTATTTATACAAATTTAGTTACTTTAACTCTCACTGAGATGTGTATACTATTAACATAAAAATCAGACTAGAAAAAATTTTTCTTACATTTAAAAACAATCCAATTATAACAATTTACATTGGCCTTAGTGATACATCATTAAATTTGTCACATAGTTTCATAATATTCTTCTTAAACACATATATAATGTTAGTAATTATTATTTTTATATTTCTCTGACTTTTTACATTACTCATTCTAATTTGTCTCTATTATATTATAATATTATTACCATTTGGTTTTATTTTAATGTTTATTTAAATTTATTATAATAATTGTTATTAATAGTACAACATATATTTTCTTCACTCTGTGCTGTATCATACAATTCCAATACCTTAGATTACCTCTATGTTTATCATTAATAATTAATTAGTTTTTTGTTTATAATTTTACTATCTATCTAAAATATTACTAAATTAGCCCTATGATTTTTCTGAAATAACTATTTTATTTTTATGTACTGTCGTCCATTTTTACAGCAGTACAATATATATATGTATATATTACGACGATATATCTTGACACTTACTTTTGCACATATGCTCTTACTCATTTGTGCGCATGCACTTACCCACGTCTCGAAGGTATAGTCTTGCAAACTTGGCAGTGAACAATACAATAATACAGTTGCAACTTGGAAGCAATCAGTTAGCTAATTCAGGAACATATAATGTAAATCTTATAAAAAAATAACAGAACAGAATGTTAACAATCTTGCGTAACGTTAATAATGGGTCCTCATTTTTTACTAGTAGGCCTACGCGTTCCGCGTAGATATCAGATACAACGACCCTTCGAAGTCTACTACCCGTAATTTATTCTTATTTCCAGTATATTCAGTTGCGTTTACAGAGCACTGATCGTTTATAATTCTTATCACTACTTTAACAAATTGCACCATAAACTTGCGCAACTAAACCCCTCGTAAAGACTAAGCACTTCAATTTGTATCTTTATCAAGTCAAATGCATCACTGGACTTTTCCCTTCTTCCTTCACAATTTCTCTACAAATTGCAGCTTTCCAGTAACGCTTTACATATCATATTTTATTATTCTTAGTTGAAAACAATACATTTATTATCTTGTCACGCAATGACCACCTGAACTATCGTAGTATTACTGTTACGGTCATCCCTGTTGGATGAATTCACACTCTGTTAGTATAACTTAGAATTTTAAGATAAATGTTTGCAGTTTTTGAGTTGATAAAATTACAAAGAAATTTTTCAAATAAAACTATTTACATTAGTTAACACACAAAGTAATCCCATTTTGTCTATTGAACTCAAACTCGACCTATAAATGAATAAATTGTTTGATAGTTAGGAGTTAACAATTCATAAAGCGGATTGTGTGACTATTGTCTATTAGTACATAACATTTAGTGTCTGATATTAATTTTTTATTTATAAACTACAATGAGAGATTGTGGGAGTACACTAATGCGGTGGACGTTGAAAATTTAATTTAAATGTTATCACATAATATGTGGCATTATTCTGTCCAACTCTGAATATTATTGCACAAAAGCAATTATTATTTAAACCTCTACTGACTATTCAAACCGCTTTAGTTGTACATTAAAGCCGATTTATCGGCGATTTGCTACCCTGATTTCACACAAATTGCAGCAAATGTAGTCTCAAGTTTTCCGGGTAACGCATGAGTTGTTCGATTTTGTGTAAATATGAGCGTGTGTGAAAACGACTAAACAACAGTTGTTTAATAAATATAAAACCTATTGATACTATTAATTATTAAAGATTTGGGTTATACAAGATGTTCTAAATGTACGTTGTGTATAAATGCTGACGAATATGTGCTAAAAGCGAGTCTGTAAGTACTTCGTTAAACAATGTTTAAATTTAATGGATCAGCTCGAGATTAACATGCTGTGCTAACACTTTAGATAATTTACTTAATTGATGAATATTGCAACGTTACAAGTATTATAAAAAATTACACAAATACAATACCATGTACTCAACGCAACTATGGAGTGTATCACACCGGCCAGGTCGCAGGATTTTTTTTATTCTCGTTGCGTCAAGTATATGTAGTTGCACCGTAAAAAAATAATTTTCAAAGAGGGGTGAGATGTTGATGACATGAAATAATTAATTAAAACCGTTTCAAAATAATCATTCTATGATTTATTAATATTAATAGAAAATATGCAAATATTTAAATTTCGAATTATAAAAATAAAAAAATATTCTCTTTTATAAGTTTACAGAAATACAATATAACCTTCCATGCTGCTCACGACATATAAAAATAAACAACCATATAATCTTATTAGCTAAACAGACATGTTAAGCAAATTATCTAAACACTTTTTATTTCAGTGTGTCTGACTTTGACTCCAATTTTAAATAATAATAGCAACTCATTTACAAACAAAAATAATATTTAATCTCAAGAATAAAACTAATTGTTGCTATAAACAAAATAAAAAAATATAACATTTACTTCCAACCTATTATTTATTTCTGCTGACACACCCAAATTTTAACATACAACAGAAGCGATATTAATTGATGACTCGTTGGGCACTTGGTGAAACATATTAATACAAAGGTTTTGTAAAATATATTAAAACACTTTGTAAGTTTCACAGATTTTATTTAACTCTAACAGCTGTTTCGGCTACCTAAGCCATTGTCAAAGAGGCGAATGAGTGATATTACTAAACACAGGATGTGAGTAAAGGTCGTGGTGGTTTTAGTGACTATCTGTTTAGGACGTATCTAGAACATCTGTGTTGAGATGGAAAGAGGGTGTGCAAGAGACAAGGGAAGGTTAAGTGTCTTTAAAAATTAAATACAATCATGAATGCAAAGTATAAAATTAACTAAACTAAATATAATCTGAATGCAAAATATAAAATAAACTAAACTAAATAACAGCTTTTAATAAAGGGGATACACATAATTCAGTTTGTTCATTTGTTAAATTTTTGTTATTTTTATTGCTTTTTTATTTCTAGAATTTCTAATAATTAAATTTTTTTACCTTTTAGTATGTTGTGGAGTAGTGTTATGTTTTTTGTATCTATGAAGTGATTGTGTTGTAAGCAATGTTCTGCAAAACCTGTGTTGGCTATATTGGTTAAAATCGCCTTCTTATGTTCAGAAATGCGATGTTTCAGAGCACGGCCACATTGTCCGATATAAATAGCATCGCATTCTGCACAGTGTATTTCATAAATTCCATTTTTCTCCAGTGTGTTTGATTTTTCTTTATTATTGACTAGTAGTGAAAAAAGATTACGTTTCTTTACTGATACCATGTTAAGACCATGGTTTTTAACCTATTATTAATCCTATCTGTTATAAACGGAATGTAATTTGTTAAATGAAATTTTTTGTTACCCTGATCTGGCTCTATGGAATAAAATTCTTTTAAAATAATTTTCTTCTGTTTTTACTTCCATATTCCTTAAGGAATGGAAGTATGGTGATGGCAAAAAAAATCGTGTTCGAGATTATTGCAGATTCTGATTGTACTACACTCAAAACATGAAAAAAATTCGTTTTCCGAAAAGTGTCTCTGTGTGTGTCTGTCTGTCTGTGTGTCTGTGTGTGTGTCTGTAGATTTTTTTTTTATGGCAAACGATAACAGCCGCAAATTCCAACAGAATCAAAAGATTATTTGCATACAGCCCTAAATTGTAGAGTTCTCAAGACCTATTGTTTTTGGTGAAGATCGGTTGAGGGAAAGGGGTAGTTTACCTGCAACGTTTTTTTAACAAGGGTATTTTCTATGGCAAACGATAACAGCCGCAAATTCAAACAGAATCAAATAATGTTTTGCATACGTCCCTGAATTGTAGATGTCTCAAGGACTTTCGATTTTGGTGAACATCGGTTAGGGGGAAGGGGTAGTTTACCAGCAACCTTTTACGTTTTAACAAGAGTAAAGTACTTGAAAATTTATTTAAACTTTTTGAAACAACGGTAATTGTTAAAAATAAAATAATTTTGTTGCCAGGCAATAAAATTAAAATTTTTTCATTTCAATGTAATATAATATTTTTCATTTAATACGGCAATAAAAAGGCAGGTAAGACACAAACACACACACACACAAAATTCACGTTATTTCTGGCCTCACTCATGTTTATTTTCTTACGTTTGCACGCTTTTTAAATGGAAAGTGCCGAAACCCACACCAACATAACGCGTGCAAGCCGAAAAAACTGGAAATCAATTTGCTTACTGGCGAAGCTAGTAGTTAATGAATGGGTAGGCAAAAATCTTATCTTAAATTTTTTTTAAGGAATCACTAAAAGGACGGTGGTTCAAATCGGACGCTGAGGTAGAGTTTGCTGTAACCGAATGGTTCCACAAATAGCCGTAAGAATTTTACTAGCAGGGAATCTACAGGTTAGCGCAACAGTGAAACTCATGTCTTAATGTTATTGGAGACTTCTTTTAAAATCGTTGAATAAAAAATGCTTTACAGCTCTATACGTGTGTCTATTGAACAATCCTTGTATTAGTCATACACAATAATACAACTGATTGAACTTCAAATTTTTAAACTTGATTAGTTTCTATATATATGCTTAATGTTACATATAATTCAAATAACAATCTTGATCATCTGTTAGTTCAGCGGAATAACAGTGACACTTTTAATAACCGCATAAAATAAACACTTAGAAACAACACAGGCGCTTTAACTTAACTGTTTGGACCACAGAAGTGAGGCATGCCTCAACGCTCTATGTGTACAGCGCGGGACAATCCCCCCTCCCTACACTTCCCTATCTTACCACTACATTGCTTACATACGATGTATACAAAAAACGCTGAGGCAAGTTCAGGTTGCCTCATTTGCTTTAAACGAACTATGCCGAATCTCACCTGTCACCATCTAGCGGTCGCTCAATAAAGCACGTTTCGGTTTAATAAATTTGACAGTCGCAGTAACAATGTATAATCTTTACGTTATGTAGTTCATACGTATTTATAATTTTTATTCTACAGAATTTTTTAGGATAGGCATTGCCTCAATTGCCTCCATGTAACTTCGCCACTGATATATATGTGTACAACGTTATCGGCAACAAAGAAGTAGTTTTTGTTAAAATTCCTTCCCGGGATATTTGGCCCTAGTCCAATGTTTTCTACCAAACCAGACATTTCGGCAATGCCATCGACTTCCATCATCAGTGAAAAACGAGTGCGATAACGTGAGGTGGTATACGTTAGTGACCACAGTACTGTGGTTAAGGCTGAAGCAGTAAGTAGAAAGAAGTAGTTTCTATGGTAATATTTCATTTCGAAAATGATTTTAAATATAAATCTTAGAATATGGAAGTCATGTATGGTTCTCCATACCGATATTTTTTTAAATTAAAGAGTCTATTATTCTTTCATCATAACCGTTATTTTGTGCTATGGCTTTTATAATATCTACTTCTTTATTGAAATTTTCTTTGGATAAAGGGACTATAAGAAGACGATTAACCATTGGATGAAAACTGGTTAATTTTATGTGCCATGATGTTAGTGATTGTTTATGTAACGGTATCTGTAAAAGTAGGTTTCCTATATATCTGAAAACTAAGATTATTTTGTGACCTAGTAATGGTAAAATCCAAAAAATTTAAACTTTTCATATTTTCTGTTTTCAAGTGTAAATTGCACGCTACTATAAAAGGAATTAATATAATCTAAGAACATATGGAGCTGTCTATCTGTTCCCGTCCAGATACAAAATATATCATCAACAAACCTGGCCCAATGAAAAACATATTTTATGTTGGGGTTATCGGATGTAAAAATATTTTCTTCCAAAAATGTCATAAAGATTTCACTTAATAAAGGTGATAAAGGAGAGACCATAGGTAAGCCATTTAATTGTTTATAGATTTTATTATTAAACTGGAAATAATTTTGTCCTATGTAAGTATCTAAGGCAGAGAATAATTCATTTTTCTGATCACTATTTAAGGTTAAAATATTTTGTATATGTGAGGAACAGATAGACAGCAAAATATTTATAGGTATAGACGGAAATAAATTCTTAACATCCAATGAAACTAATTTTGTATTCAGTGGTAAATGTACATTTTTTATATTATTAACTAATTGTAAAGTGTTTGTAATAGCATACTTTGGGTTGAAGTTACTATATTTTGGTAGTAATTCATTAAGTTTTTTACAGACTTTATATGCAGGTGCTGTTACATATGAAACAACTGGGCGCATGGGAAAATTAGGTTTATGTAATTTTGGTAAACTATACAAAACAGGAGCTTTCGGGTTCATCATAGTTAGCATGAAATTTGTAACTAACATAGTTAGTTATGGAAAAAGAGGAATTTGATATTATCTGAGGTAATCAAGATGTTGTCATTTAATTTTGTCAAGGATGTAAGAAGTATTTTAATATAGCTGATAAAATAATTTGATATTTGATATTTTGTGTATAATATAATATACAAAATAAAGTTTATGGAAAGGAAAATAAATTAAAATATTTCGTTACTCTAAGTAAATTTACTTTCATTCTTGTTACTTGCGCGATTTCTAGTTATGTTAGTGTAATAGACACAGCATATTTAGCTTCTGTAAAAATAACCTTTTTCTATAACGTGTACGGAAGAGAAGACAAGACGGTTATCATAAGGACTATGAGAAAGTTTAAATGTTTCTGACGTAAATTTTTTGCAAGGCTTTACTATAATATTTTAGATAAGCCCAGCGTTTGATAAGAATGAATACGCATGGGCCAGATTAAATGAAAAAACAACATTGTGCTTCTCATCAGTTTCTTTTATTTGGTTGAAGAAGATAAACAAATAATAATCTGTGGTATATTATAATAAAATAACGTAATAACATTATAATATGCAATTATTTTTCCATAAACTAATGGTATTTTTGGAACTCTAAGTTAACAAAATCTTTAAGTTTTTTATTTCATAAAAAGTACTATATTGTTTTTTAAATGATAAGATGTCTAGAATAAATTTGTTTCAGAGACCTAGTAGGTATGACGTGCAGTAAATTAATCTTAAAGTACCGTGTTAGATTCTTGGAAAACATTATAAAATCAATCTGCGTAAATCATTTGGCTGTCAGGTTGTTCTGCTTGTGGAAGTAAGTATTAGCATAACAACATGGGGTTAAAGCGTAGTGCTGGTCACATCCGTATGCCGTACAGCACAAGCAGCTATCTTGTGACCGTTGCCTAATTCTCCTAAACAAAGTTGGATATACAATGTCTATTATAAACGAAGAAGCTCTAAGACTTAATAATAATTTTTCTTCTTATCCTGGCTTGTTTAATTTTTATATTAATTGTTTTTTTGTCTTAACAGCACACAAGAGTATACAATATTACTTTTACACGTGATTTATGAGGTCAAAGCAAAAATGTAAAGTACCGCTTACCAAATGGTAAAAGCTTAAGAGCATGATAATGTCTTTCAGCCGCCAGCTAAACGCAACATTATTATGGTTACTGACTGACTGATTGGTTACATACCTATCTACAGCTATGCAGTGTTGTTTGCTTGTTAGGTCTTTAATCTGCGACGGACGTTAGCACGTTAGCGGTCGCGGTTTTAGTTAACGATTCCCGGCTGGTAAATGATGACGTCATGCAGCGTGATGCGTTACAGAAATTTTCAAATGACCCCCAGCCATAAGACATTATCATGTCAAAAACAATTATACAGTGTGTTTCCAAAATGTCTGGAAATCCTGATTCTTCTTCTCTTTCATCACCACATGGCTCGGCCCGTTCCGACTTCACAGAGTCTCTGACAATTTTTTCCAGGGTCTTCCACAATCTCTCGTTCTCACTGGCCTATATTCAAACGCATTTTTATGAATACGCGTATCTACCCATGCGTTCTACCTGGGACTTCCAATTCTGCCTGTATTCCTTTATTCTACCGAAAACCGACTGTAACTTTAGGTCTTTCCTTATGTAGTGGTTTCGTACATGATCTACGAATCATTCTACTTCTTCTTCTTCAGGCTGTGGACCTTACCAACCATTGCGTACTCCTTGGTCAGACCACCTCTTCTTTGGTCTTCCAATATTCTACCGTCCTTTCGGTTATACGCCAAAATTTGTTTTGGTAACCTGTTCTTATGCGTTCTTTCAATATGGTCTGTCCAATCCTGTCTGTATTGATTTATCCTTTCTTTTAGGTTTTATATACCAATGATGTTCCTTATATCATCACTTCTTAACCGACTCCTCCGTGATACTTCTACTACTGATCGTAGAAATCTCACTTCACTAGCCTGTATCCGGCTTTGAGTTTTGCGTTCAGTATCAAAGTCTCACTGCCATAAAGGCCGCATGGCACTGCCATCACTCAATACATTTTTAAAAGAGTATCTCTTCTGACCTCTCCATTAGTCGTCTTCTTATTGTTCCATACATGTGATTGAACTTCTCTATTTTTTGTCTACATCTATCTCACCAACAAAAGATAACGAAAGATTCTACTCATCAAATTAAAGAAAAAATTTCCAATAAGCATATGCTCAAAAATTGTTTGTTTTCCGTTTGTGTATTATGTGTTTTCTTAAAAATAAGCTGCCGAGCAAATTAAGATGCGCATTTGACATTTTTAATGAACAGTATGATTACCATTTCTTATAATTACGAAACAAACCACGATATTATCTAAAAACGTTTTAAAATGGCGGCTAATTAATTCTGTATTTCTAAATTACACAAAAATCAATACTTATAAAAAAATTACTTATTATGCAAGACCGTAGCGCTTTTATTTTTAGTCCAACTTGTTTATGGAATTCGGAAAAAATTTGGAAAATTTGAAGAAATCTGTAAATGGTATTACATCAGGTCGCCTGCTAAATCAGTATTTGTGAACTTAAAAAATTTGTTATTGGTTAAGCTGTAACAAAATGTCATGTACTTAAAGCCACATATTAAACACATATTACAAAGTGAAAAAATGTGTGACAACAGTGGTGACCTGTCATCATGTCAGGATCCGTCTAGCATAAAAGGAAATCAGTGGATTTGTAGAAAAACAGATAAAAAAGTTAGTCAGCAAAAAAGAACTTGGAGGAAGACTTAGAAGAGGTTTGTATAGAAACAAGAACCTTAACTAGACTTTTAAGTTAAAATTTATGTTTTTATTTCATTTTAACTTTACATTCGTATGTAGTAATTTTAATATTCTATAATCCGCAAAATGTGTTCTTCTTTAGGCTTTTTTGTTTCATAATTATAAACGATAAAAGGCTAAATTATTTCTCCAGCTTCTGCCAATCACATGTACGTTTTCATGGGAATAGTTCAAGACTTATTAGTTTCCTATTTAACAAAAATTTAAGCTTAAAAAGTCATGGTAAATGTTTTTCACATAGTGCGCACTGAAACGTTTATAATAGTTTCAGTTAAAATTTATACAATGATCAAGGAAAGGCATTTACAAAGTAACAGCTCTATATCTCTTACAGATCTTGAGTAAAAAATCCATGAAAATTACTAAATTAAAATTAACATTAGTATGATAGGACTGTGTGAACCCCCTTACGACATTAGGATTTATCTGGTAACAAAGTTGTAGTGTTTAAATATAGGCAAAACTGGTATTTTCCTTGTGTACAACAATAACTTGTGCAAAAAAGTCTTTTTCTTGTTCCGTCATGTAATAGACGAATCCTCTGTTCCTGTTTCAAAGGAAATAGTTACATGTATACATACATACACACAATTCACCAACGCTTCCTAGGTCTTCCCCTACTTCTTTTCCAATACGCTTGTACTACCAAACTTCGTTAGGCAACCTGCCATCTTGCATCCTATTCAGATGGGCAATCTTTTTGTTTTTCGGAACGCGATCTTGAATATTAAAAATTTTCAACCCTTTGCATATGCCTTCAAAGTAGTGTCTGTCTATTTGTGTGCAGTTTTTAATAGATCGCACGATTCTCGTATCTGATGCCTGCATCATACTTAGATGTGTTTTTCACCGGAATCCGAGTTTCAGAGCGTACAACAACATTGGCACAGTCATGAACTTATAAAATTTTAGACGGGTTTCTTCCTTTGTTTTTACTTTATTTAAAGATGAGATTTATTATTACTCTATTAATAATACTGATGAGATATTCAGAGAGGATGTACAGCAATCTATACCCATACCCAGCATAGTATATGGGTACATCTTATGATACCCATCGGAGCAATCTATACAGCTACTGTAAATTTTGATAAGTAGAATATTTAGGGCTAAACAGTGACTCATCAATCTTTAATGAGTCTCGCCTTTATATATTGTATTTCAGTAATTATGTTTATGTTCTTAACGTAGAAACCAAACTTTTACATTTAAAAATAAACTGATATATTTAACAGTCAAAGCGACGGAACGTAGGAAAGAATCATAATTCTGAACCTCGTTAGATGGAAATTTACTCATATTTAAAAAATGTATAAGCCTTAAAGTCAGTAAGTCTAATTAAATAAGGCGTTGTCTAATTAATTTATTTTGTGTGTTATTTAACTATATTGCCTTAATTCTATTTCCTCACCTCATTGGCGACCCGTAGATCTTTACCATATTCTCTATACAATGAAGTTGTCACTGCGGAGTGTCCTTCTCGCTGTAGAAAGGGAATAAGTTATGCTTTCTGTGCCTAATTTAATAACCTGACTGTTATCTGGACAATTAGTTCTGCGTAAATATATGATACTCTGAGAATATGCATACAGGCCCACAAATTGCCAAGTTCAGGACGCAAAGGTAATTATTATTACTATCAGTTTTAGCAAGCGTTACTTATACTTACTTTAAAATAATTTGATCTTGTAATTTATATTTTGAATTTCTTTTGCAATTTTGTCTGTAGCCAGAAATTTTAAAGCCATGTGACTGTATTTCACGTATTTGGAATGCAGTAAACATAATAACAAATAAAGTGGTTTACCACTTTATAGTTTATCGTCTGATTAAATCTGACAGTCTAAATGAGATAGGGTGCTGATAGACAAAGACTATATTATAAAATGCCTAATGTAACCAACATAAATACAGTATTGCTTAGTCCCCATAAAGATATTGTATATTCTGTATTATTAATAGTTACATTTTCAAAGCTCCATGTTCATGGTTGCCACAATTTAAACATCACATTAATAATTGCGCGCGCGAGTCTGTGAGTTGAGTGTGTGCACATGTGAGGTGTTGCAGTTCGAAACGAATTCCTGTTGAAGACAAAATACAACTCAGACTCACAACCGTTCGCACTGGAGACCTGTGCACGGATTGATTCTGAGGATACCTATCTTCAGATCTTGTACAGATCTTCATTGGAAAAAATGATTCAGAGCTAGTCCACTCGGAAACAAATCGCCAGGTCACTGACGCCGTTATCTTTATAACAACTTTACAGCTAGGGTCGTCGAAGAAAGAAGACCTGGCGAAGACCAGACTTTTTTGAACCAAATCTTCATTATCTGATCGTCTTCCCCCCTTTCAGTACGACGACTGTGCGTGGGAGCGATAAAAACGCGTGTGCTCGATATTAAACTGCATGTGTCTTAAACGCGACAATCATACGTATGAAAAACTTTGAAAACTTCAATATTTAAATAACAGAGAAGCAAATATTTATAAACAGAATTATGCGGATCGAGACTGTTCAAGTCGGTAAGTGGTAAAATATTCCACACACACACACACACACACACACACACACACACACACACACACACACACACACACACACACACACACACACACACACACACACACACACACACACACACACACACACACACACACACACACACACACACACACACACACACACACACACACACACACACACACACACACACACACACACACACACACACACACACACACACACACACACACACACACACACACACACACACACACACACACACACAATCCTATAGAGAGAGAGAGAGAGATATTTTTTATGGGGCAAAGACATATTTCAAGTTTGAATGGTTAAAGACTTATAGTCAGTAACTTAAGGGCTTACATTTAAAATAATATTATGTTACAAAGCGTATTGACCTTTAGTTTATAAAGGTTGAACCGCACGTCAGGTACAGTTTTGATTTGAACATCCAATCAGGAACTTCGTCCCCAACTTGAACAAGCTTTTATGAATCGTGCCTATTGAACGACTGTATCACTAATCTGCCACTGATAATTCTTATTAAACTGTAGTTGAATATTTAAAAGTTTGTTACAATCTCTAGTGACTTAAGGTCATCACATTCATGTTCAGAGGAATTAGCAGGTGTAACATAATCTTCGATTATGACAAAGTCGGGCACGACTGGGAGGAAAATTTTAGATTCGGTCCACCTGACATACATTTAAAGTAATTAAATTAGTTGAATATTTAAAACGTGTACCATGAACATATTGCATAATTAACTGAAAAATGTATAGTTGTAGATTTTTTATGACTATTCTGAACGGGCTGATTAATAAAATTATCTACACCTAAATGTACTAAAAACGGTTAAGTCTCGTCAACAAACTGTTGATCTATAAAGCAGTTCTTAAACCGGTATAGACTTATGGTATTCAACTTTGTGGTACTGCTAGTACAAGTAATATTGAGATTATCCAACGCTTTCAGTCCGAAACTTTAAGATCAATAGTCGACGCTCCATGGTTTGTTTCCAACAATTCTTTACACCGTGACCTCAAAGTTCCAACCGTTAGAGAAGAAATCATGCGCCTCTGCAGGACTCCAAATTACAAAAACATCCTAACCACCTGGCAATTAATTTGTTAGACAACAGTGAAGATATTTATAGACTAAAAAGGCACAAACTATTAGACTTACAATTCAGGTTTAACCAATAATGTATTCTCTGTATTTTCTGTATTGTAATGTCTGTGATATTTGTTCTGTATGTTTTTGTATTTATGTATGTATTTGTATGTGTCATTATTAAGTGTTAGTGTCAATCTCTATGTGCCTTATGGGCCCACTGTTTAACATTTGAACTTATTGTATCATGCTAGCAGGAAGTGGAAGTGATTTTGTTCATTCGTTTTCATGTTTTATCATTTAGTTTTGTAATGTGTGTACCTCTTTAATCTATTATCAAAAACAAGAAGAGCTGTCAATGGTCAGCTCTTCATAATCCTGTATGTGTGTTGTCAGCTAATTTGTTAAACGTCCGCTTAGTCAAACAGATTACAGATCTCCAATAAATTAAAAAAAAAAGTACTAAAAGTTAGAACATTCTCAGATATTTTGTTTACTGTGGATTTATATTCACGTACGTTACCGTGTTATTTTTAAATGTTCTTCACTGTTTTCCACAAAGCCATAACTTAATTACAATACAAAATTTATATATCTTAATCTTAAACATATCTTGATTAGAATAATTAACACAGAAGATACCATTTTGATGATGTGTGAAAAGTCCTGAGGTTGCATCTGAGTATTCGAAATAAAAATCTAAAATCCTGAGGTTGCATCTGAGTATTCGAAATAAAAATCTAACACATAAAGAAATGTTTATAACGAGTTCTATAATGGAAAAAGTTAAGGATTTTTATTACAGTAGGAAATAACCTTTACGCGTTGACTGATAAAAAACGTATTCATCTTGAAAGAACGTTTCAAATTAATTTCAGGTAAATGCGTGAGTGATGCATGGTGAACGCAGAAGTAAAGAAATATGACTGCAAATAAGTTAGTACCGTCAGCCAATCATGCCGTTAAGCGATCGTCGCTAAATTTTGAACTAAATACGGCACTCAAATTCATGAAAACCCAAAAATATTATAATTCAGCTTCTATAAGAAATACTCAGTTCAAGTGTTATTTGCCTCTACACGTGCAATACTTGTTTCTTTCTATAAAGGAAGTTTTCACTGTTTTCTGAATTTCGATTATTTAATAATAATCTAGGCCTAAGTCTATAACTAGGCTGTATGCTTATATATAAAAGGAAAGAAGAAATAATTATCTCATTTTTTATTAGATAAAAAAATTGTAATAATAATAAAAATAAGACGGAGAAGAAGAAGAAGAAGAAACAAACAAATAATTATTTTTTATTCCTTGTCATCATCTATCATTTTCACATTCACTAATTGATCTCTAACTATCTCTCTATTTCAGTAATTCTGTAAACGAACAGTTCAGGTACATTTACATTGGTACCGTATTTGCACTTATCCGTAACGGATGCGTATATAACTTATTCTGTTTACAGTTTCTTGTATTTTAAACATGATCTGCAGTAAAATCTGCTTCCAAATTTGTAAGCAACTATTAACTAATAGCGTAATATTTAATAGCGTATTATTTCAATAGCGTAATACAGATTTTGTGCTTGAATTTTATTTTTTTCATCAAAGAAGCGTTAAAGAAAAACTCATATTGTAATACAACCACGTGTTTTATACAAGTACGTGTTTTATTTTGTGTTTACTTAAATTATTTAATTTATAATTTAGTTAATATTTTGTCGTGGTTTTTTAGTTATTATTAAAGGTCGTTGTTTTAAAGCGTTCACGATTAATTTTTCTGGTTTAGCCGGCTCATCGTTCGTCGAATGTTGAGTATCGGACAGAGTTGGTTTCCTCTTCTCTCGTAGATATTTTCGGTGGCGTTGGTACCGACTGTAATTAAGACATTTTTTTATCAATGTACTTACTTGGTGTGATGTTCTCAGGAGCAGGTACCGTGTGTCAGCTTCCCTAAAAGGAACAACATCAATTCAAATAATTCGTGGCGCCGTTTGTGTTGCCAACTGTCGCACGTCGTCTGCCAAGCCTGTAAATACCTATCTATTTGAAATAATCGGGCCAACTCTAATTATTCTTTTGAACATAATTTAATTATTGTGGGTGTTTGATCATTAATCTCATAAACCTTTAACAATATAAAGTGAAACCTTTACAATTACCTTTCATTAGTTATTAGACTCTTTTTAAAATGCCTCAGGGTGGTTATTCTGCGTATGTGTATTCCATACTTTACAATGTTTATTTACTATTAAAATAATCAATACGGGGTTCTTGGAGCATACAATATACGAAAACGTTAATACAACAAAACAATTATTATTATTTAATAGGAGAGTGGTCACCTCGGATCACTGTAATCTCAATTCATTACTTTCATAAAAATGTAAACAGACGTCATGCGTCAACTTATAGGTTAGATCTGGCGTGTCTAATATAATGCCAGTTACATTCATTAAACATTTAAGTGGTCAATTGACAAATAAATTCAGTTTACTAAAGTTATGATCTCTTCAGTAGATCCAACTATCATTGGGATAATAACATGGATATCCTTTATCAGGTAAATTACTTATTAAATACAGGCATGTCCACGGTTTATCAAATGGTGGTACATCGACTTAACCTATTTTGGTTCAGTAGAACCTGCTGTCTTCACACTATTATTAAACATTCATTTATAATTAGGTACAATCAATTTCATTAATGTTTATTTGACTTTATGAGGTTCAACGCCTCTTGAAAGTTCCTTTATTTATTCTTAATTCTACTTAGTGTCAAGTTATGTTCACTTCTTAATCTACAAGAATGATATTATCACCATACTCCCTTTTATTTATATAATACCGCGATTGCCTGGGATTATACACTGACAATCGTGTACGCACTACACTTTTTCTTTCTTATTTCACTTAATCCACTTTATAAATGTCTTTTAGACATTTGATTCGTAATTGCACTGAATCAAACGTTTACTCTCCGTACAGGTTAGGTAAAAATTTACTTTTATTTCGTCGAGAAATCTCGTCGTGTTTCCTCCGTTGATCATACAATAAGAATGACGCTTAACGTGGCGTCCCCTTGCTCGTCAACCAGGTAATTTGATTGGTTCTAATTTAGATGACACCTCACTGACAACTTCCTATCGCGTGGGCCTTTGGTTCGGAGAGAACAAAAATAATTCCATTAATTTACACAAATATTTAAAAGGGCATTTAACTTTCTTATGGTAATTGGGAGTTCTAATTGACTAATCTCAATCGTTTTTAATTGTTCTCTAGATCAATTAGATACCCCTAAGGCCATAATTCTGTTAATGTTTGGCACTTTTTTAATTTCACCACTTAGGCCTATTACATTTTTCAATTAAAACTATCTTACTTTCTATTATTAACAATTCAATTTCACAATTAGGTTTATTGATGATTATTCAGTCTCTTTCTGTCCTTTAATCATATTATAAACCAGTTATCTGTGATAACAACTCTAAAATCGAGCATAAACCTAGCTGTACAGGTAGCATTATGGTTTGGATTTACCTTATATTATTTATTGAAGGTATTTTAAGAATCAGTTACACTTCACTTCTGTTCTTAAAGGTCCCCTCCAACTTCTGGCTATCATGGGCTGACTTAATCAATACCCCTTCTTGTAATATTTGGTTACTGACATATTCAGTGTTTGGCACTTAGGCCTTAAATTTATACTGTTCTAATCATACAATACATTGTTTAAAACTGGTTACACTTCAGTCATTTGTTGGTGTCTTTGCATAATTTATTATTTTATTATTATTGGTTTAGTCTGATTCCCTGTATAACTTAACATTTAGTATCAGACTCTAAGCTCCTTTAGGCCTATTTCCACACAAGTTGGTTTTAACAGTGGTCTGTCCATTTCTATTTGATTATATTTGAATGTTGCTATTGGTTTATATAGATTAACTGTAACAACCTTTAGTTGTTACCTTGGGTGGTTTTGACATAATTATACTCTGAATTATATTCCTTTGGTACCCCTATAGTTAAAACACTATATGGTTTTACAATTATTCATTTAACTCTTATTGATTTTTTAAATTGAGTGATCATTCTCCTTTACAAGATAGTGATAGTAATTATGAAGGTGTTACCATCATTTGATTGGTAATAGTATGTCACCTTGCTTTGTTAATACAATAAAACATCTTGCATCTGGTGTCAAGATACCAGTATGTCTATTTTCTATTATCTTGTGATAAATTTAATCTATTTATAATTGGTTTACCTTATATAAGTGAAATAGAACCTTACTGGTTCTATTGACACTAATTTCTCCTTTCCTTTATCTCATATTGTTACAGTTTTAGTAAGATTTGTTAGGTAACATCAAAATGTCTAACTTATTGTTTGTACTTATTCTAATTGCAATAAAATTCTAATGGTTCTATACATTGATTCTGTGTTGGTACCACCTCTTTAACATTTAGGTTCATTACCCTCCAACAGAAATTAGATGGTTAGGCATTTAGTTACTTAACTCTCCTGTTTTAGGTGCATAATTCACATATAGTGAGGTTAAGGGTCCGATCATGGTTTGGCAACAATGTGTTTGTCTTATAATGATTTCAATGTCTTTTCATTTCACATTATCACATGATTACTAATGTTATTTATGATTTTAGGTTTATTATTCACCCTTTGGTCTCTATTACCCAACTTGAACAGTATTTATACACATAATTCGATAAGTAATATCCCTACATTTGCTTCAGTTACAAGGCTGGTCTATATGATTCATGTCTGTTATTCTTCCAGATATACAGTTCATTTATACCTTTACTAATTTTATTTCACTCTCCTGACCTTTGTTCATTGTCTCATTTAATTACTTTATAAGCTTTCTTTGTCGGTATAGTTATTTACATTAGTTCATCAGGCATCATTATTACTCTGTCCTTTACTCTGGGCTTTCTTGTCATTATAACATTTATAACAATTATTGAAATTGTATTATATAGTTTGTGTTCTTTAGCGGAGAATAGAATTCTTTGCCAAAAATTTATGTTGGGCACATCTTATTCTTCATTCTGTTTTTGTATCCAGTTGGGCTTTGTAGTGTTCTTCTTTACTCCATTTATAGTTTCTTCTCTCTGTCTTTGGTTTTCACATTTTCATCTAATCTATTGGGTTAGTTGTCATTTAATTACATTTCGTCTAAGTCATTGTCATTATTTCTTTGATCATCTTCATCAGTGTGTTAAAGATGTATTCTTTATTTATTTAAAATCGCCTTCTACTTGTCTTGGTTATTAACATAACAGTTTTATGTAGCCTTCTTTATGCTTTGTTATTGTTGGATTATTGGTTGTTAGAGACCCTGGTGGTCGTGATCTTATGTAACATTACAACATATAAAATGCCATAGAATAATAATATATTCAATACATTTAACCTCATTTTTCAGTTGCGCGTATAGTACTCAGATCATATTGAGCAAGCTTTCTGAGTTCTCCATAAGGACTCTAATTTATTACTGAAGAGGATAATATTTAACTTCATTTGCTCAGCGCTGATTATTTATTATTCTTATATGTACTTGTGAAAACATTCTCCTCCGTGAAGGTGAGAGACATCAAATTGTAATTACAAGTCAAATGGATTACTGTGTTTTCCACTTTCTTCATTATGTTGTTAGAAATGACTCATTTATTTATAATATTCATAAATGGTCAAATTTTTATTCTTATATATTTTATATTATTATGAATAATAAAACTTTATACAAGAATGTATTTTATTTTTTAAACTACGTATGAAGAGCACAGGGGAAAAATATGAGGCCCCGTAGAACAGCTTTTTGAGAAAATGGAAACAAAACTTTGAAAGCTATTAACAATACTCAAATATTATATTTTAATGCTAATATTTTATCAGTAAGAAAAGTACTAAAACACCTTATTTTTTAATTAATTTTTATTTTCTTACCTTTAATAGATAATTTAAAAAAAAAATTGTTTAGACATCACAACAAACAGTTCAATAAAGATGAGAGTCCATAAAGTGTGTTGAAAAAAAAGTAAGAGTCCATATTTTGTGCTTGTTCCGCCAAACACTGACAACACCAATAACAGTACTTCTACACATTTTATATCTCATATTCAAATCAAAATTGTTTAGAAAAATAAAATTCACTTAATCTATTATTTTATTAGAGAAGCAAATTAACTCATTTATGGTACCGGTATACCATTAATATTAACGGAAAAAACACACAATACACAAAACTATTTTAACACAGAAAACTAAAATAAGATTAAAGAGATTACAAAAAACTGGAAGAACACAAAATCATTTAAATAGTAAATTTTCAGAAAATTCTTGGGCTTTTTGTGAACAAAAACTTTTCAAAAACTTTTTTGCAAGTCATCATATTTGGCTTTTGATATTGGTAATAAATCATTGCATGCTAATTCAAGCAATCGAAACTCTTCTTCAGGCAAGGAAAGATACATTTCCTTTTTTTTTGTAATAACGTTACTCTCAGTGGTCGTTTCATTGTAGGACGCTGTGGTGAGTTATGGTGTTTCATTCGAGGATGGTGTTGAGTTATAGTTAGTTCTTTTATTGGTCTACTGTAAAAAGGAGACTTCTTAAAATATATTTCATTTAAAAAATATGTCCAGGATTTAAAAATTAATTGATTTTTACAGGAACTTACTTTAAATGCAGTTGACTTTACTTTAGCAGTCTCTAGCACTTTATTCCATTCATTTGGAAAATCTACAAAGGCTTTTTGATTCACTAGTCCCATGTCACGGTCATATTCAAGATACGAATTGGAAAAATTACTTTTATTTCCTTCAGCCGTTTCACAGTGTGAACTACATAACGACTTTCTTTTTCTAGAAAGATTTGTTTGTGTATTACTTTCAGCCTCTTACATTTTTAATAATCCACTAAACTTTAAACTTCATATATAAATATAATGAATATTTTTACTATAACACTTAACGAAAACCACTGAAAACATAACACAACCTAAGCATATATCACATAACATCATAAAAGCATTAAACAGAGAACAGCTGACTGTGCTCTACATATGTTTCGACAGTAATCCATCATCATCAGAGAAAAATTAATAAATTCTAACATTTTGTTAATCAATTGTTTAAAACGGCTGTTTTATATGTCTATATAAAATGTTTTATATAATATTCTGGAAAATATAATATAAATATTATAACGTTGCAGAAATCATACCCTATAGGGTATCCACAAATATAAGAAAAATGATAAAAGGTAAAATAAGTTAATGAATAATAATGAAAAAAATATAAAATAGAATTAAGAAAGAAAAAAGGAGAATTGTAAACAAGAATAATAAATAAATGAATAGACTAGACTGACAAACAAATGACTATGACCCAACCCCAGAGATTGGCCAGATAAAGACAATAAGATGAGAAAAGAGAAATTAATGATAAAAGGCACAAATGAGTAAAGCAAATATAATAACTAACCATGAGTAAAACAATAATAAAGAAAGTACACTAACCATAAGAAATAATTAAGACAATTATTGTAGATAAAGTATGTTGTTAAGAACCTTATTATAATAAGAAAGTAAGACACAAAATGTTGAAAGAATAATCATAAATGTGTGTTTAAAATATCATTGAAACCAAGAGTGAGAGATAGGTAAGGGAGTGGTAACCATAAATAGTAAAAGTGATGTGATAAGTGAGGAATAATAATAACTAATCAAACAGGCAGGACTGTGGAAATTAATGAGTTCAGTCAGTGCAAATATAAGTGTACTCAACCAAAAAGATTAAAAAACAATGTTGGAGTAACAATAATAATAATTCCTAATTATGCTTTTGAATGAGTAAGGGGATTACCAATTTTGGTATTAGTTAGAAAAGATCACTATGTCTTTGTAACAGTTAATGTTGATGCAAAGAGACATCAATAACTATAAGATACGTTACTTATTCAGTCAGAAAGAATTAAATTAAATTGTGTTGAAGAAACTGAACTGAGGAAAATAAGATTAATGTATGGTAAACACTTTTGTTAGTTTAAAGAAAATTAGTTTATTTGTTTAGTGTTCATAGGAGTATAAACCAAGAAGGCAGAACGTTAAGGTAATATGTTTGTAATTTTTATGTATGTAATGATATTATAAAGAGATGAGGAGTATGTTAATTTCAAGTAATAAC
This sequence comes from Magicicada septendecula, assembly GCA_034769895.1. NCBI lineage: Eukaryota > Metazoa > Arthropoda > Insecta > Hemiptera > Cicadidae > Magicicada > Magicicada septendecula. The sequence continues at coordinate 511,488,943 of CM068368.1, forward strand.
ATACAATATAACCATTGTAATTAATAAGAAGGAATATGGCTGAACAATAGACAGACCATTAAATTATTTCTATATTATGTTTCGTTAATTGATTTAAGTGTTAAATAGGTGTGTGAGAAATTGGAGTAGGAATAAACTAGCAATGATATAAACTTAACAAGCAACAGATTAATCACTATTATATAAATAGAAAAGAAAAAATATCAGATAAGAAATAATTTTGTAAAAGTATAATTACACTAATAGATGGTAAAACATTTTCAAAGTAATTCGAAAGCCAATAAGTGCGAAATGAAAAGAAGCAGAACATATGTATTTAATAAATAATGTTTAAATAGAGCAAAATAAGAAATTCTAAGATGTTATAGTTTAGGCCTATAAATGACATAGCTGTCTAACTTCAGAAAACCAATTGTAAACAATTGAATATTGTATTTGAATAATAAGACCAAGTAAATTATGTGATTACCATTAACTAACAACAATAATATGTCAGAATTGTAATAAACAGTATAAATAAGTGAAATATGTACTAACATAGTATTAGCAGTTTTGTCCAAAAACACTAATACATGACCGAGACCAGCATTGTGAGATTTCAATTTGATCTTTGAAAGAAAATAGGGACATCTATGTTAATATTTCATAAATTGGTAATATCACCAAGAAACAATAACCACTATAAAATATTTATTCATTTTCAACAGAAACCCAGGATTTCTAACAATAGGTTCAAATTTGTTTAACCAATCAGAGTGAAAGCGGTTGCCATAACAACCTAACCTTATTATAATTTTGACCGTTATGAAACGAGAGTTCCATTATTAACTATCCAGCGGTACAGACGCTATATTGACTGGGGCTCTATTAAAGGCTAATAAAGAAGAAAATCAGATATAAATGAAAGTAAAATGAACATAAGAAGTCAATCATAGTTCCAGCAACTCAAGGAGGAACAATAAACAAAATTTTAAAATTAAAAAATAAATAAAAATTTAATAAAAAGAAACAGACGCCAGAAGGAAACGGGCAACCATACCATTGAAAATTAAAGAAAGTACTATCACAACCTGGAAGAAATCCTGACGACCCATAACCAAAACAACATGGTTTTGTTAAGTATAAATTAAATTATCAATAATTACGAACTAAAACTGATTAACTTTTTCCACAATATACAACTCTCACTCTGAACTTTGAACACCAAATTCTTTCAAGGATTAATGGATCATATTTATTCACACTGTATGTAACTGTAAGATAACCTATGTCTAAAGCCTATAAATTTGACACACACGTTTAAACACCAAGAGTTGAATTTCATGTAAACCTTTTTAGTATTTAAGTACCACAAATGTAAGGTGGTGTACTTTATTTAACATCTTGTTTTAAATCTTTTCGTAACCCAAAGAACTCATTGGCAGAATAACTTGTGTAAATAGGAACGCTAGCCATTGTGGCGTCACACGACTGCTGCCACCGTTGCTTTCAGCTGAGTGAAAATTAATTTGTTGCCGGGGCGAAAATTTATTATAAGACTCTCTATTGTACAAATGTTATCTAAAATTAGCGAATTTTAGACTCAAATAAACAAGTACGAATCATTACTAACTGTCCTTTGTTTTTATTGAAATTGTATTACATAGTTTGTGTTCTTTAGCGGAGAATAGAATTCTTTGCCAAAAATTTATGTTGGCAACACGTCCAGAGACAAGCGAAATTCGAGTTCCCGCCAGTCTACGAGGTAATTCGAATTCATCATCACCGTACAAGAGACAAACTAATTTGAATCTTTTAATTGTTTTCTAAAAAACAATTGGCGCCGTTCGGGAAATAAATACATAAAATAAGGACAGGTAAGGATATCGGTACTGGTTATTCGAGCGTTCGCGACAGACGTAGTCTGCGTGAGATACGTTAAATATCGGTATGGAGAACCATACATGACTTCCATATTCTAAGATTTATATTTAAAATCATTTTCGAAATGAAATATTACCATAGAAACTACTTCTTTCTACTTACTGCTTCAGCCTTAACCACAGCACTGTGGTCACTAACGTATACCACCTCACGTTATCGCACTCGATTTTCACTGATGGTGGAAGTGGATGGCATTGCCGAAATGTCTGGTTTGTAGAAAACATTGGACTACGGCCAAATATCCCGGGAAGGAATTTTAACAAAAACTACTTCTTTGTTGCCGATAACGTTGTACACATATATATCAGTGGCGAAGTTACATGGAGGCAATTGAGGCAATGCCTACCCTAAAAAATTCTGTAGAATAAAAATTATAAATACGTATGAACTACATAACGTAAAGATTATACATTGTTACTGCGACTGTCAAATTTATTAAACCGAAACGTGCTTTATTGAGCGACCGCTAGATGGTGACAGGTGAGATTCGGCATAGTTCGTTTAAAGCAAATGAGGCAACCTGAACTTGCCTCAGCGTTTTTTGTATACATCGTATGTAAGCAATGTAGTGGTAAGATAGGGAAGTGTAGGGAGGGGGGATTGTCCCGCGCTGTACACATAGAGCGTTGAGGCATGCCTCACTTCTGTGGTCCAAACAGTTAAGTTAAAGCGCCTGTGTTGTTTCTAAGTGTTTATTTTATGCGGTTATTAAAAGTGTCACTGTTATTCCGCTGAACTAACAGATGATCAAGATTGTTATTTGAATTATTTGTAACATTAAACATATATATAGAAACTAATCAAGTTTAAAAATTTGAAGTTCAATCAGTTGTATTATTGTGTATGACTAATACAGGGATTGTTCAATAGACACACGTATAGAGCTGTAAAGCATTTTTTATTTAACGATTTTAAAAGAAGTCTCCAATAACATTAAGACATGAGTTCCACTGTTGCGCTAACCTGTAGATTCCCTGCTAGTAAAATTCTTACGGCTGTTTGTGGAACCATTCGGTTACAGCAAACTCTACCTCAGCGTCCGATTTGACCCACCGTCCTTTTAGTGATTCCTTAAAAAAAATTTAAGATAAGATTTTTGCCTACCCATTCATTAACTACTAGCTTTGCCAGTAAGCAATTTGATGTCCATTTTTTCGGCTTGCACGCGTTATGTTGGTGTGGGTTTCGGCACTTTCCATTTAAAAGGCTTGCAAACGTAAGAAAATAAACATGAGTGAGGCCAGAAATAACGTGAATTGTGTGTGTGTGTGTGTGTGTGTGTTTGTGTCTTACCTGCCTTTTCATTGCCGTATTAAATGAAAAATATTATATTACATTAAAATGAAAAAATTTTAATTTTATTGCCTGGCAACAAAATTATTTTATTTTTAACAATTACCATTGTTTCAAAAGGTTTAAATAAATTTTCAAGTACTTTACTCTTGTTAAAACGTAAAAGTTTGCTGGTAAACTACCCCTTCCCCTTAACCGATCTTCACCAAAATCGAAAGTCCTTGAGACCTCTACAATTCAGGGCTGTATGCAAAACATTATTTGATTCTGTTTGAATTTGCGGCTGTTATCGTTTGCCATAGAAAATACCCTTGTTAAAAAAACGTTGCTGGTAAACTACCCCTTTCCCTTATCCGATCTTCAGCAAAAACAACAGGTCTTGAGAACTCCACAATTTAGGGCTGTATGCAAATAATCTTTTGATTCTGTTTGAATTTGCGGCTGTTATCGTTTGCCATAGGAAATACCCTTGTTAAAACATAAAAGGTTGCAGGTAAACTACCCCTTTCCCTTAACCGATCTTCACCAAAATCAAAAGTCCTTGAGACCTCTACAATTTAGGGACGTATGAAAAACATTATTTGATTCTGTTTGAATTTGCGGCTGTTATCGTTTGCCATAAAAAATACGCTTGATAAAAAAACGTTGCAGGTAAACTACCTCTTCCCCTTAACCGATCTTCACCAAAAACAATAGGTCTTGAGTATTCTACAAATCAGGGCTGTATACAAAACATTATTTGATTCTGTTTGAATTTGCGGCTGTTATCGTCTGCCATAGAAAATACCCTTGTTAAAAAAACGTTTCTGGTAAACTACCCCTTTCCCTTAACCGATCTTAAACAAAAACAACAGGTCTTGAGAACTCTACAATTTAGGGCTGTATGCAAATAATCTTTTGATTCTGTTTGAATTTGCGGCTGTTATCGTTTGCCATAAGAAATACCCTTGTTAAAACATAAAACGTTACAGGTAAACTACCCCTTTCCCTTAACCGATCTTCACCAAAAACAATAGGTCTTGAAAACTCTACAATTGAGGGCTGTATAGGAAACATTATTTAATTCTGTTTGAATTTGCGGCTGTTATCGTTTGCCAAAAAACAAATTTCCCTTGATAAAAAAAAACCGTTGCCGGTAAACTACCCCTTCCCCTCAACCGATCTTCACCAAAAACAATAGGTCGTGAGTACTTTACAAATGAGGGCTGTATGCAAAACATTATTTGATTCTGTTTGAATTTGCGGCAGTTATCGTTTGCCATAGAAAAAAAATCTACAGACACACACACAGACACATAGACACACACACACACACACACACACACACACACACACACACACACACACACACACACACACACACACACACACACACACACACACACACACACACACACACACACACACACACACACACACACACACACACACACACACACTTTTCGGAAAACGACTTTTTTTCATGTTTTGAGTGTAGTAGAATCAGAATCTGCAATAATCTCGAACACGATTTTTTTTGCCATCACCATACTTCCATTCCTTAAGGAATATGGAAGTAAAAATAGACGACGACTTGGTAAGACCTTGAGAGTACTCAGAATACTTTTACACTTTTACAAATTGGACGGACATATATCTAGTTACAATATTTATTATTTTATTAAATTAGGAATTTTGAAAATATTAAATTTTTTGTACTAATCTGAATTGGTTCTGATATTAATTTATTACTTTTTTATGTTATAATATTTCTAAATTTTTCCATAAGGTCATTTTTAGACCTTCGAAAATGTGTTTTAATAAACATTTATAATAGTACATCTAAGTTAATAGATATTATCTTCCTGTTAAACATAATCCGTCTCATATAACACGACTTCAGAGACAAGAATGTTTAATAGCATCGCTTTTACGACTCAGCCGTTGAGCATCTTAAATACTGCCATGAGTAACAGTAACATAACATTCCAACTGGGTGAAAGCAGGCTTAACAAAGTTGCCACAAACAGATTTTCCTGTTTTCCTACTGACAGACTTTCTTTTATAGTCATAAACCCTTGTAATTTTTAGTTTCTAATCGGTGTTTAGTTCTAGTTGTAAATCGGCTTGTCGGTTTTAGATGGACATGCAGTTTTAATTAAAAGAAAATCCTACAAATGAATTTCCTTCTGATGTGCACTACATTTCTCGTCGTTGATCCCATTGTTTTCTAGTTTCAGAATAAATCGTTTTAAGTTAAAAGTAATTCAGCAACTTCAGTTACGCTGACTGAAGCCTCTGTTGCGTGAAGCTTTTCTATCCACTGACTATGTATTATGGAGAAGCCCTCAAGAAGAAGCAATAGTGTTCCGTATGTCGCTTCCCTTATAGGCATCATGTGTAACTACAATTCTGATTTATTCATAGAAGTTTGCAGACGCCTGGACTAGACTTACTTGCTTATGCATACAGTTGGAGTTACTGAAAAAGAGGCATTTTGCTTCCGTGCTACCTATAGGGACTGGAGTGGCATAAATGGATTCTATGTATAAAATGTAAATAAGCATTGTACAATGCCGGCCACCCTCCAACTGTACTATATGCACAGTGAATATTTATTAGTAGGAAAGTGTTTCACAAGGAAACACTTAGAATTAATTATACGCTGATCGACCCATTTCCTTAACTTTGATTTTTTATTTTATGCATTTACATACAAATCGTAATATTACATTACATACATACATATATATGTGTGTGTATGTGTCTGTGTGTATGTATATTATGACGTTTTTGCTGTGCTATATACGAGAAAAGGTGTATGGTGTTGTTTTTTAAATAACAACTCTTGTATCATATTGAGGTTGTAAAATAATTTAAAAATTTATTAAATAAAAATCTCAAAATTACGAATTATAAATTCGTCATTATTATCAGCATAATGTGTTTTTCCCTTTTGTGCGTGCTCAGCGTACACATAATTATTCTAACTATACAAATAACTTTAACATAAATATTCATAAATCGAATACATAAAATATAAATTGACATGCATACATAAACATGAATAAATATAAGTTTTTACACTATTAAAGTTATAATTGTCTCTTTACTCTTGTTTTTTTTTAATGTCTTTTATGACTCGGTTGTTGACGAGTAAAATGGTTTCATGTCACCTTATTGTTTATGCGGTGATGCTCAGTGATTCCTCGTCATGATCCTGAGCCCTGTCCTGTGTCCAGTGTCGATTCTCCGTTGTCGTCTGGTCCTCCTGGTCCATTCAGCACACAAATGACTCGTAGGGTGTTATCTCCATACTGCTCGGGTATCGACCTCGGATGTTACGCAGTCGGGCATAGCCTTCGGCAGATGTGTTTCAGTAGACTGAGGGCCGAGGCTTGCGATCCTCGCTTATTAATACTATCGGGCGCAAAAATCATGTTGCAACCACTCTGTGCACGATTTATATTGTTATAGCTTGTCAAGCGTTCCTTTACAGATTCGTTTATTTTTCGTATGTATTTTAATTTTATTCTCAACATGCAACGTCTTTTGGTTATTACACGATTTTCCAACGATCGGTAATTTTTTATGTAGCCTATAATTGTATATAGAGAGTTTTTTATACTTTAATTGTTCTGATTATTATTCACTTTTATTTACACTGCATAAAAACGTATTATTTGTTTCCCACTAAATTTTGCACATGTGTGCATCTTAAATATTATTAATAACGTAGCGTAATTTGTTTTGTCATACCTTTCGCTCAGTTACCAAAATTTACATAAATTTGTTATTTAATTCACATTTATTCAGGGATGACGCCACGCCGGATTCTGCTTGTTTGACACACACACACCACTTACACAATACACACTCTTAGCTTGTGTGTGGCGTGATATGCCTGTTCCGTCCTGCACATTCGGTATTCCCGTTCACTTGTTACTTACAGCCTTCAATACGTATTTTTTTAAAATATTGACCATATTAATTATTTATACTAATTTAGCACTTTTTAACAAACTGCGACAATGCAGAGTAACGTACGCAGATGTAATGTTGCAATATATATATATATATATATATATATATATATATTGCAACAATACATATATGTGCATATTTGCCCAGGGCGGTATGTTTTATATTGTAATTAGAATAAGGAACAGTTGTATACAATTTTGTGCAGGAAAATACAGGCTTTGGCCTGTCGAGAGTGCACCTGCTTCGATAGATAAAAATATGGCGTGTGTGTGTTTGTGTGTGTAACGCCAGCTGCGACAAGAATATGGGATGACGCGTACGAATTGTTTGTTCCAATTAATCAGGTCTTAACAGAATTATAATAAACTAGTTATACGTTTTAAACCTGTAAGCAAAGATTTACGCCAATTATAAAGACACCATTACATAAAGGAATTTTTGATGAATATGGTGATATAAAATTTATTGCCAAAGGTGTAATATTAAAGATGCTAATTAATTAATATTAATTACTAGTGTAATTGAAGAGTAATTAATATGTGTGGTATATGTGAGTGACCAGAAAAAAATTACGCAAACAATGATATCGCTCATGTGACAAGTATATTCATGATTTCGCGATAATTAACCAAAAAGTGAGTGTAATAAAAAGGACGCTTTGGCGCGAACTGACAATCTTTAACATGTGGAAAACAGGCCTGTACCTGTCAAATCGCCTCCAGTATAAATACCACTGGCAACTTTGGGCGATCACACACTCAGACTCAAGAAATCTACTCACGACATCACGCTGCCGGATTGCAGATCGACCTGGACACACACACACTGTACCACACCACACTAAGACGTATGGAGGAACTCTGGAGCATCACCAATAGCAACAACCCATAGAGACAACGAACACCTCATCAGCATAGTCATCATCATCATCATCATCATCGTCATCATCCTCTCAGGATTCTGGACACACACACACACACACACGCACCGGTAACGGCAGATATAAGCAGGTGATAAAAACAATTATACTTTTTATTGTGAAGAGAGAGCTCTCGAAAAGAACTTAAATATGAACAGATAATAATTAGAGTTGTAAAGTTAATAGTAGTTAGATAAGACAGTTTAATTTAACAAGCAAATCTAGAAAGAAACAATAATCTTGTGTTTTATTTCTTGGGTATGTCAGTATAAATCAATAACAGATTGGAAGTAAATGTAATATCATTTTTATTTGTGTATAGCAACAATAAATTCAGTCTTGTATCTTAATATTATTTTTGTTTGTAAATGAGTTGCTAGTATTATTTAAAATATGAGTTAATTTCAGACACACCAAAATAAAAAGAATTTAAGTAACTTGTTTAACATGTTTGTTTAGTTAGTAAGATTATATGGGTGTTTGTTTTTGTTGTATGTTATGAATAGCATAGCAGGTTACAGTATATTTGTAAAGCCTGTAAAGGAAATATTTATTTGTTTAACGTTTGAAATTTTAATATTTGAATATTTTTCTATTAATTAATAAATCTTAGAATGATTATTTTTAAACGGTTTTAAATGATTGTTTCATGTCAACAACATCTCACTCCTCTTTAAATTTATTTAATTATTGTGCAACTACATTTACGTGACGCAACGAGAGAAAAAATCCTGCTACCTGCCCGGTTTAATACACTTTATAGTTGCGTTGAGTACATGATAATATATTTGTATAATTGTTGTAACGTTGCAGTAGATATATGTATATATATCTGCAGATAATAATATTATATTAGTACTGTATATTGATTAGCACTTGTTTTCGCATTGCGAATCCCTCTACAGTAATACTTTAGTTATTTCTTTCTTTTCCAAACTATTATCCAACTTATTCTAGACTTCCAGTATAGCGACAGTTTGTTACATTTTTGCCTAGCATAATTTTTTGTATGTTACGCAAATGTTTCTAAATTTTATAAATTCTTTAATCACATCTATTCTAATTAGATTGTGTAATGCTTTCTTTACTTTTTACCGTATCGCATTGTTTTCCACACATCTCTGTACAGTTAGTAGTAAGTAGTCAGTAGTTAGTAGTTAGTACGTGTTTGATCTATACGTCGTTTTGCCGGTAAAAACTTTCTTTTAACAGAATGAAAGATTAATATATTGTAACGGTACATATCATTGCCAAATTACCAACCTCCATAAGCAACAGTAATAATCCATAGAAGGTTATCAGAACAACTAAATTTGAATTTAAAGGAGAAAGAAACCTAAATAATAAACTAAAAGAGAAGAAGAAAGAGATCAGCATTAAGAAATAATTAACTGCGAAAGAAATGAAGACAACTGACTTGAGACAAGACCAACGTTGACCCAATATACCCAATAGATCAGACAGTGAGAGAGTAACTAAAACATACACCAAAGGAATATAAATTGAAGGAGGTTAATGAATTAAGTTAAAATAGAGAAGGATTGAATTAACTCAAGCAGGAGAACTAATAGATGAGGAAAAGAAAATAACAAATAAAGAAAATAGAGAATAATACTCATGATTGAGAAAAAGAATTCAGTTTAAAACAAAAATACAAACCCTATTAAATGACTTAACAATGACATCAAACCATTAACAGCCTATTATAAGTTACTCGACTGTGACAATAACTCTAATAAAAAATAAAAATATAATGACCAGGAGAGTGAAATTAAAACTTTGTACTAATATGATTTATTAAGATATAAAAGATAAGAACAACATTGTATCTTATCTACTATGTATGTAGACGATATAGAAACAGAGATATCAGAAAAACTGATAATCTCCAAGATTATTATAACAATAATATGAAAGAAGCTGGAAAATAAATACCTGACAATAAAGAATAATTAATAGTATTAATACATTTAAATAATTGTGAAAAAGTATAGAAACAAGTCACAAAATGGAACTCATTGTTGCAAGCCAGCCAGTATAGGACACACATAACCTAATAACTAGCATATTCCATGTTTAAACTAACATTTAAAATGTTATCAATCCATATTCTGTTATATTGTAATTAAACTAGATGTTATAAGGATCATCATACCAGTACCAAGACTAGTTTACCATGGAAGGATGTATATTTTGATTGGTGTAAATCAACAAACTGAAATGGACAGAATAGGATTTGCCCAATAAACAATCTAAAAAACCTTTAAGAATATCAATATAAGAGAAAGAAGTTGATATCAGAAGAATTAATAATATATAATACCACTAATAGAATATAAACCAATAATTAGTAAAATAAAATTGAGTCTTAATAATGAAAATTAAAGGGACTTGTCATGTAGCACTAGATGCAAGAACTAGTGATAAATTAATAGCAAGTGAGGACATACTGGTACAGCCCAAAACATTGTCAAAGTTTGTAGTTATTGTAGTGACCAATTATGTAAGAAGCAATGACTTAAAAAACAATTATGTAATTTCTAATGAAAGTAATACATGTAACACACTAGAGTACAAAACTAGGAGTGATGATAAAGTCTAAAAATGAATAAAAGAATAATGTAATAACTAAAACTGAGGTGATCAGAAGTTGTAATGATCATTTCAGAGTAATTGTGTCATAATAGAAATGGTTAAGAAACGAATATTAAAAGACGATAAGTAAAATTATTTGATAGTATCATAGGCCAATATGGCTAGTCAAGTTATTTGTAAAGTTAATTAGAAATAAGTATTTTCTTATGTCATGAGTAATATTGTAATGGTGATAAGAAGTTGTAGACAACGATTATGAGTAATGAGGTTGCAGTAAAAGTAAGGAATAATAATGGAAAAGTGTAATTAAAATATAGTAAGTAATATTGAATTAGGCCTTAACAGCCAAAGACAACTTTTATCAAAATACAACCTTATAAATGATTGTAAAGAGTTCATATTCGACTGTTAGCGAGGAATACTCAATGCTTATTGAAATTTAATAGTCAAAATAACTAAGGCAAACATTATAGTATACAAAGCTAATAAAAGAGATTACTAAATTTATTTTTGTTAATAATGATCAAACTCATATGGTGTGGGGATCCAAATTATTCTTCTCAGAGAACCCTGGGCAATGGTAATGATGCATTGTTAATTAGAGCAAAGATAAGTGAACAATGTTAATTATAAAGATTTAATAATTTGCCAGCCCTTGGGCGTCATAATGTAAACCAATTTATTATAATCTCAAAAACCAGTCAAAAGACGCGCTGAAGGCGTCTATTTTGCCGAAATATACCGAAGGGTCACGAAAATTAAGAAAATTAAACAATCAGCGATCACCATCGAGCATTAGATGCCAGATTCGTAAACCGAAGATGACACAGTTCATCACAGTACTTCGACGGAGAGGCCACGCCGCTCCTGAGACCAAATTTTAAGAAAATAACCTCAACAAGCTGACGGAAATCGATAACCTCAAAAAGGTGAAAGTTAGGTTAGGCCGAAAGTAAACAATGTTGAGTTAACCTTATATCAGTGTCTATTTGCGGAGTATGTGCGCATAGGAAGTGAACTAAATATTAATAAAAAAGAAAAGTGCAATTAAGAAAAAGGGAACACAAACAAGTATAGTGACAATTAAACTATACTTAGAGCAATTAAGACTTGCCACAATAAAAAATTTTTATTGAGTATAATTAATAAGACTTATCGAAAAAATCTAAAGATAATTAAATACGAAAACCTAAGGGATTTGGGACCTTAACAATTTAATTAATTCATTAATTGCTAAAGGAGTTAGCGACAGTTGATTTTATTTATAAAAGTTATTCACTTATTTGATAGACTTCATCAAAAATAATGAAGGAACCTTTTCATAGGAACACTAAGGGTGCAATGAATCTTATTATTTCAATTAATATATTAACTATTTAAGAAGTGACGAAAGCTAATTATAAATTTAGTAATTGCCCATAGACATAATAAATTTTAATTATCAAAGATAATAAAATAAAATAATTTATAATGAACTTTAAGAAAGAGTCAAACAGTATTGCATGAACCAATTTGTTCCTAGTTAAAAGAATTTAATAGTAAGCCGAACATGCTTACCAGAGTTATTTGTTTACCTAATCAAATTCATCCCATATGAAGAATCAGAGAATCTTGTATGAAGACTGACGAGTTCATAACTTTATTAAACTAATAATTTTAAATGTTGTTGAAAAAGTATTATTAATTTTAAGGTTCACTGACCACAGTTCAGTACGCCAAATTAACCTCCAATGTTGACGCAACGTGTCTGTGAATTTTTATGTTATCAGTTAAGATGTATTTATTAATGTAATCACTCTCCTACTACTCGATGATTATAGTAGTATAAAGATTCAGTTCTGTTTTTTGTATCTTGCAGTCTAAAAGGACCTACACTTTAAATAAACTTTTAACCAAAAAATAACGTTTTATGTTGTGAATACAAAGAGTCAGAATAACCAAACCTGAGATAAAAGGTTTTCATAAAGCCAATTATTATTGTAAAAATGGACAAAAATGTCAACTTTAATTATTCTTTAAAGTAAATTCATGAGCATTATCAATCAATGAACAACGTTTTACCCAACAAAAGGAGTTAAAAAATTATTTCAATAGAGTAGACAATTACAGGTTAGGTGGACAGCTCGTAACAGTTGGTATTATTGGTAGCGGCAATTGAGATAGTTTAAATTATTTAAAATTTAAATTACAATCTCAACTCTACTTAATTAAAAGGATTTCACTCCAAGTAAGTACACCACTAGTAAATTAAATCTAAATCAGTGAGAAGTCAACTTAGCCGATTCGTCTCATCGACTGAAGAACGAACCACAAGTGAACATTTTTTAATAATAACAGAATGATAATTATAAAGTGACGACCAACGTTAGAGGCTCGAGTTAGGTCGAAAACGCTAACTTAATAAATAACAATAAAAAATTAAATAAACGAATTTTAGCAGCAACTCGAATACAAAAAGAACACGAATCTACAAGTTTTGTTACACAAACGAGATCGATAATACGAACGAGCAATTCGAGTTATATAACAAATGGCGCTCAAACGTGAGGCCTAACGAAATAAATTTCATAGGGAAATCAAAAAGAAAGAGTTAATTAATTGATCAATTAACCCGAAAAAAATCGTTATATAACAATAATTATAAAACACAGACCTCTATAATTTACACTGATTTTAATCCACTGACAGTTTCTGCTGGTTTTGTCATTCATCCTGATACTATTTTACCTTAGTAACTTATTTTACTCGACACGTATAGACTATTTGGCATAAGGTTTTAACTCCCCAACTTGTGTACCCTTAAGAAACATTACGTTTGTCTTTACCATATGTATTTCTAGAACAACATTTTATGTATACTGAAGTGGATTGAAGTGGACAGATAAAAAGAATGCAACAATACAGATATCACAAAAAACTTTGAAATACGAACCCAAAAGAAAAGTAAACGTATAAAAAATACGGTTGGATAATTGAGATAGGTAGACCTACATATGACACTCCAACTTATGGAACGAGGCATCTTGTTAAGGTCAGTAACCTGGTTCAGTTCAAATATTAATAAGTAGTAAATTTTCGCATAAGAACACTTTCTCTACGATTCTCTAGTTTGCACAAATAATCTCATGTACGGTAATGCTTTCCTTTCTTGTAGCAGTTGTACGCACTCAAAAAAGATGAGTTTTGTTCGAGGCAAGATAAAAATTTGTCTTACTGGCTTTTCTATAAGTATATTATCACATTCCCATGTGTTTTGATTTATACTGTTTAGTTACACATAATACAAAAATTGTTATCTTATATACTAATTCCTAAAATCACTTTGTTGTTTATAGATACTCTGTTTTGCTGTGTTTGTCTAATTCTTGATATACGAGTACATTACGACCGTCACGTTCTCTGTTAAACATATTAATATCTTGTTGGAACTTTATATATATAAATGACAGCATTCTATAATAAAAATCAAATTTGACCGTACTTAAAAATCATACTGCCACTAATTAAGTAGCCAATGAAACATCAAGGAAGGTCCTGAGCAAAAGGGTTTCTGGAGTTGTTAATTTACTGTTCTGGTTTTAATTTCTTTTCGCTTTTCACATTCACATTTTTACTACGTTCAAATTTGTTGCCTGTGTGTTTTGTGGTGTTAACGCGTCCACTTTTGTGTAAGTGGGTATACCGTTTTCCACCACAAAAAGCCGCAGTTAAAATTCTTTAGCCGCCTCCGTTGAAGCACTTTGTACAGTTAAATGAATTCCATTATACTCTCATATATTTCAGACGACGATTAATATTGTGTGAGGACAAGGGTGGAGAAAAACTGAAAGATAGGGAGAGAAAAGAAGTTTGAAAATCTAAAACAAGAATACTTAAGATGAATTTTTCACTCACTGCCTATATAATTACTTCAATTATGGTGTGATAATATACGGCCCGTGTAATTGTGTGTATGCAAAAGTTTACAAGGTTATGGTATTTGATAATCCGTGTCTCTAAAAATTTGTAAAGAATACTACTTTGTTTATATAAACGATTCTTGTCATCTCAACTAAATTACTTTGTAATTATTCAAGATCCCTCTGTATAAATATGATTTTCTGTTTTGTTTACTATCGTTCTTACTAATGTTCCTATTTATCCGGAAAATTGCGTGTAGATAAAATACGTAAAGGCATTAAAAGAATTATGTTTACTACTTGTGTTCAGTGCAACCTGTATTCTTCGGGAAGAAAGTTTGTTTTAAAAAATAATTATGGTATACAACATGCACTGCAAGTGCTGAAGTGAAACATGTGTACTATCAAAAATAACAACAGATGATTACATTTCACTTCAATTTTGTTTTAAATCACTGTATTTTGCTTATATATTGCGACTAAACATAATTATATTAGGTATAGTAATAATTGAACAATATAGTCAGTTATCTGGAGCAAGGTTGTTTATTTTAAAACACAATTTTTTAAAATGGTTTGTAATTCACAAATATATTTATTTTACTTCAAAAATTGTCTCTGAATATCAGACTGATCTGTTTTGGAAAAAATGTCAATTTGTTACTTGAACGTGATTCCAAGTATGTTGATTCGTCTCACTGCTGGTCCTGTGATTCGCCGCAATCTGTTCCTCTCTCGTCTCCTCCTTTCTGCACACTGCCGCTTCGCTGACACTCCTCAAGTACGCACGCACGCCGACACAGATAACCAGTCTACTCTTATCTCAGGGCACAGAAATTGGGCTGTAATTTAATTTTATTTATTTTTGGTGCTTTAAGCGTGCACCTTCCAGCGTCTTGAGGTGTCCTCGCGATAATACAGGAGTATCCCGGATGGATAAACCTTCCCTATGCGGAAATCTTCTCTCACGCGAGACTAGCACTGTTTAAAATTTTAAATAGTTTATTTTATTGAACTAATATTGAGTTCGTACCAGTCAAGGTATCAGCTAACGGGTAACTCGTCGCTAAATTGTCCTTGATCACTCTTACATAAGCACGTTTCTGTACGAAAAACTCGCACAGAGAGCACGTCCGTAGTATTCGAGCTGCAGGATTAAACTAACTAGATATTCGTCGGCGGAGACCCAATCTTTATGCAAATTGGGGCCGCTGATTGGTCGAAAGAGCTATCATGTCATTGATGGATAAAACTGATAGACGACTTCTTGAAAGGATTTGCAGATTTCTGCAGAAGCAGGTATAGATTTTATCTATAAATTTTCTGACTTCTAAAAGGTAAGAAATTTATAGAAGTTACTTTTTACTAACCAAATCCCTACTAATATATTACGTAACACGTCTCTGACACCCAGAAAATATAGCGCTATTTAAGATGCTTGCGCTGCCCAAATCTCCGTTCGGTACGTTCATTTATAATGGAGTTAATCATAAAAATACGAATGACACGCGCACTCGCACATTTAACTCGCACAAGACATGATCACAAATACATTTATGAGAATTTTGATAAATAATAGTCTTTTACCCAATTCTTATTTCAATACTTACATCTAATTTACATACTCAAACAAAAATCAAATTTTATCTTGTCTACAGCGTCATAAACCTGCTATAACAGCATGTAGTCCTTGCTACAATTTTCTTTTACTGCAATGTTCTATTGCAATATATTACAACTCGGATCATACCTGGGTTGCGAGAGGTGGAAGCATCGGGTTTGTAAGCATTTTTAACTACATGGGCATCAAGATAAACGATGACGATGATATGATCCAGAAGGTAGAAATACGCAGAGCTAAAGGGTAGCACTTCATCCGCACAAGTTCTTCATGCGGTCCAAGTTAACGCAACGGAAATGTAAACTTACAATTACAAGACGATAATACGATCTATCTTCACATATAGATGCAAAACGTGGACGCTCGCAAAGAGGGCTGAAGACATGTTAGACATATTTGAGCGCGGAGTTTGAGGAAATTTTTGTCTCAGGTGGAGAGATAATGATGAATAGCGTATCAGGCTCAGTTACGAACAGCAACAATTATTCAAAGAATCCACCATTGTAGACAAAATCAGCCTACAACACCTAAGATAAGAAGAACATACAGAGCGAAAAGTGGTACTCAAGAAATTAGTGAACATTTACTGGGTACCAGTTAAAAGGGAAGGCCAAAAGTCTTCTGGCAGGACACTATTCGGCGAGACCCTGAGGCCATTCTGGGAAAGTGAAATTGGCAAGTAGCCGCGGGAAATCGAGATTCTTGAAGAAGGTCAAGCCTCAGTATGTGCTACATTACTACGGGGTAGGAAGCATAGTGGAGCTGAAATAAACTGCATAAATAACAAAACTAATCCTAGAAATACTGGCACACACAAGCGTCCTAAAACTTCATACTGGTGGGATAAAAGACAAAAGAATTAAAACATAAAAATATCTAAGATGTAAAAACAAATAGCCTAAATTTTTATATAGAGAAACACTGTAAAAGTTAGGAAAATGATTATCCAAGAAAGTAACAAAGCATGAGAGAGAAGCTGGTTAAAAGTAAACACGTGTCTAAGAGTAAGGAAAAACGCAGAGAGCAAGAAACGTCTGAGAAATATCAGAAAGGAAAGAATCAAAGGTGTCACAACGCTAAAAATGCCGGAAAAATGGGAAAATATTTTAAGGAACTGATGACGGAACAGAAGAAAGAGTTCTGTAATAATGGATGCCATACAGGACGAAAACGATAGTATCAACTATAAGAAACATTAGAAGAAATCGAAAAGGAAGAAATACTCCTTTTTTAAAATTGGGATAGTACACGGCCCTGGTGACGTCTAGGAAGAACTTATAAAGTACAGAAGCAATAATCTGTATGGACATCTACAATAATTCTTCTAGAATTGCGTAGCTTGCATAAAATTGCATAAATGACAGTGAAGTCACCAATATAATTTGTAGGATAAAAGGAATATTTTGAAAAATAAAATAGAGAGTTTATATGAATAAAAACGAAACAGAAAACAAGCAGGTTTTTGGGAAGATCGGTCCACAGTTGATCACTTAATGGATTACGCAAGTTATTGAAAAGAAATTGGCGTCCGACCGAGAGGTCCACTTTCTGTTCGTTGATCTAGAAAAAGCTTATGAAAGTGTTCCCCTAATGAAGATGTGGGAAGCTCTCCGAAAAAATCAATACAGAACTAATACACGCAGTAAAACTTTATACGAAAAATCACAAGCAAAAATTGAAATAGAAAATACCATTACCCATGAATTTATATTTTATATGTTCGGAATCTGCATTAAGGAAAGGCATAATGAAATAGAAAAGTATGGATTTACCTCTGAGTGAGGATAAGTTCTTATATATTATGTGTTTAACGGATGATCGGGTACTCATAGGATAGGATTAGGAAGATATCAACTATATGACGTGTTAGGTTATAGGTTCACGAATGTGCAAAGTAAGGGTTAGATATGAATTTGAGTAAAACAGATTACATGACTACTGTGGTCGAGGGAATTTGGAGAGGTAGTACCTTTCTTCCGGGTTGACTGGAAACGGGTCCTCACAAGATTCCAGGATTAGATGAAGTGATGTTAGCTCCTAAAGGAGGCCTCAGCGTCTTTCCAGCCAAGACCGTACTGCTTGGTGAAGTGCCACAGCCTACATTAGGTAACCTGTTAATGCAGAACAGTACGAATCTAGACCGGAAGGTCAATAAATATCCCTGGTGGAGAGCAGCTGTACCCACCAGTACCAAGTTAGGGCGTAAGGAAAATGATCCTGGACTACCTTATCTTTGGAATATTACAGGCGTGACTCTAGTTGTATTTAGTCGGGAGTAATACTGCGTCCTATTATCTTCTTCTTCTTCTTCTTCTTCTTCTTCTTCACTACATGGCTTGGGCTATAGGCCGTTCTGACTTCACAGAGTATTTGACCATTTTTCCAGGGTCTTCCACGATCTCTTGTTCCCTCTGATCTATACTCAAACGCTAGTTTAACAATACGCGTGCCTACTATGCATTCTGCCTGTTCTACAATGGGACTTCAAGTTCTGCCTGTATTGCTTTAATTCCTTTATTATATCCAGAACCGATTGTAATTTCAGGTCCTTCCTTATGTCATCCTTATGTCGTTGTCGGTTCCTTATATTGTCCTATTGTTACATGATTATATTTTGCTGCGCCTTGCAGTTGAGTGTTGTGGCATCAAAGGCTAGGGAAAGACAACCCTAAATAAAGTTAGCGGAAGTCGTGGCCCGTAAGCAGGCAGTCCCTACACATGACTTACCTATCTACAGGCTGATACCCTATAACAGGGAAATTAATGTAATCAGAACCTTAAAAGAAATCAGCCGGACGGAAATAATGGTACAATTATAAGTATTTAACTTAATAAAAGATTAAAAGAATATAAACAAAGTTGGAAATAACACTTAAGAAAGAGTGTCAGATTCAAGACTGGCCAAACGAGTCTAGAAATATAACGCTTTGCAATAGAAGCCGGAAGGAAGGAGGTAGCAAGGACTATTCAGAAAGGGCTGGCAGAGTGGCCCAGACTAAGAAACGAGACGGCGTGTATTGGAAGAGGACATGTCGGATGGTAGACGTGGATGGTGTTTGGGTATCGGAAGGAGTGGAACGTTACAAGCCGGTGTAAAGAAGAAGAAAATATAATGATCATGAAATGTAATGAAACGATAAAAATAGTAATTAATAATGGAAATATTATTAAAACGTATATATCACTATCTGTGTATAACTATAAACAGTAATTTCTCATGTGTGTAACAGTGTGGTTGGAGAAATAAGGTGAATGTCGCAGCAGAACATGAGATGTGACAGTAGACTCTTATGTTAATAGGTATCTGCCAGTGAGTAGTAACTGCCACAGAATATTGGTAAATATATTGCAATTAAACACTATTGCCGGAAAAGTCATTTTAGAAATGACTAGACACTATTACACACTTTATGACGTTATAGACACGTTTTAAATTGATTGTGTTCAAATTTTGTAAAGTAGCTGTAAGTTTTGAAATACGAGATGTGTAATTATGTGTTATATGTCAAAATGGCCATAAATTTATTCTATGTCATGTCAAGTGCAAGTTTTGTGCGCAAATTCGCGTGTGCGCGTGTTATTCGTGTTTTACTGAATGTCTCTTATAATAAGTAACGTATCAAAATGAAACTTGGACAGCGTATGCGTCATAAACAGCGCTACATTTTTCATATGTCATAAACTCAGAACATATTTCAATATGTATTTGTTAACTGAACTCATTTTTCTATAGAAGCCTTATCTGCAGAAAAGTTATAAAACTTTTAAATAAAATCTATGCAAGATTTTGCAGACTCTGGTATTGTCATGCACGATTTCTTGCTATCGAGGTAGAAATATGTGACGTGTTCTAAATTTTAACCAATCAGGAGCTTCAATTTTCATTTGCAATGTGCGCTGGTAGAGGAAATTTTGTACAGTTCTTGTCTACAACTCATCCTAATAAGACGTACTCTCTGTGCGAGTTTTTCGAGACAGAACACGTTTGGTATATAAGTGACGACCGTCCTAGATTTTAGCTAAGAGATGCCCGTAAGCTAAATCAAAGGGTTATTAGAACGTTGAACAAAGCACTTGAAGATCTTTTAGTGCTAACTCGCGTTAGTCAACATTTTCCGCGTAAGGCAGTTGTACTCAACCGGAGTATAAGTAGGCCTATACGAACGCGTGAACACTTTAAGATAGCCGGAAGGTTTAAGCTAAATACACCGCATTTTAAATAATAACCACTATCCCACTTATGGAACCTGAGATTGTAAACCTAAAAACCATATCAATCAGACAAACGGCGTGCGTGTGTGATTCGCGTGTGACAGCAGCAGCGAGACCAGAGGTCGATGTTAGCGCAGCGGCTATCCATCCGGACTCGAAGAAGAAATTCGACAATCAAGTAACATAGACGAGTGTTCAAATAAATAGTCATTTGAATTTAAAGACAATGTATAACTAATAAATAATTTACGTAAAAAATTTACAGAGAAGTTTTCAAATTGTTTTAGATTAATAAATTCATATCTCCAGATAAGAGACTCTGTTATATATTATTAGTTGTAATACATGTCTAAGCACCCTTAATGTGTTTAGTTACAATATATAAATAAATAAATAAATATATATATGTGTGTTTGTGTGCGTGTGCGTGTGTGTGTGTGTGTGTGTGCAGTATATTCTTGGTTATTTTATATTTATTTTAAAACAGAATTGCGATAGAAGTGATTAAATGAAAGCTGTTACGGTTTTAGGATAATGTCTGGTTTCGTCTATAATACTTTGAAGTAGGTAGGACCTTCTACTTCAAACACTTTGAAGGTCCTACCTACTTCAAAGTATTTATACATGAGTTGTAGAATCATCTAGTTTTAATTTCATTTACAACACATTCATTCAAACCTTCTCATAATATGTAAACGTTTATATAATAATACACTGTAGTAGTATTGTGCGAATTTGGAGATTTAAAAATATTTTTGTCATTGTTTCTGACAAATTTATTAATGAACGTGAGACGTAAGTCGTTTGTGCTGTACGCTACGTAGCCGCGTATCATTGGACAACGTAATGATTAGCGTAGACGACTACTTGACACTGTAATGATTTTTGTGTCTTTCTCCATAACGGTGTCATCTAGCGGAGATTAACAGAATTAAGTTGAAGTCCGTTAATGGCTTTCGTACAAAACTCATGCATATCTCTAAATGATACTTTTCATTTAATGTCAGTTAACTCATGGACAGTTGCATTTTCCGTTCTCCTGTAGATCCTATTGGCCTGTGGCGTGTTAAAAATCTGTCTATGTCGTAGGAACCTAGGAACGGTTCCCGAGTCTCTGCAACGAAGTAAAAAGGTCAAGGAACACAGCAGACTGGCTTTCTTCTTTCGTAGCGTCTCCAGCTTTCTAATTTTGTTGAAAACCTCCTCCCCGTAGAGGTTCTTAATTTTAGTATATAGGTGAACTGTTCCCGGCGGACATCACTACTTTGTTCCGGCAGGTCCTAACAACGACCTACTTCCAGTGGAACAGCGGCTTTTATGAACAGTTGGATGACGTCGCGATGGGAAGTCCTCTCAGCCCTGTGGTTGCAAACTTCTATATGGAAAAATTTGAAGAGTTGGCAATTTCATCTGCGCCACTGAAGCCGAAGTGTTGGCTGCGGTATGTTGACGACACTTTCGTGATCTGGAGCCATGGGGATGAAGAGTTGGAAAGCTTCCTTGGACATCTGAACGCTGTGCACCCGCGCATACAGTTTACGATGGAGCGCGAGAGCGGTGATCAATTGGCATTTCTGGATGTGTTGGTCCTGAAAAGGACCGATGGCAGCTTGGGGCATAAAGTTTATAGGAAGCCAACGCACACCGACAGATATCTGCACAAGTCCTCCAATCATCATCCTAGGCAGAAGAGGGCGGTGCTGAAGACTCTGGTAGACCGGGCAAAAAGAATCTGTGAGCCCCGGTATCTGGAAGATGAGTTTCGGCATCTCGAGGAAGCACTGCAGTCCAACGGCTATTCTGCTGCGGAGGTTAGGAGAGCTGCCCGGCCGAGAAGATCTGGTAGGCCGGACGAGTCGGTGTCGCCTGAGGTTGTTGGCTCTGCTGTCTTGCCCTACATCCGTGGCGTGACTGACCGCATCGGCAAGTTGCTGAGTAAACGGGGCGTCAGGACGATCTTCAAGCCAACCAAAAAGATCCAACAGTTCCTGCGACCGGTAAAAGACGCCAGGGATCCGCTCACGTCGTGCGGGGTGTACAGTATTCCTTGTACGTGTGGCCAGGTCTACATAGGCACCACGAAGCGTAGTGTCCGGACGTTTTACATACTTATAATGACACCGGCCGTGAAAGCCTACGTACTAAAATTACATCAGTTATATCTGATACAAATTTTGTATTTTCTGTATGTTCTACTATTTCCAATCTTCACATAAAACATTTCCCACATTTCTACTTGACAGACTAGGTAGCACGCAACTGCAATAACAAACAAAACACCTACATTAATCACAAAACTCCCGAGAACTTAGAACTTTAATTAAACGCGACAACAGGAAACAAAGTGCAATTAGTGGATGTAGTTGCGACCACCGATTACACGTGTACTGTCGTAAGACTTGATAACGATGTAGCGTGTGATAGATAATGAAGTCTAATAGTAACAAACTTTAAGTTAGTACCTTTCCCTTTGAACGTCGTTCAGCAAGAAACTTTCATTTGAACTGATGATTTTGTTGAAAATAAGAACTTGCAGAAGTTTTGTGATACTGAATAACATTAACTCAAACTATCCGATGTAACTTCATAAATATACTGGAAAAAACAATTTCATTTATCGTTTGTATATTATAATTTACTTCATTTCTTCTTTCAATATAGTTAATAGTTAATACAGTTAATATTTGATTCAGTATTGATTCACTTAGATCTACTGTATCATTTTGTTGTTTAAAGCCTAATATAAATTATAGGCGCATCTGATCTGACTTTACATTACCTTTAATAAGGGAGAACGCTTAAATTTCATCAAATTTTCCTAAATTATTTTGTAGTGACGCAGTATCTAGAGCTAAAAAGAAACTGAAAAATTTTGTATTTTTGGCAAAATCCTGCAGTTTATTGTAAACGTTTTGCACTACGTTTATAAACTAATATTTCAACAATTGCTACATCCTTAACAGCAATATTTAAACTAATAATTTTTAACTTTTATTGTAAATGTTTGCACATATAGCACACATCAGCTTGCGGAGGTCCAAATGGAAAACTAATATGTTCATTGTACAATCGACGGTAAAACTCCTCTTTAACTGTGTTACAAAGATCAGGATTTTCTTTTAAAAATATACTATGCATTATTTTCACGTTTAAATTACCACATAAGTAGTACTTTTCCTTGTGCCCATAATGTGTTATTTTGGGCTCAGATTTTCTGGTATGATTAAAAATATGGCCACAAACTTCTTAGACATTGAATTACTACTTTTGATTTCCTTTGCTGGTCGGAAGGAGACTTGTTTTTAGCTAAAGAGTGCAAAGTTGATCAGCTCTCTTCTTGGAAATTGCAAGCAAAGATATAAATGG